>JAWDJD010000009.1:11310000-12510000 GCA_035047305.1 Bradypodion pumilum | reverse complement strand
GGCAACTTAACACCACAGCTGTTCATACTCAAACTCCAGTCTTTCTTGATCCTACTGATGTGCTAGGGAAGGACCTTCTAGATGTTATGGAATAAAACCGAAATGCTGCAGTGACTTTGTTAGATAACAAGGTAGAAGCAAATGTTACAATAAAAGGGTTTAAAGACAGTGACAGTGATTTTTCAAGTGTGTGTGTGTGTATATAGATATAGATATAGATATAGATATAGATATAGATATAGATATAGATATAGATATAGATATAGATATAGATATAGATATAGATATAGATATAGATATAGATATAGATATAGATAATGTTAAACCTGAACAAATTTTATCAGATGTATTGATGGCTGTTGAAAGGTATCTCTTAGGCACAGACAAGCAAATTCAAAACAGTCATGTTGCCAAAGTGAAAATCAAACATGGTAATTTCATTGGAGATATGTATTGCTTGGTGCATAAAACTGCAAGCCATCTGCCTTTCCTTCTAGGTTTATCCCTAATGATTCTAGAAGAACAGGCAAGGCTTTAAAAGGCTAATAATGTGTAATGTAATTACCAGAAGTCAAATTAAGCAAGGGACTGTTTCTGATCCAACATTGCCATCTACTGGGCAACCTGTGGTGCATACATGGAAATTGCCTGAGAAACTGGACTTTGCCAAATTTTCTCAGCAACAACAGAACTGTCCAACATTGGAAGAGATCAGACAGAAAGCCAAACTGGACTTATATTTATCTGGAGCCAGACCAAGCAGGTTTTTCTACTCTACAGATGGACTTTTGTACAAACAGTTCAAGCTGCCTGCTTCATTTATTGGAGCCAAGGAGTTGTTGATTGTAGCATTGTGTTTTTGGGACTTGATTCTGGAATTGGTCCATGACACAGTTTATGCCCTCCATCAAGGTAGGAAAAAGACTCTTCAATGGATCACTGAACTGTTCTATTGGCCTAATTGTTCCAAAGATTGTGAAAATTATGTAAAAAGCTGTTTCACTTGTCAAAAGATAAGCAATGCCTGTCTAAGACCAAAGCTAAATTAGGGGTACCTAAAATAACTGGGAAACCATTCCAAAGGGTTGAAGTTGATGTGTTTGGTCCATTGCCTAAATCTAAGGGAGGTAAACAATATGTGTTCACCTATGTTGACAGTTTTACAAAATGGTGTGAAGCAATTCTGCTGCCTTCCATCTCTGCTAGCCAAATTTTCCAGGACCTTCATTGAAATAACCAGCAGAGTTGGTTTGCCAGTTGAAATTGTCAGTGATAGAGGCGGAGCCTTTGTCTCCCACCTTATGCAGACTGTATGTAAATTAGCAGGGATAGAACAAACTATTTCTCTGCTGTGGATGGGTCACGTTATTAATTGGCTACAACCTTTCCCGATTGGTCTGTCTGGCTAGAACACGGGCTGGAGACCACCCTGGCTATGCAGGGTGCCTAAACAGGTACTTGGACGCTATCACCGTATAACATATGCTACTTACATAAACTGGGGGACTCAAGTAAGAAAGACTTTGCCCACTGATGCAGTCACTCTAGTCACACCCTGAGTGGCAATCAGCCCAAACACATCTTGTGCCAGGATGACCAGCTGCTCCTCAATTGAGGGGCCACATCACCGTTGCCTTAGCCCCAGAAAAGAGACTTGGAAATGTAATTACCCGGACATTATTGGTATGATGTATGATCATGTTATTTTGCCCACAGGATGGTTTTTCACTTGTAACCAGCATACTTGGAACTATATACCTGCCAATGTATCAGATTCATATTGCTGTATAAGTCATTTAATACTGGTACTCCCAAAAAGGGAAATGGTTACACCACACACATTAACCTCATGGCCAGCCCAGTTTGCTTGAGCAGTCCAGCTCGATGAAACATGTGACAACAACATCAGGTTACTCAGTAAAGCAGAGTATGTATCTTTAGCTGTTAGCCTTGTAGGGGTACCCGGACTTGCAGCACGTAATGTACGTAGAATTGGTCAGCTAGCATGCGCACTAGCCAAAGCACTCAATCACACTTCATCAGTTATTGCTTTATTAAACCAAGAGCAACCTGAAATTTGACATGCAGTTTTGGATAATCGTGCAGCAATTGATTACTTATTGCTTCTACATCATTTGGGTTGTGAAGCAGTTCACCACATGTGTTGTTTCAACCTCACAGACAACTCCCACCGTGTTCAGAATCGGATCAACGCCCTGGATAACATAGTAACACATATTCATCAAGATTCAGGCTGGGGTTGGTGGAATGAGCTCTGGTCCTGGGTACCATGGGGATGGCTACAAATCACACTCCAAGCTACTGCTGGCGTGATCGTAGTGGGTATTATGCTATGCTGCTTTGCGCAATGCATCCCTTCGCTCCTGTCAATGTGCACCCTAGGACAGAGACGCCAGGTAACAATTACACCTAGACAACTGATGCCCTATGTCTGTCAGGCTCTTAGCCAGGTTGCCTTAGAAAGTAAGAAAAGGGGGAATGTGGATGGGCTGTGTTATTAATTGGTTACAACCTTTTCCGATTAGTCTGTCTGACTAGAACACGGGCTGGATACCACACTGCCTATGCAGGAAAGGAAATTGGGTAAATGTTAATAGTGATAGTTAGCAGTAGAGACTCCATATTGCCTTGGCTGAGAGCACTGAAAGGAGTAGGACAAAAGTCACCCAAATGTCACAATGCCTAGTAAACAGCTCATAGTATCTCACTCATGTCCGCGGAGACACTAAGCTGCAACAAGACCAAACAGTTAAGCGTAAGAGCCTGGAGTTACAAGGACTCTGAGATAGGACGAGAACAGTGAGTCTCACTACAGCTGCTGATTAGTCTGCCTATGGGGAACCTAGGCACGCAGTACCTAGGCACGCAATACTTTTTTAGCAACTTCTTAGGCTGGCAAATGTACCTTGGCCAGCAACATGCTACATAAGCAAGCCTTCTGTGATATGGGTCATGTGCGGTCTGTGCGCAAGTGACCAAGAATGCTAGTCAATAAATATAGATCACCCGACTTGATCGGGACTGACTTTTCCACCACACTTCCGTATCCCATGCCTTCCTTGCGCCCAGCGGCCCCAATTCTCTGGGGGAGAAGAAACCATTATAACACTCTGCCTAACCATCCCCAATCACATGGGGCAGTGAGAGGTGTCAAGGAAGTTTGCAAAGACTGCTAACTGCCTACGTACAAGATTTTGGGGAAAGTTGGGTGGATGGTATCCCTCTAATTCTCAGCACATACAGATCTGGCCTACATGAAAGTCTGGGAAGAATTACCACCACTGAGATGCTCTATAGGTTCAATCTCCGGGGGCCTCTCTACCTCTTGAAAGAAGAGTGGGAAGGTGCAACTTTGGAATTGCCCCAACTAGTATCTGCTTACATTGAGGAATTGCAGAAAAAGCTAAATGACATACATGAATTAGCAAAAAAGCATCTTAAGTCAGCCCAAGCTGTCACAAAGCTGTATTATGACAAGAAAACTAGGCACAGAGACTATCAGCCAGGACAACAAGTGATGATACTTAGTCCACATCCTGTTGGCCATCTGCAGGTCCAATGGGAAGGTCCTGCTAAAATTATTAAGAAGAGTGGTGAATTTAATTATGAGGTTCAATTTGAAGAAACTAATAATGTCAAAACCTTCCATGCCAATTCTTTGAAAACTTATGTATCCGGAACTAATGCTAAGGTGTTCAGGATTGCTGGTCTCAAACATTCTGAAGAAGAATGGGATTAGGTAGATGTCATGGAAGAGTACCAAAATGCTGGAGAAATTAATTCTGTGTACATCTCAGAACATGTACCTGAAACTGAACAAGCAGCTTTAAGAAATGTATTAGGGAAATTCAGAAACCTGTTCACTTCCAACTGAGGGATAACTAATGTTATTACACATGACATTCCTGTAACATCAGCACCTATATTGGTTCCACAATACAAGTTAGCAGGAGTTGCAGAAGCCAAGGTACATGAGGAAGTGGATAAAATGTTGGCCCTAGGTGTTATAGAATAATGTGAGTCCCCTTGGAACACAACTATAGTGTTAGCTAAAAAGAAAAATGCCCAGGGAGAGATCTTACCTGAGATTAGATTCTGTGTGGACTACTGTAAACTCAACATGGTCACACCTCATGATCGTTTTCCATTACCCAGGACAGTTGACCTGATCCAGAAGCTAGCTGGATCCAAATGGGTCACAACACTGGATTTGACTAAAGGATTCTGGCAGATTCCTTTGACACAGGAAGATAAATTGAAAACTGCTTTCTGTACCACAAGGGGTCAGTACTGTTTTATCAGAATGCAATTTGGTTTAAAGAATAGCCCTGCCTCTTTTCAGAGGATGATGAATACCATCTTGAAAGGGCTACCTTTTGCGGATGATTACATTGATGACCTAGCTATCTATAGTCAAACTTTTGAGGAACACTTATTCCACATTGAGGAAGTGTTGAAAAGGCTACAGGAAGCTAGTCTCACTGTGAATGCCAAGAAATGTCAATGGGCACAAGCTAGGGTAATTTACTTAGGCCATGAAGTGGGAAGTGGAAAAATTTCACCAGTGGATGCTAAAGTAGAAAGTGTCAAAGTTTGGCAATCCCAACTACTAATACCCAGGTGAAATTGTTCCTTGGCATGATGAATTATTATAGACATTTCATTCTTCAGTTTAGTGAGATAGCCACACCTCTCACTGAATTAACAAAGAAATCACACCCTATAAAGGTAAAATGGACACCTGAATGTCAAAAAGCCTTTTAAACACTTAAGTCACATTTTATTCAAGCACCAATTATGATGTCTCCTGACTATCAGAAACAAATCATCCTGAAAACATATGCCTCCAATACTGGAATTGGAGCTTGCCTATTACAAGAAGGAGAAGATGGAAAATTACATCCAGTCTCTTATTTCAGCAGGAAACTGTTGCCTAGGGAACAGGCTTATGAGGTGACTGAGAGAGAACCTCTTGCTATAGTTTGGGCTGTAACCAAATTAAGAAGTTATCTTTGGGGACAAGAGTTCATTCTCTTAACAGATCATAATCCCCTAGCCTTCTTGGTCAGGATGAAAAGCAAAAAATCAACGCCTAATACGATGGGCCTTGCTTCTTCAAAACTTCTCTTTTAAAGTGTCACACATCAAAGGGAAGATTATTTTAGATTAGATTTTTAATTTGTACCACACCCTACTCAGCTTGTAGGCTGACTCAGGGCGGCTTCCAACATAATCTATACCTTTAAATCCAAGGGTTAACCATTGGAACTTGCTTTATGTTTCTGCACCCATCTATCCTATCCCGTAACAAGCCTCCTGCACTCGCCTGAACCCAGTCCAGAGGTTACTGCAAGGTTGAGAAAGGCGCCAGTGGGGCAAGAGCCCCACGAATGTGAAAAAAAGGAAAAAACTTCACTTCCCAATGTTCTCTGCACCGCACCGCACCACAGCCAATCAGGCTGAGAGGCGCAAGCAAAAAGAACATTGGGAAACATGGTGTGGCAAATTAAAATTGAGCTGCAGAAAAAACCACCGCACGAAAACAAACCAAAAATGCAAAACTACAAGTCCCAGTGTCCTGTGCGCCATGAGCATGCAGAACGCTGAGAAAGCCGGTGTGTGAAAAATAAAATTACAAAATGCAATGGGAGCACAAGTCCGCAGCAGGCAGACGCAGCGCCTCACAGCCTCGCAAAACAAAAAGCCACAAAACTCCACGGCGAGACACCCGCTGGCCTTCTTTCCCAGAACAATGGGGAGAAGATGGACTCCCTCTCCTCCATGCTACCCCACCAAAGACACAGTGAGACCACCACCAGCCTCAAGGAAAGTTGAGCCGGGGTGGGGGAAAAAAACCAAAAATAGGCAGCAGTTCATCAGGGAAGCACCCTCCCTGGTGGATGACTGGCTGCTGCCTTTGTACTTCTGAAGGAGGTTATACAAAAGCAGCAGCCAGCAATCTGCAAGGAAGAGCTCCACCCCTTACGGATCGCTGCCTGCCGATCTCTGGTTAGGTAAGCCGGGAGAGAAAGGAGACAGAGAGGAGAGAACCATTGTCAGGCAGATAGCTCTTCTCTGCCTCCTTCTCCCACGACCTACCTAACAAACCTTACCAGCCAGTGGAAGAACGGGCTGACTGCCGGCTCCTCCTTTCCCCCATTGCTGCATCAAAACCAAAATTCGAAGCAGCAATGGGGAAAAGAGGAACTGACAAGCAGCCCGTTCTACACACAAACCTACACACAAAGAACAAACACCAAAATTAATGAAAATTAATAAAACAAAAATAAATAAATAATTAAAAAACCATTAATAAACAAAAAAGTAAATCACGAAATACACAAACAAAAACATCCACAATACCACAAAAGCACAGACAAAACACCTAAATACAACACAAAAATACCTAACTCTAACAACAAAACATCCACAAATAACACAAATAAACAACAACAAAGTAACAAAAATAAACAACACCAGAAATAAACAAACCAATTATGCAAATCTAAAGCCCAACCAAACCACAAAAGAACAAACAGAAACACCTCCCAGCCCACAACCACAAAAACAAAACAAAGAAAAACCCCAGAAGAAAGAAAACCAGAGAACCTACCAACATGTCCTCCCTCCACGAGATCGGAACAGAAATGAAGAAACAAAGACTACTTACAAGAAGAAGCCCCACCTAGAGGCCAGGAGAGAAAAAACACGTGAGATGAAAACAAAACCATTAACATCCCCACCTGCAGGGCAGAATAGTAAAAACAACTGAAAAGCAATAAAGCCCCACCTAGAGGCCACAAGAATAAAAACAAGTCAAACAAATAACAATACATCAAAAGTTTACACAAATAACAAACATATGTTACATAAAAAATATAGTATCCTCTGTTGATTTTTAACTCAAAAACAACCCACCCACCCCCAAAAAAGCGAAACACAATTTAAAACAGCCCAGTAACGCCGGGCAAACTATGCTAGTTGAATATAACATCGAAGCTGATTTGGTTAGCCGAATGTTTTTGGATGATGTCCAGGAGAAAGTAGATCTCCTGGAATCAGGATGAACATACCTATGCCTGTATTTCATCTTTTGGCTTTACTTTGCGTAACTAGTTTAAGTTTCCTTCAAGCTTGCTTAACGAGTTTGGAAGTGCTAGCAATTGCATTCAGTTTCCATCAAGATCACCTGCTTTCATTAGAGTGAAATTCCACAGGATCTTTCATCTTCGGAAGGAGGAAGGTGTCATGATCTTGATGAACCAAGCTGCTTCCATTTTGTCTCTGACTCCATTTCAAGCAGCAAGACCTTGACTCAAGGACACTCCATAGGTGGGGTCAGAGCACTGGGAAAGACCCTAATCCTTATCTTAAACTGTAACCCGATTGGATCCCCTTATCTACTGGAAAGACTAATCAAATCAGAATCACTTGTCGCAGATAGGAGTGGCTCTTTTTCATAGGGTTCTCTTATCTTGACCAAACCTCTCTGGGAGGAGGAAAGTTGTTCTCTGTGTGGAGTTAAGGAGCTGTATTCCACCATGAAATCGGCTCACCAGCTGATGCCATCACTGGCTCATTGGAACGTTGCCCAAATCTCTGAGAAGAGATAAAATATCTAACGGAGCAAATCCTGTGTGGGACTCTGCTTGAGGGAGCCAAACTAACTTTGTTTCTTTTCTGTATTCTGTCTTTGTTTCTTTTTCAGATGCTATACTTAATAAATAACCAACAAGGATTTATTGAGTGGGCATTGAATTAATCAGGTATAACCAGGTTTTCCAAAGCTCTCTGCTTAACACACTATTACATTTACAATTCACATACTCTCAGGAGGAAGGTGTGGAATCCGCTCAACAGGCTGAGGTATAAGGATCCTTCCTCTAAGAATGAGTTGTATGTTTGCTTAGGGTGGGATTCAACAACAGACAGGAAACTATGGACAGCTAGTTAAACTTCAGCACTGCATTAATTCCAAAACAGCAATAAAATGCAAGGATAAGGTAATCCAAAAATGATTGGAAGCTGAATAATTTTCCTATCTAGTA
Organism: Bradypodion pumilum; assembly: GCA_035047305.1. Lineage (NCBI taxonomy): Eukaryota > Metazoa > Chordata > Lepidosauria > Squamata > Chamaeleonidae > Bradypodion > Bradypodion pumilum. The sequence continues at coordinate 12,501,931 of JAWDJD010000009.1, read as the reverse complement.
ATATAGCAGTTATATCAGAAAACAAATATGGCAGATTATGGAACAGTCTGCTTCTAAAGTGTTTTGGTTTTCCTTTTTAATTTTCTTTAATACATTGTGAAGAAATCAATTTAGCAGTTGCAGCCATCTAAAAACTTGCTCAGGTTTTTAATTCTACAATTCATTAGAAGTGCCATTTCTCCTTCTGGAAAAACAACTACACCGTGTATCTTAGCAATAGAGATGTAATGGTATACAAATAACATTTCCCAACCATAATTTTATTTCTTCTGATTTAATTGAAGGAGAAAAATCTGGAATTACTACAGGGTGTTATTTCTTTTTATATTCTGGTTTGTTCAGATCCCTTTGCTTCCTTTGAGCGCAAATGCCCCACAGCAAGACAGAAATTCACCTGAGAGGATGGTCTCCCGCTGGCGCCTCATGGTTTCAGCTAACCTCCCCACAAAGCCTCACCTTAACCAGACTGTTGAAAAGTCAGAAAGCAGGGTCGTAGACAGGGGGTGACCAAGGTGGGCTTTGCCCACCCTGAGTTATCAGTTTGCCCACTCCCACATCTTGAAACCTGGCCCTGGCAGCAAGGTGCAAAAACTTCACTCCAGTCACTTCTCAGCTTTAAGGATAATGTATTTCAGGAACAAGGTTACAACAAATGAAAACATTTCAGATTTAAGAAGCACCTTGAAAACAAGAAACCTTTCTAGGTTTGAAAGCCAAGAAGGCTCCCCTAATCTAATGGACTACATGATTGCAAAATCCAGCAGTGAGCAAGAAAGCAAGGCAGGCCTTGGTAATTTATGCCTTTCCCTGTCACCTCATAACCCATGATGCTGGACTGGCCATCCATCAAGTGCTAGAGCCAATCAGGAACACAGTAAGGAAATTAGAGAACCACCATCTTGATGAAAAACTCCAGTACTGAGCTATACTTTTCCCTGAGATTTATACCATGTGCTTTAGCCCCTTTAGGACACATACTAGAGAGAGATTGGAATGTAGACATGTTAGCCTCATGGGTTGGGAGAAATGAAATGTAATGTGCGATGGACATGGCATGCTGTAATATCATTGGCTGGAATCATTTAGGGGGATGGCAAGAAGGTGGACCCTGAGGGAAGTGATAAAACCCAGAAGAAGGGGGTCCAGAGGGAGACAATCTCTTGGATCTTAGCTGCAATCATGTAGCAAATTTAGACAGAGGGAGAGTGTTGTGTATTGTTGTTGGTTTTGCAATCAAGTCCTTGCTGCAAAAGTGAGCCCTTTTTGTAAGGTGCAAACTGCATGTTGTTTTTATTATGTTCTGATTGGTTCCCACCCTTTCTGAGAAGGTGGGTAAATGTATCTAGTTCTCCAACTACTGTTCTGTGTATATAAGCAAGCCACCTCACCCTTATTCTTTGGTCCGAACTAGCCAAGTTATCAATTGCCAGTAAATCACTTATGTTTGAACTGTTCATTGCTGGTCAGAGTATTACCTGTTTTCCGACACAACATTGGCGACGAGGATGGGATCTCGCTCTCCTGCCTTCGTTCCATTCACTATCACAGAGCCAGAGAAATGGTGGCTCTATGAAATCCAGTTCAAGAACTTCTTAGTCACACAGGACATCGAGGAGGATGAAAAGAAGAAGGTACTTTTTCTTGCCAATTGTGGGATGGCCACTCTGGAGCTGGCATCCAACCTGCTGCTTTCGATGGACATCAAAGTCGCATCACTGAAGAATATCATGGATGCACTATGGGCATACTTCAGGCCCACTGTGTCCATTTTTCCTGCATGCCTAGCATTTCATCAGAGGGACCGGTTGGCAGCCATTGCCTGCCGAAGTCTTTCTTCAAGGTCAGCCTTGCCGCATGGAGGTTGACTCAGGATTGTCTTACTCTGTCATCACTCAGAAGCAATTCTTCCAAATTCCTCCAGCTGACCAGCCTAAGTTGTTGGCTCTGCAGGTCCAGCTGACAGATGTGCAAGGTCGACACATCCCAGTGCTGGGTGTAGGTACCTTTGCTGTAAAGTTCAATGGCAGGTCCATCAAACTCCCGCTGGTCATGGTCAAAGCGGGTAAGCACAATCTGTTGGGTATGCAGTGGTTTGGGCCCCTGAGTATTGTTCTTGCTGGGGTTGGGAAGCCGAAAACTGGTTCCCCTAAGACTGGTTCCCCACGCACTAAGCATGGTCATTCCCCAGAGAAACCTTGCCTGGGACTGAGAGATGGGGGGCCCTATCCATGCCGATCTGAACCCATCTGTTCAGCCTTTTCGGTCAAAGCCCTGCCAAGTGCCTTTTTCACTCGAAGATTGCCTAGTGACCGAACTTACAAGCTCGGACATTGCTGCTGCTACCAAGACTGACCTTCTCTTGTTAAAGATTGTGACACGGGTACAGGGTGGGTGGTTGTCTCCACAGGTCTCTGAAGAGCTCCAGGGTTATTATTCGATACGTAATGAACTGTCTGTAGTAAATAAATGCGTGATGTGGGGGAAAAAGGTAATAATTCTGTCTGCGATATGGAACAAGGTTCTATGTATCTTACAAAAGTGTCACCCCGATATTGCCCACTCGAAAGCACTCGCCAGAAGCTGCGTCTGGTGGCCCAGGCTCGATTCAGACATCGACGCTTGGGTTAGGCAATGTCGTGTTTGCCAGTCCTCCAGGCCGGAGGAACCCCACCAGCCTATGAGAAAGTTAGATACTATTCAGGATCCCTGGCTGTGAATCCATATTGACTTTGCTGGACCCTTTCACGGTGCAACATATCTGCTAATTGTTGATTCTTACTCGCAGTGGTTAGAGGTGATCCCGATATCAAAGCTTTCTGTCAGTGTCATAATTCAGTAGCTAATTCATGTATTCTGTATTTTTGGGTTACCCGAGGTTGTCATTTCTCATAATGATCCAACCTTCAATTCGGAAGAATTCCAAGGTTTTCTTAAGGGTAATGGTATTAGGCACAATACTACTGACTCCTTGCACCACACCACTGTTAGTAAAGTAGAGGAACAATTCAAGAGTGTCAGAGAAACACTTGAATGTATGGGTTCGGAAGATTTTGATTTGCAGCTGTGTCAATTTCTGTTTACCGAAAGGGTTACTTCATTGGCCTCAGGTATTTCACCAGTGGACCTCTTGTTGAATAGGAGGGTATGCATGGTTTTTTACCATAATTACAAACCACAGCCCCCGGGGGGATGGGGGAAGGTCATAGCACAAGTAGGGCCAGTGTATGTGCCTTCCACGTCACAAATGCTGACATTGTTTGAGGTAGACTCTGCAGCAGTTTTGAGTTGGGGTAGTGCATGGGTCACAGTTTTTGCCCATGAATCCACTGATGTGCCCATAGACCCTGGCTGTTCCAAACCCAGATTCTTAAGTTCCGAACTGGTCATGCAATCTAATTGACTCTATGATTCACCTAAGCGATTTTGGGGGCAAGCGGTTAATCTTTACTTAGGGGGGAGAAATGTTGTGTATTGCTGTTGGTTCTGCAATCATGTCCTTGCTGCAAAAGCAAGTCCTTTTTGTAAGGTGAAAACTGCATGTTATTTTCATTATGTTCTGATTGGTTCCCACCCTTTCTGAGAAGCCGGGTAAATGTATATAGTTCTCCAACTACTATTCTGTGTATATAAGCAAGCCACCTCACCCTTATTCTTTGGTCCAATCTAGCCAAGTTATGAGTTGCCAATAAATCACTTATGTTTGAACTGTTCATTGCTGGTCAGATTATTACCTGCGTTCAGACACAACAGAGAGCCACACTGGCTTTTCCCCAGAAAACAACTTTATTTCTTTATTTTGAAATGCTTTCTAAGTTTCTGATGAACTTTGTTCTGTGCCTTGCTTTAATTTCAATATACTTTTAAAATACCTGAAGGAGACTGGAGTATTTACTTGGCTCACATTACCAGAATCTACACTAATTTCATGAGCACCCTTTGTTCACTATCTAGATTTAGGTCAGGAGTGAGAGGGCATGCTTTTAGGAAAAGCCTGAACTGCTGGGCCAGAGAGGGCCAGGGAAGCAGGATCAGGTGCGATCCCATTGCCAGGATGGTGGAGTGCTACTTGGGAGTAAGAGGATCATTACAACACCAGCCCCTCCTGTGCTAATGCCCCAGGAATGTACCCCTGTCTTGGGAAGTGCAGAAGAGGAGTACACAGCTTTGGAAGAGAGCACCAGCTTGATAACAACCTGGGCCTGTTCTCACAGGAATGAAATGTGGCCTTCCTCCTCCAGCCTCAGTGAAACCAGTGTTATGAGCAACTGGGCCACAGATCTTGACAAGGGTCTGCAGAGCTGGCAAAGCATTTCTCAAAGGAAAGGATGTTTTTCTCTCTTGCAAGGCATAAAGTAACCCAGGGCCCCCTGATTAGCTGTCAGTACCAGGATTTCTCCATCTTTGAATTCACTCTCTCTCTTACAATGCATTCCGGTGTGCCTTTTGGGCTGGGCTCTTCCTTCAAACCATGTTCATGACAGGTAATAAAATGGCTGAATAAGTCTTAGGTTAGCTTGATTAGACCTGCTCTTTGCTTGCTGGGAATGAAAGCTGCAGATTGCAGTGGTGTGTAAAGCTGCTTTTCCCCAGCTACACTGATTTGCTCAGTTGCATCCCTTCTTAGACAGGCAGTCCCTCAAGATAGTGGTTATCTCACTGGTAGTCTCTCATATTGACTACTGTAATGCTCTCTATGTGGGGCTTGTCTTGTCTCTGCTATGGAGACTTGAGTGAGTCCAGAATGCAGCAGCCAGGCTGATTATGGGAGTGAGAAAATTTGAGCATATCTCCCCAGCCTTGGCAAGCCTGCCATGGCTACCCATCCCTTTCCATATCAGGTAAAAGGTGTTAGTCCTAATTTTCAAAGCCCTAAATGGTTTGGGACCTTATTAGCTTGCAGAATATCTTCCCCTCAGGACAGTGGTCGCATCACTAGCTCTTCAATTTCAGCACAGCTTCAGGTGCTGACCCCAAGACTGGCTAGAAAGGCCGTGAAGAGGAGAAGTGCTTTCTCCGTAGTGGCAGCAATGCTGTGGAACACCATTCCAGCTGAGCTACATCAGGCTACATCCCTGCAGTCTTTTAAAAAACAACTAAAACACTGCTCTTTGAGGAGGCCTTTTGCAATGTGCTGCCTACTTCTGGTTGTTAGACGGTTTTATTGGAAGTTTTATTGTGTGCAATTTTTAACTTTATGACTGGTTTTATGATGGGAGTTTTATTGTGTGTAATTTTTAGCTTTATGACTGGTTTTATGAGTAGGGATGAATTTTCCCCTAGAGGGGTGGGATATAAGTGTAACGAACGAACGAACGAACGAACGAACGAACGAACGAACGAACGAACGAACGAACGAACGAACGAACGAACGAACGAACGAACGAACGAACGAACGAACGAACGAACGAACGAACGAACGAACGAACGAACGAACGAACGAACGAACGAACGAACGAACGAACGAACGAACGAACGGACGGACGGACGGACGGACGGACGGACGGACGGACGGACGGACGGACGGACGGACGGACGGACGGACGGACGGACGGACGGACGGACGGACGGACGGACGGACGGACGGACGGACGGACGGACGGACGGACGGACGGACGGACGGACGGACGGACGGACGGACGGACGGACGGACGGACGGACGGACGGACGGACGGACGGACGGACGGACGGACGGACGGACGGACGGACGGACGGACGGACGGACGGACGGACGGACGGACGAGCGAACGAGCGAGCGAGCGAGCGAGCGAACGAGCGAACGAACGAACGAACGAACGCAGTGGTGTAGTGCTGGATTTTGAAGGATTGAGACTCTTCATATCAATCTTGGTAGCTGCAGATCCAGTAATTGGAAACAAAATTATTTCAGACTTACCCATCCAAAAACTTTCCTCACCACCCACTTTGTCCCATTAATTTCTCCAAGCTAACCTAAGGATAGCTGAAATATGCATCCCACTGACCTGATCCAATATCAACTAACCATGTCTAGCAGTTGTCACTTCCACTTGGTGCAACTAACTTCCCATTCAGGACAAGTTCATGGAGGACAAGGGTATCAATGGCTATAATTATGGATACCTAAGGACAACCTCCAGGTTGGAGAGATAGGCAGGATATCTCTCAATGCCATTTCCAGGGAATCCTAAGCAGGTGAAGGCATCTCCTTGGGAATACCCTGAAGCAAATGGTGAGCCACTGTGTGAGACAGAATGCTGGACTGGATGGGCTGTGGCCTGTTCCAGCAAGGCTGTTCTTATGTTCTCATGACCAAACTACCCACATACCCCAAATGCAGTACAAAGATAGATACAAATGTTTGCTGTTGCTGAACACATTTTGATGGAAGTTTTAAAAAGTTTGTTTAACGTAGATTTTTAATTCATTTTATCTTTCAATTGGATTTGTTTTAATTCTAATCAGCCTAATCAGCCTTGAGCTTCTTCTTTGGGGTGGGTCCAATTTCACCAGACTACGTCCACAGCACTGATCCAGAGGGGATCAGCTGTCCAGCAACAGCACTCATCCAGCACATCAGCAGCCTTGGTCAGTTCCAAAGAGGGGGACAATGACACTAAAGTTCATTGCAGAAGTTTGGGACAGTCCAAGGGCACCGTCATGCCGTGCCAGGGTTGTGGGAGCAGACACCTTCACACCCAATGCCCCTTCAAGTCTGCTGAATGTCACTTTTGTGGGAGGAAGGGGCACATCGCCAGAGTGTGCCACCAGTGCACCAAGGTGCTTTCCAGGGACAAGGTTCGTCACAACAAGGAGCATCTCATCTCCAAGGTCTTCGCCAGCCACGGCTCCAGTTCCAGAGTTCATGCAGTTTCCGACAGATTCTTCGTTGGAGTCCACCTGCAGGGTTATCCATTCCAGATGGAAATCAACTCAGGATCATCTCTCTTGATCATCACACAGAAGGATTTTTCCGGCTCCCTCCTGCTGACCGCCCAAAGTTGCGGGCTCTTAAGGTCAGGTTAAGCAATGTGCAGGGTCACCACATCCCTGTGCTTGGCGTTGGCATTTTTCATGTGTGGTTCAAGTCACTGGTGGCCAATTTGCCCCTTGTTGTGGTCAAGGTGGGTAAGAACAATCTTTTGGGTACTCAATGTTTTAGGCTCCGGGGTATTGCTTTTTCGGGTATTGGGAAGGTTGAGGCTGATCCCATTCAATCAATGTGTGATTGTTCCCAGATGTGTTCCTCCTGCGTCTGGGTACGTTCAAGGGGGGCCCTGTTCACTTCAAAATTGACCCATCTGTTTGGCTCATCAGGTTGAAGCCCTGCCAGGTGCCTTTTGCGCTCAAGGACCGTATCAAGGCTGAACTTGACAAACTGATTGTGCAAGGCATTTTGGAGCTGGTGGACTCAGCTCCATGGGAAACTCCTATTGTCACGGCTATCAAGTCCAATTGAGACATCCACATCTGTGCGGATTACAAGAGTACTATTAATAAAGCAATAAGCCCAAATTCTTACCCAGTGCCAGTCGTGAGTCACCTACTGTCTACGCTTCATGGAGGACACTGTTTTGCCAAACTGGACTTGGTGCAGGCATACCAGCAGTTGCCTGTCACTCCTGAATCCACTTTGTGTCTTACTATTACCACACACAAGGGTGCATTTAAGGTTAAAAGATTTCAATTCGGTGTCAACGCGGCACCTGGTATTTTCCAGGGGTTGGTGGAAAAACTACTCACAGGTCTTCCAGGTGTTCTGCCATACTTTGATGATGTGTCGATTGTGGGGAAAGACAGGGGGGGCCTTGCCGAGAAATTGAGTAATGTACTTGAATGATTTCAGAATGCTGGTCTTAGAGTTAAGAAAGAGAAATGTTGTTGTTTTGCTACTAAAGTGGATTTCCTGGGTTTCAAAATTACCCCAGAAGGTGTTAGGCCCTCTGACTCTAGGGTGAAATCAGTTTGGGATGCTCTTCATCTGAATTTGAAAAGTGAATTGCAAGTGTTCCTTGGGCTTCTGAACTTTTACTATGAATTTCTACCTTAAAAGGCCACCGTGGCTGCCCAACTGCACCAACTACAGAAGAAACAAGTAGTGTGGCATTGGGGTCCCCCACAGGACAAGGTGTTTTGGGAAGTTAAGAAACTTCTTACTTCTGATGTCGTCCTCACATATTTTGACCCAAGTAAGCCAATCATTCTTGTCTGTGATGCCTACCCTGTAGGGGTTGGGGCTGTGTTCTGCCATGACCTAGGGGTATGGAGAGAGGTGCCAATCACTTATTATTCAAGGCCTCTGATGGACACAGACAGGGAGGCTTTAGTGATTATTGCGGGTACCCAAAAAAATCATGACTTAATTTATGGGCAGCCATTTACGATCATCACAGATCACAAGCTGCTACTGGGCATTTTTGTGCCTGACAAACTCACACCCCAGATATTGTCTCCTAGAATGCTTTCTTGCGCATTGTTCCTTCAAGCTTATCAATACGCTCTGCAACACCAGCCGGGTGCAAGTATTTCCAATGCAGATGCCCTATCTAGATCCCTTGTGGAGATGATAATCAAGATTGGTTCGGACCATCAGGGCCTCATGTTAGAGTTTTTAGAGTCCCCATCTATGTCTGCCAAGGACATTGCTAATGCTACCAAAAAGGATCCCAAGTTAACGAAGGTTGTCTTCTGGGTTCAGAAAGGGTGGCCATTACCACCGGTCTCTGAGGAATTCAAGGTTTATTACACTAAACGAAATGAACTGTCATTGGATAGGGGATGTCTGGTGTGTGGGAACAGAGTGGTAATTCCGCCTACACTTCGGGAAAAAGTTTTACGACCATTACACATCAGTCATCCAAGCATCGTGCACTCTAAGCTGCTTGTCAGGAGTTATTTATGGTGACCCAGGCTCAACTTAGATATCGAGGCCTGGGTTGGCAGCTGTACAGAGTGCCAGTCCTCTGGGCTGGAGGAATACCACCAGCCAACAAGTGAGTGGGACACTGCAAAGGGCCCCTGGTCGTGAGTCCATATTGATTTTGCTGGCCCATTCAGGGGGCCACCTTCCTGTTTATTGTTGATTCCTACTCTAAATGGTTAGAGGTAATTCCCGTCTCAGGGACTTCGTCTGCTGTCACAATTCATAAATTGAGAATGGTATTTTGTACATTTGGGTTGCCCAACATTGTTGTCTCTGATAATGCGTCAACATTCATGTTGGCAGAATTCCAGTATTTCCTTAGTTGCAACGGCATGAGGCATATCACTGCTGCCCCATTTCATCCTGCCACTAACAGGCAAGTAGAGAGAATAGTTCACTCCATAAAGGAGGAACTAAAGCATATGGGCACAGGAAATTTAGAGTTACAGCATTGTCAATATTTACTTGCATACAGGGTTGCCCCCCTTGCTTCACTGTCTTTGCCCTCGGACCTCTTAATGAAGAGGCGGTTGTCTATGGTTCTTGACTGTCTACACCCACTACTTGTTGAGGACAGGGGCCTCAACATTGATGTCAGTAATACTAAACAATTTCAGGTCAGGCAGGTGGTTCATTGCTGCAATTATGCACCAGGTTCCCTGTGGTGGGGGGAAGGTCATTGAACAAACAGGGCCATTGTCATACAAATTCCTTATGGACAATGAGTTAACCTAGAGGAGACACACAGATCAGATGCATCCCCTGGTTTGGGGAAACAATGCCACAACAGAGATAGAGGCTCGCCAGCCTCCAGTGCCAGATCCTTCATCAATCGGAAGTCATATTCCAGATTTCAACCTGGAGGAAGAGCTGTTCACTCAGCCACTGCCAGGAGACCTTTTGCAGGTACATCCCATTGAAGTTCCCATGAATGGACCGCAACCGAGTCTGCGGTAGAGGTTGGCCCTTGCTCTATGGGTACAGTTGCTGAAGCAATTCTCTGCACTAGGGAAACCCCCCAAAGATCTTGCATGCCTAGGCAGGCCAGTGAGCCAGCCCACTGTTCTATAGTTCCTGGTTGACACTTACCCTCTGCCCTAAGTCCTGACACATTCAGGTGCCCTGTGGTCAACCAAAAAGATGGGGGGAGTGGGTTTCCCACTAGGGGAGGAATGTTGTGTCCAAGCATGTTGTGTTTGAATACAATTATTGCTGTAACATTTTGTGAAATAATTGAGATCAGTACAATTCTGCATTTTGTCTCCTTCTTCTTGGTCTTGAAATATCACAGGACTGCATTCCCACCTAAACTATGTAGTCTGTAAGTCTTCATTCTGGTCCGATAACCTGCCAGTCACCCCACTCCCCTTCCTATCCTTTCCTGCCCAAATGTACCCATTTTTGAGTGTATATATTTAGCAGTGCTGCACCAATACTCCCCATGTTCTGACTGCCTAATAAAGTTGTTTGAACTTGTTATGCTGGCTGCTTCGAATTTCTACCAGAACATCAAACTGGCAATGAGGATGGGATAATGGCATCCCATATACCAACCCTAACTCCATTTGATGTAACTGCTCCTGAGAAATGGGTCCTGTACGAGCGGCAGTTCTGGCATGCCATGGCGACCCAGGACATTTTCGCTGAGGAGAAGTGCTCCTGCTTCTTGTTGCACTGCAGCCTGGTCACCCTCGAGCTGGCCATGCACCTTGTGTTGCCCAGGGACATCAACACTGTCCCACTGGCTGAGATCTTGGCGGCTCTTCGGACACACTTCCAGCCGAAGGTGTCCATCTTCCCACCCTGGGTGGCATTCCACAGATGGGATCAACGCCCTGGGGAGTCTGTAGCTGACTACACTGCTGCACTGAGTCTGGCTGCTGCCCCATGCCTGTGAGACAACCTGGAAGAGTGATGTTTTTCATCAGGAGGGCGGGATAGAAATTTACAAATAAATAAATAAATAAGAAGCATTGCAGGGTCACCTGCTGGCCGGCATGCGGGATGAGGAGACACAGCACCAGTTTATGGTCAGGGATGTCCTGACCCTCAAGTCAGTCCTCTGGGAGGTGTTGGTGTCTGAGGCTGCAAGGTCGGGTGTCAAGTCTTTTAAGCACAGGCCTGCCACCTCCGGGGGTTCGGAGTCTGCTTTGCAGGCCCATTGATTTTCTTCACCCCGCTCCTCTGCATCTTCAGCATCGCTGTCATCTTCATCCACATCCAGGTCCGGGTCCAGTGACAAAGACGGTGAGGTCTGGAAGGTCTGGAAGAAGACATCGGACAAGCATACTGCCGAGAGGGCCCATCGCAGGTGCATCGGCTGTGAAGCGAGGCATGACCGGTGTCAGTGCCTCTTCAAGAACGCCAACTGTCATCACTGTGGCAGGAAGGGCCACATCACCAAGGTCTGCAGGCAATGCCAAAAGCAAGTCTCAGAGCAACCCAACTGACCGAGCTGGAAGGGAGTGTGCGTGTCAAAGATCTCCGCCGAGGAGTCGTCTGCCCACCATGTCTCCAGCATCTCCAACCGTTTCTTCACAGAGGTCAAGCTGCATGGTGTTCCGGTAATGATGGAGGTGGACTCCGGTACATTGTACTCCATCCTCCCCCAGCGGGAATTCTTGAAAATCCCCCCAAAGCTTTTCCCAAAACTACGGGCTCTGAAGATTTCTCTCCAAGACGTGCAGGGTTGCTAGATTCCAGTCCTGGAGGTGGGGGATTTTTCCATTGTGTTCAAAAACATTACAACGAAGCTTCACCTTGTAGTGTTCAAACGCGGCACAAACTGTTTATTTGGAATGCAGTGGTTTGAGCCACTAGGGATTAAACTGTCTGGCATCAAAGCCATCCATGCTGGCCCGGTGCAGGATGTTTGCAACATGCACCCGACAGTTTTTGAAAAAGGACTAGACAATAACGGGGGGCCCCCAGTGTCCTTTGACCTTAAGCCGGCCAGGCGACCAATCCACCTCAAGCCTCGCAGGGTGCCATTTGCCTTGAAGGACAAAACTGAGGCCGAGCTGGACAAACTGGTGGGCGAGGGGATTTTGGTTCCAGTGGACTCTGCGGAGTGGGAGACCCCTATTGGGACTGCGATCAAATCCAATGGGGAGGTGAGGATTTGCGAAGATTATAAATGCACCATCAATAAGGCCATTGGGCCTAATGCTTACCCGGTGCTGGTGGTTAGCCGCTTATTGGCTGCTCTACATGGGGACAAATGTTTTGCCAAATTGGACCTAGCCCTGGCCTATCAGCAGTTATCTGTCACACCTGCTGTTACTGTGGCCCAAACCATTGTTACACACAAGGGGGCCTTCAAAGTAATGCACCTTCAATTTGGGGTGAATGCAGCCGTGGGAATTTTTCAGTCACTTGTTGAACACCTCCTAAAGGGTCTCCCCTGGGTCCTCCCCTACTTCGATGACATCCTTATCATCGCTGGGAGCGAGTCTGAGCTCACCAGCAGGTTGGATCAGGTGTTACGGGTTTTTGAAAATGTGGGGTTATGTCTGAGAATGGACAAATGTGTTTTTCTGGCAAGAGAAGTAGAATTTCTCGGGTATAAGGTCACTCCCGAGGGAGTTAAACCCTCTGATTCAAAGGTTGCTGCCATCTGCAATGCTCTCCATTCAACCACAAAGTTTGAGTTGCAGTCCTTCCTAGGTCTGCTCAACTTTTATCACTCCTTCCTGCCAAGAAAGGCCTCCATAGCAGAGCTGCTACACTGATTACTTAAAAAGGACACAGTCTGGTGATGGGGGCATGCCCAGGACCATGCATTTCATGAGTTAAAAGAGCTTCTTTCATCTTAAGCAGTCTTGTCTCACTTCAATCCCAGGAAACCTGTGGTTCTTGTGTGTGATGCTTCACCGGTGGGGTTGGGGCTGTTCTGTGTCATGTCTTGGAAAATGGGAAGGAAGCCCCGGTTACATTCTATTCAAGGTCCCTATCTAAAACCGAGAACAACTATGCCCAGACCAACAGAGAGGCTCTGGCCATATTTTCTGGAACCAAGAAGTTCCATGACTTCCTCTACAGGAGGGAATTCACTATCATAATGGACCACAAGCCCTTGCTGGGGATTTTTGTGATTTCTAAGCCCACTCCCCAGATTCTGTCCCCCTGCATGTTACGCTGGGCCATTTTCTTAAACTCTTATCAGTACACCCTGGTGCACCATCCGGGTAAAGATATCAGCCAAGCTAAGGAATGCATGGTGCCAAAATGGCCACCATGTGCTTTGCTGGCCCCACCCCTGAGGCACAGGCACAGCAATTGGAGCCGGGGGCATGGCCGGCTACCCCTTTATAAGGGTTGGCCAAGCCAACGGCCCCGCTCTCTCTAATTCAGCTGGGCCCTGGGCGCGTTTGTCCCCTCGCCCAGCTGATTTTACTATCGAGCGGCTGGCGGCTGCTGGAGCTCCGGAGCCGGGCTTGGCTCCTCCCTTGTCTCAGGCTCACCTTCCTGGTAGCTGGAAGGCCGGCGAGTCGGCAGTTCGAGACCAGGTACTGCACGACATTTTCGCCCCATCGGGGCTGCTGCTTGGGCCTATCGGCTGCGCGGCGCTCGTGCCGCACCGCTGAGTGGCCTGCTTCCTGTGGCATTGGGCCGTGGCTCTGGAAGGGCTTTCCCCATGCTGAGTGGTGCTCGTGCCTTACTGAGCCACTGCTCGGCTTAACTGGCCGTGCGCCGCATGATTCCTGTGCGCCGAGGCCCCGAACGTCCCTCGAGTGGCGCTCCTGCATTTTGGGGCCCGCTGCTCGAGTGGCCTGGTGGCCGCGGTGTTGCGCCACAGCTCAGGAGGGGGGCATCCCCATCCCCCCGATTTGCAGGTCCTCAGCCTTCCTCTCCTGCAAGGGGTAGTGCGGTGGCTTAAGTGGCCAGGACGCTGGCTGGGAGGCAGAAGGTCGGCGGTTCGATTCCTGAGTGCTGCAGGATGGGACGAGCCCCCGTCTTTCCCAGTGAAGGAAGCGGCCTTCTGTGCCCTTTGGTGGCTGGTCGTGTCTGCCGTACGGCCGCGGTGGTGTCTGCGGAGGCAGACAGCACTGACTCTTTGGCTTTGTAACAGATATGAGCACTCCACCCTGTAGTCGGATACGACTGGCTTTCAAGCAAGGGAAGCCTTCTGGATTGGCCCCCTCTTTGTCCCTGCTCCTGCCAGCCTGGCACTTCAGGGCTGGACATTGCTGTTTGACAGGGGGGGCACTTCGGTGGCAGGTAGCAGGCCTTTCGCGTGCTTCGGTGTCTGATCATGCCTGCCACATGACCACGCGGAGCCATCTGCAGCAGCAGACAGCGTGGGCTCTTGGTGTTGCCCTTCCCCTTCTCCACCAGGTTGCACCACAGGAGGGAGCACCCTGCCGGTAGGGGGCACCTTCTGGCATGGACACTGCCAATTTTGGACCAAGCTCTTGCCAACTTAGCAGTTCAAAAGCAAGAAATTGCAAGTAGATAAATACAGACCACTTCGGTGGAAAGGTAAATCACAAAACAGTGTTCCATGTACAACGGTGTCTGGTCATGCCTGCCACATAACCATGGATACCTCTGCAGAAGCAGACAGCCTAGCAGTTGGAAAGCAAGAAATTACAAATAGATACATGGGTACCACTTCGCTGGGAAGGTAAACAATGTTCTGTGCACTCTCGTGTCTGGTCATGTCTACCACATGACCATGAAAACATCTGCAGCTGATATTTTTATTGTCATAGGGGATCACTCCATCCCGGCCATTGGTGGTAGTATCGGGTCCCGTCCGAGTGTTTACTGCTCGGTTCATTTGCCCTGTCAACTGCCAGTTATTATGATAGGGTGGCACGACGGGGATGGCGATTGGCCCTTCGCTGTGAGCTACCGTGCACAGGGTGCTTGTGGCTGCCGGCCCATTTGGTTCATGCCTTGTTATCTGTTAGCCAGCACGGACCTTGCTACTTCATGATCCGGCATTGGCACGCCAATTTTGGTGCAGATGCGGCACGGCGCACTCCGCCTCCCCTTTGGGATAGCGCTGCTATGTGGCTTGCACTGGATCTATTGTCATTCTCCAGCCAGTGGATACCTGCAGCAGTGGCCGATGACCTGACTACACCTTTCTGTCTTCGTAATCGGTAACGTTGTACTTAGGGTGGGACGACGGGCGTGTGTCATTCCCCTTGGATGGCTAATTTTTCCATTCTGCCACAGAATCGGCCGGGGACGGTTGTGAGCGGTTTACACTGCGGCCTATGCTATCGGCATGGCATCCAATATGGTCAGTTTGCCTGGAAAGAGTCTTGCCGGTTATATATGCCGATATAGGTGTGACTCACGTACTATGTATTCCCATGCCTTACTGCCTTTGCCTGGTACTTCACGGCCCCACTTGGCTGGCATAGTCTTGTCCTCATTCCACTATCATGCACCGACAGGGTGTTCATTCGGGATTCCCGGCGGCCACATGCATATGTATAGCTTGTTTAGAGACTATGGTTTATATGGGTTGCATAGCTGGGGTCTAGGGGGACCTGTAAGGGTATTTGCATTCAGTAAGGATGCTAGGCACTTCTCCTTTCGAAGCCCCAGTGCAGGTCTTGCCGTACGGATGCCTGGTGCCCATGGCTGACGGTGTTGTGAACCATGCCTAGGCCTTTAGAAGCAGATAAGACTTTGGCCGTTACCTTTGAAGGGCCCCTTACCTGCCACTCTGTGGTGTAGGTGAAGCAGTATTAGCTATGGCGTCTATTTGTGGACGCCAAGCTTCATTAGGGTGCAATGTTATAACCTAAGGGACTCCAGGTTGGGCGACTGGTGATCTATTCTTGCATTCCTACTTCACCTCCCAGGAGGAGAGGCTGTAATGGCTTTGGCCACCAGGCGGTACATATCTGGATGGGGTGGGATTCGGCAGTTGCGTTGGCCCACCTGCAAGGAGTAGCAGTATTACCCGCCATTTTACCCTAACAATTGGTTAGGAGAGGTTGTCCATCATTTCTGTAGACCATATAGGTCATCACTGTCTTTACAGGGGTCTTCTTCCGCTCAATCGGAGGATGCTGTATTTTAGTAGCCAGGCAGTGCCCACAGGTTGTGATTACCTTCACGCTCCAGTTTACGATAAATAATAGATAAATAAATATTAACCTGGGGGAATATCAGCCTCCCATTGCAAATGCTTCTTGACTGTTCAACTCATGACTTTATGTGCCCGTCAGGTTTTAGCCCCAGTGATTCAGTTTGTTTATGCGCCTTGCACCTCACTGTCCTTTTTTTGGGGGGGGGGGGGCGGGGCGGACGGGTTTAGGGCGTTATGAAGGGCGTTGTTCAGCTCAATCCCATTTGCAATTTTGCGACCTCTCCTGCCCCCCCCCCCGTAGACAGGTGGACCTTTGGTGCGTTGCAGCTAATTGAGTGGGTTTGTCCTTAGCTGCCCTCACCTGTAAGGCTCGCCTACATACAGATGGGGCTTACTCAGTGCTTTGTAACGATATAACTGCTTTGGTTTTGTACTGGCCCAGTGCCCACTGTACCTGAGCGTGTCACCTCACATGGGTCTCTCTTTACACCGGGAGGCTGCCCCCTTCACGGTAATGCCACTCCAATGGGCCCAGGGCTGCCCTTGCTGCTTTAGGTTCGCGTTGGCCCATTGTAGCATGTAATTTTCCCGTATGGGTGTCATATGATGGTAGCCGGCATACGGGACGGCAAGGGATCCATCCCTTTTTTTGCTTTACTGTGTGCCCGTTGTTACCGTGAGCGCCTAGCTGGTTCTGTTCTTTCCTTTTCTTTCAGCATATGGACGCTTGTCTGTACTGGTGTGAGTGGTGGATTGTTCATCACAACTGTGTCTAATGGTCAGCTGTCACCCTGCTTTTTCCCCGTGCGTCTGGGGCCCCACGCCATTGTGCATTTGAGATTGTATGGGTCCCATGGGAGGTGGGGTCATGGACTGCTTCCATCCTGAGGCGCATTGGGGCCCCAGGTCCACCTGCCAAGTTCCTGTATCCTCTGGGAGGAATTGCATTAGCACTTAACACGGGCTTGGAGTTGCTCCTCGCCAGACGTTGGGACCTCGACTTACTGGGTCATTGCTGGACAGGTCTGGATGGTATGGTCTCAAGGGATCCCTAGACCATGCTAATGCAGAGGTAGTGCACCTCTTGTATTACCGGGACTGGCAGTCGGTTAGCAGGAGAGTAGCTCGGAACTTGCAGACCAGGTCACGGGGGCGGTAGTACACCACCACAATTACTCAGCTGGGTCAGTACTGGCCATGAGTGATTATCATGTGGTCCCAGACAGCACCACGTGTGTCCTACCGGGGAGGTACTGGTCCTTGTTTAATTGACCGGGCCCGCAGGTTGGTCAACGGGGGCAGTGGCCCGTTGCTTTTGGCCAATGCTTGTACTACCGGGGACGTATTGATCCCCGGGGTGTTCACTGGACCCGCAGGTCAGTGAACAGGGCAGCGGCCCCTTTACCTTTATCCCAACGCTTGTCCTGATAGGGAGGTATTGATCCTCATGGTATTGACCGGACCCACAGGTCGGTCAACAGGGCAGTGGCCTGTTACCTTTTTGCCAATGCTTTTCCTATTCCTACTGGAGATGTTTGATCCCCGTGGTGTTGACCGAGCCCACAGGTCGGTTAACAGGGTAGTGGCCCTTTACCTTTCTTCCACCGCTTGTGCTCATGCGGAGATACTTTTGATCTTCGTGGTGTTGACCGGGCCCGCAGGTCGGTTAACGAGGCGGTGGCTCATTATCTGTATTCCACCGCTTCAGGGACAGGTGACCATGCATCCCATGACCCGCATACGAGACCGTGGTCTGTATCACGGAGACGGAGTGCTCTGGTCAGCTGGAGGTTTGGATCTCTTCCTAACACCCTGTAGATGGGCCTGTTGACCGCGTGCGAGGTCTTGGTGTGGCAGTGAGTTGTTACTCCTCCCCGTGTGGTGGATAGCACTGGTAAGGGGCAACTGCATTTATACTTAATACGGCAAATGCAGTTGGCTGGCCATAGGGAGGAAAAGGTTAGCCAAACTTGTATGGCCAGCCTATTTCATTAGATAGGATAACATTCAGATTGGGTCAACAACACGTTTCTGCAGAAGCCGGTTGTTGACAGAACCTCTCAATTGTTACCACAGTAACAAGTGGTGAGAAGCATTTAATTAGGGTTCTAATTGGATTTGCCCCTTACCAGTGCTATTTCGGCCCATTGGATCCTTAACCGTTGTTAAGGTAGGTCAATTTTGAATTTCAATAAAAGAGGCCCAATTTTCAATCCAAATGATGTATCTGTGTCATTATTGGGGTGTGGGTACAGCAAGGAACGTGTGGCACCAAAATGGCCGCCATGCACTTTGCTGGCCCCGCCCCTGAGGCACGGGCACAGCAATTGGAGTAGGGGGCATGGTTGGCTACCCCTTTATAAGGGGTGGCCGAGCCGACGGCCCTGCTCTCTCTAATTCGGCTGGGCCCCGGGCACGTTAACCCACCTCCCCTCCCTTAGGTCACAGTGTGATTCGTTTGGTCACTTCGGGGCCGGGTGGGAATTTTTGCTCAAACCTGATTGGCACCTTGGTTCTTGGCTTTTTCGCCCACCCCACACTGTCTGCCAATGGGTGACTTGCGGGGGTTTCTTATTGTGACAGGCTTTTGGTCACTTTTGGTGGATAGCACTGGTGAGGCGCAACTGCATTTATACTTAATACGGCAAATCCAGTTGTCTGGCCATAGGGAGGACAAGATTAGCCAAACTTGTATGGCCAGCCTATTTCATTAGATAGGATAACATTCAGATTGGGTCAACAACACATTTCCGCAGAAGCTGGTTGTTGACAGAGCCTCTCAATTGTTACCACAGTAACAAGTGGTGAGAAGCATTTAATTAGGGTTCTAATTGGATTTGCCCCTTACCAGTGCTATTTCGGCCCGTTGGATCCTTAACCGTTGTTAAGGTAGGTCTATTTTGAATTTCAATAAAAGTGGCCCAATTTTCAATCCAAACGATGTGTCCGTGTCGTTATTGGGGTGTGGGTACAGCAATGTGCTATCACAGTCTCCATTGCCAGACCTGGCGGAGTTGGATTGCGAAATTGAGCAGGATCTTCAGGTGCTCCTGATTGAGTCTCTCGACTCATCCCCCATAGTGCTTTCAGACATTGCTAAGGCAACAGCACAGGACAAACCCCTGTCCCAGGTAATTTCCAGGGTTAAGAAAGGCTGGCCCACATCCCCTCTTGCTGAGGACTTTAAAGTGTTCTTTAGAAGATGGTTCAAGTTTTCGCTCGAGAGAGGTTGCCTCCTTTGGGGCCAGAGGGTGGTCGTTCCTTCTGTATTATGTTCTAAGGTACTTAGGCTTCTACACATTATCATGCGCTCCAAGGCATTGGCCAGGAGTTTTTTCTGGTGGTGCCAGGTAGACCGGGACATTGAACAATTGGTAGGCACTTGCTGGAGCTGCCAGTGTTCATGGCCCGAGAAGTCCCAGCTTCCCACACGGGAATGGGACACTGCCTGTGGACCGTCATCACAGATTCATGTCAATTTCACAGGCCCTTTCCAGGGCACGCTTTTCCTACTGGGGGTTGACTCATTTTCCAAATGGCTGGAGGTAATTCCTATGCCCAGTACATCTTCTGCAGTCACTATCAAACAGCTCTGGAGGTTGTTCAGTTGTTTTGGATTGCTGGATGTGCTGGTGTCTGTCAACACCACAACGTTCTCCTCTGCCGAATTTCAGGCATTCCTGGAAAGGAACGCCATTCGTCATGTAACTTCTGCCCCTTTCCACCGTGCCACCAATGGTCAGGTGGAACGCCAGGTTCACACTACAAAAGAAGTGCTTCCCCGCAAGTGTCAGGGGGACATTGATGTACAGCTGTGCCAATTCCTCATGTGCTATTGGACAACACCCTTGGCATCTGGGATGTCACCAGCCGAACTCTTAATGCGCAGGAGGCTGGTCTCATTGCTTGACCGGTTAGATCCTTCCAGGGTGGAGGATAGGGGTGTTAATATTGAAATTGCTCACAAAAAGGTATTCTCAGCTGGGGATCCGGTGCACTGTTGGAACTATGTGGCCACAGGCCCTGCATGGATTCTGGGCATTGTGGTGGAACAAACGGGACCAGTGTCTTATCTTGTCAAAACAGGTACTGGTTTACTATGGCGGCACCACGCCGACCAGCTCAGGCATAGAGTTACAGAGTTTCAAGAGGTACAAGGTGATTCTATTCATGGTGATTCCACGTTAGGGTCCTCCCCCACCCGCTTACTCCCAGGGAGAGATGGAGAGGGCAGCTTGGCAATCAGCTGTGGCCCCCAACATTCTAATTTAAACCAGCCCCAAATCCTTTGGAGGCCGTCAGCATGCCCAGAATGTGAAAATGTAAATTTTGGTTTACAGGATTGGGGGGAGTTTGCAGAGTGTTCCCCCACTCATCCAAGCGAGAAGCAGGGCTTTGATTTCTCCCAAGGGACCCCGCCCCATCCTTCTGCATTTGAGTCTACCTCAAATCCCACCCAAATGAGGCAAGCTTTCATTGAGTCACCCCCTACTCAAACTTCTCAAAGGCGGGACTTTTCACTGTGTTTTACCCCTCCTGATTCTAGTTTTAATTTCGAGCGATCCCCTGCTCCTGTTTCCTCAAAACGGGGTTTTGATTTAGTTTGCCCCCTCCCTGGTTCCAACTTCGAGTTGGGACAGTGCTCCTAAAATGCAAATAGTTTGGAAAGGGCCCCCAGTATGGGGTATCACTCTATGGAACCAAGTCTACCTAAGACGTCCAAAGACAGCTAGGTAACAGTGCGACCCAAAAGGGTTTGTAAGCCTCCACAATGGCAGAAGGACTTCATCCCATCCTGGGGGGGGGGGGGGTGAGAGGAATGTTGTGTTTGAATACATTTATTACTGTAACGTTTTGTGAAATAATTGGGATCAGTACGATCCTCCATTTTGTCTCCTTCTTCTTGGTCTTCAAATATCACGGGACTGCGTTCCCGCCTAAACTATGTAGCCTGTACAGTCTTCACTCTGATCTGATAACCTCCCAGTCACCCCACTCCCCTTCCTGTCATTTCCTGCCCAAATGTATTCATTTCTGAGTGTATATATTTAGCACTGCTGCGCCATTACTCCCCATGTTCTGACTGCCTAATAAAGTTGTTTGGCCCTGTTGTCCTGGCTGCTTCGCATTTCTACCAGAATATCAAAAAGCGTTATTTGTTTTAACTGCTATGAGTGCCTTAAAGTCTACGGCGGAATCACGAGCCTTTTGCAAAGGCGCCATTTTCAAATATCTATCAAAATAGCTGATTCATCAGTACAAACTTTCCCGCTTCTTCATAAGCCCACCAAAATGTTTCCACCTGTGTAACTGCCATTCTCACTGTATATAAACTGGCCACCTTGTACATGTTCCCCAGTCCGGTACTATGAGCTGAATAATATATCACTGTGTTTGACCTGATCCTGCGGGTCAGAATACTACTTAAGCACTGGACTCAACAGGAGTTGACAAAACAATCACATTTATCATGTTCTCTTTCAGCAACTCGGTGTTCTCTTTTGTGCTGTTCCACTGTATTTTAAGGTATTAAGCATTCTGTCTCTATGTTTTAAAGCAGTATTGGCCAACCTATAGCCTGTGAGCTAGACCCAGCCTGCAGCACGATTTCATATGGCCCACCACTACCCTCACACTAACAGAAGCAGAAGTAGACATATTTACAACAGCCGTAAAACATGCCCACACATGTGTAAGTGCTGACATAAAAATCCTAGCTTTGGGCTACGTTTTTTTAATGATCTTTTGCTCACTATACAACTCTGTGCTTCTGCTCATCCAAGAATGGGACCCAGTTTGTTTAGACTTGCTTGCTAGAACCAGAAATGTTGCTATAGAAGCCTGTATTAGAGAAACAGATAAACAGCCACCTGTGTGATAAGATGGACTGTGGATTCTTTTAACACATGAAGGAGTGAGCATGGCACTATCTCATCAGTCAATTATAAACTAACTCCAATTGGATGAGATTCCACATGTAAGAAGGTTGATATCAAAAGAATAAAACCAATGTGTGAGAAATTGTACTTTCTCTTTCGCCATGGAAGTCCAGGAAGAGCCTCACAGATGGACCTGTGAGTACTAGGGAGCCAGAAGGGCCAAACCTAGTTAAATTTTCTTATTTTTGTATGTATTCTATGTATGACTAGATTGCAAGTCTGATTTCCTATGCTATGTTCATTTCTTTAACTTACTTAAATAAACTTCATAAAATATAGATCCTTTGTGTCTATTGAATTGGGATAAAGAGCCGACTGGAACACGCTGGGAGGGCCACGTTTATGCTACCTAATCTAAGTAATCTGAGTAATCTAAGCCCTGCACACTTACTATATTGTGGCCACGTGAAGTCACAGGGGAGCCCATAAGGCAGGGTTGCCACACAAGGTGATGACAGACACGGATGGTAAGGAGGCAGAGGGTGAAGTGTGGCAGGAAGGAATGATAAGATCTCTAGGTAAAGAGATCAGAATCATGACAAATGCACATGTGCCTGTTATAAACACTGCCATAAATGTACCCGCAGCTGTTGTAAATGTGTTTATGACAGCCATGGATGTGTTTTACAGCAGTGTTTACTGCGGGCAGAACCACATGACCAACCCACTCAGCTGTCCGGGGAACGTGGTCTGGCCCACAACACTAAAAATGTTGGAAACCCCTGTTTTAAAGTCTGGTTTACTTTTGGTTTCAAATTCTGTATTGTAACATTATGTCCCTGGTCTTTGTAAACTAAAGTGCATTCATTTCCCCTTTCCTTGAAATATGTCCTGTCACGATAATTTGTGTTTTAAAAGTGTCAACTTCTTAATAGAAGTGGTGTAATTAATAGGTATTGTGAACCATTGTTAGAATTTTTCTCTCTAAAATCAGTACTAAGAAAAACATAAATAATATCACAGCATGAAAGCTTCATTGGAGTGACTTTCCTCCATTTTTTAGTGGAAGAAGAATGGAGAAAAGTAATGTTCTGGCATCATACATACTCAAGTGTGTATGCTGCCACTAGAGAACAACATGCTGCGTGAATGTGGAGAGATACAGAATCTAGCTCATTTGCCAGTCTGTCAATTACTACTGGAAACATGTTCTGTACCAATGAGGATGTAAATTTAGCCAATGACAAAGCCAAGAAGATAGCTTGATTTTGGCAGTTTAAAGTTTGACTTGGACACAAAAGAAGACAAAGATCATACAAGAGGTTATATGTTGCAGTGGAAACAAAGTATATTTTAGGGATGTGCCATTTGGATTTATTTGGAGCTGTCAGAATTCCCCAGATATTCCTCAAGCAGAATCCTTGGAATTCCAGCCAATAGATTCATACCTACAAACATCTACATTTTGCTTACCTCACCTAAGGCCTTTCTTGGACTCTGCATGCCTGTCTCAGGCCTACCTCCTGTTGTTCTTATGTACAAAATAAAAATGCCATGGTTATTCTGGAGCATTATAGCTCTTTGAAAGATGTCCTCTGAATACCCTAGGAAGCAGAAAGAATACAGTTTCCAGGAGGCAGTGCAGCAGTCCACCCTCATATGTTGGTCAGATCATTAACTGTCAACAATTACCTTTAAATACAGTACACACTATGGACTTTAAATATCTATTTTCAATTACCTTTAAAATTGCTGAATAAAAATGCCATGACCAGAAATACTCAAAGAGAAGTACATTCAGACACAATGGCATATTTGTAAAGTTGAGATATTTAAACTACAGTAATGAACTCTCACTAATGTGAACAGAAATGGGGAAAATATAAAGAAACCTGGATATTTACCTAGGAGCTTTCAGATGATTTGAGAATTAAAAGGAACCCACAGAGGAAATGAAGGTAAATTGCCTAGGAAAGGATAATAATAGATATATTAGCATCATCAAGGCCAGAATACCCACATCTAATTTACCCGTGTGATCTGAAAGCATATGTCTACAATCTATAAGAATTTATGACGAATATGAATAGCCTCTGAAGAATTCAGTAAGCAAAATTTAGCCACAGCTATGAAAAGGATGAAAGATGTTTCATGGTAACTGCCAACAGTTTGGCTTAATACCAGTCCCATAAAATGTTTTAGAACAGGGTGGTTTTTTTTTAACAGTAAGTCTGTGAGCACCAAGAGTACTTGGTGATTACTAAAAGCTTTTATCAAAAACAAGTCATGCCTTATGAATCTTCTCTGTCCCTACTCTGTCTCTGTAGAATTACTATATGTAAAAATACTATCTTAGTATATTAGGGGAATGCTGTGGATGTAGTGCAACTAAATTTCAGAAAGGCTGTTGACACAGTCTGTCAGATTGTTCCGAGGTGTTGAAATGTAGGCTGGACAATTTTTAGATGGCTGATGTGTCATACAATAAAATGCTTGCCAATGGTTCTTTCACAGCCTAGAGCCGTGATGGCGAACCTTGGCACTTCAGCTGTTCTTAAACTTCAATTCCCAGAAGCCCAAGTCCCTGTGAATCCACACGAATGTGATCCATCATTCATGTAGATCACAGGGACTTGGGCTTCTAGGAATTGACATTCAAGAACACCTGGAGTGTCAAGGTTCGCCATCACTGACCTAGAGAGAAATGAGAAGTGAAATACCATGGGATATCAAGTCCCAGGTTGAGTGTTGCTAAACATCTTTATAAATAATTTAGATGAGATTTTGTGTGTGATGGATGCTTTGCAAACTTGCAGATGGTAGCAAACATATTGCTGTTATCTGCCCCTAACTCATTCCCAACGTATGACAACCCTAAGAATTAGAGTTCTCCAAAACATCATGTCCTCAACAACCCTGCTGATCTCCTACCAGTTATAGTTTTTGACTTCCCTTAGGTAATCAATCCATCTTACTTTTGGCCTAACTACCTCAATTCCTGCTGCCTTTCAACTTGTTTGTCTTCTTGTAAGGGTTTGAAGAAGGAAAGCATCAATTTTGTCTTTTTTGCCTCCAGAGCCAATACAGGCTTGATTTGCTCTAGAACTTTCAGCACCATATTTCAAAGAAATCTTTTTTCCCCATGACAGGTATACAATAATATGGATTATCTTGGTCTTGGTCTCTAGTGACACATCCTTACACTTGATGATCCTTTCTAATCCCTTCATTACTGGCTTTCCCATTCCCAACCTTCTTCTGATTTCTTGGCTGTAGTCTTTCATAGGATTGGTGGTTGAACCTAGAAATCTTTTACTATCTCAATTTCTTCATTATTTATGTGAATGTTGTGTAGTTCTTCAGTTCTGATATTTGTCTTCTTAATGTTCAACTGTAGTTCTGTTTTATCACTTTCTTCTTTCACATTAATTTAATGTCATTTCAAGTCATTTCTGCTTTCTACCAGCAAGATGGTGTCATTTCCATATCTTACATTATTGATGTTTCTTCCACCACTTCTCACTACTCCTTCCTCTAAATCTACCCCAGCTTTCTGTATATGGTTTTGCATGCTGATTGTACTTGTAACAGGATAAAATGCACCTTTGTCTGATACCTTTGCCTATAGGAAACCATTCTGCCCCTCCGTATTCTGTCCAAATGGTTGCTTCTTCTCCATGATATAAATCACACTTCAGAGTGAATAAGTCTTGAGGCGCACCTTTTCTCATGATCCACATGGTCAAACACTTTGCTGTAGTCAATAAATCACAAACTGATCTTCTAAAATTGTTTGGTGCACTCCAGTATCCAATAGATATTTGCAACATGATGTTGTGTGTGTGTTCCTTTATGGAATCCAGCTTGATCATCAGGCATATCTTGCTCCATATAAAGTAGAAGCCTTTGTTTCAGGACCTTTAGCAATACCTTGCTTGCAATGGAAAGTAAGACAGTGATCCTATAGTTACTTCACTCCATGGCATCTCCTTTCTTGGGGGTTGGAATGTACTATTGAGACTTGCCAGTGTGTGTGCCATTGTTTAGTTTTCCAGATTTTTTGGAGTATTCTTGTCTCTCTAACTTAAAATAATTCTACTGGCATCTCATCTGCCCCTGATGATTTCTTCCTTTCAATTGCTTTCATAATAGCTTTCAGTTTTCTTTATAGAACTAGAGGCTTTTCATAATAGGTTTTCTCTTCAAAGAAATATGTCTTTCTTCTATCTCCTCTGTATAGCTCTTCAATTTCCACCTTCTTTTTATTTTCTTCTGGTTAGATAGTGTGCTGCCCTGTTGGTTCATTCAGCATTCCTAATCTAGTTTTAAATGTCCATGTTCTTTATTTCTCTACACTGGTTCTTTTAACACTTAGCTTTGCCTCTACATGAGAGTTGGCAAAATTAAATAAAATAATATTACATTCAGGGTTCCAACCCTATTTCTGTCATCTCTTACTTTTGCTTCTTGCCTATCCTTTACTATTTGAAGTGGTTCCTCTTTCACTCGTGTAGGCTTTTATTTTGTTCTTCCTGCAGGAATTATCAGTTTGCATTTTTCCCTAGTAAAATATCTGATTTGATTCAACTGTTCTCTTTCATGGTCAGTAGAGATCTCTATGATATTTTGGCACTAGTATTCTTATAGTGTTGTTTTTCATCTTTACTGTAATTTGGATATTAGAAGTTCATTATCCATATCACAATCTGCTCCTGGTCTTGCTTTGGCAGAAAGAATAAATCTTCTCCATCTCCTGCCTCCAATTGCATCTAGTGATGTCCACATGTACAGTTTCTTTGGTTGTTTGAAGCATGTATTTCCAAAAAAAGAAATTGTTGACTTCATAAAACTGTACAAGATATTCTCCTACTTCATTTCTGTCCCCTGGGCAAATTTTCCAACAACATTTAGATCTGCTTTGTTTCCTAAGTTTGTGTTCCAGTCATTTGGTGTGCGATCAACCTCCTCCTGGGTGCTCATGTAAAACTATTCATTTCTTCAATTTCAGCAATGCTAGTTGGCTCATATACTTTAATGATACTTATGTTGATAAGTTTCCCCCAGACTCAAATTGATATTATTCTGGCAGACTTTGCATTAAATTCCCTAAATGTCTGTGTTATATCTTGTCTCAGTATTCATGCCACTCCATTTATTCTGAGATTATCATTTCCAGAGTGGAATACTTTCTCATTATTTGACTGACATAAGTTGCTCCAGTCCACTTTAGGTTACTGACACCAAGCACTGCAATATTGATACATTCAATTTCTATCTTCATGGGTTCCACTTTTTCTTGATCCATACTTCTCACATTCCATGTTCCATTTGATTTTACTTTCATTTCTGTGCATATCAGACATTAGACATCATTTTGGCTTTCATCTAGTTGTGTCATTAGCAAGAGGGCTATTCGTACTTGTTTTCTCTCTCTTCCCCCCATAGCTAATTGAATGGGAGTCTTAGCTTCCAATGCTCTTTCTTGTTTCATTTTGGACTGTCTCATCATAGGATTTTCATGGTCAGAAAAGTGCAGTGGTTTACTGTTACTTCCATGTGTGTAATATTAACTAAAGTTAGCTTGAATGTCATTGCTGTTGCTTTGTGTATTAATGTCACCTTTCCTGCCTGCCTGTCTGTCACATTTGTATACCACCAATTTAGTGTCTTAGCAATGCTTTTGCTGCCCAGTAGCTTCTATCCCCATAACTATTGCAAGCGCGGCGCCAAAATGGCCGCCGCGCCCTTTGCGGGCCCCCCCCACAGGACAGAGAATCCGGGTAGTTAGGGGCGTGGCCAGCTCCCTTATAAAAGGGGTGGCCACGAGGCAGCCAAGCTGCCATTTTACCTCAGCGACGGAGCGGAGAAGTTTTTTCCCCTGCGTCTCCGTCGCTCGTTAGCTTACCGGGAAGCCTTTGGTAGCGGTTCTGCCTTTCCGGCTCCCCTTTTTGTTCCGGTGGAGATGCCTTCGAAGAAGATGGCAGCTTCGAGCTCAGCTCGCGTTGTTAGGAGGCGCAACCCAGGTCGGAGGACCGCGGTGCCGCCTCCTCTGCAGCCACC
Organism: Bradypodion pumilum; assembly: GCA_035047305.1. Classification (NCBI taxonomy): domain Eukaryota; kingdom Metazoa; phylum Chordata; class Lepidosauria; order Squamata; family Chamaeleonidae; genus Bradypodion; species Bradypodion pumilum. The sequence goes on along the minus strand of JAWDJD010000009.1, from coordinate 12,474,039 downwards.
TTTGCCAGCCCCGGCCGGGGCCGGTGGAATGGGGTCTATTGCCCCTTGGCCCGGGGTGGGTGATCAGAGTGCGGGCGCGGAAGGGGTTCCGGCCCGCGGCCCACGAGCGGTGGACACCGCTCCTGCTCCTGCCCACTCTGTCGGGCCTACTCCTCTTGGGCGGCAGCCTCTCCCGGGGCCCTCTAGCCTTGGGGGGTGGTGCGGCCCCCTGCCTTGGCAGGTTTCTCCACCAACCCTGCCGGGATTCGGTGCTGGCCAATGGCCATATGTGGCGCCCAGGGTACAGGGACCTGTACCCATGCCTGGGCCAGGCGGGCCGGCCGGCCCTTTGCCCATGGTCAACGTGGACACCTTGCGGGCCCGCATTGCGGCCCTGGAGGCGTCGTTGGCGCGGGCCAGTCAGGCGGGCGCCCCTTTCGGGGTTCCTTTTGAGACGCTGTCGGCTGGAGGACAACAGCCGGCGGGGAGGGTCGAGCTGCTGCAGGCGTGTGGCGCGGTTTCGGCCACTGCCTCGCAGCTCCCCAGCCAGCAACCAGGCGCGGGTCAAGCCCCGGTGATGAGCTCTACGTCGGTCGTGAGCTCCGACGCCCCCAGTGGGCCGGAACCCCCAGTGGGGGCGGCCCACGGGGGTGCAGCGTGTGAGTATACGGTGCAAGTGAGTACATCCACACACATTCCCAATCTAGGGGGGGCCTTTTAATGGCCTTGGCCTCGCGCGGGTGGTGCGGGGGCCACGCTGTCGGCGACCCACCCGGCGACGACGACTGCCACCTTGGGCACTGGGGTGGGCATGGGTCCTTACAATACAGGGAATGTTCTGGGGGTGGCTGGATTAGTTCAGGCCCCTTTTACCAGGCCGGCTGTCCCTTTTTCGGCCTTGCCGACGGCAGGGTATTCCTTGCCATTGGGTGATCACCTGGCACAGGCTACTAGGGATAAGATATGGCGAGGGGAGTATGTAGATTCTTCTCACTCCTGAACAGAGAGCCCACCAAGGAGGAACGGGAGGGTCAGGATGAGAAGGACAAGGAGCAGGCACGCCGCCGTAAGCCGCCGCGTACCTGGGCCAACTGGCTCCCCGCTTATTTAATATACATGGCGGTATATCTGAGGGCGCGGCCGGATTTAGCTATTCCCATGGTCCAATATTTGGACAACATATATAGGGCGATGGTCGATTTCCCGGGCCCCTCATGGCTAGCATATGACGAGGAATTCCGTATGAGGATTCCCCTTCACCCCAAGATGAGTTGGGATGAGCCGTGCCAGAGGCTTTGGCTTTTGTATATGACACCCACACGCCCTGCCCCGGGGGATAGATACCATTGCGGACATGCGGTCCAGCGAGCGGCTCCAGCGCAGGTTACCCGCCAGGCGGCGGGGCAGGGGGTTCCAGCCCGCCTGCGGTGCTGGACTTTCTCGTCAATTGGTTCCTGCAATCGAAAGAACTGCAGGTATAAGCATGAGTGTCCCACATGCTCTGGCCCCCACGCAGCCTCTGCTTGCCCCAAGCCTGGGGGGGCGCGAGGCAGAGGGAAGGGTGGACAGTGGGCTGGCAAGGATGCCACAGATGGAGCTAGTTCTCCAAAAGGCCCCCTCCCCAATTAAGGTGGACATGCTGGAGCGCTGGCTCGCATCGTACCCGAAGGGGGAGGCAGGGAGTATATCTTCAAGGTTTTAAGCAGGGATTTCGTATCCCTTTTGTGGGTGATAGGTCCCCTCAGGATGCTCCCAACCTTTTATCCCTTAGAGGAAGGGAGGAGGTGGCTGCGGCCAGCATTCAAAAGGAGTTAGTCGCGGGCAGGGTCGCTGGACCTTTCCCCGTACCCCCGTTTCTCAATCTTAAGGTCTCGCCACTGGGTTTGGTCCCCAAAAAGTCCCTAGGTGAGTTTCGCCTTATTCATCATTTGTCCTACCCAGCCGGCCGGTCGGTCGGTGATGCTATCCCTGATGACCTTTGTTCAGTCAGGTATACATCGTTTGACCATGCGTTGCGCATGGCGCGCTCGTGTGGCCCGGGTGCCCTGCTGGCCAGGTGTGACATTAAGTCAGCTTTTCGCCTCTTGCCAGTGCACCCGGGCGACCTTGAGTGGCTGGGTTTTAAATTTAAGGGGGAATATTATTTGGATAAGGCCATGCCTTTTGGCTGCTCCATATCATGCTCGGCTTTCGAGCGTTTTAGTACCTTCCTAGAGTGGGCTTTCGCCCGCAGGTCAGGGTCCCGGTCTGTAGCCCATTACCTGGATGACTTTTTATTCGGGGGTGAACGGGGCTGGGACACGTGCGCACGTCTCCTCAACACATTTCAGACGCTAATGGAGGAACTTGGTGTCCCTTTAGCGCCCGAAATAGACCGTGGGCCCATCGACCAAGCTAGTATTCCTGGGGGTTGAGATTGACACAGTAGTGCAGGCTCCTAGGTTGCCGGGTGATAAGGTGTCCAGGATCGTGGCCCTTATCTCGGAATTGCTGGCCAAGCGTAAGGCATCACTGAGAGAACTTCAGGTGCTACATGGGCACCTTAATTTTGCTTGCAGGGTGGTCGCACCGGGCAGGGCTTTTGCCCGGCGCTTATGCGACGCCATGGCAGGGTTATCCAGGCCCCACCACAGAGTCGGGCTCACCCGGGGTATCAGGGCAGACATGTTCGTCTGGTTGCAATGCCTGAGGGAGTTTAATGGGGTCTCATTTTGGAGGTCTGACCTCCTGGCGTCCCCCAATTTCCAGATCCAGTCTGATGCCTCAGGATCCCTGGGTTATGGGATGTACTTCAATGTGAAGTGGGGCCTGTGGTGGGTGGCCACCGGCATGGGCAGGCACAGGTCGCCTGCGGGATCTCACATACCTGGAATTTTTCCCCATTCTGGGGGCTTTGATGCTATGGGGCGAACGGTGGGCTAATTCGGTGGTGCATTTCTGGTGTGACAATGCTGCTGTTGCCCACATTGTCAGTGCACAGACTTCCAAATCGCCCAGGGTCATGGACCGAGTGCGCCATTTTGTGCTGCGCTGCCTGCGCCTCAACGTTTTGTTCAGGGCCAGGCTTGTCCCAGGGATTAATAATGATATTGCTGACGCTTTGTCCCGCCTGCAGATCTCCCGGTTCCGCGCCTTGGCCCCGGATGCGGAGGAATTTCCCTCGCCACTCCCGGACGAGATGTGGACTATTGGCAAGGAGAGGTGAACCGGGCGATTGGCCTGTCACTAGCGCCACGCACGCGTAAGGCGTATCAACAAGCATTCAATTCTTACAGGGCATTTGCTACTCAATTTCTTTTGCCAGAGACCTGGCCTATCCCGGTGGACCATGTTCTGCGGTTCATGGTTCACCTGCATGCACAGGGCCTTGCACCTCGCACCATAGCATCCAAGCTCTCGGCGTTGGCTTTTGTGGCCAAAGTGGGAGGTCATGTGGATACCACCTCTGACTTCCGTGTGCGACATGTTTTGGAGGGGTGGGTGCGCGAGCGCGGGCGTTGCCCGGATGACCGGCACCCTATTTCCCCAGGGGTTATTACCCAGTTGGCCCGGGGCTGGCCAGGCCTCTGTTTTGATCATTATGAGGCAGCCCTTTTTCACGCAGCCACAACGGTGGCATTTTTTGGAGCGCTCCGCGTCAGCGAACTCGAGATGCTGTCTAAGGCGGATGCAAGTGGTAGGGCACTGGAACTCGAAGATGTCTACGTAGCCAAAGACTGGGCCCAGTTGAGGATACGCTCCTCTAAAACAGATCAGCATGGCGTAGGCAGTGGTGTAAGGCTGCTACGTTGTTCTTTGGCAGACATCTGTCCGGTTGGTGCCCTACAGTAATTCCTGGCACTGCGTGGCGTGCACCACGGCCCGTTTTTCTGTCACCAAGATGGGTCTCCCCTTACTAAATTTCAGTTTTGGAAGGTGACAGCCAGAGCCCTCACCAGGGTGGGCCTACCAGGTGCCCGTTATGGCACACATTCGTTCCGGATTGGTGCAGCCTCTACAGCAGCTGCTTTTGGGTACTCTGGGGCTGACATACGCAGCATGGGGAGGTGGGGCTCGCAATGTTTTCAGTTTTATGTGCGCCCACTCCCGCCATGAGTACCAATCCAGTCACCTTACCGCCTTTTTTCTCAATTTTCTTACAGACCCTGGGTGTCGTTTTACACCGGTGACAGTATGGCTGGTGGGCCACAGCTATGTGCACAGGGCAGCGCGTTACGCTGCGGCGACAGAATGGGGACCCCGACTGGGACTGGGTGACCACGCCAGTCTCGCATGGCATGGTAAGCCTGGGATGTTATGGCGGGAGCTGCGGCCTTTCCTTTTTTCTGGCCTGGGTGCTGACCCGCCTGACATTCTAATCATCCACCTGGGGGGCAATGATTTGGGCCAGGTCACCGGCTTATCGCTTAAGCATGCGATTTGCGAGGACCTCGCCCACTTGCATTATGTCTGGCCTGCCACAACCCTGGTTTGGTCGGACATTGTCCCGCGCCATTATTACAGAGGGGGCGTTAACCTCCTGGCCCTTGACCGCGCTAGGCGCGCGGTCAATAAGGCAATGGCGCGGTTTCTTGCCAACGGGGCTTGGGGACGGGTTAGTCATCACCCCGATATTAGTCTACAAAATTATGACTTGTACGCAGGGGATGGGGTCCATCTGTCGCGAGGAGGTATGGACCTCCTGTTGGGTGATTGGCGAGCAGGCCTGTTGACCGAGCTGACGGTCTGGGGGGGGCGTCAGGTCTTCTTTGAAGCCCCTCCGTGTGGCGGGTAGCACTGGTAAGGTAAACAGTATGACCCACAAGTATCCGGCAGGTTCGCAATTGACTGGACAACACTAGACAGGAATAAATTAGTTAAACGTTGTCCGGTCAACGACGAACCAGGCGATGGGGTGATGACGATTGCTAACCAGCATGCATCACCCCTGTGATTTCACGGATACGCGTCAGAGGGTGGGGTCATAAGTTAGTTATTGACTACGGTCAACAATTTGTTTGTTGTCAATAAACAAATTGATACAAATTGATACATTGTAACCAATTGCCGTTGGCAATTTTGGGGTGGTACCTTACCAGTGTTACTTCGGCCTGCTTGCCTTAGGAATTACGATTGGTCATTTTACCAATGCAAATTTATAATTCGGACTAGGGCATTGAATCAATAAATGTGGCCCTATGCTGTTATCCACTTTCAATGTTGTCTGTGTCCGTTATTGGGGGGGTGCGCCTGCAATGCAAGCGCGGCGCCAAAATGGCCGCCGCGCCCTTTGCGGGCCCCCCCCACAGGACAGAGAATCCGGGTAGTTAGGGGCGTGGCCAGCTCCCTTATAAAAGGGGTGGCCACGAGGCAGCCAAGCTGCCATTTTACCTCAGCGACGGAGCGGAGAAGTTTTTTCCCCTCCACCCCCTCCCTAGTTAACAGTGTGATATTATGGTCGCTTCGGGGCCGGGTGGGAATTTTTGGTTGGGACCCATATTGGCTCTGGGTCCTGGCTTTTTTGCCCATCCCACACTGTTGCTATGGTTTGATATAGGGGGCTTTATGTGTTCCTACTGTTGACTTTGGTCACATTGGCGGGTAGCACTGGTAAGGTAAACAGTATGACCCACAAGTATCCGGCAGGTTCGCAATTGACTGGACAACACTAGACAGGAATAAATTAGTTAAACGTTGTCCGGTCAACGACGAACCAGGCGATGGGGTGATGACGATTGCTAACCAGCATGCATCACCCCTGTGATTTCACGGATACGCGTCAGAGGGTGGGGTCATAAGTTAGTTATTGACTACGGTCAACAATTTGTTTGTTGTCAATAAACAAATTGATACAAATTGATACATTGTAACCAATTGCCGTTGGCAATTTTGGGGTGGTACCTTACCAGTGTTACTTCGGCCTGCTTGCCTTAGGAATTACGATTGGTCGTTTTACCAATGCAAATTTATAATTCGGACTAGGGCATTGAATCAATAAATGTGGCCCTATGCTGTTATCCACTTTCAATGTTGTCTGTGTCCGTTATTGGGGGGGTGCGCCTGCAATAGAAAGATCATTTCTCTTCTTCTATTGTGGTCATTACCTTGAAAAGGGTGGGTGTATTTTAGCTTTATTGAGATGAGTTCATCCCTATTGTTGAAAAACATATCGGAGAAAAGTGACCCAATTAAAAATTTTCTCTACACAAAATGGACCAGAGGGAGAAATTGTCTTTTAAATAAAACTCTATTCCAACAGAGCAAGGAGACAGAAAAAGGAGTAGGATTGAAGAAATAAAGAAGATGAATGCCAACCTTCCAGTCATCAAACTCAGCATCTTAACCACTAACTCAACACAGTCCCTATTAATGAATAGAAAGACCTTAACTTAAAATGGCTGCTGAACTGTTCATTTTCTCCTAGAAAAGGGTTAACATCTAGACTGGAGAAGAAAAATGAAGAAAATGTCTTGTTTTTATTAAGCTGTCACTTCCAGGAGGCTAATAAGAAGAGCTGGTACTGAGACATTCAAGGTAGGAATGAGTAGAGCAAGTCATAGCAATGCTTAGTCGACATTCCAATCCAATTGGCAAAAAATAATTCTCATGAGAACATAGACTTAGGGGGAAAGGGAATGAATTGCTATGATGTGATGTTACCTTATTGGTTAAATCTAGAATAAGAGGCAAGGAGAATTATTAATTGCAGCCAGATGTGAAATATAGTTAGCTCTTTTATTCATTGTTCTAGTTAGCTTTTGAGTCATCATCATCAATTCTTTATTGTGTCCAGTGGCCAGTTACAATAAAAGTTTATGTCAAGCAATTGTTAGTGAGATACAGCCCAATCAGCATCTTCGTTAAAATCAGGTCCAATAAAATAATGAGTTAATATAAAAATGTTAAAACACTAACATTATCTAGTTTAAAATATCATTTAAAATATGACCTTAAATAAAACAGTTAAAAGTTATAAGCAAGTATAAGAACAATTATAAAACAGCAAAGTGACAGTATATATAAATACACTCAAACATACAGCATAATAGGGATAAATAGGAATTACTTGCAAAGAAAAGGAACTAGTTTTATTGGTTGTGGCCTACCGCTGCAGCTTATTCACCCTTTTACTATGAATCCTGGTAGACCTCCAGGCAAATCTGGCCACTGATCTGCTGGCGTCAGATCATGAGATCTGTCAGAAAGCATTCTCTAAACGAATTATTGTTCAATACCAGCTGGGGGAATGCAGCACAAAATTCACGTCTGAGGCTGTCATAGAATAAACATTCTAACAACACGTGCTGTGGCATCTCTACCTTCCCGGTCTTGCAGAGGCAAAAATGCTCTTGTATGACTTTCTTGAATAACCCCTCTCTGAATGCCTTGTGTAACATGGTATAACGAAGGAGGGTATAAGTTCTCCTATGATCTAGGTTGCTTAAGGTGGATAAGTAAGATAAGGGCCTAGAGATATTAGATAAGGCATATCAAACAGCGGACTGGTTATTTTACTTGAATCTTGTTGACTGTGGATATCCAGAATCCTTTACTTGATTATCTCTTTAGCATGAGTTAAACCCAAGGAGATAACAAGGTGCTTTGAAAGGCCATAAGAGGCCATTTTTTCTTTAAGAGTGGATATCCATGGAGTGGCAGTAGAATCTAGCAGCATTAAGTTCAATAGCCTGTTGGAAAAAAAGATGATGATGATGATGATGATGATGATGATGATGATGATGATGATGATGATGATTGGATTTCTATACCACTTTCCTTCCCCTAGGGGAACTCAAAGCGGTTTACAAGTAATACAAAGCAATATAAATGAAACAAAGCATTCACAAATCATATTTCAAAAATAACAATGTTAGAGATTACAGGATCCAAAATACCATATACAATATACTAAGTAAATTAACAATATCTACAAAAAACATACTATAATCATTTCAATGAGTCCTGATGGATCAAAAGCTCAATATCCTCAACTGACCTCCCGGGGCGGGGAGGCGAAGGGGGAGACTACAGCAGTCATCAGAGCATGTCCCGCCACAGCTGTCTCTGCCTCCGAACCTGTCCCGGGGTGGGGAGGTGAAGCTGGTCTGGCAGTGGCAGCAGGGGCGCTCATAAGAGTCCTCTGGGTGCGCCCCGCTGTAGCTGTCTCTGCCTCTGAAACTGTCCCAGGGCGGGGAGGTGAAGCCGGTCTGGCGGTGGTGGCGGGGGCGCTTTTAAGAGTCTTCCGGGCATGTCCCGCCGCAGCTGTCTCTGCCTCCGAACCTGTCCCAGGGCAGGGAAGCGAAGCCGGTCTGGCAGTGGCGGTGGGGATGCTCTTAAGAGTCTTCCGGGCGCGTCCTGCCACAGCTGTGTCTGCCTCCATACCTGTATAGGTATGACAAGCAGTTTTAGGCAATAGAACAATGCAGAGATCAGAAGCCTGGACTGAACAGAATACATACCAGTTTCCAACCAAGCTGCAGCATTAGAGATACTAGCTGGCATCTGAAGTATTGATCTCAGAAATTTTGATTGAATTATCTCTAGATTGTTTATGTTCATACCCAAACAAAAGTGAGCCCCATATGTCATTTGTGCAAGGGGTTTTGCCATAAAAAGTTGTAAGGGCAGCCACTATATTGCACCCACCCTTTCCCCAGAAAAACTTCTGGATTGCTACAGCACTTCTCTGGGCATTAATTGCTAGGTGCACAGTGCGAGAGTTTCTACAACCATTTGATTGAAATATCACACCAAGATATTTATAATGGTGAACCTGTTCGATGTGTGGGTGGTTTAAACGCCAGGTATGCTGTTTGGGGTTGTTGGCCATCATTTTTGTTTTAGAATGGTTAACCTCCAATTGGTTCAAATGGCAGTAAGTAGACAATGCCCACAAGGCTCTACGCATCCTGATGGGAGTTCTTGAGAGCAACACAGCATCCTCAGCATAAAGCAATAAAGGTATATGCTTACTGCCTAATTTAGGAGCATGAAAATCCTTATGATGTAAATATTTGACTATGTCATTAATATAGATGTTGAAGAGGGTAGGTGCGATCACACAGCCCTGTCTGACTCCCCTCCCTGTTTTGATGGAGTTATAGAGGTGACCTTGGGCACTACACTTTACTCTGATAGTGGAGTTGTTGTGGAGTGCTTGTATCAAGAATAAGAGGCGTCTATCGATGGTAGTTTTCTCCAATTTCCTCCAAAGCAGTTGTCTGGAGACCGAATCAAATGCATATTTTAGGTCCACAAAAGCTGTATATAAAGATGTCATAGAATTGGAGGCATATTTACTTATAAAATGCTCGAGTATTACACAGTGATCTAATAGTGAGCGCCCTTCCCTAAACCCACCCTTTTCATCAACTATAAAATTACATTCTTCTAACCAATCCAGAAGTTTCCCCAAGAGATGTGATGCGTACAATTTACTAATAACGCTCAACAGACTTATCGGTCTGTAGTTCGCTGGGTTATTCATATTTCCTTTTTTGTGTATTGGGGCAATAATTGACACCTCCCAACCCTTGGGAATTCTTCCAGTTTTGTCAATGTTTGTAAATAAATTAGCCAAAACTGGGGCCCACCATTCAGGGTTTTTTTTTTGTTGTTAAATGAGGGGGAATTGAATCAAAACCCACAGCCTTACTGGACCTCAGTTTAGTTATCAGAATTTCCATCTCAGAAATTGAGACAGGGGGCCAGAGAGGTAGGTTAACCAGGTTTACTATGGTTCCTTGAGTTGATCAGTTAATGTCCATGGCCGAGTAAACTTCATGGAAATGTTTCTCCCAGACTTCAGGCAGTATAGCTGAAAATGTGTAATGCTTATTTGTGCAGCGTGAAACCAAACTCCAGAATTTAGAGGAGTTATTTTGCTTTACTGCTAACCTTAGCTGTTCCCATGCCCTGTGGATGTCCTCTAGCTTTTTGCGTTTGATTAGTGCTTTATAATGGGATTTCATTTTCATTAATTCATCTCTAATAGTAATTGTTGGATTGAGACAATGTTCCCTATGCTTGGCTCTTAGGGCATACTTGGCCTGGTGGCATTCCGTGTCAAACCATGACCTGTGCATATTACATGCTGCCTTTTTTTGTTTCGCATTAACTTCTTTTAAAGCTACTTGTATTACCTCCACCAGTCTCTCAGATAGCTTTATCCCCAAGACTGAATAATTGCAATCTAAAAAGGCTCTTACAACCTCACTAAAAATGTGGATATAATACAAAATTGGGATAATCCTCTCCATATTTGCATTCCATCTGATTGGGCTTAACTTGATTTCATTGTCTCTAGGTCCGCTGATCCTTTCTTTTAACCAAAAGTCGATTGAGGGTACACTAAATAGCAGATTTAACGGGAGATGGTCACTGTCATAAAAGGATGAAACCTTAAATACACTAATAAATTGAACAAAATCTTTAGAAACAATGATATAATCTATAACACTCTTCCTATTACCAGCCCAAAAGGTATGCTCTGCTGGATAATCCCTTCTTACTGAACCATTTAGCATACATAAATCCAAGCGAGACAACATTTGAGTCAAAAGTAGACCTGCAGGGTTAGATTTCTGATCTTTAGATTGTCTCACATAAGGTAATATGGTATAGTGCGGATCAGGATATATAGTTTTATGGTTTGCGTATAAAGTCTTGTCCTGTTCTTGCATTAAGGTCCTGTTCTTGCATTAAAATCTCCACCCACGACTACATAGGCTGTGGGTTAGATGTTCAATAACTCATTTAAATAAGATTCTAGAGCCTTCAATCATTATTTACTTTGGTATTGGACTTCACAGGGGGCATATAAATGTTAACTAACAAAATTGAAATATGATGGCATCTAATGGTAACCACACAGAGAAGAAGGGCAGAATGGTGTATGAAATTCAATATGCAAGTGACTACCATTCCAAAAAATAGAGTGTACAAAATCCAAATTTATTCCAATGTTTTCAACAAAAAGCCATTAATCCATGTACGAAGATAACAAAAAGTCATTCATTCATCTAGAAAGATTCCAAACAAAGGTGCATTACTTCATGTATACTGTGATATAATCCAAAAAATAAAGTTTGCTCCAACTGGGCAAAAATAAAAAATGTAATATACCATTGATTCTATGGTCCATAAAATATTCTATAATCCATACAAATATCCAAAACACTTTCCGGATAATTTTGAGGTTTTTCACAATTCAATAGTTTCCTTAGGGATCTGTTAAAGAAGTCTAATTCATGTGTTTATACAAGTTATATCAAATTTAGTTCTGCATCATGAGCCTCCGTGCTTTGCTGTACCCACACCCCCAATAACGACATGGACACATAGTTTGGATTGAAAACTGGGCCACTTTTACTGGAATTCAAATAGACCTACCTTAACAATGGTTAAGGATCAAACGGGCCGAAATAGCACTGGTAAGGGGCAAATCCAATTAGAACCCTAATTAAATGTTTCTCACAACTTGTAACAGCGGCAACAAGATGTGAGCCTCTGTCAACAACCTGCTGCTGCGGAAGCGTGTTGTTGAGCACTGGTAAGGGGCAATCCCCCACACCATCTACTGCAAAAACACCGGGCCAGGGCCCTGAGAACAGACCACCAGGTCCGGTCGACATGACAAGACGCCAATGTGGAAAAAAGGGGGGACTGCCGGACTACTGTCCCCAGGACCCGTTAGGCAAGTTCCGGGCTACTGTCCAGTGAACAAACTGCCGGTCCCGGTAAATACAGGATGTGCACTAACCCATCGTAAGCGTGGTCGAGGGACCACTTGGGGTCGAACAATCAGGACCTGATGACCAGCTAGGACCCATCCGGACAAGGTCCCTACGTCTAGTGAGGGGCAATTACGAGCCCAGGCTAAATGCGAAAGTGATCCCTCCAAAGAGAAACATGAACTTGACAGTCGGACTGGGGTCCCCAATGCACCTCGGGAAGGGAGCAGTCCGTGCCCCCTCCTCTCGCGAGATCCATACCACCGCCAATGCGCAACGGCACGGAGCCCCCAAACGCACATCCTTCGGGGGCACGGCAGCGTAGCGGGCCGACCAATTGACACCGCAGTGACGAACTCTCCACGCTCGCACCAGCACCTCCGCATGTCCATGGGCTGAAAGAGAAAAGGAGAGGACAGAACCAGCAAGGAACCTACTGTAACAACGGGAACACAGCCAGTCGAAAATGTATGGATCCCCACTGTCCCCTGTGCCGGCCACTATCATATGGCCCTTCTGGGACAAATACGTTGCCAACGGACTCGAGCGAATCCAAAGCAGCAAGGGTGGCCCAGAGCCCAGGAAAAAGTGACATCACGTCAGGGGGGGGGCTGAGTCCCGATGTAAAGATAGAACCATGTGAGTTGCTAAACTCAGCTAAATGGACACCAGGCAAGGGCAGGGCCATTACGGGTATATCGATAACAAACACTGAGAAGGCCCCACATGTATGTAGGCAAGCCGGACGGGTGAGGGTAGCCAAGGACGGACCCGCCCCAAATCCCCTACCCCACTAGGCGTCCACATTTCCTAGGGAGTGCAAGAGAGCTATCAGCCCCAGCGTAAGGGGCTGGAACCAGAAATAGCTGAGGGGAGAAAGCATCAACAACACCCTTGGTAACACCTTGCACATGTTACCCAATTAACACCCTTCCTCCCAGTAAGTAAAGTTAGGTTTGGTGTTAATATCCCCCCAGTTCCATGCATTTTCACCCTGTGCATTCTGCTACTACATGCTCCGAGTTTTGTAAGCACTTTATGTCTTGCATGCAAGCACCAAGCAACCATGCAAATGCACATACCCATGAGATCGTTGACAGCTGGCTTGGCAGAAACATAAATGGAAAGAATCCTGAGGTCTGAGTAAAACAGAAGCCAAACATGAAGATGGCATGATAGCCCAGTGAGTTAGGTACCTGTTGTGTATTCAGGCACATTTGCAAGTTGTTAGGGTAGCGCCTGCAAGAGGAAAATGGCAGTTCCACGCCATTCAAATTAGGTACACCAAGTGGTGCAAAAACCCAATCCCAGGGCATGCTTATTTTGCTAATCAAAGTCCGATGGTTGGCTACACTTTGGATCTCCTTCTCCATGGATTAAGTACACATAATCCCTGTAATGATTAGTTAGTTATGGCTGTCCAGCGGGTTGCTACTTTGTACCAAGGAGCCACTGCCGGGGAAACACTATATAAGCCCCACGGGGAATGAAGTAGGGCCGGACCAGACCTATACCTCCCCCTCTGTGCGTGTAGCCAGGAATGTGCTAAGCCTGTGTCTTCTCCATATGCTACCCCCTATGCTAGCTAGTGTATAGCCACACTGCAGCAAGAGTCAGGAGGGACTGATTCCCTGTGACTGTATAGCCATCCCTGTGTCTGGAACGCCTTGTAAGCTCATCTCGAATATACTGTGTAATAAGACTTGTTGCTGTTTGGTTCATTGTTGTCTGGACTATTGCACGCAAGTGCCGGACATAACAGTATCTGACTGTGGAACAGGAATTGGGAATTCATTTCCTTACAATGTTTCCCAGGGAAGGAATCAAGTTTGGGTGATCTTAGGCAAGCTGCACATTACAAGGGTGTCCCCACAGATGGAAATGGTAGGCCAGTTGTGAGTACTCAACACCCAGAAACCCCAGGAAAGGCCTAAAGATCTCCCTTGTGTGAAAGCCAAACATGTTTTACTCTGGGGGGGGGGGACCCATCCCTGCCGACAGCCAAGTAGCAGGCCCCGCCCGCATCCCCAACCACTTCACGTGGTCACATGGTGCATGGAACATACATACTTTTCCAACCGAAGCAGTATCTATTCATCTACTTGCAATTTGTTGCCCCTGAAGAGCCAGGCCGGCAGGAACTGGGCCAGAAGACGGGTGCTCACTCCATCCTGCTGCACTCATGTGCCGTCTGGAAGGCCACCCGGGTGCTGCCACAGCGCACGGCCCGGCGAGGGAGGGAGAGCGCTCCCCCGGCGAGTGGCCAGCAGGTCGTGGCCCAGGCCCGTCCATGGCGAACAAGCTTGAAGTTAAGCACCTGAACAGAGTTGTGCGGCCTTAATCCCGTTCCGGGCAGGCAGAACGCGGCAGGGGGTCACTCGTGGCCCCCAAGGTAGCTCCCCAGCAGCCGGTACTGTGGGGAAATGATGCGCCACCCAGTGAGCTCTCCGGCTCGGTGAGTGGGCCTAGTCAAGCACCGGCGCAGCCTCCATGCGGGGGAGCAGCACTGGTCTACGCTGGCATGTGCAAGAGTCATGCAAAAGTGGTGCTGCTAGGCACGGCCTTCATCTTCGTCGCCAAGAGCACCATATGGCCAAGCCCATTCCCGGGCAAGGCCAATGGCCGGGCTCGCCATCGGCGAACAAAGCGGAAAAGGAGAGGGGCACCGAAAGCCACTAGTCCGGAGCCGGCCACGAGGTCCACTCTGAATGAGCGGAGCTCCGGGCGCAAGTGGGCGGAGCTCGCAGCCAGCATTCAGCCAAGTGGCAGGCACGGCCGCGAGCCCGTTCCCGGGCAAGCAGCCTGCTACGGAGGCTTGTCGCAATAATCGGCTGGGCACCAAACGCATCCAGGGCTCAGCCGAATTGATAAGAGCGGGGCCGTTGGCTTGGCCACCCCTTATAAAGGGGTAGCCGGCCACGCCCCCTACTCCATTTAGCTGTGCCTGTGCCTCGGGGTGGGGCCAGCAAAGCGTGCAGCGGCTGTTTGGCACCGCACGTTCCTTTTCTCTTTCGTGCTCACTCCCTGTTGTTTTTTTCCTTTTCCTTTTTCTCTGAGGGGGAGGTAGAGGGGAGGCGCCCTGATGTTTTTTTTCTCTTCCCTATTTTCTAAGACCACGTCTTGTCCTAGTCACTTCACCCCCTAAATTTTTATTTGACCTTGTTTGCTTTAGTCGGAGGCAGGAACACACAAAGTCAACAGCTCTCAGAATAATCAGCAGTCCCAATTGAAAAACTCAGCAATTATAACAACAGTAACATGCAGAAAAAAGCCTCCAGGGAACTGTTCGAGAATGTAAGCACTGGTGATAAAATTAGTAAAAAATAGTAAATCATCAGGATTTGCTAATTAGGCCCATAGTAAAACTTGGATAAGATAAAGCTAAAACTATTATAATTAGTAAAACATCATAGAAACTTCAGTTACTATAAGATAAAAGCCTAAAAAGGAAGGGGAGGAGAAGAGAAAGCAGCTTTGCAACCTCACCCTATTGGAACAAGAACCTAGCTTTTGAGCTGTGTGTTGGTTTTCAAGGGGAAGGGAGGGGGTGTCAACAGCAATTGCTACAGGATTTGATGAGAGAGTTTTTAATAGGACAGAAAAGGTATGTAGAATATAAGGAAAAGATAAAAACTGCCCCTCAGCCCCCATCTCCACCTTCTCTTGCCAAAAAAGGATTTGGATAGGGTGGATAGAAAATATTTAGATATTTATAACCTCATGAAGATATACTTACTTTCATAACTAGATCTGAAAGGGCTTGCTAAGATTTAGAAATCCCTGATTCCCTCTGGGTCAAGCTAATTAAAACTCAAGTATCTGGGACTTTGTCTGACTATGTCACTGGCCTACCCAGAGGCATTGCTAGAGATAATTTCTTAGTTGCCATCAGGCAAATATTTGCTTACACTCCAGAAGCTATGAGGAGCCGGTTTAGATTTGTGACGTGGAATGGCAAAGAGGGTTTTTCTTCTTTAATGGCCAGAGTCAAGAGATGCTTTGAGATGGTTGGAAGCAGCTGGCGTCTACTCTATAAATCAATTAATAGACTTAATTATAATTGAGCAATTGTGTAACTAGCCCAGTTGAGATGTACCTTAGACCTTGCAAAAATTCCCAAATTAACGAAACTCTGGGATATTGTGTATGGGTGCACAGTGGAGCTATACTCAATTTATCCAACAAAATTTCCTTGTGGAACCTTTGGGAGGGATGCAAAACCTGCAAAATTTTAGCATTTTTCTCAGCTTTTTGATTATATCTTCTAAACCATGCATTTTTTGTGTACTACATGTAATTAGAAAGTTGTAGAGCATTACATTTCCTTCAATTATCATTGGACAAACTTATTTTTTAATGCCATAGGTACCGAGATACAAGGCTTTGAAAAAGTGCTAAATTTCTCAAATTTGTAAAAAAAAATCTGCTAAAAGTCTGTTTTTTGCTATGTATCTTCCATTTCACAACATATTTAATGGAATTTTGGATTCAACTTCAATTTCCAAATGTTCAACTACATCCTCCTTCCCCCTCTTCCCCCTCCCACTACCCCCCTCCCCTCTGTAGGATGTTCGTACTTACAGTGTACATCTAAGGTTCAAAGAACATGAAAACTGAGTTAGTTAGTACCTACTTACATGTTTCAAAAATACATTAAAGACTTAATTTTCATTTTATGTTTTTCAGTTGTGTCCCATTGTTGAAGCTGCTTGTTCATTTCTTTATGTTTGTTTCAACTTGAGTGACAGTGATTATGCGTACAATTATCTGTACAGGAGCTCCAATGGCCTCTTTCAGTGAGCCAGGACAGTGTTTTATTTGTCAAAGGAGTTTGGCAGGTAATCAATTTTTTTAAAAAAAATATGAATTCTTTATTAATAAGCATGCTCATTATAATAGTTATGACATTACAACTGCACTCTATTCATAAGTAAAGTACAATTATAAGATATTCACAAGACATAACATAGATACCCTGTACATAAAAAGACTATAAAATTTATTGATTGATTCGTTTTATTTCATTTTATTATTATTATTTTCAGATGGTGAAGTGACAACTGTCAAGTCAAGAGGAGTCTCCAAGCTACTTGAGTCCAGCACCAAATGAAGGAATTCCACTCATCAACAGTCCCTGGAGAGGGTGTTGGGTGCTTCTGGTGAACTTACAGTTCACGTCCCTCATCAAAAATCTTACAACAATGAGATAATGATTCAAGCTGCTGTGCATCGTGCTTGTGCCGATCCAGGTCCTGCCCCCAACCCACCTACAAGTTTCTCATCAGAGCCACTCGAAACACATCCCCTGACAACATCTTGAATATAATCTCCTGTAAATGCAAGAAAGGGTGCAACACTGCAGGTTGCAGCTGCAAGAAAGCAGGACTATGGTACTCCATGCTTTGCAAGAAATGCACGGGAAATGGTTGTGAAAATTCCCCCAAGCCTGATCTCCAGGAGGAAGAAGTGGGGGACTGTGAAGAGCAGAGCATGATGGATGCAGTGCTGGATATGGATGATGAAGAAGAGGAAGCTCCGTACGGCGCAAAATGCTAAAAATATTAAGTGTATGCTTCTCAATGCTTCCTGTTTTACTTTATGTACATACATATTACTTCCCTTTTTTTTTTACATTTTACTGTACATAACTACTAATAATTTCATAAGAAATACCTGTGTTCTTTAGTCTTTATTAACCTAAAGAACATCTTATAAAGGTCACTCAGGATAAAGCCACACTGTTGTGGGGTGGGGGTCAAAATTTCCAAACTGAAAGACGAACTCGGTTTTCATGCTCTTTGAATAGATGTACACTGTAAGTATGAACATCCTACAGATGAGGGGATAGTGGGAGGGGGGAGAGGGGGAAGGGTGATGTACTCTTTAGGAGACCCTGTGATCCATTCTATCTGTTGTATCATGACATGATCTGTGAGCTTCAGAACCTCTACAAAAAAAAGGTCAGTGACCTGGGAATTGTAAGCAGTTCACAAATATTGCTATGCAATGCTCTAATTGTATGTCTGCAATTTCATATCAATAGAGTGCTAAAATAATTAAGGAAAGTGTTGAAAATGCAACACTAAAAATATACATTGTGCTTAAGAAAATGAGGTTTGGACAGCAATGTGCTGAAGGCCACTGCATGACAATCAGTCACTTTGCCATCCCAAGCTATCTCAGGGAAAGCAAGGTCAATGTAAAACAACATTGCCTTGCAAAGTAAGTGACAAATTTCCTTAAACATTTGCTAACCCAACAAACTGTCAGAGTGTTCAAGTGTCAGACTTTCTGGTGTGACATGACCTATCCATTCAATGCCCAGACATGAAATGTTCTTTCACAGCCACACATGTTCAGACCTAATGCCGAGATAATAGTTCCCTGGAGTTATTAAACTAGATTGAGAAAACCAAGAAAAATAATATAGACAGACATAGACACAGACACACAAACCTGGCTGTTTAGGAAATTGATTTATTTCCATTGCCATGTCTCTATTTTGTTAATTTTAAAATTCTTTATATTCAGCTCTGGCATCCCCTGAAAATGTGAGGTGAATTACCGTGTCATTTCTTTGTTCTATTACTTTTATATCTGGTATATTATATTCAACATATCTGTCAGTTTGGATTCAAACCCCCACAAGATCTTAACTGTCTAAAACATTCTCTTCTTGAAATTTCCATGAATTCTTGGATGGATGCTGGAACATCTTCACACACACACACAAGCTGAGACATGGCAGCACCTGACAGTGGCATAGCAACAAGTTAATTGATAAATTTTACATGGAGCAAAATTAAAAATCAATATGGAGGCTTTTCATCAGGCAAAATACCCCCAAAAATGAAGAATAATTCAACTAGATTAGCATTATTTTGGATGGTGAGATAATTTCATCCCTCCTTTCTGACTACTGCAGAAAGTGCCAGTTTCTGGTTTTGGAGAACCTTTGAGAATAAAATTTTGTTATGTTCCCTTCCAGAGTGATTTCTCTTTCAGCTCTTCGTCAATATTATTATTGTCTATCCACTTTCATTCAACCCTGAACTTGATTTGTATTATCATCCAGTTAGATAACAGACAGTGTGTGAAGTTTTATTGCATCACCTCAGACCTCTGTGTTTTCAGAAAAAGTAAGTGAGCCAGTGGAAACAAGCAAGTGGAGAAAGAATATTTCTAGAAGACTCTAGACTCTGATCAGCAGGAGTGCTGACTTGGGCTTCTGGAAATTGAAGTCCATGAACACCTGGAGTACCAAGGTTCACCATCACTGCTCTAGAGCAGGGGTTCAGAACTTATGACCCATGGGTCAGACCCAGCCTGCAGCACCATTTCATGTGGCCTGTGTCACTGCTGCCATCACCAGAAGCAGACATGTTTACAACAGCCCTAAATGCATAAATGCTGCTGTAAAATGCAGCCATAGCTGTCGTAAATGCGTAAACACTACTGTAAAATGCATCCGTGGCTGCCGTAAACATGTTAATGGCAACCACGAGTGCATTATACAGCAGCATTTATGGCAGGTGGAACCACCAGTCTGGCCCGCTCAGCTGTCTGTGGTGGTGTGGTCTGGCCCACAGCATGAAAAGGTTGAGAACCCCTGCTATAATTCATGGATTAATTTACGGGGATCACTTACTAGTTACCAAAAAATGGCAACTCTGGGAATCAGCCCGGTCTGCAATTGTAAGGCTGGTAGTTTAAAGCCATTAACAATGTGCTTCCTTTTCTGTAAATAACAAAGTAAAGTAAAGTAAGAAAGACATCAATGAAACCCTGACATTGAGTGTGTGGGTATGGGGAAATGCCCACTCACAATGCACAGAATCACAGGTGAAGAGTTTCACTTAGCCCTGTGTTTACTTAAGAAGGGCTCAGACTTGACTTCAGATAGACATTACTGCTTGCACTTTTTCTTTTTTGATCTGAAACCAATTGTCTGTGAAATAGAGTATTGTTTGTTTCTCTAAAGTGCTCTGCATAAATGTTTCCAGTAAATATCTTGAATGCCAGTCACTGAGACCATTATAAAGTATTTTGCATTGCCATCTGCAGTGAGGGCTTTGTTGCCAGCTGTTGATATCTGCTCAATCTCCTTCCAGGTCACTGGCCTTTTTATCAGCAACAATCTTGTGAAGTAGAACAGCTAGTACACCTTTGTTGGGTCATCATGAGCTTCCGGCTCTGGAACATCATGGGACATAGGTTCAACACCCTTGACATCATCATCCACTGGTTTTGTATGTCAGCCAGCTCCTGCCAACCTAACAGTTTGATAGCAAGAAATTGCAGGTAGATAAATAGGTACTGCTTCGGTGGGAAGGTAAACAGTTTTCTGTGCACTCTAGTCATGCCTGCCACATGTCCACAGATGTCAGGAAATGAGTTTACTCATGAGTAGGTCTTCTTGCCCACCAGTGTTGGTTCCTGCTTCCAAGCTGCCACCCTCCAGCTAAGCAACCCAGGATACTAGATTAGTGTAGATAAGGTAGCAAATAGTCAAGTAAACCAGGCATTGCAGTCCCCCTGTGGGGTGTGTGCCCCATGTTGCGAACCACTGGCATATGGTAAACCAGTCTGTTTCCCCATATTCTATCCTAATGGTATTTTCTTCTCCATGGTATAGGTTATGTATCAAGGCAATCATGTGTTGAGGCGCCCTCAATCATCACTAGCAACTTGAGTATTTCCACTGGATATTTTAACTAAATTTATAGATATATTTTTCATATGTACAATGACTGATGTACCTTGAGTCAATGATCCAATAATTTAAGTCATTTTGACATTTATGGGCCATGCCTGTCTTCTGTTTAAATCCCTTTCCAACTTTTCCTTTTGCCTCTCTGTTAGAGTCAGGCCTCACATGTTTTCTGCATTTTTTTCTTTTGATTAAAAACCAGTACAGCTCCTATTTGTTGACCAATCTCTAGGGGAGTGTTTCCAAAACTATGTTAAATGGAACACTGGTGGATTCAATTCCCAAAAAGCCTAAGTCAGTACATTGGCTGATCAGTGCTTTGGGGAATTGACTTAGGCTTCTGGGAACTGAAGTCCAAAGACCAAAGTTTGGGAAACACTGCTCTAGGGAATGAGATTTTACTTTGTTTCTTCTCCTTCCACAGATCTATTAGCTGTATGATTGGCTGTTCTGTTCCTATTGCCTTTTTCAACTCAGTCAGAAATTTTAGCCAATTTCAAATGAAATCTCAATGGAGATTTTTGGTATTGACTCTTCTCCCAGACAAAACCAATACCTATTGAAACTTACCTATTTTCTACAGAAGATGGATATGCAAGCATCAAAACATTAACCAAACAATGCTGTGAGAAATCATATTTTCTATCCATCAATCAGCTCAAAGTCAGTTAAACTTAAATTGCCAAACACTGTTAATAAGATAGAAATGTGCTTTTTTACATTCTTGTTCATTTTTAAGATGGCGCTGTACAAGATCCCTGATAGAAACTGCTTTTGATGTTTTGGTGTATGCAATTTGGTGTATGCAAACCAAGACACTGGACACAGCCTTGGGCTGGGTTAACTCAGGTTTATTGCATCGTGGGCAGAGGGAACATGAGGTAATGGCGGATCGATCGCTCTTTATATACAGCAGTAACACATTTGAACGTGGTGCCATGGTAGCCCATTGGCTACTGTCTGCGTGACGTCATTGCGGGTCACGCCCTTCTTGTCCAGGTGTAGGTGGTGGCGGGAAAACTTCCCGCGCTGTTGCCTTTGATGAGTTTGGACCAAGAGAGCTTGGACGCTCGCTGCTGCCAGCTGGTGGTCATTAGCTCGCGTCCTATTACAGGGTTTATATGATACAGCTGAAGGTTACATTGTTGCTATAGGTAAGGTTACATTGGCTCAGATACATTGTAATCCGTGTGTACAATAAAACCAACAGAACACAACACCCCTCCCCCCTAGGACGAGACAAAGTCTCGAGCCCACACTTAAACACACTCCCCCCCCTTTTTAGGAGACAAAGTCTCTCAGCCAAGATGGCTTATTTCGAACACGCTGGGGTCTCGATGCGGGCTGCCTCTCCCCGGGTTTGCTACCTTCTCTTTGTCCCCTGGTTTCCTGTCCTGTAATATGAGAGGGAGACTCGTTAGTGACTTTCCGCGGCTCCGCGGCGTTGTTGGGAGGTGTGCTCTTTCTTAGGGAGGAACCGGGGGCACTGGGGGCTAACGAAAAACCCCTCTTCTCGCTTGGACGGGTGGGGGAACACTCCTGAAAACCCCCCCGGCTCGCAAAATCAAACTCAAAATTACTATCGGGGGCAGCGGGCGCGAACTCCTCTCCCCCTTCCCCGACCCCTGATAGGACTGGCGTACCAAAAGGATATGAGTCGGGGCCGCTGCTATCAAAAGGATATGAGTCGGGGCCGCTGCTTCTGCTTCCTTCCCCCCTTGCTTGGGACTGTTGTCCATTGCTGTCTCCCCCTTGGGTTAAGCGGGTGGGGGAGAACCCTAACGCTGAATCCTGTTGCTGAGCTCCACTGACTGGCCCACTCACTCGGTGCCTCAGTTGGTCCGCGTGCCTCCTCCAGAGGAGGCCGGTGTTAGTCTCGACCCGGTACGATACTGGCCCCGTCTGTTCTACAACCTTCCCTGGTACCCAGGCCGGCCCTGCGCTGGAATAGTTCCTGCAGTGAACAGGGTCCCCGGCGGCGAAACCTTTCGAGACTGCCAACCCTATGTTTTTTCCTTTATCCTCGACCCTCGTCAGGTCTAGCCTGGACAGGATCGTGGTCAGTTTTCGCCGCATCAAGAGCTCCGCCGGCGAGTAGCCTGACGCTAAAGGGGTTACCCTATACGCTAAGAGGAACTGGCATACCTGGTGATTCAGGTCCCCCGGGCCCATGCGCCGCAGCGCGTCCTTTGTTGTACGCACTAGTCGTTCCACTTGGCCATTCGTGGCCGGGTGAAACGGTGCGGATGTGACATGCCGAATGGCGTTTGCCTCCATGAATGCTCCGAACTCAGCGGAGGTGAAACAACTAGCGTTATCGCTGACTAAAGTGTCGGGTAAACCGAACGTGGAAAAGACTCTCCTTAGCCGGCTAATTGTCGTGGCGGAGGACGTGCTCTTTACTGGGATAACCTCCAGCCACTTGGAGAACGCATCTACCACCAGGAGAAACATGGTTCCTCGGAACGGGCCAGCGAAATCCACGTGCACTCTGGACCACGGCCCCCTTGCCATGTCCCACTCCCTATGCGGGAGACGGGCCGCCTCAGGTCGGGATTCCTGGCAAGCCTCGCAAGTGCCGACCATGTGCTCAATGTCCGCGTCCAGCTGTGGCCACCAGAAGTAACTCCGGGCTAGCGCCTTTGAACGAACTATGCCCGGGTGGCTGACGTGCAGCAGTTCGAGCACCCTCGTCCGCAGGGGCGCAGGGACCACCACCCGTTGGCCCCACAGAAGGCACCCCCTCTCTAGGGACAACTCAAGCTTTTTCCTAAAGAATGGGTCGAACTCTGTACTCGGGGACGAAGCCGGCCACCCCTTCTGCACCCATGCACTAACTTTCTCCAGCGTCCTGTCCTTGCCTGTCGCCCTAGCAATGTCGGCTGGTACTAGTGGGGGTGCGTCTAAAACCTCAATTAGCAACACCTGGCGGTCTCTTTCCGCTCTCGCCTTCTGGTCCGCCGACAAGGGCAGAGGGGATCTCGAAAGCGCATCAGCATGGCTGATCTCCTTTCCGGGCCTGTACTCCAACTCATGTTGGTACGCGTTGAGAAAAATAGCCCATCGCAGCATCCTCGGGGACAGGATCTGTGGCGTGGGCTTGCTTGCCGTGAAAATCCCTAACAGCGGCTTGTGATCGGTCACGATTTTGAACGGGCGGCCATACAAAAAATCGTGAAATTTTTTGGTCCCCGCTACTATTGCTAACGCTTCTCTGTCGGTTTGTGCGTAATTTCGCTCCGCTTGGGACAGGGACCTTGAGTAAAACGCTACCGGGGCCTCCCTTCCGTCCTCCAACACGTGGCAAAGCACCGCCCCCACCCCCACCGGGGATGCATCACAGACTAGGACCACTGGCCGTTTGGGGTCGAAGTGCGTCAGGATTGCCTCAGATGTTAGGAGTTGCTTTAGCTCCTTGAACGCCCTCTCGTGCTCGTCACCCCACATCCATGGCTCCTCCTTTTTAAGTAACCGATGGAGCGGTTCGGCCACGGACGCCTTCCGCGGGAGGAATGTATGGTAAAAATTGAGGAGCCCCAGGAAAGACTGCAGCTCGGTTTTGGATGTGGGGCGAGGGGCCTTTTTAATGGCTGCTACTTTGGAGTTAGACGGCTTAATCCCCTCGGGTGTGATCCGGAACCCTAAAAACTCGACCTCGGTCTCGAAAAAAACACATTTGTCCTTCCTCAATCTCAGCCCCGCTTTCTCGAACACGGTCAGTACTTTGTCCAACCTTTTCGCCAGTTCAGCCTCACTCCCCCCTGTTATCAACACGTCATCAAAATAAGGCAACACCCCCTCCAGGCCCTTTAGGAGGCGTTCCACGAGCGATTGAAAAAGGCCGGGTGCCGAGTTCACGCCGAACTGTAACCGCGACACCTGGAACGCTCCCTTATGTGTAACTATCGTTTGTGCCGCGGCCGTGGCGGGGGTCACTGGAAGTTGCTGATAGGCTTGTGCCAAATCGAGTTTAGCGAAACACTTTCCCCCATTTAGTCTGGCCAAAAGGTGGCTGATCACTGGCACCGGGTATGCATTAGGGCGGATCGCCTTGTTAATTGTACACTTATAATCAGCGCAAATGCGCACCTCCCCGTTAGCCTTTAGAGCCGTTACAATTGGAGTTTCCCACTCCGCGGAGTCAACAGGAATAAGAATCCCCTGGCCCACCAGTTTGTCCAGTTCCGCCTCTATCTTGTCCTTGAGTGCAAACGGCACCCTGCGTGGTTTGAGTCTTATCGGGCGGACCTCCGGGTCTATGTCGAAAGCTACAGGGGGTCCCTTGAACCTTCCGAGTCCTTTCTTAAAAACGGCGGGATGCGCATTGCAAACCGCTTGTATTGGGTCCCCCCCCACGGTATGCACCCCCCCTATGAACAAACCTAAGGGCTGAAACCACTGTGTCCCTAGGAGGCTACAGCTTCCCCCTTTGAGGACAACTAGGGGCAGTTCCGCAGAATGTCTCTTAAACTTGACCCGAAATTTCCCGACCCCCAACACCGGAATGCTGTTTCCCTGTACGTCCCGTAGTGTGGACCTCAACGCTTTAAGCTTGGGCCGCACGTGGGGGTCGATTTTCAGGAACTCTTTCTGGGGAATTATGGAGTAGGAGGACCCCGAGTCAATTTCCATCCTAATAGGGGCCCCTTGTACTAATACCTCAACGAAGTAATGGGACTGTCCCGCGGACACGCTGAACACTGAGGCGTCGTCCTCGCTGCCGTCCGAGACGCGGCCCACGCCGTCCTGCTTCCTCGTGGTCTGGGCGCCATCTTTGGGCCTCGCTGGACGGTCCGGTCTGGCTGCGCGGTCTTGTGACTGCCTCCGGCCCTCTTTCCTCTTTCTGCACGCCTTGGCGATGTGCCCCCGACGGCCGCAGGTGTAACACTCGGCCTTCCTGAACGGGCATCTCGCGCGCTCGTGGGCCACTCCGCAACCCTCGCAGCGCCGACCACCCTTCCGGACCTTCTGGACCTCCTCGCCGTCGCTGCCTTCCGTAGACGACTTTGAGGCCCGTCGAGTCGCGTGCACCGACTGTCCGGTCTTCCCGTGCACCGAATTTTCCGCCTTGCCGGCTCTAGGACGCCACTCACGCCACTGGTGCATCTCGTCCACTCCGGCATTCGTGGACTCTGCGGCTTCCGCGGCCTCTATGACCTCTGCCAGCGTGGGTGGCGGCTCCTTATTCATCAAGCTGCGCTGTACCTCCTTGTCTTTCAGGCCACACAACACGCCGTCCCTGAGGACCAACTCCAGGATATCGCCCCATTTACAGGGGGCGGCGGCTATCTTCATGGCGGCCACGAATGCCTCAACCGACTCATCCGGCGCTTGGACTCGCCTCCAAAACGCGCTCCGAGCGGGAAACATTGCCCTCGAGGGGCAGAACCGCTCTCGCAGCAGTTTCATGATGTCGCTCGCCTTAAAGTCGCTCACCTTCTTCGGAGCGATTATGCCCACCAGCGTCCGCTTGGTTTCCATCCCGAGCATTCTGGTGAGGATGGCCCTCTTTCTCTCCTCGTCTTCTCCTTTGACTCTGAGTTCCACCAGGGCCGCCTGGAAATCCATCTCAAGCAGCTCCCAGTCTTGCGGTTTGGTGATGTTGAAACCGCTCTGTGCCCTGGCTGTTCCGTGGGGATCCATTATCCCACCTTCGTCGCCAATTTGGTGTATGCAAACCAAGACACTGGACACAGCCTTGGGCTGGGTTAACTCAGGTTTATTGCATCGTGGGCAGAGGGAACATGAGGTAATGGCGGATCGATCGCTCTTTATATACAGCAGTAACACATTTGAACGTGGTGCCATGGTAGCCCATTGGCTACTGTCTGCGTGACGTCATTGCGGGTCACGCCCTTCTTGTCCAGGTGTAGGTGGTGGCGGGAAAACTTCCCGCGCTGTTGCCTTTGATGAGTTTGGACCAAGAGAGCTTGGACGCTCGCTGCTGCCAGCTGGTGGTCATTAGCTCGCGTCCTATTACAGGGTTTATATGATACAGCTGAAGGTTACATTGTTGCTATAGGTAAGGTTACATTGGCTCAGATACATTGTAATCCGTGTGTACAATAAAACCAACAGAACACAACAGATGTAGAGCTAGGAATACCATTGGAATGCTCAAGCACTTTTAGCATCTCTTTGGTAGTTTAGCAGCCTTTGACATAGATTATCTGTTCATCTTGATTGATTGATTGATTGATTGTAGACTTTAGAATTTCTGGTAAAAATTTCCTTTAGCTGCAAAGTAGAAATTCAAAGACCCATAAAGGATAATAGCTCTAGTCTCCTAGAGTCTACCTCTTTCTCATTAACAGGCACTCAGAGTAATATCAACTCACTCTGAGCTATCTGTAGGAGAAAGAATAAAAATGTTTCTTTGCCTACAGTTAGCTAGTACAGTATTACAAACTTTCACATGCTGCTTTCTTGACTGCACATGTGCTAACAACCAACTAAACCAGGGGTTCCCAGTTTTTCCGACCAGGGGCCAGTTCCCACCACCCGGCTCAGTTGTAGGGGCCAGAGGTGTGGCTGTGCCCACCACTTACATTTTTGCCATCATCATTGTCATTGACGGCGGTGGTGACAGTGGGAATTACACAGGTTTTGCCACTTGGTGTACATCCTCTGACACTTCCCAGGGCAGCAGGAGCCTTTTTGGAACATGTTCACTCCGGTTTGGTAATTTTCTGATGCTCCTCCGCTGTGCTTCAGCAGATGGAGAGCAGCGGCAGACAACTTCCTGGTTCCACACTGCGATCCCAGGCACTGACGTAAGCTTTGCCCAGCACTGGAAGTCATCCACTGCTGCTCTCCAGCTGTTGAAGCACAGAAGAGAAGACTCAGAAAATTACCAAAAGGGGGTGGAAATGCTCCAGAAAGGCCCCCACCACCCTGGGAAGTGACAGAAGCTGTGCATGAAGTGGCAAAAACCACACAATTCCCACCAATGCAGCGGTAAGTGACATTTCTCAACTTCTGGAAAGGGGTGGGTGGGTCTAAAGGTGCCATTGTGAGCCTAACTAAATGATTTGTGTTTGCTGGATTAGGATTGGGTTGGAGAGATAGGCAGGATATCTCTCAATATCATTTCCAGGGAATCCTAAGCAGGTGAAGGCATCTGCTTGGGAATACCCTGAAGGAAATGGTGAGCCACTGTGTGAGACAGAATGCTGGACTGGATGGGCTGTGGCCTGTTCCAGCAAGGCTGTTCTTATGTTCTTATGTTCTTATGTCCATTGGCCAGGGTTGGCCGCCCAAGAACTAAACAGTTCAACAGCAACACAACTACTGACATCAACCAACAAAGAAGAGGTAAAGAACACAAAGCAGAAAGAGGTAGGAGTGAACATTTATTTGTGCTGCATAGACAGACTTTCACACTAGCCCAGAAAAGTATCTCTAAACACTCTATCCACAGGTGGTATGCAGTGATCTTTATATTTAAAAAAAAAACTCCAATTGGAAGCAGTCAGTTTGTATTTGAAAATATGTGCTAAAGCTTTTTATTTATAGTTACTTAAAATGTATGGCCTAGATATGCTACAGAAAATCCATGGAACAGAAACAATTATCATTCCACCTTCAGATTATATTTTCAGGCCCATGTCAAGCACACGAGTTTAAAAAATAAAATGACATTTAGCTGCTTTCTCTTTGCTTAAATTGCTGGAAAAGTCTCTCTCTCTCTCTCTCTCTGTACTTAGCTTCAATAAGAAGAAAAATGCTAACTTGACACAGTCTTTTTTTTCTGGGTGGTTTACAAGATATTATAAAAACTCTTTACAATAGAAAATTAGACATAAGTGACTAAATAAATTATAAATAGCTGGATGATATTTAGAAGTTCCCTGTAAAAATAGATAAAAGGATAAAGGATATACTTCTTAGAAATGATGTGTTTCTGCTGAAAGTTTGGATAAAAATGTGTGATAAAACTGAACTAAGAGCTGAAATCTTTAAACAGATGAAATTGAATTGGCTCCAAGTAATTTTAGTAAGCAAGTGGAAGGTAAAATATGAAGAAGAAATTAGCTTAGAGAGAAATAAAACAGAATTTGAAGAGATAGTTTGTAAAATAAGGAAAGGGGAAATGGCGATAAAAAAATTAGTAAGTAAAATATGTAAAACCTTAAACAAGGAAGAAAATTCACAAAATATATTGAGAACAAAGTGGGGAACAGGATTTAAACAGGAATTCCTGAATTAAACTGGAAAAATAAATGGAAGAGAAGAATTATGAGAAGTTTATCGATTTGATTAAAAGAACATAACTATAAAATGCTATGGAGGTGGTACCTGACTCAGATTAAATTACATCAAATGGATAAAAAAGGAAGGAATTGTTGGAGATGTAAAAGCAATATTGGAACATATGAGCATATGTGGTGGAGCTGTAAAGTGACAAATGACTTTTGGAAACAAATTGAGAAAGAGGTGACAGAAATTTTGAAAATCGATTTACTGACAAATAGACAATATAAATATGAACACAAATAAAAAAGAATTGTTTTCTATAATGTTAACAGCGACAAGATTATGTATAGCAAGGAATTGGAAAAATTATTTGCTTTTGAAAGTAGAAGAATGGTATAAGGAAAGGTGGGAAATTGCATTGAATGATAAACTGACATGTGAATTGAATGTAAAGAAAGGTGTAATGAAAGAAAATAAGTTTTGGGAAACATGGAGACCGTTTGTGGAACATGTATTAGTAGAGGACAAAGGAGACAAACAAGTACTACACCACATGAGTTTTTGGAAAGAAATTATTAATAACTGTGATCCTCAAGGCCTGTATAAATCACTGGGTGATATAATTATTATTTTGTATTACTTACTAGATTGAATCCTCCTCGTTTTCACAATTTTAAGGATATGGTTAGATGTAATGAAATAATGAGAATACAACTGATGATAAGTGATGAATAATACAAAATTTTGTTTAAAAAAAGACATATTTTGTAAAGATACATGCTCAAAAAAGGGTTTGATATAATAGGAGGAGTATGATTAATATCTTAACCTATAAAACCAAGGGTTAACCATTGGAACTCGCTCTAGGTTCCTATGGCTGGCCCTACTTGCCTGCACTCACCCTTCGTGCTCACGGGTGGACTGGGTCCGCAGGTCAACGAAGGATTGAGTAAAGCGGCAGTGGGGCAACAGCCCCACAAACGCAAAAAAATGGAAACAACTTCATTTCCCAACATTCTTTGCGCCGCACTGCACCACAGCCAATCAGGTTGAGAGGTGGGAGCACAAAGAATGTGGGGAAACGCAGTGCGGCCAATCAAAAATGAGCCACATGAAAAAAACGGAGCACAAAGGGAAAGCACAAATGAAAAAATACAATCCCCAGTGTCCTGCACGCCATGAGCGCGCAGAACTCTGAGAAAGCCGGCACGTCCCAGGGAAGCCAGCCCCCAGTAAGTAAAGCCCCCCCACGCCGCTGGCCTTCCTTACCATGGGCCGCAAGCCACCCCCCAGTAAGGAAAGCCCACCACCACTACCCCACCGCTGGGCTTCCTTACTGCAGGCTGAAAGCCAGCCCCTGGTAAGGAAAGCCCACCAACCCCCGCCGCTGGCCTTCCTTACTGTGGGCCGCAAGCCAGCCCCCGGTAAGGAAAGCCCACCCCCCGCCACTGGTCTACCTTACCGCAGGCCACCCAGGGAAGCCAGCCCACGGTAAGGAAAGCCCACCACCACCCCCACAGCTGGGCTTCCTTACCGTGGGCTGCAAGCCAGCCCCTGGTAAGAAAGCCCACCCCCCACCACTGGGCTTCCTTACCGTGGACCACAAGCCAGCCCCTGGTAACAAAAGCCCCCCACCCCCCACCCACCCCCCGCTGCTGGGCTTCCTTACCGCGGGCCACAAGCCAGCCCCAGGTAAGAAAAGCCCACCCCAACCACCCACCCCGCCGCTGGGCTTCCTTACCGCAGGCCGCAAGCCAGCCCCCGGTAAGGAAAGCCCCCCCCCACTGCTGGGTTTCCTTACTGCGGGCCAGCCAGGGAAGCCAGCCCCTCTCTCACACACACACACATATTCCTCTTCTGCTCCTTGGAACTCCCTGCCAGAAAAAGTGGTGACAGCTGTCAGTCTTGACAGCTTTAAGAAAGGATTGGACAAGTTCATGGAGGACAAGTATCAATGGCTATATTTATCGATGCCTAAGGACAACCTCCGGGTTGGAGAGATAGGCAGGATATCTCTCAATGCCATTTCCAGGGAATCCTAAGCAGGTGAAGGCATCTCCTTGGGAATAATACCCTGAAGGAAATGGTGAGCCACTATGTGAGACAAAATGCTGGACTGGATGGGCTGTGGCCTGTTCCAGCAAGGCTGTTCTTATGTTCTTATGTTCCTTTCCCTAAGGAGCTCTCTCTCTCACACACACACACAGCTTCTCTCTCTCTCTCTCTCTTTCACACACACACACACACACACACACACACACACAGCTTCTCTCTCTCTCTCTCTCTCTCTCACACACACACAGCTTCTCTCTCTCACTCACTCACACACACACACAGCTTCTCTTTCTCTCTCACACACACAAACACACAGCTTCTCTCTCTCTCTCTCACACACACACACACAGCTTCTCTCTCTCTCTCACACACACACACACACAGAGCTTCTCTTTCTCTCTTTCTCTCTCTCTCTCTCTCTCTCTCTCACACACACACACACACCTTCTCTGTCTTTCTCTCTCTCACACACACACACACATATTCCTCTTCTGCTCCTTTCCCTAATGAGCTCTCTCTCACACACACACACACAGCTTCTCTTTTTCTCTCTCTCACACACACACACACACACGACACTCCTGCCTTGCCAGAAATTTTTAATGTGTGTGTTGGTGATTGGAGTGGTATTCTATGGGTGGTGGTGGTTGTGCACACCCAAAACCACCCTTAACCACCAACACACACTTTTTTAAAAAGACATATTATAAAACATAATTTGGTTAAACAAAAAAAGGAAAAAATTATATCATTCTTTGTTCTTTTTTTAATCCCCCCAAAAAACAACAACAACAACAACACCTGATCACAGTTTATAACAGCCCGGAAACGCCATCCTCCTCAGTCCACACAACCCCGTACCCATTGTATCTACAATGCCATCTAGCCATCTCATCCTTGGCCATCCTCTTTTTCTTTTGCCCACCACCTTCCCCAGCATCAAGGCCTTCTCAAGTGAATCCTCTCTTCTCATTTGATGTTCAAAATACTTCAGCTTCATCTTTACTATTTGACCTTATAAGGAGCACTCAGGGCTAATCTCTTCTACTATTGACCTATTTGTTCTTCTCGCTGTCCAAGGGACTCTCAAAACTCTCCTCCAGCACCACATCTCAAAGGTGTATTTTTTCTTCGCTCAGCCTTTCTAATGGTCCATTTTTTAAAAAAACTCATTTTAAACAGCCTGGCAATGCCGGGCAACCTCTGCTAGTTGTCTATATAATGCTGGAATATTAGAGTATATGTAATTACAATGTATTTCTATTTCTATTCTATTTCTATTTTTAAAAGATGTATTGTTTAATATATATATATTCTGTAATGTTTATTTTATGTTTATTATTTTATGAAAATTAATAAAAAATAAAAAATAGCAACAAGTTCTGATAACTGGACAAGATTTGAAGCAAGGTTAAAATATAGATACAGGGTTGAGATTAATGTAAAAAAAGTATGTGTTAAGTCTTTTTTCATGAAAAGTGCTATCTGTGCTTTACCTTTAGGGAATAGCAAAAAAGAAAATGCAAGCGCGGCGCCAAAATGGCCACCGCGCTCTTTGCGCCCCCCCCCCACAGGACGAATGATCCGGGTAGTTTAGGGCGTGGCCAGCTCCCTTATAAAAGGGGTGGCCACGAGGCAGCCGAGCTGCCATCTTAGCTAAGCGACGGAGCGGAGAAGTTTTTTCCCCTGTGTCTCCGTCGCTCCTTACCTAGATTGGAAGCCTTTTGGCGGCGAATCTTCTCTTTCGGCTTCCTTTTGACTTGAGTGAGATGCCTCCATTCTGCTGGGCCTGCAGCAGTTGTGGCGCAGCTCCCCCCGGGGCCTTCTAGCCTTGGGGGGTGGTGTGGCCCCCTGCCTTGGCAGGTGCCTGCACCGACCCTTCCGGGCTTCGGTGCGGGACAATGGCCCTATTCGGGTCCTGGGGTACAAGGACCTGTACCCGCGCCTCTAACAGGCGGGCTGGCCGGCCCTTGGCCCCAGGTCAGCGTGGAGGCCTTACTGGCCCGCGTGGCAGCCCTCGAGGCCTCCTTGGCTCGGGCCAGCCATGCTGGGGCTACTTGTGGGGTTCGTTTCGAGGCGCCGTCGGTCAGGCAGCAGCAGGCGACGGGATGGGTCAAGCTGCTGCAGGCGCGTGGCGCAACTTCGGCCACTGCCTCGCAGCTCCCCGGCCAGCAAGTAGGTGTGGGTCAGGCCCCGATGATGAGCTCTACGGCGGTCATGAGCTCCGACGCCCCCGGTGGGCCGGAACCCCCGGTGGGGGCGGCCTGCGGGGGTGCAACATGTGAGTATGCAGTACAAGCCAATACACCTACACACATTGCCACTACGGGGGTGGCCTTTCAATGGCCTTGGCCTCGCGCGGGTGGTGCGGTGGCCCAGCTGCCGGCGCCCCACTCGGCGATGACAACTGCTACCCAGACCCCTGGGGTTGCAGGTGTTCCCTACCCTGCCGGGAATGTATTGGGGGTGGCGGGGCCAGCACAGGCCCCTTTTCAGATGCCCGCGTTGTCTGCGGTCCCGGTTTCGGCCTTGCCAACGGCGGGATATTCTTTGCCACTGGGTGACCACCTAGCACAAGCCACCAGAGAAAAGATATGGCGGGGGGAGTATGTAGATATCTTCTCACTCTTAAACAGAGAGCCCACCAAGGAGGAGAGGGAGGGGCAGGACGAGAAGGATAAGGAGCAGGCACGTCGTCGCAAGCCACCACGTACCTGGGCCAACTGGCTGCCGGCTTATTTAATCTACATGGCAGTGTACTTGAGAGCGCGGCCGGATTTGGCTATTCCGATGGTCCAATATTTGGACAACATCTATGGGGCGATGGTCGATTTTCCGGGCCCCTCGTGGTTGGCTTATGATGAGGAATTTCGTATGCGGATTCCCCTGCACCCCGAGATGAGGTGGGACGAGCCGTGCCAGAGGCTTTGGCTTCTGTACATGACGCCCACGCGCCCCGCGCCAGGGGAGAGATAACATTGCGGACATGCGGTCCAGCGAGCGGCTCCAGCTCAGGTTCCCTGCCAGGTGGCCGGGCAGGGGGTTCCAGCCCGCCTGCTGTGCTGGACTTTCTCGTCCAATGGTTCCTGCAATAGGAAAAATTGCAAGTACAGGCATGAGTGTCCCACTTGTGCGTGCCCCCACGCAGCCTCTGCTTGTCCCAGGCCTGGAGGGACGCGTGGCAGAGGGAAGGGCGGACAGTGGGCTGGCAAGACTGCCGCAGATGGAGGTAGTGTACCAAAAGGCCCCCTCCCCAATTAATGTGCGTATGTTGGAGCGTTGGCTCACATCGTACTCGAAGAGGGAGGATGCGGAGTATCTCCTTCGAGGCTTTCAGCAAGGGTTCCGTATCCCTTTCATGGGTGATAGGTCCCCTCAGGATGCCCCCAATCTTTTATCTCTTAGGGGAAGGGAGGAGGTGGCTGCTGCCAGCATTAGGAAGGAGGTTGATGCGGGCAGGGTCGCTGGCCCTTTCCCTGCACCCCCGTTCCCCAATCTTAAGGTATCGCCCCTAGGCTTAGTTCCCAAAAAGTCGCTAGGCAAATTTCGCCTTATTCATCATTTGTCTTACCCAGCCGGCTGATCGGTCAATGATGCTATCCCTGATGACCTTTGTTCGGTCAGGTATACATCCTTTGACCACGCGCTGCGCATGGTGCGCTCGTGCGGCCCGTGTGCCCTACTGGCTAAATGCGACATCAAGTCGGCTTTTCGCCTACTGCCGGTGCATCCGGGCGACTTCGAGTTGCTGGGTTTCAAATTTCGGGGCGAATATTATTTTGATAAGGCCATGCCTTTTGGCTGTTCCATATCATGCTCTGCATTCGAGCGTTTCAGTACCTTCCTGGAGTGGGCTTTCGTCCGCAGGTCAGGGTCCCGGTCTGTAGCCCATTACCTGGATGACTTTTTATTCGGGGGTGAACGGGGCTGGGACACGTGCACACGTCTCCTCAACACATTTCAGACGCTAATGGAGAAACTCGGTGTCCCTTTAGCGCCCGAAAAGACCGAGGGCCCATCTAACAAGCTAGTATTCCTGGGGGTGGAGATCGACACAGTAGCGCAGGCTTCTAGGTTACTGGGGGATAAGGTGTCCCGGTTAGTGGCCCTCATCTCGGATTTGCTGGCCAAGCTCAAGGCATCGCTGAGGGAACTCCAAGTGTTACATGGTCACCTCAATTTTGCCTGCAGGGTGGTCGCACCGGGCAGGGCTTTTGCTCGGCGCTTATGCGACGCCATGGCAGGGTTATCCAGGCCCCACCATAGAGTCAGGATTACCCGGGGTATCAGGGCAGACATGTTCGTCTGGTTACAGTTCCTGAGGGAGTTCAATGGGGTCTCATTTTGGAGGTCTGACCTCCTGGCTTCCCCAAATTTTCAGATCCAGTCTGATGCCTCAGGATCCCTGGGTTATGGGATGTACTTCAATGGGAAGTGGGCCTATGGTGGGTGGCCACCGGCATGGGCAGGCACTGGTCGCCTGCGTGATCTCACATACCTTGAATTTTTTCCTATCCTGGGGGCTTTGATGCTGTGGGGCGAGGAATGGGCCAACTCGGTCGTGCATTTCTGGTGTGACAACGCTGCTGTTGTCCACATTGTCAATGCACAGACTTCCAAATCGCCCAGGGTTATGGACCTAGTGCGCCAGTTTGTGCTGCGCTGCCTGCGCCTCAACGTTTTGTTCAGGGCTAGGCACGTCCCAGGGGTTAATAATGATATTGCCGACGCTTTGTCCCGCCTGCAGATCTCCCGGTTCCGTGCCTTGGCCCCGGATGCGGAGGAATTTCCCTCGCCACTCCCGGACGAGATATGGACCATTGGCAGGGAGAGGTGAACCGGGCGATCGGCCTGTCACTGGCGCCCCGCACGCGTAAGGCGTATCAACAAGCTTTTAATTCTTATAGGGCATTTTCTGCCCAATTTCACCTGCCAGAGACCTGGCCTATCCCGGTGGATCATGTTCTGCGGTTCATGGTTCACCTGCATTCCCAGGGCCTCGCACCTCGCACCATAGCATCCAAGCTCTCGGCGCTGGCTTTCATGGCCAAGGTGAGGGGTCGTGTGGACAGCACCTCTGACTTCCGTGTGAGACATGTTTTGGAGGGGTGGGTGCGTGAGCGCGGGCGTTGCCCAGACGACCGGCACCCTATTTCCCCAGGGGTTCTTACCCAGTTGGCCCGGGGCTGGCCAGGCCTCTGTTTTGATCATTATGAGGCAGCCCTTTTTCATGCAGCCACAACGGTGGCATTTTTTGGAGCGCTCCGCATCAGCGAACTTGTGATGCTGTCTAAGGCGGATGCAAGTTGTAGGGCACTGGAACTCGAAGATGTCTATGTTGCCAAAGACTGGGCCCAGTTGAGGATACGCTCCTCTAAGACTGATCAGCAGGGCGCAGGCAGTGGTGTAAGACTGCTACGGTGTTCTTTGGCAGACATCTGTCCGGTTGGTGCCCTACAGGAGTTTCTTGCACTGCGTGGCACGCACCATGGCCCGTTTTTCTGTCACCAAGATGGGTCTCCCCTTACTAAATTTCAGTTTTGGAAGGTGACAGGCAGAGCCCTCGCCAGGGTGGGCCTACCAGGTGCCCGTTATAGCACACATTCATTCCGTATTGGGGCAGCCTCTACAGCAGCTGCTTTTGGGTACTCCGGGGCTGACATACGCAGCATGGGGAGGTGGGGTTCACAATGTTTTCAGTTTTATGTGCGCCCACTTCCGCCGTGAGTACCAATACAGTCACCTTACCTTCCTTTTTTCCTCAATTTTCTTACAGACCCCGGGTGTCGTATTACACCGGTGACAGTATGGCTGGTGGGCCACAGCTACGTGCAAAGGGCAGCGCGTTACGCTGCGGCGACAGAGTGGGGACCCCGACTGGGACTGGGTGAACACGCCAGTCTCACATGGCATGGTAAGCCTGGGATGTTATGGCGGGAGCTGCTGCCTTTTCTTTTTTCAGGCAGAAGTGCTGCCCCGCCTGACATTCTCATCATGCACCTGGGGGGCAACGATTTGGGTTAGGTCACCGGCTTGTTGCTCAAGCATGCGATTTGCGAGGACCTCGCCTACTTGCACTATGTCTGGCCTCCCGCAACCCTGGTTTGGTCGGACATGGTCCTGCGCCATTCTTACAGAGAAGGAGTTGACCTCATGGCCCTTGACCGCGCTAGGCGCGCGGTCAATAGGGCGGTGGCGCGGTTCCTTGCCGACAAGGCTTGGGGACGGGTCAGTCGTCACCCCGCTATTGGCCTAGAAATTATGATTTGTATGCAGGGGATGGGGTCCATCTGTCGCGAGGAGGTATGGATCTCCTGTTGGGTGATTGGCGAGCAGGCCTGTTGACCGAGCTGACGGTCTGGGGGGGGGCGTCAGGCCTTCTTTGAAGCCCCTCCGTGTGGCGGGTAGCACTGGTAAGGTAAACAGTTATGACCCACAGGTATCCGGCAGGTTCGCAATTGACTGGACAACACTAGATAGGAATAAATTAGTTAAACGTTGTCCGGTCAACGATGAACCAGGCGACGGGGTGATGGCGATAGCTAGCCAGCATGCATCACCCCGTGATTTCACGGATACGAGTCAGAGGGTGGGGTCATGAGTTAGATATTGACTACGGTCAACAATTTGTTTGTTGTCAACAAACAAATTGATACAAATTGATACATTGTAACCAATTGCCGTTGGCAATTTTGGGTGGTACCTTACCAGTGTTACTTCGGCCTGCTTGCCTTAAGAATTATGATTGGTCGTTTTACCAATACAAATTTATAATTCGGACTAGGGCATGAATCAATAAATGTGGCCCAATGCCGTTATCCACTTTCAATGGTGTCTGAGTCCGTTATTGGGGGGTGCGCCTGCAATGCAAGCGCGGCGCCAAAATGGCCGCCACGCTCTTTGCGGCCCCCCCCCCCCACAGGACGAATGATCCGGGTAGTTTAGGGCGTGGCCAGCTCCCTTATAAAAGGGGTGGCCACGAGGCAGCCGAGCTGCCATTTTAGCTAAGCGACGGAGCGGAGAAGTTTTTTCCCCTCCACCCCCTCCCTAGTTAACAGTGTGATATTCTGGTCGCTTCGGGGCCGGGTGGGAATTTTTGGCTGGGACCCACATTGGCTTCCGGGTCCTGGCTTTTTTGCCCATCCCACACTGTTGCTATGGTTTGATATAGGGGTTCTTCTACGACTACTGTTGACTTTGGTCACATGGGCGGGTAGCACTGGTAAGGTAAATAGTTATGACCCACAGGTATCCGGCAGGTTCGCAATTGACTGGACAACACTAGATAGGAATAAATTAGTTAAACGTTGTCCGGTCAACGACGAACCAGGCGACGGGGTGATGGCGATAGCTAGCCAGCATGCATCACCCCATGATTTCACGGATACGAGTCAGAGGGTGGGGTCATGAGTTAGATATTGACTACGGTCAACAATTTGTTTGTTGTCAACAAACAAATTGATACAAATTGATACATTGTAACCAATTGCCGTTGGCAATTTTGGGTGGTACCTTACCAGTGTTACTTCGGCCTGCTTGCCTTAAGAATTATGATTGGTCGTTTTACCAATACAAATTTATAATTCGGACTAGGGCATGAATCAATAAATGTGGCCCAATGCCGTTATCCACTTTCAATGGTGTCTGAGTCTGTTATTGGGGGGTGCGCCTGCAAAAAGAAATGTCATCTAAGTGTCATTACTGGACATTCTGAATATGGAGGTTCTATTTATATTGTTATTTGTAATACAGTCCTTCGACTTCCTGGAAAAACTAAAGAAATGTTGGGTAGGCAACATTTCGGGGATTCAGTTCTAGAGGATGTGCCCGGTGGCTGGATGCTGGCCAACCCAGTTAACCACATGCTTGTCATCTAAGTCCTTGTTATATAATTCTAAACATTAAAAATACATATAAATATTTGGCCATTTCCCCAAAAACAAAGAACACAGGTTACAACACACCAAAGGTTGTTTAAATGTAATTTTAGTTATGCCTTGCTGTATCCCTGTGTTTTGCTTAGACATGCTGATAATAGACAAGAGTAACAACGTTCCATGCACTCCCATGTCTAGTCATGCCTGCCACATGACCATGGAAACATCTGCAGAAGCGAATAGCACTGGCTTTTCGGCTTTGAGACAGAGATGAGCACTGAACCCTAGAGTTGGATACAACTGACTTTTGAGCAATGGAAACCTTTACCTTTCCAATGCTAAGAATAGTAACAGCTACACCAGAAAATATGATTACTAGTTTTTCTTACCTCTTGAAACCTGTATGGCCGGATGTAGTCTTTCTCCAGGAAACTCACCAAAAATCTGAAGATACTAATAAGATATTTCTGGGATGTATGCAATTTTATGAAAAGGCATATGGAACTTCAAAGGCAAGAGGGGTGGCAATTTTGATTTCGAAGAGATTGGGTTTTGAGATGACAAATAGTATATCCAATCCGAAAGGCAGATATTTAATTGTTAAAGGGAAGATTGATGATGAGGAAATTATATTAGTAAATATATATGCTCCAAATGATCAACAACAAGAGTTTTTAGACAAAGTGTATGGTATTTTAGAAAAGGAAAAAATAATGAAAATGATTGTAGCAGGAGATTTTAATTTAATAAGGGCTCCCGAGGACAGTACAAATATATCAGGAGTTGGAAGAGGTGCTAAAATAAGAATTTTAGATAAATGGATGAAACAATTAGGCCTGAAGGATGTCTGGAGGGAGCTTAAAGGGTCAGAGAGAGTTTATACTTATTTTTCACTGGTTCATAATACATATTTGAGAATTGATTACATATTTGTTACAGAAAATATGATCAAAAATTTAGAGGATGCAGAAGTTGGGATCTTTAAAGAGTCAGATCATGCAAAGTTTTGGTTGGAGTTAAAAATAGAAGGGAAAAGGAAGATTAGGAAACATTGGAGATATGATGATAAATTGTTTCAAGACAGCAGGAGTAAAGAACAGATAATGGAAAAATGGAATGAAAGCTGGGATTGGAATGATACAGGAGAAGTTAATTATAGTGTGGTATGGGATGACATGAAGTCAGTGTTTAGAGGGGAATGTATCAAATTGGCTAGTATTAAAAATAAGCAAATTAGAGATAAACATGAAGAAATGGAAAAGGAGATTAAATTATTACAAGAGGAACATTCAAAGACCAACAATAAGGTGGTCTTTGATAGGATGCAAAGGTTAAAGACAGAACTGGTAGGGAAGGATATACAAAAAGTGAAAAAAGACATAATATATTTAAAGAGGGAATATTTTGAAAATAGTAATAGAAGCTCAAAATTATTAGTAAGAGCAGTAAAAAAAAGAGGAGTAAAAGAGAGATAGGAATTTTGATAGATTAAAAATGGCATGAGATGTAATAAAATTAAAGATAAGCTTAAAGCGGTTAAAGATTTTTACCAGGAACTATACACAAAAAAGATATAAATTTGGAAAGGTTGAGAGAGCAATTGGAGAAGCACTCTCGAAATAAGATAAATCAGGAACATAAAATTAGAATGGAAGAAAGAATAATTGATAAAGAGATAAAAGATACGATAGCCAATTTGAAGTTGAATAAATCCCCAGGAGATGATGGACTTCCAGCAGAGTTCTATAAAGAGCTTAAAGATAGTGTGGTTCCAAGATTGTTGAAGTTGTTTAATTTTATATTGGAGGGGGGAAATCTTCCGACATCATGGCATAGAACAATTGTTTTACTGCCCAAACCTGGAAAGTACTTTAAAAAAGTGGAGTCATATCGGCCCATCTCTTTGATAAATCAAGACACCAAGATATTCACAGCAATTATGGCTAATAGATTAAATGGTTTTATGGGCAATTATATAAATAATGATCAGGCGGTTATTTTGAAAGGGAGACATATGTCGGATTTGACAAAGCGAGTTTTAGATATGATAGATATGGTAAAGGTAAAGGTTTCCCTTGCTCGAAAGCCAGTCGTATCCGACTCTAGGGTGCAGTGCTCATCTCTGTTTCTAAGCCGAAGAGCCAGCGCTGTCTGCTTCTGCAGACGTTTCCGTGGTCATGTGGCAGGCATGACTAGACACCAGAGCGCACGGAACGCTGTTACCTTCCCACCGAAGTGGTCCCTATTTATCTACTTGCAATTTCTTGCTTTCGAACTGCTAGGTTGGCAGGAGCTGGGATGAAGACGGGAGCTCATTTCCGTCCTGCAGTACTCGGGAATCGAACTGCTGACCTTCCGCTTCCCAATCAGCGTCTTAGCGACTTGAGCCTAGGACAAACTAAACAGAAAGTCGGACTATTATCATTAGATATATTTAAAGCATTTGATTCATTGCAATGGGTAACAATTAGTGAGGTGATTAAATCTCTAGGATTTGGGGAAAGATTTATCAGAATGATAGAACAATTGTATCAACATGGTATTGCTAATGTTAAGGTGAATGATGAATTTACAGATGAAATTATATTAGAAGCAGGAACAAGACCATTATCTCTCCAATTTGTTTATTATGGTGATGGAATTATTAGCAAACATCATAAGAGAGGATAAGGATATTGAATGAATATTAGGAAATAAGATAAGCCTTTATGCTGATGATACTTTGGTAATTGTAAAGCATCCTAGCAATGCACTAAAAAAGATACAAAGACATTTAAAGGAGTTCGAAGAGATGACAGGACTGAGAATAAATTAGGACAAATCTGAAATGATATTTTGCAATATTAATAAGGAGGAGCAAGATGAAATAAAGGATAAATACAAATTACAAGTTAAAATAGTGTGAAGTACTTAGCAATAAATATTTCAAATAAATTTGATGATTTTAAGAGATTGAATTATGAAAAACAATAAAAGGAAATTATGGATAAAATAGAACAATTTTAAAAAATAATGCTATCCTGGTTTGGCAGGATAGCACTGTGTAAAATGACGTTGTTGCCTAGAATAA
Organism: Bradypodion pumilum; assembly: GCA_035047305.1. Taxonomy (NCBI): domain Eukaryota; kingdom Metazoa; phylum Chordata; class Lepidosauria; order Squamata; family Chamaeleonidae; genus Bradypodion; species Bradypodion pumilum. Next base: position 12,432,441 of record JAWDJD010000009.1, on the reverse strand, counting down.
TTTTTTTATTTGATGCATTACCAGTTCAATTAAATGATAAGGAAATTAAGGATTTTAAAGTTATATTTAATAGTTATTGTAATGGGGGGAGGGACCTAGAATAGTAAAGACCCTTTGGTATTTATCTCAAAAAGAGGGAGGATTGGGTTTACCTAATCTGAGAAATTATTATAGGGTGTTTCAAGTTAAAAATATTATGAAGATTTTAATGAGGGAAAAGGTATTATGGGAAGAAATTGAGATGAAAGAGTTAAATCAAGAGGGTAAATGGATATTCTAGGCAACACTCTGGGAAAATGCAGGTTAAAAATAAAATGATGAAGACAATGTTGGCAGTATGGAATAGGATTAATAAGGATTTATGCCCTGGCATATCTCCGGTAATAGAAATAGAGGATATAAAAATTTTCCCAATAAAATTGGATAAAAGGGTGAAAGAAGTATTGATAAGAAATGATGTCTCCCTGTTGAAGGACTGGATCTGTGCCTGTAAAGATAGTGAAAGGAAAATAAAAATTTGTGCACAGTTGAATTTGAATTGGTTTCAGACAGCTCTGGTAAATAAATAGAATGGCAGATATTCAAGGGAATCTAGTTTAGATAGAGATAAAACTGAATTTGAGGAATTGATATTACATATAAGAAAAGGTGATATTGGAATTAAGGGTATAGTGAGTAAAATATATATAATATTAAATAAGGATGGTAATCCACAAGAAATGATGAAGTTAAATTGGGAACAGGACTTGAATACAGAAATACCAGAAAAGATTTAGAAAGGTAAATGGAAGAAAATGATTATGAGAACTATATCTGTTAGAATAAAAGAACATAATTTCAAAATACTGTGGAAATGGTACTTGACTCCAGTGAGATTACATCAAATGGATAACGCTAAAAGCAAGATGTGTTGGAGGTGTCAACAATCTCTGGGAACATATGAATATATGTGGTGGAAATGTAATGTGGTAAATGATTTCTGGAGAAAAATTGAGAAAGAGATTTGTGATATTACGGGGTTTGGATTTAAGCTGGAGACAAGAACAGTGTTGATAAAGGATGTGGAAAATTTGAATTTAAATGAGGATAAAAAATTATTAATATCTATAATGTTGACTACTGGGAGACAGTGTATTGCAAGAAACTGGAAAACAGATGTAATTTTAAAAATTGATGAATGGTATAAAGAGATGTGGGATCTTGCGTTGAAAGATTAATTAGCATGGGAGATAAATAAATATAAGGGTAAAATTAAAGAAAATAGATTTTGGAAAATTTGGCAACCATTTGCGGATTAATCTCTGAAGGGAGAAAGGGGGAACAGTCGGGTACCTGATCAAATAAGTTTTTGGAAACGGTAAAAATAAATGTGATATCCCGCAGTCTCCATGATATTATAAATACACTGGGTGATTATGGTATTGCTGTTGAATATTATTTAGTTATTGGTTGCATGGTATAATTTAATGGGATCTAATAAAATGTGGATGCAATAATTAATATGGGTTAAGGATTAATTGGTAAATAATAAATTCCATAAAACTAAAAATGGTAATGGAAGGGTGGGGGTAAGATGGAATTTTATTATTATAATAAGTAGTAGGTATAATAAGTAGTTTTTTCTACTTTACCTTTTTCAATATTGTATATGTAAATTTGCATACCAATAGAGATTATAAGGTGATATTATGTATGTATTTTAATTGACAATGTTTTCTTTTTTGCTGTGTGTATAAAGATTAAAACTTAATTTAAATTTTTTATAAAAAAGAAACCTGTATTTTAAACAATGGAAGATGCACCTCAGATTGGTTCTTAAAAGCTTTTGGAAGTTAAATAATATGGATTTTAATTATAATAATAATTTTGTGTCAGAAATTATTCTGGGTTGAAAGGGTTTTTGCTGGAGAAACTCTGCTCAGGGGACGCCTGGACGAGGCTTCTTTCATGTCCACAAGATCTTTTCCCACCAAAGTGGTCCCTATTTATCTACTTGCAATTTCTTGCTTTCAAACTGCTAGGTTGGCAGGAGCTGGGATGGAGAAGGCCGCTCAATACACCATGCAGTACCCGGGTCTCGAACTGCTGACTTGCTGACCTTCCAGCTAACAAGGCGAGCTTCTTAACCACTGAGACACCACAGCCCCTATAGATTTTAAGATTTTTTATACTTTTATTCTTTTGATGGAGAAACATTTTTGTTAACCTAAGGAGACTTTTAAAATTTGATTAAGATAATATTACATACTACTTTGCAGGCGCACCACCCAAAGAAAGACTCAGACACCGGTATTGGATTAAAGGCATCGGGCCACTTTTATTGCCAGGATTTTAGTTCTTTTCTAAAGGGCAACACCTCCATCTGGAGACGCAGTTCCACAGGCAGGAGATTCCAAAGGGCGGGTGCGGACACAGAGAAGGCCCTCCTCCTTGTGCCAGAGAGGCGAGCCTCCCTGGCCAATGGCACTATTAGAGAGTCCCTCCGGACCACTCTGGTTGGACGGACAGACGTCTTTAGGGCGATGTGGTCTCTAAGGTAACCTGGCCCACTACCATATAGGGCTTTAAAGGTCAAAACCAGCACCTTGAATTGCACCCGGAGGCAAACGGGTAACCAGTGCAGCTCCCGCAGCAGTGGTGAGGCATGGGCATAACGTTCACACCCCATCACCACCCGGGCTGCCGCATTCTGGACCAGCTGCAGCCTCCGAATGGTCATCAAGGGCAGCCCCATGTAGAGCGCATTACAATAATGTAGTCTGGAGGTCACCAGAGCATGAGTGACCATGAGCAAAGAGTCCCGGTCCAGGAGCGTGCACAACTGGCGAATCACCTGAAGTTGGGCGAAGGCCCTCAGGGCCACAGCCGCCACCTGTTCTTCTAGCAGCAGCCATGAATCCAGGAGGACCCCCAAGTTGTGCACCGGGTCGGTCTGGGGCAAAATAGCCCCATCCAAAACCAAAGATGGTAGCTCCCAGGATAGCACAGGACCCCCCATCCACAGCCACTCAGTCTTACTAGGATTCAGCTGTAACCCATTTGCCCCCATCCAGACCCCAACCGCCTCCAGACAACTGGAAAGGACTTTGACTGCATCACTGGGGTCCCCACGGGCCAAGATGTACAACTGTGTATCATCCGCGTACTGATGGTACCACACCCCATGGGAACGGATGATCTCACCCAGCGGCTTCATGTAGATGTTAAATAGGAGAAGAGAGAGTACCGAGCCCTGAGGCACCCCGTATTTTAGGGACCTAGGACTGGACTTCTTGCTCTCCAACCACACCGACTGGGTCCGGCCCCTCAGAAATGAGGAAAACCAGGACCACACAGTGCCCTGGATCCCCAATCCTCGGAGCTGTTCCAGAAGGATACCATGGTCAACGGTATCAAAAGATGCTGAGAGGTCAAGAAGAGCAAGGATGGACGGATGACCGCCATCCCCCTCTCACCAGAGATCATCCATCAGCACGACCAATGCAGTCTCAGTACCATATCCAGGTCTGAATCCTGACTGGAAGGGGTCCAGATATTCCGCTTCATCCGGTACCCCCTGCAACTGAGGCGCAACTGCCTTTTCCAATACTTTCCCCAAAAAGGGGAGGTTGGAAACAGGTCTGTAGTTGGTTATGACTGCTGGGTCGAGGGATGGCTTCTTCAGGAGGGGGCGCACCAAAGCATGTTTCAACGGTGCAGGAAATATCCCCTCCTGAAAAGACGCATTAATTATAGTCCCGACCCAGCCACCTGTCACCATCTTTGAGGCTTTTACCAGCCAGGCAGGACAGGGATCCAATGGACAATTAGTGGTGCGGTCCGCCGCAAGGAGCCTGTCCACTTCATCTGGGGCAACAGGATGAAACCGATCCCAGATAACACAGCAAGACTGTGCACTGGCTCCCCCCCTTACCCTCCCCATCCATGCCAAGATTAAACCCTGAGCGAATCCGATCGATTTTCTCCACCAGATGGTCAGCAAAGTCCTCAGCCGATCCCTGCCAACCGGGCACAGCCCCCCCCCCACCAAGGAGGGACCTGGTCACCCGAAACAGGGTGGCTGGGCGATTATCAGCAGAGGCAATAAGGGAGGTGAAGTATTGCCCCCTCACCACCCCCATTGCCAAAGCTGAAAGCCTAGTGGCAATGGGGTGAGGGGCTAACCCTAGATCAAGAAGGTAAACCATGAACTGCAGAATCTGGTCAACCGGGATCGGCCACACTTCGGGCAACTGCCTTTGCCCGCAAAAGTTCCTAAACTGTAGGAGTGCATGTAGATACGCCTTACGCGTGCGAGGTGCCAAAGACATGCTGAACGCCCGGTTCACCTCTCCTCGCCAAATGTCCAGATCTCGGCCGGGAGTGGAGAGGGCAGTTCCTCTGCTTCTGGTGCCAAGGCATGGAACCGGGGGACCTGCAGGCGGGATAAAGCATCAGCAATATCATTATCAATGCCTGGTACATGTCTGGCCCTGAAAAGCACATTAAGGCGTAAAGACCTCAAAACAAATTGGCGAACTAATGCCATAACTCTGGGGGATTTGGATGTCTAGCCGTTGACAATGTGCACCATTGCAGCATTGTCACACCAAAAGTGAACCACTGAATTAGCCCACCTATCCCCCCAGAGCATCAGGGCACCCAAGATGGGGGAAAACTCCAGGAAAGTAAGATCGCGTAAACGATCTGTGCCTTGCCATGTCTGAGGCCATTGGCCATAGGACCACCTTCCTTCGAAGTAAATCCCATAATCCAGGGAGCCGGAGGCATCCGACTGTACTTAGAAATGTGGGCTGAGCATAAGCTCCGATCTCCAGAAGGAGATGCCATTAAAATCCTGCAGGAATGTGAGCCAGACCATAAGATCCGCCCGTAAACCTCTGGTCAGCCCAACCCTGTGGTGGCGTTTTAAAAGGCCTGCCATGGCGTCGCACAGACACCTGGCAAATGCCCTGCCAGGTGTTACTACCCTACAGGCAAAGTTGAGGTGGCCGTGAAGCACCTGCAACTCTCAGAGAGACACCTTACGCCTGGCAAGCATTGCCAGAATTGCATCAGAGATCCGCGTCACCTTTTCCATGGGCAACCTGGATGTCTGGGCAACAGTGTCAATCTCAAAACCTAAAAAGGTGAGAGTGGTGGCTGGTTCCTCAGTCTTTTCAGACACCAGGGGAACACCCAGTTCCCGCATAAGCACCTGAAAAGTGGCGAGGAGACGAGCGCACATGTCCATGCCTTGTTGCCCTCCGAACAAAAAGTCATCGAGGTAGTGGGCTACAGACAGGGAAGGAAGGTGCTAAACCGTTCGAAAGCAGAACATGAGATAGAACAATCAAAAGGCATGGCCTTATCTACATAAAAACTTCCCCGAAAATGGAAACCTAATAACTCAAAGTCGTCCGGGTGCACTGGCAACAATCAGAATGCCAATTTGATATCACACTTTGCCAGTAGTGCCCCTGGGCCACACGAGCGTACCATCTGCAAGGCCTGGTCAAAAGAAGTATACCTGACCGAGCAAAGGTCATCAGGTATTGCATCATTGACCGAAGAACCCGCAGGGTAAGAAAAGTGGTGAATTAACCGAAATTAACCCGGGGACTTCTTAGGGACTATACCCAAAGGTAACACCTTCAAGTTCGGGAATGGTGGGTCAGCAAATGGCCCAGCAACCCTCAGTGCAGTGACCTCCTTAGCTATAGATTGGGCGGCAATATCCTCATTACCCCTGAGGGAAATTAAGTTCGGGGCGTCTTGAGGCCCGCGTACCCCCTGAAATGGTATGCGGAAGCCAAATTGAAAACCCTCAAGTAGGTACTTCGCATCATCTCGTCTAGGATAAGTGGCAAGCCAATGTTCCAGCACTTGGACATCAATTGGGGAGGGGGCATTTCTGATTGGTCGCACCGTCAGAGGGAGCTCTGACCGCCCCCTGCCCACCCCTTCCTCTGCCTCGTGACCCACCAGCCCGCGGGCACGTGGAGGCTGCGTGAGGGCCAGAGCAAGAGGGGCACTCATGCCGGAACTGACACTGACGCTTGTTGCACACTCCGCTGGCGGAGAAGCTCCAACACAGCAGGCGGGCTGGAACCCCCTGCCTCGCCGTCTGGCGGGGAACCTGTGTAGCAGCTGCCCGCTGCACGGCATGGCCACAATGGTACCGGTCACCAGGCGCCGGCCGCGTGGGGGTCATGTACAAGAGCCACAATTGCTGGCAGGGCTCATCCCACCTCATCTCAGGATGGAGGGCCACTCTCATCCTAAACTCCTCGTCATAGGCCAACCATGACGGTCCAGGGAAATCGACCACCACCCAATAAATATTATCCAGGTATTGCACCATTGGAATGGCCAAGTCAGGGTGGGCCCTCAGGTATACCGCCATATAAATGAGGTAGGCCGGTAACCAATTGGCCCAGGTTTGCGGTGATTTACGACGACGGGACAACTCCTTGTCCCTATCGTCCTGCCCTTCCCTCTCTTCCTTGGTGGGCTCATGGTTCAGGAGGGAGAAAACGTCCACATATTCCCCCCTCCAAATCTTCTCCCTCGTGGCCTGGGAAAGGTGGTCACCCAGAGGCAAGGAATAACCGGCCGTCGGTAGGGCCGCAGTTGGCACAGATTGAATCAAGGGTGTACACAGTGGGCCCTGAACAACCCCTGAAACATTAAGCATACTCATAGGGGCGGTCACCCCTGTCATAACCGGGGGGTACTTGGGGAACCAGGAGTTAACGGGACAGTGTGGATACAAATGTCCACCCGTGGTAACCAGTCGTGGCCATGGCCACTGCACACACACACCCCAGTGTTGCTAGGTAGTGTCACTGGTGTACTCAATTGACCAGATACTCACCCGGTGCACCCCCGTGGGCCGCCCCCACTGGGGGTTCCAGCCCATGGCGGGCGTCGGAGCTCGCGATGGGGATCGAGCTCTGCGTGCCGCTACACCCTTGCCACGCAGGACCAGACCCCTGCGGCAAGCAAGACGCCGCCGCCAGCGTTGCCGGGCTCTCCCCGCCCCTTCCATTGGCGGGGAGATGAAAAGGAGCCTTCCGTGGCCCAGAAGGCTCAGAAGAAGACGCCGCCAGCGTTGCCGTGCTCTTCCCGCCCCTTCCATCGGCGGGGAGATGAAAAGGAGCCTTCCGTGGTCCAGAAGGCTCAGAAGACGACGACGCCAGCGTTGCCGCGCTCTCCCCGCCCCTTCCATCGGCGGGGAGATGAAAAGGAGCCTTCCGTGGTCCAGAAGGCTCAGAAGACGCCGCTGCCAGTGTTGCCGCGCTCTCCCCGCCCCTTCCATCGGCGGGGAGATGAAAAGGAGCCTTCCGTGGTCCGGAAGGCTCAGAAGACGCCGCCGCCAGCGTTGCCGCGCTCTCCCCGCCCCTTCCATCGGCGGGGAGATGAAAAGGAGCCTTCCGTGGTCCGGAAGGCTCAGAAGACGCCGCCGCCAGCGTTGCCGCGCTCTCCCCGCCCCTTCCATCGGCGGGGAGATAAAAAGGAGCCTTCCGTGGTCCGGAAGGCTCAGAAGACGCCGCCGCCAGCGTTGCCGTGCTCTCCCCGCCCCTTCCATCGGCGGGGAGATGAAAAGGAGCCTTCCGTGGTCCGGAAGGCTCAGAAGACGACGACGCCAGCGTTGCCGCGCTCTCCCCGCCCTTTCCATCGGCGGGGAGATGAAAAGGAGCCTTCCGTGGCCCAGAAGGCTCAGAAGACGACGCCACCAGCGTTGCCGCGCTCCCCCCGCCCCTTCCATCGGCAGGGAGGTGATAGGGAGCTTTCGACGACAGGACTTGTTAGGTTTGCTGTCAGAATTGGGTGGGGATGGTGGGTGGGGGCGGAAGAGGGAATGTTGGTCCTGCCAGCTAGGGAGGGGCAGCATTCTATCTAGGGAGGCTCCGGAGAACCATATAGGTGTTGTGACGGGCATGGGGCGGTATGGCGGGTACCGTGGGGCGGGCCGCACTCGGGGAATGCGGGTCCGATGTTTAACTGCGGTCCCTCATTCCAGCCCTGCAGGTACATCTCTGGGTCCTGAGCAGCAGATCCGGAGTGACCCCGCCCTTAGGCTGCTGCTGGTGAATGCCAGGTCGGTTTGCAATAAGGCCCCCCTGATTCAAGATGTCATCCAGGAAGGGCTGGCCGACCTGGCATGCATCACCGAAACCTGGTTGACTCCTGAAGATGGAGTACCTCTCTCGGACATATGTCCAGCTGGGTTCGGTATTTGGCACCAGCCTAGAGGTGAGGGGAGGGGCGGTGGTGTCGCCATTGTTGCCAGGGAGTCTTTGGGAGTTGCTAGGGCCACTGCTCCACAAGTGTCTGGTTGCGAGGCCCTGCTTCTACGGCTGGGCCCCAAGGGTCAGTTGGGGATCTTGCTCCTGTACCTGCCCCCTTGCAGGGTAAGGGATGCCCTGCCTGAGCTCCTCGAGGCCGCCTCGATGCTGGCGTTGGAGTTCCCGAGACTTATGGTTCTGGGGGACTTCAATTTGCCATCGCTGGGGATGGCCTCTGAGGTGGCAAGGGAGTTCATGGCTTCCATGGCAGCCATGGGCCTGACTCAGGTAGTCCGGGGTCCGACCAGGGGCAGTGGTCACATGCCAGACCTAGTCTTCTTGTCGGAGCAGTGGCAGAGTGATCTAAGATTACAGGATTTAGTCATCTCACCTGTGCCATGGTCTGATCACTATCTGGTGACTCTTGACTTCCTGGGGGCGACACTTCATCGTAGGGAGGCTGGGCCGATTAAAATGGCCCGCCCTCGGCGACTAATGGATCCAGATGGATTCCAGAGGGAACTGGGGGATGTTCCTCTGGATCTGCTACACGATTCACCCGAGGCACTCGTCGACCTGTGGAATAGGTCGGCAACAGTAGCCTTGGATGAAATCGCACCACTGCGGCCTCTCCACGCCCGGGGGACTAGGTCATCTCGGTGGTTCACAGATGAACTGCGTGAACTCAAACGGGCAAAGAGACGCCTAGAGCGCCGCTGGGTGAAGACCCAGGATGACTCCGATTGGACACTAGCTAGAGCTGCTATTAGGGCCTATCTAGTGGCGATAGGGGTGTTGAGGCGGCAATACTTCACCACCCTTATTGCCTCCGCTGATAATCGCCCAGCCGCCCTGTTCCGGGTAACCAGGTCCCTCCTTGGTAGAGGGGGATCGGTGCCCGGTTGGCAGGGTTCGGCTGAGGACTTTGCTGACCATCTGGTGGAGAAAATCGATCGGATTCATTCAGGATTGAATCCTGGCGTGGATGGGGAGGGTCGGGGAGGTGCCGGAGCATTGTCTTGCTGTACGATCTGGGATCAGTTCGATCCTGTTGTCCCTGATGAAGTGGACAGGCTCCTTGCAGCTGTTCGTGCCACTACATGTCCTTTGGATCCCTGTCCTACTTGGTTGGTGAAAGCCTCCAAGGAGGTAACAGGTGGCTGGATAGGGGGGATAATAAATGCCTCTTTACGGGAGGGGGTATTTCCTGCACAGCTAAAACATGCTTTGGTGCGCCCCCTCCTGAAGAAATTGTCCCTCGACCCAGCTGTCCTTAACAACTACAGGCCAGTTTCCAACCTGCCCTTTTTGGGTAAGGTTTTGGAAAAGGCGGTGGCGCGTCAGCTGCAGAGTGTCCTGGAGGAAGCGGATTATCTAGACCCCTTTCAATCAGGGTTCAGGCCCGGATATGGAACGGAGACGGCATTGGTCGCACTGATGGATGATCTCTGGCGGGAGCGGGACGGGGGTTGTCCATCCGTCCTTGCTCTTCTTGACCTCTCAGCGGCTTTTGATACCGTCGACCACGGTATCCTTCTGGAACGGCTCGAAGGACTGGGGATCCAGGGCACTGTGTTGTCCTGGTTTTCCTCATTTCTGAAGGGCCGTACCCAGTCGGTATGGTTAGAGAGTGAGAGGTCCAGCCCTAGGCCCCTCAAATATGGGGTGCCTCAGGGCTCTGTGCTCTCTCCTCTCTTATTTAACATATACATGAAGCCGCTGGGTGAGATCATTCGTTCCCACGGGGTGCGGTACCATCAGTACGCGGATGATACACAGTTGTACATCTCGGCCCGTGGGGACCCCAGTGATGCTGTTGAAATCCTATCCGGATGCCTAGAGGCCATTGGGGTCTGGATGGGGGCCAATGGGCTTCGGCTGAATCCCAGCAAGACAGAGTGGCTGTGGATAAGGGGCCCCGCGTTATCCAGGGAGTTACCATCTTTGGTACTGGATGGGGCCGTTCTGCCCCAGACAGACCCAGTGCGCAACTTGGGGGTTCTTCTGGACTCGCGGCTGCTGCTGGAAGAACAAGTGGTGGCTGTGGCCAGGAGGGCTTTTGCCCAACTTCGGGTGATTCGCCAATTGCGCACACTCCTGGACCGGGGCTCCTTGCTTATGGTCACCCATGCTCTGGTTACTTCCCGACTAGACTATTGTAATGCGCTCTACATGGGGCTGCCCTTGACGACCATTCGGAGGCTGCAGCTGGTCCAGAATGCGGCGGCCCGGGTGGTGATGGGGTGTGGGCGATATGCCCATGCCTCTCCCCTACTTCGGGAGCTGCACTGGTTACCAGTTTGTCTCCGGGTGCAATTTAAGGTGCTGGTTTTGACCTTTAAAGCCCTACATGGCAGGGGGCCGGGATACCTTAGAGACCGCATCGTCCCAAGAGTGTCTGCCCGTCCAACCAGAGCGGACAGGAGGGGTTCCCTAGTGGTGCCACCGGCTAGGGATGCACATTTGTCTAGCACCCGAAGGAGGGCCTTCTCCGTGTCCGCACCAACTCTCTGGAACCTCCTGCCAATAGACCTAAGACTCCAAAGTGAACTGCTGCCCTTCAGGAAAGGAGTGAAGACCTGGCTGGCAGGGCAGGTGTGGGGCCCGAATGGGACTATGGTGCCCGCCTGCTGGCTTGTATAAGAACTTTCTCCTCCTCCTTTGTATAGTGGGTGGGTGGGACATAGGGGTTTTTAAAGGGGGTGGGTTGGGGGGGTTTTTTATAATTATTTTTTATAATTGTTTTTATGTCTTTTGTGAATTGTTGTGATGCCGCCCTGAGTCGGGTTCTGCCTGAGCGGGCGGCATATACAAACTTGACTATAAATAAATAAATAAATAAATAAATAAGCCCCATTGCGATGATCTGGCAGGGAGCTGCGAGGCGCCAGCTTGGGCTGGCCTGATGGCATCAAGCAGCTCGACCCTGGCGGCAGTCTGCTGGACAGTGGTGGTCGACGTGTGGGCCGGAAATGCAGGATGTGCAAACCCACCTTCGGAAGGTGGCGAGGCAATGCCCATTAATGCCTCCAGCACCAAAATGCATGCAAGGAGGGCATCAACAGCCTCTGACCCACCTGTATAAGGTGGGCTGGGCGGGCCGGATGGCCCACTGGGCAATTGCGGAGGTACAAACCCAAGTGTGGATCCTGGGCCCGAATAGGGCCATGACCAATAATCCGGCCCATGTGGGGCTGGGGGAATGGTGGGGCGGAAACCCACATCAGGCCCAAGTGGGCCACCCTGCCCAGAACCGGGCAAAGACCCCATAGGGGTAGTGATCCCAGAGGGGCCGGCCTGTGCCGCCCCTGCTTGAACCCCGGCATTGGGCAGGTAGGCAGCAGCCTGTCCACCCACATTGGTGGTAGTGGCTAAACCGGCCCTACTACCCGGTTGCAGGGGTGCCACCCAAGCCCTCCAGCCCGGGGGCAGCCCCCTAGATGTGGGGGTGGGCAGAGCCCTCCCCCTCGGCCGTGGCTTAGGAGCCGTCGCCTTTCGCTTGGGAGCCATGTCTCCCAAGCTGAAGAATAAAGAAGAAAAGGGGAAATTCCCTTTTTAAAAGAGCAAGGCGAAAGCCGGGGAGAAAAGCGACGGAGAAAACTTCTCCGCTCCGTCGCTTTCCAAAAAATGGCAGCCGAGCTGCCTCGTGGCCACCCCTTTTAAAGAGGGTGGCCACGCCCCCTAACTCACCCGGATTTCTGAGTCCGGGTGGGGGGGCGCAAAGAGCGTGGCAGCCATTTTGGCGCTGCGCTTGCATTCTCATTGCTCACTATGCTCATTTTTAATAAACATTGCAGAAGACTTGTTTCTGCAATGACATTTAATTTCAAGTAAACAATTAAATGAGAAGTATCCACAAACAGAAACCAGACATTTGAATGATTTTATAAAGGTATTGGTTCTGAAAGCCTCTTGTATACTTTTTTGACTCTTAGACATAGTAGGAATGAGCCTAGATGAGGAAAATGTGATGTGATTTATATCTTTATGACAGGAACACAGTCACATCTTTCTCTTTCCGCCTTTTAGGGTTGACAAATGAGTGTAAACTACTTTGGTCTGATATTTATGAGAAAGCTTATAGAATCTTAATGTCAAGATGGATTGCAACCATCATTTCTAAAATAAAATGTGATATTGAAGTGGATCAAATAAAAAAGACAGTAAAGGAAAAATTGTAATGTTACAATGAACAATGAGAGGAAATGAATTTATTTCAATTAATATTTTACTCTATAAATGAAAATTAAACTATTTTTAGAAGATGTATTTAGGAAATTAGTATTAGGAAGGAAAGAGATTGTAATAATGCTAGATAAAGTTACTATGGTTATGGAAAAAGATAAAGATATATAAAATCTTACAGAAGCTGAGACAAATGATAGTGTAATGGTTTTGATCAAGAAGACTGATTACAAAGATATCTGGAGAGTGATGAATGGAAATGAAAAGGTATACACATTATTCTCCTCTGTTCATAAGAATTAATCCAAAATAGATAATATATTTATCTAATTGTGTGATCTTGGTAGAAGTTAAAATGGAGGTTGGGTTAATTTGAGTGACAGGTCATGCTTTACATCAGGGATTCTTTACCTGTGGCCCAAGTGCTAGATGAGGCCCATGGCACTATTTCATCTGGCCCACCACCACCTCCACCACACCAGCAAGTGTCATGTGGTGTATAAAGGGCAAAATGGCTATCTGGCCCCCGGAGCTGTCTGAGGGAATGTGACCCGGCCCCCAGCTTTAAAAGGTTGAGAACTCCTGCTTTACGGTTATGAAAATCAAAGGGGATTATAAAGATGGTAAAAGATGGAGATTAGATATGGGTATTTTGCAGCAAAAGAACATAATATATAAAAGAAGTGGGAAATGATTGAGAAGATTGTAACAAAGGTAATATTTAGGATACAATGAAAGCAGTGATGAGAATTATTATTATAAAAGACTCATATAATCTTCAAAAGGACTAAGAGAAACAGATTTAAAAATGTTAAGAATGAAATATGAAAGTTGGAATGAAAGTATACAATAAAAATAAAAGTATAGTAGAAATAATGGAAACAAATCAAGAATTAAAACATATTAAAATGGGAAAATTCAGAAAAAAATAATAGAGTTGAAAGTAAATTATTTTTTGTTTAGCCATACAAGTTTTTAAAAACTAATGATCTTATTGGAGTAGTTCAAAATGATATCAGTTTAATTTGTAAACTAATGAAATAAAATTTAGTGGTCTTTCAGGATTCCAAAAAATATATAGAGCAGCGAAGCTATTGCTGGATTATATTAAGAAATAGTAGCAGCCAATAAAAGATAAAGGGATTGAAGAAATAATAAATTAAAAGTAGGGTACACACCAGGAATTGATGGGTTGAATCATAATATTAGTTTGTTTGTTTATTGTTGTTGTTGTTTTCTTTAAAAAAGATGTTCAGTTGCACATTTGAGTCTGACCCTTTGTGGCCCCATGGACATCAGCATTCCAGACCCTATCATGAAAGAAAAATACTGGTACCTAAATTAATTATCTTTGAATTGAAATAACAGAGTAAGAAAATATTTTGTCATATTGGATGTAATAAACAACTATGCTAATTCTCACTCCCATGTCTCACTCCCATGTCTCACATTAAAATATAAGTTAGTCTTTAAAGTGCTACAGCATTTCTGTTTTGTTTATTCTCTGATATGCTAATTTAAAGCATAAATAAAAATCCTACTGATCCAGAAGCTTATAGGTCTAGTTATTTAATAAACTGAGTTACTAAGATATTTACAGCAGTATTAGCACAAAGAATGAATAGATTTATGACTAAATATATTAAAGGAAATCAAAGTGGTTTTATACCAGAAAGACAAATGGCAAATTTGACAAAGAGAATGTTATAAACAGAATAACTAAACAAAAGTTAAAGTCACATACAATTTCATCAGATATTTTCAAGGCCAAAATTAAAAATTATAATTAAGGTATGAGGTTTTGGTAAACATTTTAAAGGAAAGATAGATCAATTGTATTCAGAAAATACTGCAGCAGCATTAATAAATGATTGGGCAACAGAACAAATATATCTAGGCCAATGTAATAGACAAGATTTCCCCCTTTCCATGGTATTGTTTACTTTACTGTTAGCAAATGTATTTAGAGAAGATAAAGACATTTAAGGTATTGATATTAAAAAACAGATTTAAAATGAATTTATTACTAATGGTAATTATTAATAATAGAAAACCTTTTAAACATTATGAAGGGGACAAATGTATATCAAAAAGAATTTGCAGAGATAACTAAGTCACAGATAAATTGGCAAAAACAGGGAAGAGGAAAAATCAAAAAGTATAAATTTGGATTGCAAATACTGTACTTTACAATCATCCAAACACAGTAAAGCAGTACTTGGAAAATTATTTTTGGAACTCAGTTTACTAGCAAAACATAAATGCATTATCTTGTGAATGGCTCATCACTAATAAACTAGGATGATGGTAATGGTGATGGTGGCAATGACGATGACAATGACAAGAGCATTCAGCAACTTATCTTCCAAAACAGACCTTCCAACACCCAAAATTCCAAAAGCATACATTATACAAACAAAGGTAATTACTAATTATTAAATAGTTTTGCAAAATAAATGCCCTATGCCTTGTAAAAAGAGATTGCAGGGGAAATTTTCAGTTTGTTTTTTCCTATATTCTTCAGAGACTTCTCTTCCAATTTAAGGATCTTTCAAGTACAGTAACCCTGAAGATACAAAATTATTTCAGGTTCTTTGTTTTGACTTCCCATTTTGATATTTGGTGCTAGAGCCAGTGAAGCCATAAAAATCTTCAAAACTCTCCCCCCCCCCCAGAAAAAAAGCAGCAGAAAGAAAAACATTTACTCCAAATGTAGGGAACAGCAACAGGATATGAGAAGAAAACTCAAGCATTCACAGACCTATGTGGTCACTAATAGTAAATTAAACTCCAGGTGTTCTTGAACTTCAATTTCCAGAAGCCCTGATCTGCAGGAGTGCTGACATGGGATTCTGATAATTGAAGTCCAAGAACACCTGGAGTGCCAAGGTTCACCATCACTGTTTCAGGGGATCCATCCATCTTGCATGCCTTCACCTGCTTAGGATTCCCTGGAAATGACATTGAGAGATATCCTGCCTATCTCTCCAACCCGGAGGTTGTCCTTAGGTATCCATAATTATAGCCATTGATACCCTTGTCCTCCATGAACTTGTCTAATCCTTTCTTAAAGCTGTCAAGACTGACAACTGTCACCACTTCTTCTGGCAAGGAGTTCCATAGACCAGTGATCCTCTGGGTGAAAAAGTACTTTCTCTTATGTGTTTGAGAACTAGTACCCAAAAGTTTCATGGAGTTCTAGTGTTATGCGATAGGGGAAACAGTTTTTCCTTATCTACTTTGTCCACACTATGCATGATTTTATCAACTTCAATCAGTCACTTCTTAGACACCATCATTTAAGAATGAAGAGGCCCAACTGTTGCAGCCTCAGATGGTAAGGAAGGTGTTCCAGTCCCCTAATCATTCTGGTTGCCCTCCTCTGCACTTTTTCCAGCTCGATAATATTCTTCTGGGAGGTATGGAGACCAGAACTATACACAGTATTCCAGATGGGGCCTCGCCATAGATTTATAAAGAGGCAAAATGACACTTGCTAACTTATTATTTATATTGTTTGCTGCGAGTTCAGTGGTTCGAACCGCTGGGAATAAGAATGTCCGGAATAAATTCTGTGAGTTCTGACCCGGTACTGGATGTTTGCAATGCCCACCCGGAGGTTTTCAAGAAAGGGCTTAGGGGGCGAGGCTAGGAGCACAATGGAGTAACACGTAGTTTGGTCTGCTCGCGCTGGACAATGTGGAATTAAAGCGAAAAACCTAAAGTAATGTGGATTTTTCGTTTAAAAAGTGGGTAATCCGAAGCTCTAAATATCTGGGGCTGAACTTGGCTGAGATTTGAGGTCAGAGTCTGGAGATCGGGCGGCAAGGGAGGCGCAGTGTATTCCGTGCTGACCAAGCCATTCCGAGGCTGGATGGGACCTCTATAATCAAAAGAAAAAAAGTGGATTTCGGAGCCCGGAATTTAAACTGAATTAAAAAAGAACTGTGGTGGCGGCTGTTGAAGGAAACCTAGAAGGAAAAAGTAAGTTTGCAAAAAGGAGAGCGGAGGTTGCGAAGGAGTACGGAAGTTACAGTGGGTGAGAAGGGGTGAAGGAGTAATGGCGGAGTAAGAACGAAAGTTAAAAATGTGCTGATAGTGCCGAAAGGCGAACAAAGACTGGAGTTTGGAAAGAAGGTTTTGGGGGTGAAGTGAAACGAGTGGAGGAGGAGTACGAAAGAACGGGAGGAAGAGAAGATTGGATTTGTTTGAGTTCGGGAAGATTTGAAGCTGCCGCTGCGGCTTGGAGTTCTGAAAGAGGGCTGTTGTTTTTTCTTTATTTTTTTAGCTTCTTTTTGTTCTCCTCATTGCTCTTGTTTATTTCCTCCCTCAGTTGGATCTGCTCCGTTTGGATGATTTCTCTAATTGGAAACACCTGAAGTGTTGTTGGGGTTTGGAGTTGGGGGGGACTTTTCTTTTTTTTCCCCTACCATTCCCCCTCTCTTTTTCTGTTTTGATTTTGGGAATACAGTAACTGATTTTTCAGTTATAAAAGTGGTGTCTTTAGTGGTGTTTCTAGATCATTATCTGGATTACAATTCTGACTGGAGCTTGGAGACTGGAGATTGGAACTGTAATACTTTTTCTTTTTCTTTCTTCTCCTTCTTTTTTTTCTTTTTCATCACCACTTTTGGAGTTACAGTAACTGCATCAGTGTTTTTAAAGTTGCTTCCTTCCTAGTATTTTTTGGTTTCTTGGGCATTTGGATATAATCTGTTTGGACACTCGGTTACATTGAAACAATATAGCAACTGGAAGGAAGCTTTGGAGTGCTGAAGAGCTGGATTAGTTCCAAGGGCAGAGGCCTAGAAGAGCTAAGATTGTTGCGGCAAGAAGCTGTATGCTATGAAAATACCCTGCATCTGCCTGTTGGGAGAGTTGCTTCTTTTTGTTTTATCTCTGTGGATTACAGTAACTTTTTGATCTTCTGTTTGCATATAAATTTCTTTATTGGATCTGTGGAGCCAGTGGTTGCAGTGTTACAAGCTTCATTTCGGTACTATCTTTCACAACGAACTGCAGCATTGGGCCTCTTACATATCACAATACTATGGATAAAGGTACAAGAGGGAAAGCAAAGGAAGATGAACCAGTTGTAAAGCCTAAGAAGCAAGGAAAAGTACCAATGGAGGAATCCACTCAGTCTTCATCCCCGCCCACAGTGCCATATGATCAGACTCAAATTATGGTGGAAATTGGCAAGTTGTTTCAAAAATTGGAGAAAAATAAGGATTCAAGGGTGAAAGACAGAAATGAATTGATGAAAAAACAAGACAAGCTGATGTCATCAATGGCAGATTTTTCAAAAAAGGTGGATCTCACTTTGAAAAAAATGGAGGGAAATGTGAAAGTGGTTCAAATTGAGGTTAATGCCATAAAGGAGGAAGTAAAAGGGACTCAGCAGGTGGTGCGGGAGAATAAGCTGAAATTGGAGGAACAAGAGAGAAGGATAGATGCTGTGGAAGACATGATGAGAAAGCAGAACATTGTGATTCGTCAGGTGGTGGAACGCACGCCGGACTTGTTAAGAGAGAGGGCGGTTCAGTGGTTAAATGGTTTGAATATGGGGAAAGAATTTGTTCAGGAGGATCTTGTAAGCGTATTCCGGGTGGGTCCAAGAAGAGGGAGGGTGGTTCAAAGAAATGTGTTGGTTAAATTTGTGAATTGGGCAGATAAGTTAAAAGTAATGGCCCATCTGAAATGAGTTGGTCCTGATGCGTTGAAATTTGATGGCTCTGACGTTGAAGTCTATAATGATATTTCATTAAAAGAAAGAACATGGAGGTATAAGATGAGGCCTGTTACTAAACTATTGATGAGTAAAAATATAAGGTACAACTGGAGATTCCCGCAACAATTGCGTTTTTTTTATGATAAAAGAATGCAAGTTATTGATGAAGGCACCAATCCATTGGAATATTTGAGCTTGCTGGAATTGGTAAAGGTGGACTCGGAAGAATGGAAAAACCTTAAGAAGGAATTGATGGAGTCTGGAGCTTTGGGGAGGGAATATGAGAGGGAGAAGCTGGAGGGGCTACAGGTGGAACACCACAGCGGGGAGAGGAGGAAGAGGAGCCGTCTTTGATCATGGTGGAGGAGGAGATAGGTAAGGAGCAATGAGCATTAGATTTTAGTAGCTTTAAGTAGTCAATAGAGGTAGAATGGGTAAATAGCGCGTAGCGTCGACAGCAAGGCGCATCTTGCAGGTCCCCCCTCTCCCCTCTTTGGCAACAGAGGCGGCTTTTCATGGGAAAGTGGGGAGAGTGAAAGTGTGTGTTTTATGTAGTTGGTATGGTGGTAGGGTTGTTGGTGGCACGCCCGATGGAGAGTTTAAAGCTGGGAAAAGAATTTGGTTATGGGAAGTATTAAAATAATATCGTGGAATGTGAAAGGTACAGGTTCTGTTCATAAGAGACGGAGATTGGAATTGGCGTTGAAAAAAGATAGACCAGATATATTGCTTTTACAGGAAACACATCAGAAGTCAAAAGATACGAACAAACTTTATTTGGGATGGATGCAACATTATGAGATGGCGTTTGGCACTTCGAAAGCAAGAGGGGTGGCAATTATGATTTCTAGAAAGTTGGGATTTGAAATTACAAAAAAGATTGCTGATCAAGAGGGTGGATATCTGTTGCTAAGAGGAAAAATAGAGGATGAGGAAATTATGCTGGTAAACATTTATGCTCCAAATGCCCACCAAGCAGAGTTTCTTGAAAAAATTCGGAAGATAGTGGAGTTGGAAAATGTTGCAAAAACTATTGTTGCTGGTGATTTTAATCTGATAAGATCAGGATTGGATTGTACAAACATAGCTAGAAGCGGAATTGGTTTGAAAGGGAAGGTGCTGGATAATTGGATGGATGTTATGGGCTTGAAGGATTCGTGGAGAGAGTTTAAGGGCTTGGAAAGGGCATATTCCTTTTTTTCACATGTCCATGTGACCTACTCAAGAATAGATTATATTTTACTTTTGGAAAATTTAATTGGGGATATAGAAGGTATGGAAATTGGAATTATTAAGGAATCGGATCATGCTAAAGTATACTTGGAATTGAAAGCACAAAGAAATATTCAAAGAGTAAGAAATTGGAGGTACGATCCTAATTAGTTTAAAGACCAGAAAAGTAAAGAGGCAATTATGGGAAGTTGGAAAGAAAGTTGGCAGTGGAACGATAATAATGAGGTCAATTTTAACGTTGTATGGGATACCATTAAGTCGGTTTTCAGGGGGGAAAGTATAAAATTGGCAAGCTTTAAATATAAAAAATATAAAGCAGAACAGATAGAAAAAGAAAGAGAAATAAAACAATTACAGGAGGAACATGCAAAAAATAAAGATAAAAAAACTTTTATGAAATTACAAGGACTTAAGGCAGAAGTAATGGGTAAGGATATTGATAAAATTAAAAGAGATTTGATTTATCTAAACAGAGAATATTTCTAATTTAGTAATAAGAACTCAAAACTGTTAGCAAGAGCAGCCAAGGTTAAAAGGGAAAAAAGAGAAATTGGGGTATTGGTTGATAGGCAAGGTTCAAGGTGCAATAAGAATAGAAACAAATGTAAAATTGTTAGGGAATTTTCCAGGCACTATATGCAAAAAAGGAAGTGGATTTGGAGAAGCTTAGAAAGATATTGGAGAGACAGTTAGGGAATGGAGTAAAACTAGAGCACAGGGAGAAAATGGAGGAAAAGGTAACTGATAAAGAGGTTAAGGAGGTAATAAGT
The DNA here is from genome assembly GCA_035047305.1 of Bradypodion pumilum. NCBI lineage: Eukaryota > Metazoa > Chordata > Lepidosauria > Squamata > Chamaeleonidae > Bradypodion > Bradypodion pumilum. The sequence goes on along the minus strand of JAWDJD010000009.1, from coordinate 12,412,252 downwards.
GGACTGAAGATAGGGAAAGCCCCTGGGGATGATGGATTACCGACAGAGTTCTATAAAGAATTTAAAGAGGTGGTGGTCCCAAAATTGGTGAAGTTATATAATTATATACTAGACGGAGGATCAATTCCGACCTCATGGTATAACACTACAATCGTTCTTCTGCCAAAGCCTGGTAAGAATTTGGAAAGAGTGGATTCGTACAGACCAATTTCACTTATAAATCAAGATGCGAAGATCTTCACAGCGATATTGGCTAACCGTTTAAATAGTTTTATGGGGGAATATATAAATGTTGATCAAGTTGGGTTTTTAAAAGGACGACACATGGCAGATTTGACTAGAAGGGTATTAGATTTAATAGACAACGTTAATCAAACAAAGGAAAAGGTGGGATTATTATCATTGGATATTTTTAAGGCATTTGACTCATTGCAGTGGTCTTCAATTAAGGAAATAGTTAAAAAATATGGGTTTGGGGATAAATTCAATAGGGTTATAGATTTATTATATCAAAAAGGAAATGCTTGGGTTAGAGTAAATGAGGAGCTTACGGATGTGGTAAAGTTAGAAGCTGGCACAAGGCAGGGCTGTCCATTATCTCCTATCTTGTTTATTATGGCAATGGAGATTCCAGCTAAAAGTATAAGGGAGGATTTAAATATAGAAGGGATTATGGGTAATAAAGTGAGTATGTACGCAGACGATACTCTGCTTATGGTGAAGCACCCGGAGCTGGTAATGGACAGGATTAAAGATCATTTACAGGTATTTCAAGCTATAACAGGATTAAAGATAAATTGGGATAAATCAGAATTGATGCTGTGTAATTTGAAATTAAGTGAGATGGGTAAGATAGTGCCGACACTTAATATACAAATTAAAGATAAGCTGAAATATTTGGGGATAACTATTTCAAACAAATTAGAAGAACTTAAACGATTGAATTATGACAGCTTGAAAGTGGAATTTAAGAATAAAATACAAGAGCTTCAGAAGTTAAAGCTGTCATGGTTCGGAAGGATTGCAATGTGTAAAATGATATTGTTACCAAAGATTAATTTTTTATTTGATATATTAGCGATCCATCTGAAAGAGAAAGAAATTAATGAGTTTCAAACGATGTTTAACAGTTTTTGTAATGGAGGTAAAACATCTAGGCTACCAAAGAAGTTATGGTATTTGTCTCAAAAAAAAGGGGGACTGGGTATGCCAAATTTGTTAGCATATTATCGAGCTTTCCAAGTTAAGAATGTTGTGAAGATTTTGGCAAAAGAAAAGATAATATGGGAACAATTGGAGATGAAGGAATATAGAAATATTGGAAATATGATTTTTTTGGGAATAAAGGATATGGTGAAAAGGTCAAATAATACTATGATGAGAGGTCTCATGGAGGTGTGGAAGAAGGTAAAAAAGGATATGGTCCCAAATCTCTCTCCAATTTTGGAATTGACTGATATGACGTGTTTCCCAATAAAGTTGGATAAGGAAAAAATGGAAATATTGGATAAAAACGGGATGCTTTTATTGAAGGATTGGTTAAAAACTTGTGATTCTGATGTTGAGCGGAAAAAAATATTTGAGATATTAAATTTGAATAGGTTTCAGAAGTTAAAGGTGGACAACTGGAACAAAAAATATAAAAAAGAAGTAGGGTTAGATAGAACATATACAGAATTTGAGGAGTTGGTAAGGAAGATTAGAAAAGGGGAAAGTAGTATTAAAGGTCTTGTAAGTAAGCTTTACAACATATTGAATAGAGGTGTAGATCCACAGGAGGATTTGAAACGGAAGTGGGAACAAAATTTGAATATAACAATTGGGGAGAATGAGTGGAAAAATAAATGGAAAAAGAGGATTATGAGAACAATGTCGGTAAGAATTAAAGAACATAATTTTAAAATGTTGTGGCAATGGTACTTGACGCCATTAAGACTTTACCAGATGGATAATAAAAGAGATAAGTTATGTTGGAGATGTAGAGAATTTGATGGAACATATGAACATATGTGGTGGAGCTGTAAAAAAATAAGGGATTTTTGGGGAAGAATAGAAGGTGAGCTTGCTGAAATAATGGGTAGAAGTGTTAAGTTGGTGTCAAGTATCATTCTTTTAACGAATGTGGAAGGTTTGGGTTTAAACAAAGATGAAAAAGAATTATTGGAAATTGTATTGACAACGGGTAGACAATGTATAGCTAGAAATTGGAAAAATGATATAGATATACAGATTGGAGAGTGGTATAAAGAAATGTGGAGTTTAGCACTGAATGATAAATTGACATGGGAGATTAAAGTGAAAAGGGATAACCTAAAAGAGAACAGATTTTGGAACATATGGAAACCATTTGTGGATCATTCTTGTATGGCAAATGATAGTTCGGGACCAGTACCGTCCCAAAGAAGTTTTTGGAGTTGAGCAGAAAATAAACTCTCTGGGCATTGTATATATTCACAGGGTGATTATTATTTGTTCAAAGATTTGTGGTAGCACAAAAATTTTTTTTTTATTATCTTGGATTTTGAAATAATAGTTTTTAATATTTGCTGGTTATATAGTAATTAATGAGTATAGATATTGTTTTGTGCTAACACTTAGTAATGTTTGTTAAGATGATATTATGGATTTGTTTATGTATTGTATTGTTAGTCATTGTTTTCTTTTCTTTTTTGTATGTCTTTGGGAAAAAAAATTAATAAAATTTTTTTAAATAAAAATAAAAAAAGAAAGGGCTTGGTACTTATGTGGTCCTCCCAGTTTCGTTTGAACTTGACCCGACTGTACGGCCTATCCGCTTTAAGCCTTGCCATGTTCCCTTTGCTCTTAAGGGTAAGATAGAGGCGGAAATAGATAAGCTTGTGGGTCAAGGTATTTTGGTTCCCTTTGATTCTGCAGAATGTGAAACTCCTATTGTGACCACCATACAGTCAAATGGGGAGGTTAGGATTTGTGCAGACTACAAGCGCATGATCAACAAAGCCATTCGGAACAATGCATATGCAGTCCCTGTCGTAAGCCACCTGCTGGCTACCATACATGGGGTAAATGTTTCGCTAAATTAGATTTAGCCCAGGCCTACCAGCAGCTAATGGTCACACCTGCTGCTGCTGTAATGCAAATGATAGTCACCCATAAAGGGGCTTTCAAAGTCACACATCTACAGTTCGGGGTCAACGCAGCCCCAAGTATATTTCAATCGCTCATAGAGTGCCTACTTAAGGGTCACCCCCAGGGTTCTCCCCTATTTTGATGATGTTTTTATTACTGTCAGGAACAAATTCGAACTTGAAGAGAGGTTGGACTGGGTTTTGCAGAGTTTTGAAAAGGCAGTGCTCCATTTACGTAAAGACAAATGTGTATTCTTTTCTAAGGAGTTTGAGTTTCTTGTTTTCAAAATAACTCCCGAGGGGGTCAAACTCTCCTACTCTAAGGTCTCCGCTGTCCGTAATGCCCCCTGCCATTGCCCCCTGCCATCTTCTAAGTCCAAATTATAGCAAAGTTAAGCAATAAAGTTGGCAAGTTGGCAAGTTTATGAACTGAGAAATACAGAGTGAGGGGTTCAAGTCCAGCCTGAAAACCGAAGGAGCAAGCAGTGTGGCATAGTGGTCTTGGCGGTAGCAAGTCAATCGAGAGGTAGAGACCAGACACCCGAGACAAAGAGAATGGAGATCTGCATGCAAGTGGGTGGAATAATGGTCAACAGAGCGGACTGGGAAAATCATGTCGGGCCCGACTGAGGGTGCAGAGGAAAACCTCAGTTGACCTCCACAGGCACCAAACCAGAGCAAAGCAGAGCGGATCTTGTGAGGGGTCTTGCGGCGAATGTGCTGAGGTGAGAAAGTGAACTCGTTAGCTGATGGGAGCACAATTCTGTGACTTCTGTCGGGGCAAGACTGGACCTAAAGAACTGAAATGTTTTATTCTTGTCCTTCCTTCTGTTCACCTATTCATCTCTTCTATTTTTTTATGCTCAAGAGTTGGAAGAGTTACTGTTTTTCTTCCTCTGTCCTGGCAAATATAAAGTATAGGCTGTGTCTAAAGATACATGATAGACTCAAAAGCTCAAGTAAGATTCAGTTGATAACTTTGTGTGGAGATCGTGTTGGAGAATTTTGAGGAGCAAGGAGCAAAGAGAAAGTGAATAGCAACATCATCAAATGTGTTATTTAGAGACGTACTGTATCTATTATTCAACTTGTTGAACTTTTTGAAGCTTCCCGTGCTAATGTGAAACAACTAAGGAGCAATGGTTACTGTCTTCATATTTCATCTGCAGGAAACAGTTGTTGTTCTATAATATATACCTTCAAATTGCCTCTAATTTATGACAAATACCATGTCCTCAACAGCTCTAATTTATGACAAATACCCTGTCCTCAACAGCTCTGCTCAACTCTTGTAAATGTATGGTTGTGACATCCTTTAGAGCAGTGATAGCTGGGGTTGGCCAGATCACTGATTGGACAGCTACCTTTCCGAAAGTGCTTGTCGGGCTATGAAAACAAGTTTGAGACCAACCTGGCGCAACCGGAAAGGAAATTGGGTACGGGCCAATAGTAATAGGGAGCAGTAATGACTCCATGTTTCCTGGGCTGAGGTGCTAAGAGTAGTGGGGCAGAAGTCAGCCAAATGTCACAATGCCTAGTAAACAGCATACAGTATCTGGCTCACATCCACGAACTGAACTGAGCAAAAGCAAACCGCAGCTAGACCAAACAAGCTATGCATAGGTACACAGAGTCTTCTAGGACTTAGATAAGGCAGGAACACTGAGGCACGCAGTACTTTCCTAGGCTGGCAAATGTACCTTAGCCAGCAACATGCTACGTAAGTAAAGTGTTCTGTAATTGGGGTCATGTGCAGCCTGTGCGTAAGTGATCCAGAATGCAAGCTAATAAATATAGACCACCTGAGGACTTGAGGCTGGCTTTTATCATCATACATCAGTCTCGCATGCCTTCCTTGAGTTCAGCACCTCGACTCCCATGGACCATTACAACATATGGTGCCCGCGATGTGATTACTCGGGAGTAACGGAGCAGTTCTGATTGGAAAGCATCTCTGATCAGAACTCAGTACAGTCTCGAGGTAGGCAGCGCGCTCACATGCCGGCAAACATCACGCAAAGGAACGGACGTGTTCCAAAGCTGGGGAGAGCCAAGATTCAGAACGATCGAAGGCAGAATACCAGACCAGCGGCCAGCCAGCACCGCGATCCCGATCCACCAACCCGTCCAGAGGGACCTCATTCAACACTTCACCTGCCCTGCCGTGCTACCTAAACTCATCCCACGGACTCGTAAGTTGTGTAAGGATGGTCTAACAGTAGGCATATACTATCGGCCTCCGACTCAAACTCTTGAGGGAGACTGGCAGTTGGAGAATGTTGTAAAGAAGGCATCCAAGAAGGGAAGCGTGGTTATAATGGGGGACTTCAATTACCCTCACATAGACTGGGTGAACTGTTGTTCAGCACATGATAAAGAGATAAAGTTCCTAGATATGCTAAATGATTGTTCCCTGGGACAGATGGTTGAAGACCCAACTAGAGGTACAAGAATCCTTGACTTGATCCTGAGTAATACTCAGGATCTGGTGCAAGATGTTAATGTGACTGATCCAATAGGGAACAGTGACCACAACTCAATTATGTTTAACTTGATCATAGACCGCAAGTCACTGATTAAATCTAACACAGAGACCTTAAATTTTCAAAAAGGAAATTTCCCAAAGATGAGGAAACTAGTAAAAAAAAGAAGCTGAAAGGGAAAATTGAGAAAGTCCAAACACTCCAAGAGGGATGGAGGCTGTTGACAAAAACAATAACAGAGACCTAATTGGAATGCATACCCAAAAAAGGAAAAAGGGCACTGCCAGGTCCAAGATGACTCCGATGTGGCTTACAGGAGCTGTTCGGGAAGTGATCAAAAGCAAGAAAAGCTCATTTAGAAGATGGAAGGCTTGTCCAAATGAGGACAGCAGGCAGAAACATAAATTCTGGCAGAACAAATGCAAGGCAACAATCAGGAAAGCAAAGCAAGACTTTGAGGAGCGTATAGCTAAAAATACTCAGAGAAATAACAAAGACTTCTTCAAGTACATTAGAAGTAAGAACCCAACTAGGAAGGCCATTGGACCATTAGATGGCAATGGAAGGCAAGGGGTTATTAAAGAGGAAACAGAGATTGCAGAGAGACTCAATGAATTCTTTGCTTCAGTATTCACTGAAGAAGACAGAGACCACATGGCCAAAACACAGCCTATCTTCGTAGGGTGGGAAACCGAAGAATTAAGCCAGATAGAAATAACCAGGGAGGAGGTCCTTGCATGTCTTGTTAAACTAAACACTACCAAATCACCAGGACCAGATGGCATCCATCCACGAGTTCTCAGGGAACTTAAAGATGAAATTGCTGATCTCCTAGCCAAAATATATAATCTTTCCCTCAAACCAGGCTTTGTGCCTGATGACTGGAAGGTAGCGAATGTAACACCAATTTTCAAAAAAGGATCCAGGGGTGATCCAGGAAATTACCGACCTGTCAGTTTGACATGCGTCCCAGGTAAAGTGATGGAAACCATCCTAAAAGATAGAATTAATAGGCACACAGAAGAGAAGGCGCTGCTAAAAAAGAGCCAACATGGCTTTTGCAAGGGCAAATCATGCCTCACTAATCTGCTGTAATTTTTTTGAGAGTGTCAACAAGCATGTGGATAAGGGGGATCCAGTTGACATTGTTTATCTGGACTTTCAGAAGGCTTTTGACAAGGTCCCACACCAAAGGCTCTTGAATAAACTTACCAGTCATGGAATAAAGGGACAGGTCTTGTCCTGGATCAGCAACTGGCTAAGGGATAGGAAACAGGGTAGCACTAAATGGATACTTCTCCAAGTGGAGGGAAGTAAAGAGTGGGGTCCCCCAAGGTTCAGTACTGGGACCCCTGCTTTTCAACCTCTTCATAAATGAACTAGAAGTAGGAGTAAATAGCAAGGTAGCCAAATTTGCTGACAACACTAAATTATACAGGGTAGTGAAAACTGTGAGAGACTTCTAGGAGCTCCTAGAGGGATCTCTTGGCACTGGGGAGTGGGCAAAACAGTGGCAAATGAGCTTCAACATTAGTAAGTGCAGAGTGATGCATGTTGGGGCAAAAAACCCCAATTGCATTTATAAACTGGTGGGTTCTGAACTCTCTGCGAGAAACCAGGAAAGGGACCTTGGTGTCCTGGTGGACAGCTCAATGAAGGTGTCAACCCAGTGTGCCTCAGCAGTGAAAAAAGCAAACTCAATGTAGGGATCATTAGGAAGGGTATAGAAAATAAGTCAGCAAGTGTCATTTTGCCTCTTTATAAATTTATGGTGAGGCCCCATCTGGAATACTGTGTACAGTTCTGGTTGCCATACCTCCAGAAGGATATTATGGAGTTGGAAAAAGTGCAGAGGAGGGCAACCAAAATGATTAGGGGACTGGAACACCTTCCTTACCATCTGAGGCTGCAACGGTTGGGCCTTTTCACTTTTGAATAATGGCGTCTAAGAGGTGACCTGATTGAAGTTTATAAAATCATGCATGGTTTGGACAAAGTAGATAAGGAAATACTGTTTTCCCTATCGCATACCACTAGAACTAGGGGACACTCCATGAAACTGTTGGGTACTAGTTCTCAAACAAATAAGAGGATTACTGGTCTATGGAACTCCCTGCCAGAAGAAGTGGTGACAGCTGTCAGTCTTGACAGCTTTAAGAAAGGATTAGACATGTTCATGGAGGACAAGAGTATCAAAGGCTATAATTATGGATACTTAAGGACAACCTCCGGGTTGGAGAGATAGGCAGGATATCTCTCAATGCCATTTCCAGGGAATCCTAAGCAGGTGAAGGCATCTCCTTGGGAATATCCTGAAGGAAATGGTGAGCCACTGTGTGAGACAGAATGCTGGACTGGATAGGCCTGTTCCAGCAAGGCTGTTCTTATGTTCTTATGTAAGACATCTAGGGAATTTTTCCCCGCCAGGTAGCAATGGGGGCTAGCTTGGGGAAGCTAAACTCATAGGGGGTAACTCATAGGGATGAGCTTGAAGTCCTGGCCAGGCTACATCAGATTAGGGTAAACAGACACCGTCTGACAGATCTTGTGAGGTACCTGTGAGAGCATTGTCTCTTCTACCCAGAAGCAGGCACATTGAATCCAGAGGTTTGGGATAAAGTAGGGAACTACCTTCAACAGAAGCCCCGATCTCCTGCTGACATCATCGGAATTTGGAGCAAGTGTAGACAGATCATTTCAACAGCTAGTCCAGTCCAGACAGAGACCAATACACCAGAATACATGGAACCATCTGCCCCAGCACGTCTCTGTCTGTTCGTCCAGTTTGAACATGGGGGAAGGGGGGACTTAGAAAGCCTAGGCACTTCAAATCAGTCAGGAGTCTTCCCCAACAGAGAGAAATCGCCAGCAGCACAATTTGCTAAAACACAGCTGCTGTGTTCAGCCTGCATACAGGCAGATGCATTTTTGAACAAACTATTGTCCACATGCCTGCCTTTTGTAGACTGCTCCCGGAGACCTACACAGCCATTGGCGACATAGGATTCCAGGGCAGATATACTAAGGAACTCAAGACCAGAGCAATGTAGAAGCCCAAAGGCACTTGTTTCCAGTGTGGGAAGATGGGGCATTCTAAAAGAGAATGCCGGTCAAGACCAGGCAGCAGAGGGAAAGGCAGCTCTTCAAGGAGCTGTCTGAATAAGTCTACCACTGAGGGCCCATGTTGCCAGCCAGTGTCCAGCAATAGTTTACCCCAAGCATTCCTGAGGCACAGGCAGAAACTGACTTGTCTTGTCTCGAAGTAGCACAGAAATAGGAAGGAAACTCACTCCTCAGTAAGAGTTTAAGCCCAGAGGGTCCTACAGCCATCTGTGAATTGCCTGGATTAGGCAGCACAGAATTATTTCTTCATGTGTTAGATACATTATTCATATTTGAAAAAGTCTGAATTTGTGAATGCATGCATAGTGCACCAGTAAGATTGAGTATGTGTTCGAATGATTGTGTTATAATGTTGCAACATTAAATGTGAAATACCAGGTATTGTGTTCTAGACAGTTACCTTTATTCATGTGTAAAATACATTGTTTTCAATGCCCACTGAAAGGTTTCCCCAGCACTGGTCCCTGGATGCCTGCTTAAGCAACAGGGACCCGGGGAAGAGGAGGGGGGAGAAATTCCAGCTCAAGAAAGGGACCGGAGCGACCCCCCTCCCTGTCAGCCAAGCCGGTTCTTCAAAGGAAAGCTTTTTCATTCTTTGAGGAATTAAACTGTAACTCCCTCATTCCAAAGTCCACTTGACAGATTGAGCACCCAGGGCATAGAAAGAAAGAGGGGGGTAATTCTAGCTGAAGAAAGGGGCAGGAATGACCCTCCTTCCTCTCAGCCAAACCTGTCTTTAGAGTGCACAGGGGACCTTTTCCTTCTTCCAAGGATTGGGCTGCAATTTTCGCACTTTCAGACATGATTGGGAAATGCAAGTGAGGAGAAAGATAAGGAGAAAGTAGAGGAAGAGAGGGGAAGTGTAAGTGACAGTAAGTTAAGAGAAGGAAAGAAGTGTCAGCGAGACTAGTAGCAGGAGCAAGGAAAGGAAACAGAAGTCGGAGCAAGGGCAAAGATAAGTTGTAAAGGAGGAAGAGAAGCAGGGAAGTTAGTAGAAGCGACAGAAGTAAAAGGCATGGATTTAGAAATGTAAAGGGAGGAAATTTGGTGTCATGGAAAACCTTTGCTGGAGCAGGGGAGGTGGTCTTTTCACAGTGTTGCAAACTGTGGACGGACTGCCCCTCTGAGTTCCTTTTCACCCAGCTAGTGTTTTCTCCAAAAAGGAAAAAAAATCATGGAATCTGGAGCCCCTGATCCTCCAGAATCTTCATATCATATGTTTCATTTCTGGTTAATGCATGTTAGTATTGTATAAGCAACTGTCTAAACGTTTCTAAGAATGTAGTATAAAATTACAGGCTCAAGTTTTGCATGAAATCTGACCCTGGTACATCAGTTAATGCCGAATCCATTTAGATGACATGAATAATGCCTTTGTTTTTGCAAACTTTTCTCCAAAGTGCCATGTTTTAATGACAATTTACTTCCTTGCAGTCTTGGGACCAAGTCCAAATCTTTTGTGTATGGTATAATATTAGTGTTTATTTTGCAGCTACTTTGGTTAATTAACCTTTCATGGACAAGGATTGTTATCTTTCTCCACAGTGAAAGGAATTCTAGCGAGAGCTAACTGATAACATGTTTCTTCATTCTAATGTTTTCAGCCAAAGATTGTCCTTCTAGTTTGTTTATCCTTCTGAAGTTTTAGTCTGCCATTTTACAGGGGAAAGAAAAGATTAATCTAGCCCCTGAGATAGTGCAGAGAGCAAAGAAATCTTGTGCAAAACCAGTTTTGCATAAGATCCATATTTAATACTCAAGAGAACTCTAGCAATATTCTGGGGAACCCTGATTAGACAAGGTCACAATTCCAATCAGACACGGGCCTCTGAGAGCCACTTTTTTCACTGGTTAGATAAGGCATGTGCCAATATAGGCTAAGCAAGCATTGTAGGCAGTAAGCCACCTTCTCAGCCGTAGCTGCATAGGTAGGTTTAGTGAAGGGCCATACGCCCGTCCTAAACCTGTACATGATTTGAACTGGTACCCCTTTTCGCTGGACCCTCTCATGGGCTCCAGCGGGGGGGGGGACATAATAATGGAGTGGGTGTTTGTACAAAATCCTTCTCCTGCAGCAGGAGTTGGCAGTCACAGTCATTCACAACATTTCAGGACACGATTTGGCAAAAATAATTTTTTTCTGTCTATAAAGGACTTTGTTGTTGTTATTCAGCCCTGTGCTCATTGTGTCTACAATACCATTTAGATACCATCTGGTCATCTCATCTTTGGCCATACCCTTCTTCTTTTACCCTCCACCTTCCCCAGCATCAGGACTTTCTCAAGTGAATCCTCTCTTCTCATTTGATGTCAACTTCATCTTTGTTATTTGTCCTGTTAAGGAATAGTCAGGACTAATCTCTTCTAATACTTATTTGTTCTCCTCACTGTCTAGAGAACTCTCGGAGCTCTCCTCCAGCACCACATCTCAAGACGTCTATTTTTCTTTGTTCAGCCTTTCTTATGGTCCAGCTCTCACAGCCATACATTGCCATCAGAAATACCATTGTTTTGATTATGCAGACCTTTGTTTGCAGTAAGATATCTCTACTTTTCATTGTGTTCCCTAGGTTTTTCATAGCTTGTCTCCTAAGAGTCAGTCACCTTTTAGTTTCAAGGCTGCAATCCCCATTTGCAGGGATCTTCGTTCCTAAGAAAGTAAAATCTGTTACTGCTTTTACTTCTTCCCCACCTATTTTCTAGGGACTGATATGGCCTGTTGCCATTATTTTGCTTTTCTTCATGTTGAGTCTCAGGACAGCTTATCCCGCAAGGGTGGAATGAATCAGCTCCCACTGTTCTTTCCTTTAGACAGTAAAGAAAGGGGGAAGTACCCCCGCATCTACAGCTAATGCTCAGTCATATTATTGCAAAACTAACTTTCTCAAAGCTGCGTCGATGCTAGTCTTTCTCTCCCTAATGCAGGTCAATCCCTGAAAGCCCAATCGGAACCACCACCTCGAGAAACCAAGCCCAGCAGGTGCAAGAATTGCCTAAAGATGACATCAGTTGTCCATAAGATGATTTTGGCATACCTCTTACTTCAAGGGTGGTGGATTTGGGATTGGACATTTTGCACACACACATTGGACATTTTGCACACACATGGACATGCAATGCTACTTTCATGAACAATGCTTTCAGTGAACACATTATCTTGCCTAAAATGGACTGTCACCTTCTATGGACATTTTGAGTTAAAATTCACATCAAAAGGACAATTCATAAATATCTTAAAGAGTTTCACCACAGAAGCTCAAGGACAACAGATGAATGTCTACAGCCATTTGCTTGTATTATTTTCATATTTCAATGTCTTTTCCATGCATTTCTACCATGTTCAAGTTGGGTTCTCAAGGGTTAATTATTGTATACATAATTGCATGTTACTCACACATTTACCCTTTACAATGCTACCCTCGCTAGGAGATACGGGTGGGAGAAAAATCACAGGGCCACACCGAAGGTTGAACTTCCTGGAACCAGAGTAACCCCTGGCTATTGTAATCATTATCTCAGTGTCAATTACACCTCTATTGTGTTAGAGAAGCATTTGCATAGTTACCAGAAAAGGTCACTTTGCAAAGCAGCCTAAGAAGTTACCAGTTCTGCCACCGGGAGGGAAAAAAAAAGGTTAATTCCTCCAGTTTAAGATTAATGACAGAACTCATCACATTGTCTTGCTAACAGAAAGCTTTTTTATTAATATGTTTTTATTAATTTTTATAAATGAACAGTACATAAAACAATACAAAGAAATAAAACATATACAAACATACCTAAAATACAAAGTTATCAAAACATATCACGACCTATCCTAATACATTGTTCCAACTATCTTTGTAAATTTGAATACTACTAACTCCTTCACGTTACCCCACTTCAACTGCATCCTTAATATTCTGGATAGGAATCCACGACAAAAAGAAAACTTATAACACCCCGTGTTTATATACAATGCCCTGAGGACTCCGAGTGGTGCATTATATTATCTCCAAAAACTAATTTGATCTGGTACAGGTCTGTTTCTTTCACCTCCCATAGAAGAACGATCCAAAAATATTTTCCATATCTTCCAAAATCTATTCTCTTTTAGATCACCCCTTTTTTCTTTTATTTCCCATGTTAATTTGTCATTCAATGCTAAAGTCCACATTTCTTTATACCACTCTTCAATCTGTATATTTAGATCACTTTTCCAATTTCTAGCAATACATTGCCTACCCGTTGTAAGCATTATTTCTAATAATTTTCTTTCCTCTTTATTTCCACAAATAGATTCCACATTCGTTAACATGGTGGTACTCAGCCCCAGTTTAATTCTTTTACCAATTATTTCACCCATCTCTTTTTCATTTTTTTTTAAATCCTTTACCACATTACAACTCCACTACATATGTTCATATGTCCCTAATGTTTCTTTACATCTCCAACACATTCCATCTTTTGTATTATCCATTTGATGTAACCTCACTGGGGTCAGATACCATCTCCATAACATTTTGAAATTATGCTCCTTTATTCTAACAGACATAGTTCTCATTGTTCTCTTTTTCCATTTATTTTTTCCAAATATCTTTATCAATCTTTATTTTTAGTTCTTCTTCCCATATCAATTTCAAGTCCTCCTGCGGATCATCCTCCTTATTCATCAATGTATATAATTTACTAACTAAGCCTTTAATATTTTTAACTCCCTTCCTGATTTTTAGAACCAGCTCCTCAAATTCCGTCTTTTCTCTTTCCAGGTCAAGTTCTCTCATATATTTACTATTCCAATTATTAACCCTCATAATCTGTAATCAATTCAATTTCAATTGATCAAACAAGTTTGCCCTAGCTACATCATCCCTACAAGCACATATCCAATCTTTCAACAAAAAAATTCATTCTTAACCAAAGTTTCTTTTACCACTTTATCAATCTTAATAGGAAAACCCGCCATATCTGATAATTCTACAATCGGAGACAAGTTTTGGACCAAATCCTTGTTTACTTTCTTCCATACATTTATTAAACATTTCATCGTGGCATTTTTGGTTGCTACCTTTCCAATATTAGCTCCCAAGAAAAAACAATTTACCTGCTAAGAGAAAGCTAGCCACGGTCTTTATCACCTACAATTCCCTGATGGTTGCCTTATTTCTTTCCTTGCTTTTGGGGGGGAGGGGTCCGGGCTTCTTCAGGGGACTTGACACCTGGCAGGGATTAAACACCAGCATCCAGTACAACATTTGGAAGAGACTTTCCAACCAATCACTATTGCCTTTACCCAGGTAAAGAGGCTTGGAAATGTAATCACTCAGACATTATTGGTATAATGTACAGTCATGTTATTTTGCCCACATAATGGTCTTTCACTTGTAACCAGCATACTTGGAACTATACCTGCCAATGTATTAGATTCATATTGCTGTATAAGTTATTTAACACTGGTACTCCCAAAAAGGGAAATGCTTACACTACACACATTCACCCCACGGCCAGCACGGATCACACGAGCAGTCCAGCTCGACAAAACCTGTGACAGCTACCTCAGGTTACTCAGTAAAGCAGAGTATGTATCTTTAGCTGCTAGCCTTATAGGGGTGCCCAGACTTACAGTTGGTAATGCACATAAAACTGGCCAGCTGGCATGCGCCCTGGCCAAAGTTCCCGATCACACTTCATCAGCTATTGCTTTATTAAACCAAGAGCAAGTAGAAATTCGACATGCAGTATTGGATAATCGCACAACAATTGATTACTTGCTTTTTCTCCATCACTTAGGATGTGAAACAGTTCACAATATGTGTTGCTTCAATCTCATAGACAACTGCCTCAGAATCCAAAGCCAAATCACTGACTTGGACAAAATAGTCACACACATTCAACCGGACACCAATTGGGGGTGTATGGAATGAGCTCTGGTCCTGGGTGCCATGGAACTGGCTACTAACATTGCTTAAAGTCACCACTGGCATTGTGGTAGTGGGAGTCATGCTATGCTGCTTTGCGCAATGCATCCCCTCCTTCCTATCCATGTGCCACCCAGGACAGAGACCCCTAAGAAGCAATCACGCCTCGACAGCTTATGCCCTACGTCTGCCAGGTTCTCAGCCAAGTTGCTTTAGAAAATAAAGAAAAGCGAATTGTGGGTTGCCCAGGTCACTGATTGGACAGCTACATTTCCCAATGGGCTTGTCGGGCTATGAAAACAATCTCGAGACCAACCTGGCTCGACTGGAAAGGAAATTGGGTATGGGCCAATAGTAATAGGGAGCAGTAGTGACTCCATGTTTCCTTGGCTGGGGTGCTGAGAGTAGTGGGACAGAAGTCAGCCAAATGTCACAATGCCTAGTAAACAGCATACAGTATCTGGCTCAAGTCCACGAACTGAGCTGTGCAAAAGCAAACTGCAGCTAGACCAAACAAGCTATGCATAGGTACACAGAGTCTTCTAGGACTTAGATAAGGCAGGAACAGTGAGTCTTGCTACATCTGCTGATTATTCTGCCAATGTCGAACTTAGGCACACAGTACTTTCCTAGGCTGGCAAATGTACCCTAACCAGCAACATGCTACATAAGCAAAGCCTTCTGTAATAGGGGTCATGTGCAGTCTGTGCACAGGTGATCCAGAATGCAAGCTAATAAATATAGACCACCATCATACATCAGTCTCACATGCCTTCCTTGAGTTCAGCACCTCGACTCCCATGGACCATTTCAACAGATAGAGAATCCTGGTTCTCCAGGTGTTATTGAACTTCAATTTCCAGAAGCCCTGATCTGCAGGAGTGCTAACTTGGGCTTCTGGTAATTGAAGTCCAAGAACACCTGGAGTGCCAAGGTTCACCGTCACTGTTTCAGGAGATCCATCCATCTTGCATTTGGCCTTCTACTTTTCCTACTGTAATGAATTAAAACAGGGTGGTTTTGCTTTTAGCGAGTTAAAGGAGTTCATTGAGTTCTTTATTCTCTTAGCATAGCTAAAGAAGCCTGGGAAAGAAGCTTCAAGGTAGGTGCTGGTTAGTTTACTTTGAATTTAATTATAACTGGCTGAAAACTGTGTGAATGGAACTAAGATGACGGATGTTGTATGATGTGCTTTAATTGCTTAAGATCCAGGATGAGGTGAGATAAGTTTAAAAAGATGGCTATTGTTATATTGGAATGTGAGGGAGAAATACCATGATTGCCTTTGCAATGACTCTGATTGCCAAGGTGCTTAACAAGAAATAATGTGCTTCTGAGTAAAGAATAATAATAATTTTGTGTCAGAAATTTTTCTGGGTTGAAAGGATTTTTGTAGAAGAACCTCCACTCAGGGAACACCCAAATGAGGCTCCTTTCATGTCCCCAGGAGCTGGGACAGAGATGGGCACTCAATACACCCATGTCTCGAACTGCCAACTTGCCAGCCTTCCAGTTAACAAGCCGAGCATCTTAACCACTATAGTGGTTAGCTGGCTGGCCCCGGCCAGAGAAATATAGCTGTTGTGTATGTAATAAAATGATTCGCCATTTTGGGTTCTCCTCAGTTTTAAAGTATCGCGAGATTGGGGTTTGCACCATTTTACTTCGAGAAGCGTGAGTGGTATCAAGTCCAGGATCACCTCATTCTCTCCTGAGTTCCATCAACCAATCCTGTTATTTCTCGTTTAAATGTATCATTCCTCACCTGCATATAAATCGTTGTGGCTTAAAATTAAAGTTAAAATTGTGTTCTTATCCCTGAATAAAGTTATGTGTTTGGCCCATTATGCTGCCTGCTGCTCATTATTTCAAGAACACTAAATTGGCGACGAGGATGGGATGGCATCCCAAAAGAATTCTGCTGGTCCCTGTTTGTACCATCTTATTTTGCTATTATCCAATTTCGTTTTCCATTCAGTAGCTATCAGTTGTCTAGCTACCGTTATAAGCATTAATAAAAGTTCCTTCCCATCTCTGTCCAAGGTTAACTCCTGCCCAAAAAAAATTCTTTATCTTAGCCTCTATAATTTTCCAGAAGCACCTTGCATATCTCCACTCCCACCAGATATGTAGGTAAGATCCTTTTTGATTTTCACATCTCCAACAATTCGCAGATCTTCCAACTTTCATTTGTGCTATTCTTGTCAGCGTCATATACCATTTCCATATTAATTCATTATACGTTGATTCAATTTTAATTTCCAGTTTTCCTCCTTGATTTTTATTCCCAAATCCCTCTCCCAAGTTTCTCTCAGTATATTTTGTGGTACATTTTTTCTATTAATAATCTGGTATACCTTTCCAACCATTCCCTTGTTCTCCATTTATAGCCTCCTTAATTTATAAATTATTTCTTCAAACTGGGTTGGTGCCCTGTCTGTAAATGTTCCCTTTCTAACTTTTGGATCCCACCTTTCAACTTGAATCCTTTGAAGCCAATTCAATTTTAAGTTCTGATATACTTTTTCCTTTATTTGTTGTTCTTCACATTCTTCCAACCATTGTTTCAATAATAATATTTTATTATCTAATAATAATCACTTCAATTCTTTACTATTCCTTAAAGGGAATTCCTGTATATCTGTTACTTCAAGTATAGGGGAATCCACAGGGGCTAGTTTGTTTTTTATTCCTTTCCAGCATTCATAAAGGTCTCTCAGAGACTTATTTTCTATTTTTAGTTTCATGCTTTGAGCCATTAAAAAAATACCTCCCTTAAGTTTCCTATACTCTCTCGTGTCTGTTTCCTCACTCGTTATCATCTAATACTAACTTATTTATTACCCTTACTGCCTGAAATGCTTTATAATAATTGACTATGTTTGGAATTCCCAAACCTCCTTCCCTTTATTTTTGATATCTCAGTGCTTTTGCAATCATAGTATTTTTTTTCTACCATTACAATTTCTACCTTATATTTTTTGCCATTCCAGCAGGTTTTTTTTCTTTTATTTTAATTGGAAGGTTCCCCAGGGGGGAAAAATATTTTTGGCATGACTTTCATTCTACAAATGTTGACTCTCCCAAACCATGGCAAAACCAATTTATCTAGTTTTCCTATTGAAGTTTTGATTTCTTTTTTGATGTTGTCAAAATTTGTTTTCCAGATATCTTTTACATCCTATGAAATGTATACACCTAGATATTTCATCCTGTTCTTAATTTGCAAATTGTAAATTTTCCTTATGTTTTCTTTTTCCGCAGAAGAGTGATTACAGGTGATTACTTCTGTTTTATTCCAGTTAATTTTTAACCCTGATATATTTTTAAAATCTACTAAATGTCTCTGAATCTTTTAAATACAATTAATGGGGTCCTTAATCATTAACAATGTGTCATCCGCATACATATTAATCACTTGTCCTTCTATCCCTCTGATTCCTTTATCCTCTTGAATCACATTTGCTAGTACTTCCATAGCCAGGATAAATAATGTAGGGGACAGAGAGCATCCCTGCCTTGTTCCAGCACCTATTTCTATTGTGTTGGTAAGAGATCCATTTATTCTGATCCAGGTGTATGCTTTATTATACATTTGACCTATAATATGTTTGAACTTATCCCCAAATGCCAGTTTGTTGATTATTTCTTTAATTGTATTCCATTGAATCATATAAAAAGCCTTGGATATGTCTAAATACATTATACATAACTTTTCCTGTTTACTTCTAACCCGCTCAATGGTGTTTTATCATTCTTGTTATTAAAATAACCATTTGCCTCCCTTTCATGAATTCTGTTTGATTTTCTTTTATATAATTTTTCAGAAACATGCTCATTCTTGCTGCTATTATAGCGGAGAATATTTTTAAATCTTGATTCAGTAAAGATATTGGTCTATACAAATCAATTCGTTCTTCATCTTTATTTGGTTTTAGAATTATTACCATAATTGTCTGTGAACATGACTAGTTTATTTCCTCCATCAAGAATATAATTAAAGAGCCTAGTAAGTTTTGGGCTTACAACTTCTTGAAATTCCTTGTAGAATTCTGGCGAGTAGCCATCCTCCCCCGGTGCTTTTCCAGTTCTCAATTTTTTATTACTTCTAGCAGCTGAAGACCAAGAAAAAAGCAAATTATACCAAGAGATGAATGATATTGTGGTGGACAGGGATGATGAGGAAAAAAACACTATTGAGGAAGGGCTGGAAAGGCTGGAAGGATTTTTGGACACAAAGTTTCAAGCAATGGAAAAACAACGATGTAGTGACAATCAAGAGTTTCTAAAAATGCAACAGGATAGCCTAGAAAAGTTTCAACAAAAATATTAGAAATGGTTGAAGGTATGCCTCCCAGTCAGCATCTTAGTCACTTAAGCCACTGCGCAAACAAGAAAGAAAACAAAACAAAACTCCCCCAAGAAAATGGGGAAAGGGTTCTTTTGCCCACACAGCTTTGTACCCATTGCATCTACAATACCATCTAGCCGTCTTATTTTTGGCCATCCCCTTCTTTTGTCCTCCATCTTTCCCAGCATCAAGGCTTTCTCAAGTGAATCCTCTCTTCTCATTTGATGTCCAAAGTACTTTAGCGTCATTTTTACTATTTGACCTTAAATGAGCAGTCAAGGTTGATTTCTTCTAGGATCGACCTATTTCTAACACTACATGTCAAAGGCATCTATTATTTGCGCTCAGTTTTCCTAATGGTCCAGCTCTCATACCCATACATTACCACCGGGAATACCATTGCTTTGACTATGCAATTTTTTGTTTGCAAGGTGATGCCTCTACTTTTCACTATGTTCCCCAGGTTTCTCATAGCTTGTTTCCCAAGCATCAGATCTTTGATCCTAAGAAAGTAAAATCTGCCAGTCGTATCCAAATCTAGGGTGCAGTGTTCGTCTCCATTTACAGCCAAAGAGCCAGTGCTGTCTGTGTTTGCAGACATTTTCATGGTCATGTGGCAGGCATGACTAGAGCCTAGCAAGTCACATGGCTATATTTGGCCACACCCACAGATTTGGCCACACCCACAGAGGGGTATGCCCAAAATTTCCCTTATTTTCAAATCCAAAAGTTGACAGGTATGCTGAAGGGACCATCACCCCACCTAATGGGGCCCATTGGCTACACTCAACATTGAGTCGCTGTCTGTATGGTCTAGTCCATTAGCATAGTGGGATGTCTGGCCAGACTATTCCATATAAATATTAGATATTTTATTCAACCAGTCTTTCAGCCTTAGAACTTTTTGCCTGGTTGCTTTCTGAATTGCCAGCTGAGAAACCTCCTCATGAGATTTGCCCCATTACTAGTTTGCTGCAATATCATATAAGGTGATTTTGTACACAGAGGTCTAATGGAGTCACCATTAGAAGCTCTGTGGGTATAAGTACCAGGCCACAAGGATGGTCTAACAGTAGGCATATACTATCGGCCTCCGACCCAAACTCTTGAGGGAAACTGGCAGTTGGAGAATGTTGTAAAGGAGGCATCCAAGAAGGGAAGCCTGGTTATAATGGGGGACTTCAATTACCCTCACATAGACTGGGTGAACTGTTGTTCAGCACATGATAAAGAGATAAAGTTCCTAGATATGCTAAATGATTGTTCCCTGGGACAGATGGTTGAAGACCCAACTAGAGGTACAAGAATCCTTGACTTGATCCTGAGTAATACTCAGGATCTGGTGCAAGATGTTAATGTGACTGATCCAATAGGGAACAGTGACCACAACTCAATTATGTTTAACTTGATCATAGACCGCAAGTCACTGATAAAATCTAACACAGAGACCTTAAATTTTCAAAAAGGAAATTTCCCAAAGTTGAGGAAACTAGTAAAAAAGAAGCTGAAAGGGAAAATTGAGAGAGTCCAAACACTCCAAGAGGCATGGAGGCTGTTTACAAAAACAATAACAGAGGCCCAATTGAAATGCATACCCAAAAGGAAAAAGGGCACTGCCAAGTCCAAGAGGACTCCAATGTGGCTTACAGGAGCTGTTCGGGAAGTGGTCAAAAGCAAGAAAAGCTCATTTAGAAGATGGAAGGTTTGTCCGAATGAGGACAGCAGGCAGAAACATAAATTCTGGCAGAACAAATGCAAGGCAACAATCAGGAAAGCAAAGCAAGACTTTGAGGAGCGTATAGCTAAAAATACTCAGAGAAATAACAAAGACTTCTTTAAGTACATTAGAAGTAAGAACCCAACTAGGAAGACCATTGGACCATTAGATGACAATGGAAGGCAAGGGGTTATTAAAGAGGAAACAGAGATTGCAGAGAGACTCAATGAATTCTTTGCTTCAGTATTCACTGAAGAAGACAGAGACCACATGCCCAAAACAGAGCCTATCTTCGTAGGGAGGGAAACCGAAGAATTAAGCCAGATAGAAATAACCAGGGAGGAGGTCCTTGCATGTCTTGTTAAACTAAACAATAACAAATCACCAGGACCAGATGGAATCCATCCACTAGTTCTCAGGGAACTTAAAGATGAAATTGCTGATCTCCTAGCCAAAATATATAATCTTTCCCACAAATCAGGCTTTGTGTCTGATGACTGGAAGGTAGCGAATGTAACACCAATTTTCAAAAAAGGATCCAGGGGTGATCCAGGAAATTACCGACCTGTCAGTTTGACATGTGTCCCAGGTAAAGTGATGGAAACCATCCTAAAAGATAGAATAAACAGGCACATAGAAGAGAAGGCGCTGCTACAGGAGAGCCAACATGGCTTTTGCAAGGGCAAATCATGCCTCACTAATCTGTTGGAATTTTTTGAGAGTGTCAACAAGCATGTGGATAAGGGGGATCCAGTTGACATTGTTTATCTGGACTTTCAGAAGGTTTTTGACAAGGTCCCACACCAAAGGCTCTTGAATAAACTTACCAGTCATGGAATAAAGGGACAGGTCTTGTCCTGGATCAGCAACTAGCTAAGGGACAGGAAACAGAGGGTAGCACTAAATGGACACTTCTCCAAGTGGAGGGAAGTAAAGAGTGTGGTCCCCCAAGGTTCAGTACTGGGACCCCTGTTTTTCAACCTCTTCATAAATGATCTAGAGGTAGGAGTAAAAAGCAAGGTAGCCAAATTTGCTGACGACACTAAATTATACAGGGTAGTGAAAACTGTGAGAGGTTGTGAGGAGCTCCAGAGGGATCTCTCGACACTGGGGGAGTGGGCAAAACAGTGGCAAATGAGTTTCAACATTAGTAAGAGCAGAGTGATGCATGTTGGGGCAAAGAACCCCAATTACATTTATAAACTGATGGGGTCTGAACTCTCTGCGACAAACCAGGAAAGGGACATTGGTGTCCTGGTGGACAACTCAATGAAGGTGTCAACCCAGTGTGCCTCAGCAGTGAAAAAAGCAAACTCAATGCTAGGGATCATTAGGAAGGGTATAGAAAATAAGTCAGCAAGTGTCATTTTGCCTCTATATAAATCTATGGTGAGGCCCCATCTGGAATACTGTGTACAGTTCTGGTCGCCATACCTCCAGAAGGATATTATGGAGCTGGACAAAGTGCAGAGGAGGGCAACCAGAATGATTAGGGGACAGGAACACCTTCCTTACCATCTGAGGCTGCAATGGTTGGGCCTCTTCACTCTTGAACGACGACGTCTAAGAGGTGACCTGATTGAAGTTTATAAAATCATGCACGGTGTGGACAAAGTAGATAAGGAAAAACTGTTTTCCCTATCGCATAACACTAGAACTAGGGGACACTCCATGAAACTTTTGGGTACTAGTTCTCAAACAAATAAGAGAAAGTACTTTTTCACCCAGAGGATTACTGGTCTATGGAACTCCCTGCCAGAAGAAGTGGTGACAGCTGTCAGTCTTGACAGCTTTAAGAAAGGATTAGACAAGTTCATGGAGGACAAGAGTATCAATGGCTATAATTATGGATACTTAAGGACAACCTCCGGGTTGGAGAGATAGGCAGGATATCTCTCAATTTCATTTCCAGGGAATTCTAAGCAGGTGAAGGCATCTGCTTGGGAATACCCTGAAGGAAATGGTGAGCCACTGTGTGAGACAGAATGCTGGACTGGATGGGCTGTGGCCTTTTCCAGCAAGGATGTTCTTATGTTCTTATGTTCTTAAGGTCAAATCAAAGCAATCCATTATAGAATGCAAAATACACTAGATATCTGAACAATCAGTTAACCTATTTTTTAGAATCCTGAATCTTTCATATTTCAGAGGATGTGTAACATAAAGCCATGAAAGAATATGTCCCTCCAAAGATTCTTCATGTCTGATAAGAAGGTTTGAGTGTTCTCTCCTCTCTGGAAGAGGCAAGACATTAGCATCACCTTCCTTGGCCGAGGGGCAGAATGGGTTGTTGTTGTTCAGTTGCACAATCGATTCCGACCCTTTGCGACCCCATGTACAATTTTCCTCCAGGCACCCCTATCCTCCACCAACCTCTCCAGCCCACCAAGGTCTGTGCCCATTGTATCTACAATACCATCCAGCCATCTCATCTTTGGATGCCCCCTTCTACTCTTGCCCTCTACATTTCCCAGCATCAAAGCCTTCTCAAGTGAATCCTCCTTTCTCATTTGATGTCCAAAGTACTTTAGCTTCATCTTCACTATTTGTCCCTCCAATGAACAGTCAGAGTTGATTTCTTCTAGTATTGATCTATTTGTTCTCTTTGTTGTCCAAGGGACTCTCGGGACTCTCCTCCAGCACCACATCTATTAAAGCCTACCCCTGCTGCACTTCCGCCTGTTTGAATGAATTTTCGGGTTGTGTAATATAAAACCATGAAAGACTCAAAAAATGCGAAAAAATAATTTTCTTGTGTCCCTATCTCCATTCGAGTTAGCCTTAAAGTTCCATCCATAGATATTATAAAAATAACACCTAATAAGAAACATCATAACTTGTAACAAGGTATATTCATGCTCTGTTGCATTAGAATGTAGAGGCATGTTGGTTGTTGTAGTCAAACAACATCTGAAGATGCCATAATATCTCCAGCTATTACCCTACTACATCGCAAAAAACAGTTGTTTAATCTTAGCATCTGGCCAGTTTTCATTTCAACTAGTTTCTGTTAAAGAAACTAGTTAACAGAGACTAGATGAAATGAAAACTGGCCAGATGCTAATAACAAATTAAATCATTTTGCTTCTATGAGAGGTGAACCAATGCATCACCTTTGCAGGCATTTACAGATATTTATGAATATCTCTCCCAGATTCATATTAGATCATAGTCCATATTCGTTAAAGACATCCCTGTGGTCCATGCTGTTTTTTGGCATCTATTTTATTCTATTCACAAATCAGACACAAATCTCTTTCATTCTGTTTCCAAAATGTTCCACATGGAATAAACTGTCCATTAAAATCTGGATGTGACTCTGAAAACTGCTCATTGCTCATTGATAGAGATTAATTCTATTTTTCATGGAAGACATTTATGGTGTCCTGAGGTGAAGAATCCTGTTCATGCTTTCATTAGGCAAGAGTAGGGGGTGGTGAGTCTAGCCAGGATGCTGCAAGAAAACACCAGAACTTTCACAAAAGAATTATATCACCCTTTCAATAGATGTCATTTTGAAATGAAAAGTACAGAATTTGAAAGTAAGTCTTACAGTGTCATATTCAACTAGACAAGTAATATTAGAAAAATAGTGAGCTTCATAGGCTGAGCCCAAATACATGGTGGTGAAATAGTTCCACCCCTGAACATCTCCACATACCATACACATCTGTATAGATTAATAGGTTTAAGGTAAAGGCTGCCCTTGCTTGAAAGCCAGCTTGAAAACCTTGCTTGAAAGCCAGTCATATCTGACTTTAGGGTTCGGTGCTTATCTCCGTTTGTAGCCACTGTTTGCATTTGCAGACATTTCCATGGTCATGTGGCAGGCATGACTAGACATAGGAGTGCACAGAACACTGTTACCTTCCCACCGAAGTGGTCCCTATTTATCTACTTGCAATTTCTTGTTTTCAAACTGCTAGGTTGGCAGGAGCTGGGTACAGACTATGAGTACTCACTCCATTATGCAGCACTCGGGTCTCAAACTGCTGATTTGCCAACCTTCTAGTCATCAAGTTCAGCATCTTAGTCACTAAGCCACTGCAGACCCTTTAAAGGGTTTACTTCCTCTATATGGGGCTGTGGTGGTTCAGTGGTTAAGAAGCTTACCTTGTTAGCTGGAAGACCGGCAGCTCAGCAGTTCAAATCTTGAGTGCTGCATGATAGTATGAGTGCCCATCTCTGTCCCAGATCCTGCCAACCTAGCAGATTGAAACAAGAAATTGCAAGTAGATTATTATTATTATTATTATTATTATTATTATTATTATTATTATTATTATTATTATTATTATTATTATTATTATTATTATTATTATTATTATTATTATTATTATTATTATTATTATTATTATTATTATTATTATTATTATTATTATTATTATTGTTTAGACTTTTATACCGCTTTCCTCCCCATAAAGGGAACTCAAAGCGGTTTGCAACAAGAATGCCAAACAATATAAAATATGATACAAGTAATACAACAAAATACAGTTACAGTATGAATTATCAAAAACATATTCAATACAATATCAAAATTACCCTAACAATCATAAGAGTCAAACAAGTTCAATAATGCAAATCAAAATAACAAACCACGAACTCAAAGTCAAAGATGGAACCCCCCCTCACATCCAACCCTTCTGCCACCAAACCGCACCTCCCTACAGTCTCAGTCCCAGTGGCGTGGGAGCAAAAGCCTGGGGTTGTGGTGGCTCCACCAATGCTGAAGCTGGCAGCGTCCCTTCCAGCCGCGCCACACTCCCCAGCCTTTGTAGTCCCGATGGTGTGGGGGCGGGGCTCGGGGGTGTCGCCGCTCACACACAGCTGCTGCTGGAGCCGGCCAAGCTCTCCTTCGCCGCGCAGCTCCTCCCTGCATTCTCAGTCCAGGTGGTGACTGGACAAAATAGGGACCACTTTGGTGGGAAAAGATCGTGTGGGCATGAAAGGAGTCTCATTTGAGCCACTCCTCTACAATGGCTGTTCCATGATGTGGTATTTAACATGATGAGTATCAAAAGATTGTTTCAGCAATTTATTTTTGGGTATCTTGGAGATTCCAGACAGAGATTTTAATGCAGTCTAAATAAGTAGTGTACAACATATAGCCCGTTGACCATACTTCCAACATAACTAAGGCTGTGCTATGTGATTGAATATAAGAGAGTAGACAGAGCCTCAGTTTTGGTGGAAGTAGAGTCAATGTGCAACATGTTGGGCTACTTATTTAATGTGCAAAATGTACAAAAATGGAAAGTAAGTAGGTGAAGAAAATAATGACTTTCACTTCTTGTTGAGTCCGAGTATTAATTGTAACGTGATAGCAGATCAGGGGTTAACCAACAAGTCATTTATTATAGCTCAGTTCGGACTGGGGAAAACATGGATGAGGTGGCAACTTATATACAGACAGAATGGCAGTTACAATGATACATTTACCCGGGCTTTTACTAAATTGGGAAACCTATGTAAACCAATCAGAGTACATTGAGAACATATGAATTAGGCGCCTTACAGAAATAGTGTGCGATTACAGCAAAGACTTAATGGTGAATGCAACTCAAAGCAATATACGCTACTAAACATTTGGACACAACATTCCCCCCCACCTTAGCGGGGAACCCACTCTCCATACCTTTGAGGCAGACCACAAGTCCGTTTAGGGCGCCCAACATTGGTGGGACTTAGGGCAAGGGGTATGGATGACCAGGGTCTATGGAAGTGCCGGTGGACTCTCTGGTTGACCTAGGTTTTACAAAATGTTCACAGGGAGTTATATTGGAGGGGGACTCATTAATCAACAACCTCGGCGTACACCCCGGACTCACAACAGTTGCTGGGTCTGCCAACACCTGTGGAGTTCTCGGCAATGGGGGCACCCTGTCATTTGACCAAAAGTTAGTGGAAGTTTGCTCCATAGTATTACTTTGTGCCTGTGCCAAAACTGTACCCAAAGAGCGAGGGACATTCTCTTCTGCAAGGATGGTGGTGTTAGACTCAGGAGGACTCCTGGGGGAGTGATCAGTGCTAGCAATCGGCTCAGTGGTAAACTGAGGGGTTGAGTAAACAGATTCGGATTGAAATCAGGGAGTTCCATTTCCCCCAGGGCAGGATCACCTTGTGGCGACTCAAATGCAGCTGAGTCCAACAGAACGTTTTGCCCCACCATGCGGGGGCGCATCTGGTCTGCATGTCTCCTCCAAATAAACCCGTTGCCCATGAGTACTTTATATGAGACTGGTCCTGTTTGCTCAAGAACCTCTCCCCCCAACCATAGGGACCCTGGTGCATAGTTTCAGCAATAAACCGCTTTTCCCACCCGGAAACTCTTCGTGGTGTGAATTTCTATGTTCATCCCCCTACCCTCCCTGCAATGAGGATCCATGCAGTCTAAGGCCATGGACAGCCTTCTCTTCATTAAGAGGTCCACCGGGGAAAACCCAGAAGCCAAGGGTGTAACCCTGTGAGCCAACAGATATTGGCATAGATGCAATTCAAGATCACCTGAACCCATTTGTCTCAGAGCCACCTTTACAGATATGACCTGCCTCTCTACCTGCCCATTAGTGGTGGGGTGAAGTGTGGCAGCAGTAATGTGGTGAACCCCGTTTGGCTTAAGAAAACCTTGAAACTCCGCCGACATAAAAGTTGAGGCATTGTCTGACACCACTATGTTTGGTAACCCAAAAGTACAAAAAACCCTCTTCAGTTTTTGAATAGTAGTGGTCGAAGACATACTAGGGACAGGCAGGACCTCCAACCATTTAGTGTATGCGTCCACTATGAGTAGAAATGTAGGTCCCCGAAAGGGGCCAGCGAAGTCGATATGGACTCATGACCAGGGACCATGTGCTGTGTCCCGTTCTCTGTAGGGCTGGTGGTTCTCCTCCAGCCTGGAGGACTGGCACACTCGATAGCGTCCAAGCCAAGCCTCAATATCCAGATTGAGTCTAGGCCACCAAAAATAACTCCTGGCAAGTGTCTTCGAGCGAACAATGCCAGAGTGGCTTACATGAAGTGTGCACAGAACCTTGTTCCGAAGCACCATCGGAACCACCACTCTGTCCCCCCACACCAAGCATCCCCTTTCAACAGACATTTCATTCCGCTTTGCATAGTAAACTCGAAATTCCTCAGAGACCAGTGGCACCAGCCACCCATTCTGAACAAAAGACATAACCTTCATAATGTGGGTATCCTTCTTGGTGGCCACAGCAATGTCTTCGGCAGACACTGGTGGTGACTCTAAAACTTCTAACATTAGGACTTGGTGGTCTATATTAAAGTTTCCCACAGTTTCCACATGGGACCTGGACAGCGCGTACACATGAGTAATACTGGCACCCAGGCAGTGCTGCAAATCATATTGGTATGCTTGCAAGAGCATTGCCCAATGAAGCATCCTCGGGGACAAAATCTGGGGGGTTGGCTTGTTGGGTACAAAGATACCAAGGAGCAGCTTATGATCGGTAACTATCGTGAAGGGCCATCTGTAAATGAAGTCATGAAACTTCTTGGAGCCTGCGATAATCGCCAGGGCTTCTCTGTCAGTCTGCACATACTGTTTCTCGGTGTCTGTCTGGGACCTCAAATAGAAAGTGACAGGCACCTCTCTCCCACCCCCCATATCGTGTCATAACACTGCCCCCAACCCCACAGACCAGAATGACCAGCTTGCTAGGGTCAAAATGGGTAAGGATGGCATCTGAAGTAAGGAGCTACTTCACCTCATGGAAGGCCTTGTCCTGTGAGGACCCCCAGTGCCAGACAACATCATTTTTTGACAGAAGGTGGTGGGGGTGGCTACGGTAGCCTTTTTTGGGAGGAAAGAATGGTAAAAATTCAAGAGCCCAAGGAACGCTTGCAACTCCTGTTTAGAGTTGGGATGGGGTGCATCCCACACTGCTTTAACCTTAGTGTCTGAGGGCCACACACCTTCAGGGGTGACCTTAAACCCCAGGACATCAACTTCTGTAGAGAACAAACAACATTTCCCCCTCTTTACCCTGAGCCCTGCATTTTGAAACCTCTCCAGCACCTTGCCCAGCTTAGCGGCAAGGTCCCCCCAGTCCTTCCCTGAAATCAAAACATCATCAAAGTACGGCAAAATGCCCAGAAGGCCCTTCAGTAACTTCTCCACCAACCCTTGGAATATACCATGTGCTGCATTTACACCGAACTGATGGCGATTCACCCTAAATGCACCCTTGTGTGTGGTGATCGTTTGGCACAGAGCGGAGCCCGGGGAAACAGGCAACTGCTGGTCTGCCTTGGCCAAGTCCACTTTGGTGAAACAATTTCCCCTGTGAAGGGCAGCCAGCATGTGGCTCACAACAGGCACAGGGTAGGAATTTGGGCAGATAGCTTTTTTAATGGTACACTTATAGACTTATAGTTTGCACAGATACGGATGTCACCATTTGGCTTGATCGCGGTGATGATCGGGGTCTCCCATGGTGTGGAGTCCACTGGCTCCAAGAGACCTTGCATGACCAGTTTGTCAAGTTCTGCTTTGATTTTGTCCTTAAGCGCAAAGGGCACTCGCCGGGGCTTAAGGCAAATGGGCTTGATTGAAGGATCTAGGTCAAAATCAACAGGGGGTCCCTTAAACATACCCAACCCCAGGCGGAATACATCCAGACACTTATCACACACAGCCTGAATTGAACCAAATTGATGCCCGAAAAGGCGATACCTAGGGGCCCAAACCACTGAGTACCCAGAAAGTTGTTCTTATCCGCCTTGACCACAACGAGTGGGAGTTTTGCAGTGATGCTTTTGAACTGCACATCAAAAGAGCCCATGCTGAGCACAGGGATGACCCTGCACTTCCCTCAATTGGACCTGCAAAGCCCACCACTTGGGGCGATCCACTGGCGGAATCTGGAAAAACTCATGCTGGGCGAGGATTGAATATGATGATCCCAAGTCAATCTCCATGTGGCAGCGATGGCCCTGGAGGCGGACATTGATGAAGAACTGACCCGTGACTGCACAGTCACTGGAACTGGACCCGGAATCTTGACTGGCATAGATTTTGGAAATCTGGAGCTCCCTGGACTGATGACCCTTGTCTTTGGCAGACCCACTGGAATGCTGGCGGCACACTCTCATGATGTGCCCCTTCTGAACACATTTGTAGCACTCAGCCTCCCTGAATGGGCATCTTTCCCGAAGGTGCTTGCCCCCACAACCCTTGCACAGGGCCCTGCCTGTCTCTGCAGGTTTGGAGGACATGCGGTGCACTTTCCACACGTCATCCCCCGACTCTATCATCTGAGGACAATGAGGTCGGCAAGGCTGAGGAAGGCGAGCCTATGCTTTCTGGACTTTGGTCAGCTGCAGCCAATTTCATAGAGGAGCCTTTCTCCCGGAACACTTTTACACATGTGCTGGCGACTTCGGACACCAGAGCCTCCTCAAAAACTTTGCCGAAGGTCAGTGTGTTCCTTTTCATCAACCTCCATTGCACTGACTAGATGCCCATCAGCAACCTATCCCTAAGGGTATCGTCCAAATTCAGCCACTCATACGGTCCCACCACCTGTCACAGGGTGGCAACATAGTCGGTAATGGACTCCCCAGGTTTCTGGTTTTGGCAGTAGAAATTTACCTGGGCCGTGAAGATAGAGACCCTGGTTTTAAAATGGTCACTCAACACTGAGAGAATGTCTCTAAGAGAAGTGTCTTTTACTTCTCGTAGCCGAAGCAAGTTCACAATGAGATCAATTGTTGTGATGCTGCAACTTGCAAGGAACATTGCCTTTCATTCCTCCTGCTTGACCTTGTTGGCTATCACCCAGTTCTCACACTTGATTTCGTAGCTTGGCCAGGTGTTCGCCTTGGACACATCAAACCCTCTGAGCAGCATTGCTGCGGTAGGAAATCCTATCCTCGACACCAATGTTGAGTCCAAATATTAATTGCAACATGACAGCAGATCAGGGGTTAACCAACAAGTCATTTATTATATCTCAGTTCGGACTGGGGAAAACATGGATGAGGTGCCAACTTATATACAGACAGAACGGCAGTTACAATGATACATTTGCCTGGGCTTTTACTTAATGTGGGAAACCTGTGTAAACCAATCAGAGTACATTGAGAACATATGAATTAGGCACCTTACAGAAATGGTGCACAATTACAGCAAAGACTTAATGGTGAATGCAACTCAAAGCAATATACGTTACTAAACGTCTGGACACAACACTTCTTTAGCACCTTTTCTCAAAAAACAATGTATGTAGTTTGCCAAATTGCTAATGGTAGGGATGTGCAGATGTCCTCTAGAGAGGAGCCTGAATATAGAACAATCAAATTGGATCTGATCCATTTCAGTATGTGCCCTTTTGATGACACTTGTGGGAGAACAATCTTGTATGCTTCTTTTTCTAACACCTGTTATGATTGGGAGAGGACTTTCTCACTAATATGGGGCAACCATGCCTCCTCTAATTTATTCTGCTTTTCTTGTCTCCCTTATTTAAGCTCTCTTCTTGCTTTGACTTCTTACTTTATCATCTGTTATTGTTGTTCACTTGCACAGTCAATTCTGACCCTTCACAGCCCCATGGACCAGTGCATGTCAGGCACCCCTATCCTC
This sequence comes from Bradypodion pumilum, assembly GCA_035047305.1. Lineage (NCBI taxonomy): Eukaryota > Metazoa > Chordata > Lepidosauria > Squamata > Chamaeleonidae > Bradypodion > Bradypodion pumilum. Next base: position 12,380,965 of record JAWDJD010000009.1, on the reverse strand, counting down.
CACCATCTTCCTCAATACTCCCAGCTTTGTGCCCATTGCATCAACAATGCCATCTAGTCATCTCACTCTCTGCCACCCCCTTCTTCTTTTGCCCTCAACCTTTCCCAGCATCAAGGCTTTCTCAAGTGAATCCTCTCTTCTCATTTGATGTCCAAAGTACTTTAACTTCATCTTCAATATTTGACCTTCCAAAGAATAGTCAGGGTTGATTTCTGTTAAGATTGACCTATATGTTCTCTTTGCTGTCTAGGGTACTCTCAAAATTCTCCTCCAGCACCACATCTCAAAGGTATATACTCTTCTGTGCTCAGCTTTCCTTATGGTCCAGCTCTCAACTGTAGTATGTAGCAAAAGGATGGAAAGTCTCTTACCTAGGTAATCCTTGGCTTTTTAAAAACCTTTTTTTTTTCTTTTATTTATAATTGCTGAAGCTGATTTCAAGTAAGGATTTCTTATTTTTAACTTGTTCAGCTGCTACAGTATTTTTTCTTTATAAAGTGGTAGCTACTATGAAAGGGGATGGAGTAATACCAAGCATCTTCTTACATGTTTCTCTCGGAAGATGTTTAATGTCTTATCCTCTGATCACTAAAAGGAAATCACCACATTCTAAACTATGTACTCCAAACTATGGGCCAGCTAGAAAAGAAAGTAGCACCAGCAAAACAGACAGACTAGATTGGCTGAGAGAACTAGCGAACAAGTTTTTAATCACATAACTAGATGAAGAAGGTTGCTGTTTAGGCTCATTTCTTGAGTTTTTTTAGATTAATAGCCAAACTTATTCAGAAATACAGGAAAAGGTTTTGATTACAATAAAGGCTATTCTGGACAACTGCCAAAACTTGTTCCTGTCAATTTCTCAGTGAAGGACAGGATTAAAAAAGAATTCAAGAGGTTTACAGTTACATGATTACTTAGTGACTGAGCGACCACAGACAGATGCAGGGACTAAAAGTAGTTTGAAAAATAAAGATTATGTAGCCAAGTTATGGTTTTTGAGAGCCTCTCACATGAACAAATGCAGCCATTAGATGGTTATTGCTGTCTTGTGCGTGTTTGACAAAGGACAGTCTTTCACTGGGCCTTCAGGTTTACCTGGGGCCAGGAAATATGGTAAGCATGACTATGGAGGCTTTCAGATGGACCTCTGGATGCCCAGATCTAGCTGGTTCATAAAATGGCGACACTCCAATAAACAGGTGTTGGCTGGGCAAGGACCCTTCACAAGCCACCTCTCCAATCTATTACTTGGCAAGGACTGGTTGGCTTGTATGGGTTCTTATCTGATGAGGTAGAAAAGAAACTTAAAGTTTATAAACTTCAGTCAGGTCACCTCTTAGACGCCGTCGTTCAAGAGTGAAGAGGCCCAACCGTTGCAGCCTCAGATGGTAAGGAAGGTGTTCCAGTCCCCTAATTATTCTGGTTGCCCTCCTCTGCACTTTTTCCAACTCCATAATATCTTTCTGGAGGTATGGCGACCAGAACTGTACACAGTATTCCAGATGGGGCCTCACCATAGATTTATAAAGAGGCAAAATAACACTTGCTGACTTATTTTCCATACCCTTCCTAATGATCCCTAGCATTGAGTATGCTTTTTTCACGGCTGAGGCACACTGGGTTGACACCTTCATTGAACTGTCCACCAGGACACCAAGGTCCCTTTCCTGGTTTGTCGCAGCGAGTTCAGACCCCATCAGTTTATAAATGTAATTGGGGTTTTTTGCCCAATGTGCATCATTCTGCACTTACTAGTGTTGAAGCTCATTTGCCACTGTTTTGCCCACTCCCTCAGTGTCAATAGATTCTTCTGGAGCTCTTCACAATCTCTCACAGTTTTCACTACCCTGTATAATTTAGTGTTGTCAGCAAATTTGGCTACCTTGCTGTTTACTCCAACTTCTAGATCATTTATGAAGAGGTTGAAAAGCAGGGGTCCCAGTACTGAACCTTGGGGGACCACACTCTTGACTCCCCTCCACTTGAAGAAGTGTCCATTTAGTGCTACCCTCTGTTTCCTGTCCCTTAACCAGTTGCTGATCCAGGACAAGACCTGTCCCTTTATTCCATGACTGGTAAGTTTATTCAAGAGCCTTTGGTGTACGACCTTGTCAAAAGCCTTCTGAAAGTCCAGATAAACAATGTCAACTGGATCCCCCTTATCCACATGCTTGTTGACACTCTCTTAAGTGCCTAATTGTAGTTTATAGAAAGCATTTTGCTTAAAGGTTGAGAATCAAGCATTTTCTAACAGTTGGCATAAGCCTACACACTGTACTTGGCACAGTAACCTGAAAGAATTTAATTAATCAAACTTTTCCCCTCAGATTCACAGTTAGGAGGGGGAAAGAGAGAAGCAATGTATATGTGACCTCATCCACTAGATGGGAGGGGGATTTCAACATACACTTGCCTAGGACATCTTTACAGTGAGATCTAGCATAGTTAGCCCAGTCTGACACAAAAGGCCAACAATCTATATAATTAACTATAAGATAATGATGAACATAGTCTGGCTCAGAATCTTATAAAATACACAAGCAGCTCATAGCCCATAGCTGGGGAGGAGAAAGCTGAGGAGAAGCCTCATCAAGATGCCTTATTTGACTTGATGTCAATGTAAACTTCATGGGGGTATCCGTCCCAATCCAAGAAGCCAATTAGCCAGAGAAAACAGGTAGCTATGAAAGCTGAATTTATTATGTTTCTTTCTTGTCCTCATGGAATGCTCAGAGAGGAGAGACACAGGATTTTAAGAAGCAAGTTTTTAAATGTTGTTCAAATACCTATTTTATAGAAAACAGCTCTTTTGCTAATGAAGAGATCCTATGCTGATGAGGCGTGTATTTCTTCAAAGCAAATAGGAAATTGAGAGTGGAAGGTGAGATAAGAAATTTAACAAGCTCTAAACAAAGAGACTATTCCTTTAATCTCCAAAGACTTGGAAACCAGAAGTCTTGAGAGAAGGGTAGCAGGTAGCAGTGAAAAAGGCTTGGGGCCACAACTTGGCATCCAAGTATCTCAGAAGGACATACACACTCACCTCGTATTCTTCCCAGTGCAGCAAGGTGATAGGGAAGATGGTGTTTACTTACAGGAGTCAAAGGAAACTGACTTCATTTATAGAGCCACACTTTACACAGCTAACAGAGCAGCAGGCGAGCCACTTCTCTCACCCAATAATTTACTATTAGCCAGGGCAGAAGCTACCAAAGCAAGGCCAATGCACTGGGCATTTTGAAAGCTCCACCATTCCCCTAACTGATGAGACCTGGGGTGGCTAGCAGCAAATTAATCAAGGGTAAATTGGGTTAGAGTGCCAGCACGTGGTCACACCACGTGGGATGGATGCAGGTGGAGCAGTGCCAACATCCTCCACCCATGGAAGGAAAAACGCTACACAGTACTTCATTAGCATTGTTCAATTGATTAAAAAGTACAAAATGCAAGCGCGGCGCCAAAATAGCTGCCGCGCTCTTTGCGGGGGCCCCCCCACTGGGCGAAGGCATCCGGGTAGTTAGGGGCGTGGCCAGCTCCCTTATAAAAGGGGTGGCCACGAGGCAGCCGAGCTGCCATTTTGCGAAGCGACGGAGCGGAGAAGTTTTTCCTCTTACCTCCGTCGCTTTTGCCTTGACTGGGAAGCCTTTTGGCTGCTGATTTTCTTCCTTCGGTTTCCCATAGGTTCGACTGAGATGCCTTCGAAGAAGAAGGCGGCCGCGAGCGCGGCTCGTGCGGTTCGGAGGTGCAATCCGGGTCGGAGGACCGCGGCTGCGCCTCCCCAGCAGCCGCCTTTGCCTGCACCCACCGGGACCGGTGGGATGGGGTCTATTCCCCCCTGGCCGGATGCTGGGGACCCAAGCATGGGTCCAGCATGGGCTGCGGCCCGCGGCCCGCAAGTGGTGGACACCGCTCCTGGTGCCCATTCTACTGGGCCTTCCTCTATAGGGGTGCAGCTCACTCCGGGGCCTTCCAGCCTTGGGGGGTGGTGTGGTCCCCTTCCTTGGCAGGTGCCTACATCAGCCCTACTGGGCCTGGGTGTGGCGTCATGGCCCTATTCGGGCCCCGGGGTACAAGGACCTGTACCCACGCCCGTAGCAGGCGGGCCGGCTGGCCCTTGGCCCCACGTCAGTGTGGAGGCCTTACTGGCCCGCGTTGCGGCCCTCGAGGCTTCCCTTGCTCGGGCCAGCCATGCTGGGGTTTCCTTTGGGGTTCATTTTGATGCGTCTTCTGCTGGGCAGCAGCAGGCGACGGGACGGGTCGAGCAGCTTGAGGCACGTGGCGCGACTTCGGCCACTGCCTCGCAGCTCCCCAACCAACAGGCCAGTGCGGGTCAGGCCCCAGCGACGAGCTCTACGGCGGTCGTGAGCTCCGACGCCCCCAGTGGGCCGGAACCCCCGGTGGGGGCGGCCCGCGGGGGTGCAGCATGTGAGTATGCGGTCCAAACCAGTGCACCTACACATGTGGCCACGTTGGGGGGGGCTTTCCAATGGCCTTGGCCTCGCGTGGGTGGTGCGGCGGTACAGCCGCTGACGCCCCACCCGACGACGTCAACTACCACCCAGGGCCCCGGGGTGGGGAGTGTTTCCTACCCTGTGGGGAATGTTTTGGGGGTGGCTGGGCTAGTCCAAGCACCTTTCCAGGTGTCCGCAGTTTCTGCGGTGCCTGTCTCGGCCTTGCCGACAGCGGGCTATTCCTTGCCACTGGGTGACCACTTGGCACAGGCCACCAAAGAGAAAATATGGCGGGGGGGGAGTATGTAGATATCTTCTCACTCCTAAATAGGGAGCCCACCAAGGAAGAGAGGGAGGGGCAGGATGAGAAGGATAAGGAACAGGCACGTCGTCGCAAGCCACCACGAACGTGGGCCAACTGGCTGCCGGCTTACCTCATCTACATGGTGGTGTACCTGAGGGCCCGGCCGGATTTGGCAATTCCGATGGTACAGTATTTGGACAACATCTATCGGGCGATGGTTGACTTTCCGGGCCCGTCGTGGTTGGCTTATGACGAGGAATTCCGTATGCGAATTCCCCTGCACCCTGAGATGAGGTGGGATGAGCCATGCCAGAGGCTTTGGCTTCTGTACATGATGCCCACGCGCCCCGCGCCAGGGGAAAGATACCATTGTGGACATGCGGTCCAGCGAGCGGCTCCAGCACAGGTCCCCCGCCAGGTGGCGGGGCAGGGGTTCCAGCCCGCATGCTGTGCTGGACTTTCTCGTCTAATGGTTCCTGCAATAAGAAGAATTGCAAGTACAGACACGAGTGTCCCACCTGTGCGGGCCCCCATGCAGCCTCTGCCTGTCCCAGGCCTGGAGGGACGCGGGGCAGAGGGAGGGGCGGACAGTGGGCTGGCAAGACTGCTGCAGATGGAGCTGGTTCACCGAAAGGCTCCCTCCCCAATTAATGTGGACATGTTGGAGCGTTGGCTCGCCTTGTACCCAAAGGGGAAGGATGCGGATTATCTCCTTCGGGGCTTCAGGCAGGGGTTACGTATTCCTTTCATGGGTGATAGGTCCCCTCAGGATGCCCCCAACCTTTTGTCCCTTAGGGGAAGGGAGGAGGTGGCTGCCGCCAGCATTAATAAGGAGGTCAATGCGGGCAGGGTCGCCGGCCCTTTCCCTGCACCCCCGTTCACTAACCTTAAGGTATCGCCCCTGGGCTTGGTTCCCAAGAAGTCTCCAGGCGAGTTTCGCCTTATCCATCACTTGTCCTACCCAGCCGGCCGATCGGTCAATGATGCTATCCCTGATGACCTTTGCTCAGTCAGGTATACATCTTTTGACCACGCGCTGCGCATGGTGCGCTCATGTGGCCCGGGTGCGCTGCTGGCTAAGTGCGACATTAAGTCGGCTTTTCGCCTCTTGCCGGTGCACCCGGGCGACTTTGAATTGCTGGGTTTCAAATTTCGGGGCGAATATTACTTTGATAAGGCCATGCCTTTTGGCTGTTCCATATCATGCTCGGCTTTCAAGCGTTTCAGTACCTTCCTAGAGTGGGCTTTCGTCCGCAGGTCAGGGTCCCGGTCTGTAGCCCATTACCTGGATGACTTTTTATTCGGGGGTGAACGGGGCTGGGACACGTGTACACGTCTCCTCAACACATTTCAGACGCTAATGGAGGAACTCGGTGTCCCTTTAGCGCCCGAAAAGACCGAGGGCCCATCTACCCAGCTAGTCTTCCTGGGGGTGGAGATTGACACAATAGTGCAGGCGTCTAGGTTACCGCGGGATAAGGTGTCAAGGATAGTGGCCCTTCTCTCGGACTTGCTGGCCAAGCGCAAGGCATCACTGAGAGAACTGCAGGTGCTACATGGTCACCTTAATTTCGCCTGCAGGGTGGTCGCACCGGGCAGGGCTTTTGCCCGGCACTTGTGCGACGCTATGGCAGGATTATCCAGGCCTCACCATAGGGTTCGGCTTACCCGGGGTATCAGGGCAGACATGCTTGTCTGGTTACAGTTCCTGAGGGAGTTCAATGGGGTCTCATTTTGGAGGTATGACCTCCTGGCTTCCCCTCAATTTCAGGTTCAGTCTGATGCCTCGGGATCCCTCGGTTACGGGATGTACTTCAATGGGAAGTGGGCCTATGGTGGGTGGCCACCGGCCTGGGCAGGCACGGGTCGCCTGCGTGATCTCACATATCTGGAGTTTTTCCCTATCCTGGGTGCTTTGATGCTATGGGGCCAGGAGTGGTCCAACTCGGTCGTGCATTTTTGGTGTGACAATGCGGCTGTGGTCCACATTGTCAATGCACAGACTTCTAAATCGCCCAGGGTTATGGACCTAGTGCGCCAATTTGTGTTGCGCAGCCTGCGCCTCAACGTACTGTTCAGGGCCAGGCATGTCCCAGGGGTTAATAATGATATTGCTGACGCTTTGTCCCGCCTACAGATCTCCCGGTTCCATGCCTTGGCCCCGGATGCGGAGGAATTTCCCTCGCCACTCCCGGAGGAGATATGGACCATTGGCAAGGAGAGGTGAACTGGGCGATTGGCCTGTCGCTAGCGCCACGCACCCGTAAGGCGTATCACCACGCAATTAATTCTTTCAGGGCATTCTGTACCCAATTTCAACTGCCAGGAACCTGGCCGATCCCGGTAACCCATGTTCTGCGGTTCATGGTTTACCTGCATTCTCTGGGCCTTGCACCTCGCACCATAGCATCTAAGCTTTCAGCGTTGGCTTTTATGGCCAAGGTGGGGGGTCATGTGGACAGCACCTCTGACTTCCGTGTGAGACATGTTTTGGAGGGGTGGGTGCGCGAGCGCGGGCGTTGCCCGGACGACCGCCACCCGATTTCCCCTGGGGTCCTTACCCAGTTGGCCCGGGGCTGGCCTTGCTTCTGTTTTGATGCATATGAGGCAGCCCTGTTCCATGCAGCCACAACGGTGGCATTTTTTGGAGCGCTCCGCATCAGCGAGCTTGTGATGCTGTCTAAGGCGGATGCAAGTCGTAGGGCACTGGAACTCGAGGATGTCTGTGTTGCCAAAGACTGGGCTCAGTTGAGGATACGCTCCTCTAAGACCGATCAGCATGGCGTAGGCAGTGGTGTGCGACTGCTACGGTGTTCTTTGGCAGACATCTGACCGGTTGGTGCCCTGCAGGAATTCCTGGCACTGCGTGGCACGCACCATGGCCCATTTTTCTGTCACCAAGATGGGTCTCCCCTTACTAAATTTCAATTTTGGAAGGTGACGGGCAAAGCGCTGGCCAGTGTGGGCCTCCCAGGCGCCCGCTATGGCACCCATTCATTCCGTATAGGGGCGGCCTCAACCGCAGCTGCTTTTGGGTACTCCGGGGCTGACATACGTAGCATGGGACGGTGGGGTTCGCAATGTTTTCAGTTTTATGTGCGCCCACTCCCGCCGTGAGTACCAACCCGGTCACCTTACCTACTTTTCCTCATTTTTCTTTACAGACCCTGGGTGTCGTATTACACCGGTGACAGTATGGCTGGTGGGCCATAGCTACGTGCACAGGGCAGCGCGTTACGCTGTGGCGACAGAGTGGGGACCCCGACTGGGACTGGGTGCATACGCAAGTCTCACATGGCATGGTAAGCCTGGGATGTTATGGCGGGAGCTGCTGCCTTTCCTTTTTTCAGGCCAGAATGCTGACCCGCCTGACATTCTGATCATACACCTGGGGGGCAATGATTTGGGCCAGGTCACTGGCTTGTCGCTGAAGCATGCGATTTGCGAGGACCTCGCCTACCTGCATTACGTCTGGCCCGCCACAACCCTTGTTTGGTCGGACATGGTCCCGCGCCATTCCTACAGAGGGGGTGTTGACCTCCTGGCCCTTGACCGTGCTAGACGCATGGTGAATAGGGCAGTGGCGCGTTTCCTTGTCGACAGGGCTTGGGGGAGGGTCAGTCGTCACCCCGCTATTAGCCTACAAAGTTATGACTTGTATGCAGGGGATGGGGTCCATCTGTCGCGAGGAGGTATGGACCTCCTGTTGGGTGATTGGCGAGCAGGCCTGTTGACCGAGCTGACGGTCTGGGGGGGCCGTCGAGCCTTCTTTGAAGCCCCTCCGTGTGGCGTGTAGCACTGGTAAGGTAAACATTATGACCCACAGGTATCCGGCAAGTTCGCAATTGACTGGACAACACTAGACAGGCATAAGTTGGTTAAACGTTGTCCGGTCAACGACGAACTAGGCGACGGGGTGATGGCTATAGCTAGACAGCATGCATCACCACGTGATTTTACGGATACGCGTCAGAGGGTGGGGTCATTAGTTAGATATTGACTACGGTCAACAATTTGTTTGTGGTCAACAAACAAATTGATACAAATGGATACATTGTAGCAATTGCCGTTGGCAATTTTGGGTGGTACCTTACCAGTGTTACTTCGGCCTGCTTGCCTTAAGAATTATGATTGGTCAATTACCAATAGAAATTTATAATTTGGACTAGGGCATGAATCAATAAATGTGGCCCAATGCCGTTATCCACTTTTATCAGTGTCTGAGTCCTTTATTGGGGGGTGCGCTTGCAATGCAAGCGCGGCGCCAAAATGGCCGCCGCGCTCTTTGCGGGGGGCCCCCCACTGGACGAAGGCATCTGGGTAGTTAGGGGCGTGGCCAGCTCCCTTATAAAAGGGGTGGCCACGAGGCAGCCGAGCTGCCATTTTGCGAAGCGACGGAGCGGAGAAGTTTTTCCCTTCCACCCCCTCCCTAGTTAACAGTGTGATGTTTTGGTCGCTTCGGGGCCGGGTGGGAATTTTTGGCTGGGACCCATATTGGCTTCGGGTCCTGGTTTTTTCGCCCATCCCACACTGTTGCTATGGTTTGACATAGGGGTTTTGTCTGTTGCTGCTGTTGACTTTGGTCACATGGGCGGGTAGCACTGGTAAGGTAAACATTATGACCCACAGGTATCCGGCAAGTTCGCAATTGACTGGACAACACTAGACAGGCATAAGTTGGTTAAACGTTGTCCGGTCAACGACAAACTAGGCGACGGGGTGATGGCTATAGCTAGACAGCATGCATCACCACGTGATTTTACGGATACGCGTCAGAGGGTGGGGTCATTAGTTAGATATTGACTACGGTCAACAATTTGTTTGTGGTCAACAAACAAATTGATACAAATGGATACATTGTAGCAATTGCCGTTGGCAATTTTGGGTGGTACCTTACCAGTGTTACTTCGGCCTGCTTGCCTTAAGAATTATGATTGGTCAATTACCAATAGAAATTTATAATTCGGACTAGGGCATGAATCAATAAATGTGGCCCAATGCCGTTATCCACTTTTATCAGTGTCTGAGTCCTTTATTGGGGGGTGCGCCTGCAAAGAGTATGCGGTATATTTCTTCTAAAAAGCTATTTAAATTACATAACATAATATATTGAATACAGAATTAAAATAAAGAAATCAGCACTTTAAAATAAAATCCTAATCTGTGGGCATGTTCTTCCCCCATCAGCAAAACAACTAAGTCTGTGGCTGTTTAAGGCATTGTGAGAGGATTGGGCAGCATTTTTCCTAGCATCGGGGAAAGTACCTTCTGAGGTCCAGAAACCAAGGGTTTATATACAGTTCCTGGCCTCCTAACACCTCCCCTTGGAACTTGTTGTTGTTGTTGTTGTTCAGTCGCACAGTCGATTCTGACCCTTTGCGACCCTATAGACCACTGTCCTCCAGGCACCTCTGTCCTCCACCATCCTCCTCAGCCCACCCAGCTCTGTGCCCACTGCGTCCACGATGCCATCTAGCCATCTCATCTTTGGTAGCCCTCTTTTTCTTTTGCCCTGCATCTTTCCCAGCATCAAGGCCTTCTCAAGTGAATCCTCTCTTCTCATTTGATGTCCAAAGTACTTTAGCTTCATCTGTACTATTTGACCTTCTAAGGAGCAGTCACAGTTGATTTCTTCTAAGATAAACCTATTAGTTCTCCTCGCTGTCCAGGGGATTCTCAAAACTCTCCTCTAACAACACATTTCAAAGGCATCTATTCTTCTGCGCTCAGCTATCCTAATGGTCCAACTCTCACACCCATACATTACCACCAGGAATACCATTGCTTTGACTATGCGGATTTTTGTTTTCAAGGTGATGTCTCTACTTTTCACTATGTTCCACAGGTTTCTCATAGCTTATCTCACCAGAATCAGTCGTCTTTTTATTTCATGGCTGCAGTCACCATCTGCAGTGATCTTCCATCTGAAGAAAGTAAAATCTGTCACTGGTTCTACTTCTTCCCCATCTATTTTACAGGAACTGATGGGGCATGTTGCCATTAACTTGGTTTTCTTGATATTGAGTCTCAAGCCAGCTTTTGCACTCTCCTCCTTCAGACCTATCAACGGATTCTTTACGTCTTTCTCACTTTCTGCCATTGAGGTGGTATTCTCTGCATATCTCAAATTGTTGATGTTTCTCTCAGCAATTCTGATCCCATATTGTGATTCCTCCATCCCTGCATTGTGCATTATGTGCTCTGTGTATAGGTTGAATATGCAGGGTGACAAAATGCAACCTCGTCTTACTCCTTTTCCTATTCTAAACCACTATGTCATTCCGTGTTTTGTCCTAACTGTTGCTTCTTGTTTGATGTACAAATTTCTCAGGAGGCATATGAAGTGTTCTTGTATTTCCATCTCTTTAATTACTTGCCACATTTTGTTGTGTTCCACACAGTGAATTGCCTTGGTGTAGTTAATAAAGCAGAAGTAGACCTGTTTCTGATATTCCTTTGTTTACTCCATGAACCAATGTATGTTGGCAATGTGGTCTCTGGCCCCCATGCCTCTTCAGAACCCAGCCTGCACCTCTGGTAGTTCTCTCTCCACATGTTGCTGAAGTCTATCCTGTATTATCTCGAACATCATATTGCTGGCATTGTGGGATGAGTGCAATTGTTTGATAATTTGAACATTCTTTGTCATTGCCCTTTTTTGGGATTGGAACATATACTGATCATTTCCAATCCTGTGGCCACTGTTTTGTTTTCCAAATCTGCTGGCATATTGAATGCAGTAATTTGATTTCATCATTTTTAGGGCTCTGAAAAATTCAACTGGGATACCATCACCTCCACTAGCTTTGTTGTTTGCATTGCTCTTTAGGGCCTTTCTGACTTCACAATCCAGGATGTCTGGCTCAAGTTCCATTTATATAAGAACATATAAGAACAGCCTTGCTGGAACAGGCCACAGCCCATCTAGTCCAGCATTCTGTCACACACAGTAGCTCACCATTTGCTTCAGGGTATTCCCAAGCAGATGCCTTCACCTGCTTAGGATTCCCTGGAAATGGCATTGAGAGATATCCTGCCTATCTCTCCAACCCGGAGGTTGTCCTTAGGTATCTATTGATACCCTTGTCCTCCATGAACTTGTCTAATCCTTTCTTAAAGCTGTCAAGACTGACAGCTATCACCACTTCCTCTGGCAGGGAGTTCCATAGAGCAGTGATCCTCTGGGTGAAAAAGTACTTTATCTTACTTGTTTGAGAACCAGTCCCCAAAGGTTTCATGGAGTGTCCCCTAGTTCTAGTGTTATGCGACAAAGAAAACAGATTTTCCTTATCTACTTTGTCCACACCATGCATGATTTTATAAACTTCAATCAGGTCACCTCTTAGACGCCGTCGTTCAAGAGTGAAAAGGCCCAACCGTTAGAGCCTCAGATGGTAAGGAAGGTGTTCTAGTCCCCTAATCATTCTGGTTGCCCTCCTCTGCACTTATTCCAGCACCATAACATCCTTCTGGAGGTACGGCGACCAGAATTGTAGACAGTATTCCAGATGGGGCCTCACCATAGATTTATAAAGAGGCAAAATGACACTTGCTGACATTTTCTATACCCTTCCTAATGATCCCTAGCATTGAGTTTGCTTTTTTCGCTGCTGAGGCACACTGGGTTGAGACCTTCATTGAGCTGTCCACCAGGACACCAAGGTCCCTTTCCTGGTTTGTTGCAGAGAGTTCAGAACCCACCAGTTTATAAATGTAATTGGGTTTTTTTGCCCCAACATGCATCACTCTGCATGTTGAAGCTCATTTGCCACTGTTTTACCCATTCCCCCAGTGTCAAGAGATCCCTCTAGAGCTCCTAGAAGTATCTCACAGTTTTCACTACCCTGTATAATTTAGTGTTGTCAGCAAATTTGGCTACCTTGCTATTTACTCCTACTTCTAGTTCATTTATGAAGAGGTTGAAAAGCAGGGGTCCCAGTACTGAACCTTGGGGGACCCCACTCTTGACTTCCCTCCACTTGAAGAAGTGTCCATTTAGTGCTACCCTCTGTTTCCTGTCCCTTAGCCAGTTGCTGATCCAGGACAAGACCTGTCCCTTTATTCCATGACTGGTAAGTTTATTCAAGAGCCTTTGGTACGGGACCTTGTCAAAAGCCTTCTGAAAGTCCAGATAAACAATGTCAACTGGATCCCCCTTATCCACATGCTTGTTGACACTCTCAAAAAAAAATCCAACAGATTAGTGAGCCATGATTTGCCCTTGCAAAAGCCATGTTGGCTCTCCTTTAGTAGCGCCTTCTCTTCTATGTGCCTATCAATTTTATCTTTTAGGATGGTTTCCATAACTTTACCAGGGACACATGTCAAACTGACAGGTCGGTAATTTCCGGGATCACCCCTGGATCCTTTTTTGAAAATTGGTGTTACATTCTCTACCTTCCAGTCATCAGGCACAAAGCCTGATTTGAGGGAAAGATTATATATTTTGGCTAGGAGATCAGCAATTTAAGTTCCCTGAGAACTCGTGGATGGATGCCATCTGGTCCTGGTGATTTGTTAGCGTTTAGTTTAACAAGACATGCAAGGACCTCCTCCCTGGTTATTTCTATCTGGCTTAATTCTTCGGTTTCCGTCCCTACGAAGATAGGCTCTGTTTTGGGCATGTGGTCTCTGTCTTCTTCAGTGAATACTGAAGCAAATAATTCATTGAGTCTCTCTGAAATCTATGTTTCCCCTGTAATGACCCCTTGCCTTCCATCGTCGTTTAATGGTCCAATGACCTTCCTTGTTGGGTTCTTACTTCTAATGTACTTAAAGAAGTCTTTGTTCTTTCTCTGAGTATTTTTAGCTATACGCTCCTCAAAGTCTTGCTTTGCTTTCCTGATTGTTGCCTTGCATTTGTTCTGCCAGAATTTATGTTTCTGCCTGCTGTCCTCATTTGGACAAGCCTTCCATCTTCTAAATGAGCTTTTCTTGCTTTTGACCACTTCCCAAACAGCTCCTGTAAGCCACATCGGAGTCCTCTTGGACCTGGCAGTGCCCTTTTTCCTTTTTGGGTATGCATTCCAATTGGGCCTCTGTTATTGTTTTTGTAAACAGCCTCCATGCCACTTTGAGTGTTTGGACTCTCTCAATTTTCCCTTCCAGCTTCTTTTTTACTAGTTTCCTCATCTTTGGGAAATTTCCTTTTTGAAAATTAAAGGTCTCTGTGTTAGATTTTATCAGTGACTTGTGGTTTATGATCAAGTTAAACATAATTTAGTTGCTGTCACTGTTCCCTATTGGATCAGTCACATTAACATCTTGCACCAGATCCTGAGTATTACTCAGGATTTGTTGTTGTTGTTCAGTCGCACAGTCGATTCCGACCCTTTGCAACCCTATGGACCATCGTTCTCCAGGCGCCTCTGTCCTCCACCATCCCCCTCAGTCCTCCCAGTTCTGTGCCCATTGTGTCTACAATACCATCTATCCATCTCATCCTTGGCCTCCCCCTTCTTCTTTTGCCCTCCACCTTTCCCAACATCACGGCCTTCTCAAGTGAATCCTCCCTTCTCATTTGATGCCCAAAGTACTTTAGCCTCATCTTTACTATTTGACCTTCCAATGAGCAGTCAGTGTTGATTTCTTCTAAGATTGACCTATTTGTTCTCCTCGCTGTCCAGGGTACCCTCAAAACTCTCCTCCAACACCACATTACAAAGGCATCTATTCTTCTGCGTTCAGCTTTCCTAATTGTCCAGCTCTCACATCCGTACATTACCACTGGGAATACCATTGCTTTGACTATTCTAATTTTAGTTTTCATGGTGATGTCTCTGCTTTTCACTATATTCCCCAGGTTTCTCATAGCTTGTCTCCCAAGAATCAGTCGCCTTTTTATTTCATGGCTGCAATCCCCATCTGCAGTGATCTTAGATCCTAAAAATGTAAAATCTGTCACTGCTTCTACTTCTTCCCCGTCTATTTTCCAGGAACTGATCGGGCCTGTTGCCATTATCTTGGTTTTCTTGATATTGAGTCTCAAGCCAGCTTTTGCACTCTCTTCCTTCAAACCGATCAAGAGATTCTTTAGGTCTTCCTCACTTTCTGCCATTAGGGTGGTGTCGTCTGCATATCTCAGATTGTTGATGTTTCTCCCAGCAATTTTGATCCCATATTGTGATTCCTCCATCCCTGTATTGCGCATTATGTGCTCTGTGTATAAGTTGAATAAGCAGGGTGACAAAATGCAGCCTTGTCTTACTCCTTTTCCTATTCCAAACCACTCTGTCATTCCGTGTTCTGTCCTAACTGTTGCTTCTTGGCTCATGTACAGATTTCTCAGGAGGCATATGAGGTGCTCTGGCATTCCCATCTCTTTAATCACTTGCCACATCTTGTTGTGATCCACACAATCAAATGCCTTAGTGTAGTCAATAAAGCAAAAGTAAACTTGTTTCTGGTATTCCTTTGTTTTCTCCATGATCCAACTTATGTTGGCAATGTGGTCTCTAGTCCCCCTGCCTCTTCTGAATCCAGCCTGCACCTCTGGTAATTCTCTCTCCACATGCTGCTGAAGTCTATCCTGTATTATCTTGAGCATCACCTTGCTGGCGTGTGGTATGAGCGCAATTGTTCGATAATTTGAGCATTCTTTGTCATTGCCCTTTTTTGGGATTGGAACATATACTGATCTTTTCCAGTCCTGTGGCCACTGTTTTGTTTTCCAAATCTGCTGGCATATTGAGTGCAGTAATTTGATGCCATCATCTTTTAGAGCTTTGAAAAATTCAACTGGGATACCATCATCTCCACTAGCTTTGTTGTTTGCAGTGCTCTTTAGGCCTTTCTGACTTCACTCTCCAGGATGTCTGGCTCAGGTTCAAATTCTTCATCATTGTGACTATCAGGAGTGTTGAGTTCCTTTTTGTAGAGTTCCTCTGTGTACTCTTTCCATCTTTTCTTAATCTCTTCTGCATCAGCTAGCTCCTTTCCGTCTTTGTCCCTTATCATGTTCATTTTTGCTTTAAATGTTCCCTTGATTTCCCGGATTTTTTTGAAAAGGTCTCTGGTTCTGCCTCTTTTGTTGTTTTCCTCCATTTCTTTGCACTGTTCTTTTAGGTAGTTTTCCTTATCTCTCCTTGCTTTTCTTTGAAATTCTGTGTTCAAAAGATTGTATTTTTTCCTTTCTCCTTTGACTTTTGCGTTCCTTCTTTCCTCTGCTATTTTAAGAGCCTCATCAGACAGCCACTTTGCTTTCTTACTCTTCTTTTCTTTTGGTATGGTTTTCTTTGCTGCTTCCTTCATGATGTCCCTCATCTCTGTCCATAATTCTTCTGGCACTCTATCTATTGAGTCTAAGCCATTGAATCTGTTCATCACCTCCACCGTGTATTCTTTAGGGATGCTGTCTAGGTGATATCTGTCTGGTCTCTTTGTTTTCCCTATTTTCTTTAGTCTAAGCCTGAATTTTGCAATCAGTAGGTTGTGGTCTGAGCCACAGTCTGCTCCAGGTCTTGTTTTTGCTGACTGTATGGAGGTTCTCCATCTTTGACTGCAGAGTATGTAGTCAATCTGGTTTCGGTGTTGGCCATCTGGTGATGTCCATGTGTAAAGTCGCCTCTTGTGTTGCTGGAAGAGGGTGTTTGCTATGACCAGTGCGTTCTCTTGGCAGAACTCTATCAATCTTTTCCCTGCTTCATTCTGTGTTCCAAGACCGAACTTGCCTGTTATTCCCTCCACTTTTTGATTGCCTACTTTGGCATTCCAGTCTCCTAAAATGATTTGGACATCATTTCTTGGTGTTTGTTCTATGAGGTGTTGTAAGTCCTCATAGAACTGATCCACTGTGGCTTCATCTGCACCCATGGTTGGTGCGTATATTTGGATCACAGTAACATTGAAGGGTTTGCCCTGAATTCTTACTGACATCATTCTGTCATTTTTGAGGTTGTATCCCATTACTGCTCTTCTCACTCTTTTATTGACAATTATGGCTACTCCATGTCTTCTAAGGTTTTCTTGTCCACAGTAGTAGATGTGATGGTTTCCAGAGCTGAATTCGCCCATCCCTGTCCATTTTAGCTCACTGATTCCCAAGATGTCAATGCTTATTCTTTCCATCTCATTTTTTACCACTTCTAGTTTACCTTGGTTCATTGATCTCACATTCCATGTCCCTATGCAGTATTGCTCCTTACAACATTGCATTCCTCCTCACTCCTTCCTGTCCCTCCCCTTCCTCCACTCTGTGGTGTTAAACATCCTGTATCACCTAGCCTGCTCCTTTGTTTTGCCTTTTGTTTTGGTCAATAGGGTTCTCTTGGCAAGCTTTGTGGTGTGGTTTGCCGGTTTCTACGCCATTTTTTTTCTCGCATCATACATCATATCACAGTTTTAAAAGTTTAAAACAGTTTAAACAACATATTATAATAATAATAATAATAATAATAATAATAATTTTAATTTGTACCCCGCCCCTCTCAGCACATGGCCGACTCTGGGCGGCATTACAACATAATCAAATACACAATATACAGTCAAAATATAAACAAAACCAACAGTAAGTACAATACAGGTAATACAAATAAATTACACTAGAATTCTCTACAAAATGGCAATTTCTACAATGTTAACAATACAACATTATCACGTTTAATACAGACCCAAACATAAACACGATCCCTCAACTACTAATGTCCCCAAAACATAACCCCATAGCTCATAGGTCCCTAACAAAGCCAAAGAAGAGGACGATCCAGTCCCAAACAAATAGTAAAGATACAATGTAAACCCAGAAACACAAATAAATTACAGGTACAATAGAAATTTCCACAAAGTGGCAATTCTCAGTTACAAAATACAATAATACAAAAACACAATATAGGCAATATAAAGTGTGACTGCACTACAGCCACACTAACAACATCAACTGTCACACACACTCAATCCAACCCCGCCAGCAGATAAAAATACAAAAATGAAAGTTCTAGTGCCTCACACAGCCTTTTTAAAGTCCTGGCCGGAGGCGAGTGATGAAAGGTGGGCCCGAGGTGCAGCGGTGGCGACATTCGGCATCTTCACTGCGGGTCAAGGGGAGGGGCGCTGGGTGCAGCTGTTTCTCCTCCCGGAGCCGGTGGCAAGGGCTCTGGGAGTGGCTCAGGCAGCAGTCCCAGTTTGGCGGCAGCAGCAGGATCTCTGGTGCCTCCAGCGCTTTTAAACTCCCCACCTGATGGGCAAGGGAAGGGGCGCTGGGCGCAGCTGTTTCTCCTCCCGGAGCCGGTGGCAAGGGCTCTGGGAGTGGCTCAGGCAGCAGTCCCAGTTTGGCGGCAGCAGCAGGATCTCTGGTGCCTCCAGCGCTTTTTAAACTCCCCACCTGATGGTCAAGGGGAGGGGCGCTGGGTGCAGCTGTTTCTCCTCCCGGAGCCGGTGGCAAGGGCTCTGGGAGTGGCTCAGGCAGCAGTCCCAGTTTGGCGGCAGCAGCAGGATCTCTGGTGCCTCCAGCGTCTTTTAGACTCCCCACCCGATGGGCAAGGGGAGGGGCGCTGGGCGCAGCTGTTTCTCCTCCCGGAGCCGGTGGCAAGGGCTCTGGGAGTGGCTCAGGCAGCAGTCCCAGTTTGGCGGCAGCAGCAGGATCTCTGGTGCCTCCAGCGCTTTTTAAACTCCCCACCTGATGGTCAAGGGGAGGGGCGCTGGGCGCAGCTGTTTCTCCTCCCGGAGCCGGTGGCAAGGGCTCTGGGAGTGGCTCAGGCAGCAGTCCCAGTTTGGTGCCAGCAGCAGGATCTCTGGTGCCTCCAGTGTCTTTTAAACTCCCCGCCCGATGGCCAAGGGGAGGGGCGCTGGGCGCAGCTGTTTCTCCTCCCGGAGCCGGTGGTAAGGGCTCTGGGAGTGGCTCAGGCAGCAGTCCCAGTTTGGCGGCAGCAGCAGGATCTCTGGTGCCTCCAGCGTCTTTTAGACCCCCACCCGATGGGCAAGGGGAGGGGCGCTGGGCGCAGCTGTTTCTCCTCCCGGAGCCGGTGGCAAGGGCTCTGGGAGTGGCTCAGGCAGCAGTCCCAGTTTGGCGGCAGCAGCAGGATCTCTGGTGCCTCCAGCGCTTTTTAAACTCCCCACCTGATGGTCAAGGGGAGGGGCGCTGGGCGCAGCTGTTTCTCCTCCCGGAGCCGGTGGCAAGGGCTCTGGGAGTGGCTCAGGCAGCAGTCCCAGTTTGGTGGCAGCAGCAGGATCTCTGGTGCCTCCAGTGTCTTTTAAACTCCCCGCCCGATGGCCAAGGGGAGGGGCGCTGGGCGCAGCTGTTTCTCCTCCCGGAGCCGGTGGCAAGGGCTCTGGGAGTGGCTCAGGCAGCAGTCCCAGTTTGGCGGCAGCAGCAGGATCTCTGGTGCCTCCAGCGTCTTTTAGACTCCCCACCCGATGGGCAAGGGGAGGGGCGCTGGGCGCAGCTGTTTCTCCTCCCGGAGCCGGTGGCAAGGGCTCTGGGAGTGGCTCAGGCAGCAGTCCCAGTTTGGTGGCAGCAGCAGGATCTCTGGTGCCTCCAGTGTCTTTTAAACTCCCCGCCCGATGGTCAAGGGGAGGGGCGCTGGGCGCAGCTGTTTCTCCTCCCGGAGCCGGTGGCAAGGGCTCTGGGAGTGGCTCAGGCAGCAGTCCCAGTTTGGCGGCAGCAGCAGGATCTCTGGTGCCTCCAGCGCTTTTTAAACTCCTCCCCTGATGGTCAAGGGGAGGGGCGCTGGGCGCAGCTGTTTCTCCTCCCGGAGCCGGTGGCAAGGGCTCTGGGAGTGGCTCAGGCAGCAGTCCCAGTTTGGCGGCAGCAATATTATCATGCATATTATCACACTCTAAATCACAGTCTCTATGTTAATTGCTATATTAAGTCAGTGTAAAGTCTCTATGTCCGTTGCTATATTAATTCAGCTACATTTTTCACATCAGCTATTTATCCTTGTGTCCTCACTCCCCAGGTGGGGTTGTTGCCTCTGGGCCCCTTACTCCAGGGACATTGCAGTGGCGGGCAGTGGATGTTTTCCCCCGTGGGTCAGCTGTTCCTCTTCCTCTGCCTCTGGCGGCGGTGGTGGATGGTGACCTTTCCCGTCGCCTGCCTGGTCGTCCTCACCCCCGGCTGGGGTGGTCTTGCGGCTGCTCCTGGCCGCAGGCAGCCTCCTCGTGGCGGTGGCGGTAGAGGATCGCGACCTCTCCCACCGCCTGCCTGGTCTTCCTCACCCCCGACTGGGGTGGTCTCGCGGCTGCTCCTGGCCACGGGCATCCTCCTCGCGGTGGCGGTGGTGGAGGATCACAACATCTCCCGCCGCCTGCCTGGTCTTCCTCACCCCCGGCTGGGGTGGTCTTGTGGCTGCTCCTGGCCGCGGGCAGCCTCCTCGCGGCGGCGGCGGTGGAGGATCGCGACCTCTCCCGCCGCCTGCCTGGTCTTCCTTACCCCCGGCTGGGGTGGTCTCGCGGCTGCTCCTGGCTGCGGGCAGCCTCCTCGCGGCGGCGGTGGAGGATCGCGACCTCTCCCGCCGCCTGCCTGGTCTTCCTCACCCCCGGCTGGGGTGGTCTTGCGGCTGCTCCTGGCCGCGGGCAGCCTCCTTGCGGCGGCGGCGGTGGAGTTCACTTAAGGAACTGGTATCTCTGCACTGACTCTTTCAACCTGCCAGAAATTCATTTAAAAGCAGCTAAGGGTAGCAGATCCAGGTGTTGCCATCTAGAACATCTGGGGACCCAAGTCTGGTAATCACTTTCCGTAGAGGCAGTGGCGTTAACTCAATAGGCTTTCCCTGAGACCGAAACTGGGAGGAACTTTGCGACCTCTTCTGCCTGGCTTTCCTGACGGACTTCCGAGAAAATCCGTCTACTTTATCCACTGATGGAGGAGTGGTTGGTACTGAGGACATATCCCTTGAACCCTCCCTGGTAGAGAAGAGCCGGAGACCAGAGGAAGAGAAAACACCGAGGGAGGGCGGGAGAGAGGCTCCTCTCTGGAGGCGGCAAGGGCGGCCCGGGCCGGCCTGGGTCGTCATCTCTCTCTCTGTCTCTCTCCTTTTCCCTCAGGAGAAGTGGCGGAGGCAGAGGAGGCAGCCAGGTAGGCCGCGTCGGTCGGCTTGGCCTCCCCCAGCGCAGGGCAGTGTCAAGAGCGGCAACGGCAACCTCGGCTCGGTCCCATGCAAGACTTCCTCGGCCGGCCTTTTTTTTTCCCGCCCTCCTCGCCTCACAAGGCACAAGATGCCGTCCGTTGGAGGCCTCGTCGTCGTCGTCGTCTGATCCGTCGTCCTCCTCCTCCTCCTCTGGCTGTTGTTGCCGCCGCGGCTGTTTCCTCTCCCTCAGACTCTCACATTCCCGGCGAGTTGGCCTTGACGAAGGAGGGGCGCTAAGCAAGCGCGGGCCGGGCTTGCCTGTGTCGAGTGCGGTGGAGGAGGAGGAGGAGGGAACGACGACGGCTGAGGCGGGCTTGCCAAGAGGGAGACAGCGGGCCTTCTTCCTCTCCCGCCGCTTCCCAGGATTAAGTCAAGGATTCTTGTACCTCTAGTTGGGTCTTCAACCATCTGTCCCAGGGAACAATCATTTAGCATATCTAGGAACTTTATCTCTTTATCATGGGCTGAACAATAGTTCACCCAGTCTTTGTGAGGGTAATTGAAGTCCCCCATTATAACCAGGCTTCCCTTCTTGGATGCCTCCTTTACAACATTCTCCAACTGCCAGTCTCCCTCAGGAGTTACTGGTACTCTTACCCACAGAGTTTCTATTGGTGACTCCAAATCACCTAGATATTCCAATTCATACGATTTTATCACTTCTTTGACATACGGGGCTACACCACCTACCGTTTGCTTCTTCCTATCCTTCCTGTACAGTTTGTAGCATGGTATAACTGTATCACATTGGTTATCATCCATCCACCAGGTTTCAGTGATGCCAAATAATATCAATTTTCTTATCTATGCTAAGTATTCCAGCTCCCCTATTTTGTTCTGGAGGCTTCTTGCATTTGTATACAAGCATTTATATATGCTTTTCTGATACAGTCTTTTGAGTCCAGTTGCATTGTTAGACTGCCTCTTGCATCCTTCTGCCAGAGTGCTGGTGACTAGCTCCTTGCTCTGCTCAGTAATTTTTGCATCCTCCTCACTACTCAAGTACACACTTTTCCAGACCGGATGCTGCCCAGCTCCTGTTGGCTTTCCCCCAGTTATCAGTTTAAAAGCTGCTCTGCAGCCTTTTTTATGTTGATTGCCAGCAATCTGGTCCCATCATGGTTCAAGTGCAACCCATCCCTCCTGAACAGATTTGGCTTGTCCCAAAATGTTTTCCAGTTCCTGACAAATCTGAAGCCCTCCTCTCGACACCACCGCCTCATCCACGCATTGAGGCTTCTGAGCTCTGTCTGCCTGGTAGGTCCTGCACAAGGAACAGGCAGCACTTCTGAAAATGCTACCTTTGAAGTCCGAGACTTCAATCTTCTTCCAATCAACCTGAATTTGGCTTACAGGACAGACTGCTTGGCCTTCCCAACATCATTGGTACCAATGTGTACCATGACCACTGGCTTGTTCCCAGTTCTCTCTAACAATCTATGTAGATTTCTCGTGATGTCTGCAACTTTTGTACCTGGCAGGCAAGTCACCGTATGGTTATCTTGTGCATCACAAATCCATCTCTCTGTATTTCTAATTATTGAATCGCCTAGTACTAGGAGCCTCTCTCCTGCAATCTGTTCATCTACATGCACCTCATCAACCATATTATGGGAGAGGACTTCAGTTTGTTCCTGTTGTTTATCTTCCTGGATCTCATGAAGTGTGATGAAGGAGAGATCCTCAGGTGGAACTAGTTGTTTCTCTGTGTGTTCCTCATCAGGTGTGATGAGGGTAAGAGCCTCAAATTGATTCTGTAATTTCAGACTCTCAGAGTGATCCCCTACTCTTCTCCTCCTTTGAGTCACATTTCCTCATCATTGTTATTATCAGGAGTTTTGAGGTCCTTTTTGTAGAGTTCCTCTGTGTACTCTTTCCATCTTTTCTTAATCTCTTCAGCATCAGCTAACTCTTTTCCATCTTTGTCCCTTAACATGGTCATTTTTGCTTTAAATGCTCCCTTGATTTCCCAATATATATTTTTAAAAGATCTCTAGTCCTGCCTCTTTTGCTGTTTTGCTCCATTTATTTGCACTGTCCATTTAGGTAGTTTTCCTTATCTCCCCTTGCTTTCATTTGAAATTCTTTGTTTAAGTGATTGTATTTTTTTCTTTCTCCTTTGACTTTTGTGTTCCTTCTTTCCTCTGCTATTTTATGGGCCTCATCAGACAACCACTTTGATTTCTTACACTTCTTTTCTTTTGGTATGGTTTTCCTTGCTGCTTCCTGCATGATGTCCCTCATCTCTGTCCATAATTCTTCTGGCACACTTTCTATCAAGTCCAAGCCATCAAATCTGTTCCTCACCTTCATTGTGTATTCATTAGGTATGTTGTCTAGGTCATATCTGTCTGGTCTAATTGTTTTCCCTATTTTCTTTAGTCTAAGCCTGAATTTTGCAATCAATAGATTGTGATCTGAGCCACAGTATGCTCCTAGTCTTGTTTTTGCTGACTGTATGGTGGTTCTCCATCTTTGGCTGCAGAGTATGTAATCAATCTGGTTTCGATGAATTATTCTAAAACTTAGATATCTAGACATCTTGTAGATAACAGAGTTGTGATGCACCTGCAGATTCGCAGATGGTCTTATCAGTGACATAATCTGTATGAGATGGCCCTTCCTTTAGGATATCTACACAAGCTCCTTTAAGTAGCCAGCAGGCCTCTTTGTTATGTTAAGTATGTGCTAATGGCTAGCTCGTGCTGGCAATGCAAGTGTATTGCAGTGTTGAGTGTTTGATGGTCTAGCCAAACAAGCATCAGAAGCCAAAGTTCAAAAACAAATATTTATTCCATACATTAGATTATACAAGCTTTCTTTTCTGTTCTTTACATCATCAGAGCAGTCAATCTACCAGAGAGAAGTGACCATTGGGATGACAGTTAGAATCCAGGTAAGGACCTTTCAAATAAAGTGGGAGGGGCTTGCACAGTGTTGCATCATGTTATATGTAGTTCAATACAGTTTGGTATTTTATCAATACCAAACAATACCCCTTCTAATATCGAACTGATTGACTATAAGAGATATCTTAACTAAAAAATTTACATCCAATATTTACACAGTTTTTTGAGCAGATAATAGTGTTGGTCTGAAGGAAGTGGTTTTGTTAATATATAGGCAGTTTTTTCATTAGTTTCACAATGTACAGCCTCAATAAATCCTGTCTTTGAAAGTTATCTAACATGTTTGTACTTAATATCTATATGTCTAGATCGGTGACCCACAGAATCTACCTTTGATATATCTAAGGCTGCTTTGTTGTCCAATGGGATATGATGGTTCTTTCCAAATGTTAGATATTAAATTATCAAACCAAATTAAATTATTTGCGGCTTTTGACAAGCACACAAATTCTGCTTCTGTTGTAGATGTAGATACGAGTTTTTGTTTTCCTGTATACGAGTAGATTGGGCTATTGTTTAAAATAATAATGTAACCTGATGTACCCTTTCTTATTTTTATGACACCAGCCCAATCTGCATCAGCGTAACATGAAATCTTTTGATTGTTTGACACATCTAGGGTGAGTGATAGTTTTGCATCTATTGTGTTTTAAATACCTTAATAATCTCTATCACATTCCAATGGTACAATTTTGGATTACTTACATGTCTAGACAATAGGTTTACTGATAAGGCTATGTCCGGCCTCATCCAATTAGTTATGTATAAAAGTGAACCTATTGTTGACCTGTACATGGTGTTTTCTTTAAAAATTTCTTCATTGTTATACATATTTCTCAGTAAGTCAGTTTGCATGGGCGTATCATAAGGTTTTGCATCCATCATGTTACATTTTTCCAATATTTCCATTATCTCATCTTTCTGAGATAGCATGAACCCATCGACCGTTTCAGTGATTTGAACTCCCAAATACTTATCAACCTTCCCTAACATCTTTAAAGAGAAATGTTTTTTGTAGCCCTTGTGCAAATAAGTCAAATTTGTATTTGCTTTTACCTATGTACAAAATGTCATTGATGTAAACCAAAACCTTTTCTATGCCCTCTTGACCCTTTTTGGTGAACATACATTTATCGGCTGAAGTGGCAATAAATCCCATTGATTCCAGCATTTTGGAGAGGCAGTAATACCACCTCTTCCCTGATTGACGTAATCCATATAAGCTTTTATTAAGTAATTGATAGGGTGTTGGGGTACTGGGGGTACCCCAATTTGGCTTGACTGTGTTTAGCTGAGCAAAATTGGCTAGCTGTGTACGCAGCGACAGTTGGGAGAGATTTCCACACAGACAAGCAGGTTGTATAGGGAAAAGAAAATAGCTTTACTTTTCAGCAAACACAGGAGAAACAGAAACATATGCCTGAGATAAGCAGCTCTCAGTACAGTTGGCAGCATTCCATAAGAGATAGCAAATGTCCAAATAAACAGTCTTTAGTAGTGATTACCTTTGAGCAGAAGCAAACAGCAGTTTCCTTCCAGTTGCAGTAAGCAGGATTGCTATTCAGTTGCAAGCATGAGGCAAACAAACAGTTCACCTGCACTGCAATGGGTGAATTATCTCTAAGCACAAACAAGCCATCAGACATTGACACATTCAGGGCAGAGCTATCCTTCTTGATACAACAAACAACCTTGCTAAAATTGACTGAGTACCCTTGCTTGAGCAAAGACACTACAGATAATAGGTTAAAGCACATGTTAGGCACATATAGCATAGGCATGCTGCATTTCAATGAAGGACAATAGGCTAAGCCTTCTCCTACTACCTTTAGTTTCCAACCATTTGCCAGAAAAATGAACTTTGTGCTCTTGGCAAATGTGGTGAACAGGTTTCTGTTCCTTGTAATGGTCTTTGAAGATACACTGTCTACAACTCAGACCCACCCACACTTACAGTATTGCTACATTTGAGTTCACCTTTTTCTTACCCCTTGCTCCCTTGTTTCTAACAGAACAACTTCTAGCAAAGTGACCAGAGCTCATTCCAAACACCCCCAATTGGTGTATTTTTTGATATGTGTGACTATAGTGTCCAAGTCAGTGATTTGACTTTGGATTCTGAGGGAGTTGTCTATGAGGTTGAAGCAACACATATTGTGAACTGTTTCACATCCTAGGTGATGGAGAAGAAGCAAATAATCAATAGCTGCTCGATTATCCAATACTGCGTGTCTAATTTCAGCTTGCTCTCGGCCTAATAAAGCAATAGCTGATGAAGTGCGATTGGGAACTTTTGCCTAGTGTGCACGCTAGCTGACCAATTTTATGTGCATTACCCACTGTAAGTCTGGGCACCCCTATAAGGCTAGCAGCTAAAGATACATACTCTGCTTTACTGAGTAACCTGATGTAGCTGTCACATGTTTTGTCGAGCTGGACTGCTCGTGCAATCCGTCCTGGCCCTGGTGCAGCTCGGTGTGGTGTAAGCATTTCCCTTTTTGGGAGTACTAGTGTTAAATGACATATACAGCAATATGAATCTGATACATTGGCAGGTATAGTTCCAAGTATGCTGGTTACAAGTGAAAAACCCTTGTGTGGGCAAAATAACATGACTGTACACTATACCAATAATGTCTGAGCAATTACATTTCCAAGAATCCTTAAGGCAATTTGGGCGCAGCCCCTCGGCTGAGGAGCAGCCGGTCTTCATGGCACAAGATGTGTTTGGTCTGATTGCCACTCTGGGTGTAACTAGAGTGACTGCATCAGCAGGCAACGTTTTTGTTACCTGAGTCCCCCAGTTTCCAAGTACCCATTGAGGCACCCCTACAATGTCCCCAGCCTGCTTGCCCAAAGCATGGCAGACTGGAATAAGGCAAGTGCTCAAAAGCAAGGCAGGGTCCATGATTTGTTCAAGGCAAAAGTCAGATTGGTTGGCAAGTCTTTTCCAAATGTTGTACTCGAGCCTGGCATTTAAGTCCCCATCTGGTGTCAAGTCCCCTGAAGAAGCCTGGACCCCTCCTCCCCAAAAGTAAGGAAAGGATCAAGACAACCATCAGGGAATTGTAGATGATAAAGACCATGGCT
The DNA here is from genome assembly GCA_035047305.1 of Bradypodion pumilum. Classification (NCBI taxonomy): domain Eukaryota; kingdom Metazoa; phylum Chordata; class Lepidosauria; order Squamata; family Chamaeleonidae; genus Bradypodion; species Bradypodion pumilum. The sequence goes on along the minus strand of JAWDJD010000009.1, from coordinate 12,354,144 downwards.
TGCTTTCTGTTAGCAAGGCTATGTGATGAGTTATGTCATTAATCTGTTACTGGGGGGATAAATCTCTTCTACCCCTCCCGGTGGCAGAACTGGTAATTTCTTAGGCTACTTTGCAAAGTGACCTCTTCTGGTAACTATGCAAATGCTTCTCTAACACAATAGAGGTGTGATTGACACTGAGATAATGAATTACAATAGCCAGGGGTTACTCTGGTTCCAGGAAGCTCAACCTTTGGTAGATGTGGCCCTGTTTGACTTTTTTCCCACCCGTGGCCAGGATATGATCTAGCGAGGGTAGCATCAAAAGGGGCAAATGTGTGAGTAACATGCAATAATGTATACAAGAATTAACCCTTGAAAAGCCCATTTGAACATGGTACAAAGACATGGAAAAGGCATTGAAATATGAAAATAATACAAGCAAATGGCAGTAGACATTTATCTGTTGTCCTTGAGCTTCTGTGGTGAGACTCTTTAAGATATTTATGAATTGTCCTTTTGGTGTGAATTTTAACTCAAAATGTCCATAGAAGGTGACAGTCCATTTTAGGCAAAATAATGTGTTCACTGAAAGCATTGTTCATGAAAGTAGCATTGCATGTCCATGTGTGTGCAAAATGTCAATGTGTGTGCAAAATGTCCAATCCCAAATCCACTCCCCTTGAAGTAAAAGGAAACATGCCAAAATCATCTTAGGAGTGGAAAAATTATGGACAGCTGATATCATCTTTAGGCAATTTTTGCGCCTGATGGGCTTGGTTTCTCAAGGTGGTGGTTCCGGCTGGGCTTCCAGGGATTGGCCTGCATTGGAGAGAGAATGACTAGCTGCAAAAGCAACCTTGAGAAAGTTAGTTTTGCAATTATATGGCTGAGCATTAGCTGTAGATGTGGGGGGCTACTTCCCCCTTTTTTTACTTTCTAAAAGAAAAAAACAGTGTGGGTTAATTCATTCCGCTCTTGTTGCATAAGCTGACCTGAGAGTCAATATCAAGAAAAGCAAGATTATGGCAACAGGCCATATCAGTCCCTGGAAAATAGCTGGGGAAGAAGTAAAAGCAGTTACAGATTTTAATTTCTTAGGAGCCAAGATCCCTGCAGATGGGGATTGCAGCCATGAAATAAAAAGGTGAATGTCTCTTAGGAGACAAGCTATGAAAAACCTAGGGAACATAGTGAAAAGTAGAGATATCTTAGTACAAACAAAGGTCTGCATAGTCAAAGCAATGGCTTTCCCGGTGGTAATGCATAGCTGTGAGAGCTGGACCATAAGAAAGGCTGAACAAAGAAAAATAGACGCCTTTGAGATGTGGTGCTGGAGGAGAGCTCCGAGAGTCCTATGGACAGCGAGAACAAATAGGTATTAGAAGAGATTAGCCCTGACTGCTCCTTAGAAGGACAAATAACAAAGATGAAGTTGACACCAAATGAGATTCACTTGAGAAAGCCTTGATGCTGGGGAAGGTGGAGAGTAAAAGAAGAAAGGGATGGCCAAATATGTGATGGCTAGATGCTATTTCTGTGCACTTCCATGCTTGTACAGCTCATTTTTGTTCATCTTGGCTTATTTTCCTATTTACCAGCGATCAGCTATAGTTTTTGTTTCTACCCATAGAGGAATTTTTTAAGTTATTTCGTTTCTGGCTATATTTACACCTATAAAGACTTTTATGAAAATACGACGGTTGTACTCTTTTCTCAGCCAAAATATCTCTCCAAACGGTTTTTTCACTAGTTGAGCTCTTCACCGTTTGCACCCCTTTCTTCTCGTAGATGGTATTATAAACACAATGAGCACGGGGCTGAACAACAACAAAGCCCTATATTGATAGACACAATTATTTTGGCCAAATCATGTCCTGAAATGTTGTGAATGACTGTGACCACCAACTCCTGCTGCAGAAGAAGGATTTGGTACAGACACCCATTCCACTATTTTTGCCCCCCCCCCTGGGCTGGAGCCCGTGCATAGAGCTCCAGCGGATAGGAGGCCTGTTCTAATGATGTATAGATTTAGCGGGGGGGGGGGGGGGTGAATGACCCCTCTGCCAATCTGATCTACCCAGCAGAGGCTGAGTTGATGGCTTACTGCCTGCAATGCTTGCTTAGCCTTTTTTAAGCATGTGCCTTGGCCAACAGCGAAAAAGTGGTTCTCAGAGGCCTGTGTCTAATTAGAATTATGACCTTGTCTAATCAGCGTTCCCCAGAATTTTTGCTGGAGTTCTTCTGAGTGTTTAATATGGATGATCTTAGGCAAAACTGGTTTTGCACAAGATTTCTTTGCTCTCTGCACTATCTCAGGAGCTAGGCTAATCTTTTCTTTCCCCTGTGAACTCTGGGATTTGTAAAATGTGTCGCTGCCCAATATAAAATGGCAGACTAAAACTTCAGAAGGAAAAACAAACTAGAAGGACAATCTTGCCTGAAAACATTACAATAAAGAAACATGTAATCAGTTAGTACTCCCTTGAATTTCTTTCACTGTGGAGAAAGATAACAACCCTTGTCCATGAAAGGTTAATTAACTGAAGTAGCTGTAAAATAAACATTAATATTATACTATTCACAAAAGATTTGGACTTGGTCCCAGGCATGTTAAGACTGCAAGGAAATAAATTGTCATTAAGACGTGGTGCTTTGGAGAAAAGTTTGCAAAAACAAAGGCATTATTCATGTCATCTAAATGGATTAGGCATCGCTGTGGAAATAAATTCAAGTCGTGAGCTTTTGTTCCTAACACAGAGGGTTAGAAACCTTTTATCTAGATCAAAGTTCCATTGGCTGACATGCCGGGGTCAGATTTCATGCAAAACTTGAGCCTGTAATTTCATACTACATTCTTAAAAACATTAGACATTTACTTAAACAAAATTGACATGCATTAACCAGAAATGAGACATATGATATGGAGATTTTTCCTTTATGGAGAAGACATTGGCCGGGTGAAAAAAAGTCAGAGGGGCAGTCCGTCCACAGTTCGCGATGCTGTGAAAAGACTGCCTCCCCTGATCCAGCACAGGTTCATCAATTTTCCTCACTTGCACTTCCCAATCATGTCTGAAAGTGTGAAAGCTGCAGCCTAATCCTTGGAAGAAGGAAAAGCGTCCCCTGCACACTTTAAAGACAGGTTTTGCTGAGAGGAAGGGGGTCATTGCTGCCCCTTTCTCAGGCTAGAATTTTCCCCCTCCTCTTTCTTCCTTTGCTCTGGGTGCTCAATATGTCAAGCGGACTTTGGAATGAGGGAGTTACAGCTTAAATCTTTGAAGAATGAAAAAGCCTCCCTTTGCACATTTAAGAACCGGCTTGGCTGAGAGGGAGGGGGTCACCCTGGCCCCTTTCTCGGGCTGCAATTTCCCCCTCCTCCTCCCCCTCATCCCTGTTTCTTAAGCAGGCAGCCAGGGACCAGGGAAGTTTTTTCCTGCCGCTCTTTGTCATAGTTTCTCCAGCCTGTCCCTTGAATGGACAAGGGCTGGGGTAACCTTTCAATGGCCATGGAAAGCAATGTATTTAACACAGGAATAGAGGTAACTGTCTAGAACACAATACCTAGCATTTCACATTTAACGTTGCAACATCATTTGAACACATATTCAATTATTCCAATCACACTGGTGCACCACACATACTTTCTCACATTCAGCTTTTTGGATATGAATAATGTATCTAACTAATGGAGAAATGATTCCTTGCTGCCTAATCTAGGCGATTCTCAGATGGCTTACAACCCTCTGGGCTTATACTCTTAGGAGCGAATTTCCGTCCTATTTCTGCACTACTTCGAGCCAAGACAAGTCAGTTTCTCCCTGTGCCTCAGGAATGCTTGGGGTAACTATTGCTGGGATTTTTCTTCTGGTGTAGCCAGAGCGGTGACTGCCTTCTTTTGGACCTAGGCTGAAAGCATCAACGTGGGCACTTGACAGTAGGCTTATTCAGACAGCTCCTCGAAGAGCTGCCCTTCCCTCTGCTGCCTGGTCTTGACCGGCATTCTCTTTTAAAGTGCCCCATCTTCCCTTACTGGAAACAAGCGCCTTTGGGCTTCTGCACTGCTCTATTCTTAAGTTCCTTAGTGTATCTACCCTGGAGTCCTATGTCGCCAATGGCTGTGTAGGTCTCCGGGAGCAGTCTGCATAATGCGGGCATGTGGACAATAGTCTGTCTGTTCAAAAATGCATCTGCCTCAAGGCAGGCTGAACACAGTAGCTGTGTTTTAGCTAATTGCGCTGCTGGTGATTTCCCCTTGCATTGATTTTTTTCACTCCTCTGTAGGGAAGGACTTCTGACTGCCTTTGAAGTGCCTCGGCATTCTAAGTCCTCCCTGCCCCCATGGTGGTTGATGATCGAGTAGAGACACACTGGTGCATGTGTGGGATTTTGTGTCTCTACTCGGACTGGACTAAGTGTTGAAATGATCTGTCTACATTTGCTCCAAGTCCCCATAATGTTAGTGGGTGCTTGGATTTCCTGCTTAAGGCAGTATCCTATCCTATCCCAAACTTCTGGTTCTATGCTCCTGCTTCTGGGTAGAACAGACAATGCTCCCCCAGATGCTTCACCTGTGCTGTCAGACGTTGCCTGCTTATTCTGTACTGCTGTTGCCTGGCCAGGGCTGCGAGCTCATCCATGATGAGTCTCTTGCCTGATGGTCAAGGTTTGCCTCCCCAAGTGTGCTCACATTACCTGGATGTCTTACACAACTCATGCATCGATGCTTCCATGGGACAAGTCTAAGTGGTACGGCTGGGCAGGTGAAGCACAGGATGATGTCCCTCAGGTTTGATTGATGGATGGTGATCGCGGCCTCGGTTGCCGCACATCTGCTGCTCTGCCTTAGTTGGTTCAGGGTCACGGCTTTCCCCGACTTCAGAACACGTCCATTCCTATGCGTGATGTCTGCCAGCACGTGAGCACGCTGCCTCCCTTGAGACTGTACTGAGTTCCGATCAGAGATGCTTTCCGATCAGAACTGCTCCACTACTCCCGAGTAGACATGTTGAGGGTAACCATATGTTGTAATGGTCCATGGGAGTCTGGGTACTGAACTCCAGGAAGGCGCACAAGACAGATGTGTGGTGGAAATAGCCAGTCCCGAGTCCTCGGGTAGTCTGCATTTATTGACAACATTCTGGATCCCCTGCGCACAGACTGCGCATGACCCCTATTACAGAAAGCTTGCTTACGTAGCATGTTGCTGGCTAAGGTACATTGCAGGCGCACCCCCCCAATAACGGACACAGACAACATTGAAAGTGGATAACAGCATAGGGCCACATTTATTGATTCAATGCCCTAGTCCGAATTATAAATTTGCATTGGTAAAACGACCAATCGTAATTCCTAAGGCAAGCAGGCCGAAGTAACACTGGTAAGGTACCACCCCAAAATTGCCAACGGCAATTGGTTACAATGTATCAATTTGTATCAATTTGTTTGTTGACAACAAACAAATTGTTGACCGTAGTCAATAACTAACTTATGACCCCACCCTCTGACGCGTATCCGTGAAATCACAGGGGTGATGCATGCTGGTTAGCAATCGTCATCACCCCATCGCCTGGTTCGTCGTTGACCGGACAACGTTTAACTAATTTATTCCTGTCTAGTGTTGTCCAGTCAATTGCGAACCTGCCGGATACTTGTGGGTCATACTGTTTACCTTACCAGTGCTACCCGCCACACGGAGGGGCTTCAAAGAAGGCCTGACGCCCCCCCCCCAGACCGTCAGCTCGGTCAACAGGCCTGCTCGCCAATCACCCAACAGGAGGTCCATACCTCCTCGCGACAGATGGACCCCATCCCCTGCGTACAAGTCATAATTTTGTAGACTAATATCGGGGTGATGACTAACCCGTCCCCAAGCCCTGTTGGCAAGAAACCGCGCCATTGCCTTAATGACCGCGCGCCTAGCGCGGTCAAGGGCCAGGAGGTTAACGCCCCCTCTGTAAGAATGGCGCAGGACAATGTCCGACCAAACCAGGGTTGTGGCAGGCCAGACATAATGCAAGTAGGCGAGGTCCTCACGAATCGCATGCTTAAGCGATAAGCCGGTGACCTGGCCCAAATCATTGCCCCCCAGGTGGATGATTAGAATGTCGGGTGGGTCAGCACCCAGGCCAGAAAAAAGGAAAGGCCGCAGCTCCCGCCATAACATCCCAGGCTTACCATGCCATGCGAGACTGGCGTGGTCACCCAGTCCCAGTCGGGGTCCCCATTCTGTCGCCGCAGCGTAACGCGCTGCCCTGTGCACATAGCTGTGGCCCACCAGCCATACTGTCACCGGTGTAATACGACACCCCAGGTCTGTAAGAAAATTGAGAAAAAAGGCGGTAAGGTGACTGGATTGGTACTCATGGCGGGAGTGGGCGCACATAAAACTGAAAACATTGCGAGCCCCACCTCCCCATGCTGCGTATGTCAGCCCCAGAGTACCCAAAAGCAGCTGCTGTAGAGGCTGCACCAATCCGGAACGAATGTGTGCCATAACGGGCACCTGGTAGGCCAACCCTGGTGAGGGCTCTGGCTGTCACCTTCCAAAACTGAAATTTAGTAAGGGGAGACCCATCTTGGTGACAGAAAAACGGGCCGTGGTGCATGCCACGCAGTGCCAGGAATTCATGTAGGGCACCAACCGGACAGATGTCTGCCAAAGAACAACGTAGCAGTCTTACACCACTGCCTACGCCATGCTGATCTGTTTTAGAGGAGCGTATCCTCAACTGGGCCCAGTCTTTGGCTACGTAGACATCTTCGAGTTCCAGTGCCCTACCACTTGCATCCGCCTTAGACAGCATCACGAGTTCGCTGACGCGGAGCGCTCCAAAAAATGCCACCGTTGTGGCTGCGTGAAAAAGGGCTGCCTCATAATGATCAAAACAGAGGCCTGGCCAGCCCCGGGCCAACTGGGTAAGAACCCCTGGGGAAATAGGGTGCCGGTCATCCGGGCAACGCCCGCGCTCGCGCACCCACCCCTCCAAAACATGTCACACACGGAAGTCAGAGGTGGTATCCACATGACCTCCCACTTTGGCCATAAAAGCCAACGCCGAGAGCTTGGATGCTATGGTGCGAGGTGCAAGGCCCTGTGCATGCAGGTGAACCATGAACCGCAGAACATGGTCCACCGGGATAGGCCAGGTCTCTGGCAAGAGAAATTGAGTAGCAAATGCCCTGTAAGAATTGAATGCTTGTTGATACGCCTTACGCGTGCGTGGCGCTAATGACAGGCCAATCGCCCGGTTCACCTCTCCTTGCCAATAGTCCACATCTCGTCCGGGAGTGGCGAGGGAAATTCCTCCGCATCCGGGGCCAAGGCGCGGAACCGGGAGATCTGCAGGCGGGACAAAGCGTCAGCAATATCATTATTAATCCCTGGGACATGCCTGGCCCTCAAAACGTTGAGGCGCAGGCAGCGCAGCACAAAATGGCGCACTAGGTCCATGACCCTGGGCGATTTGGAAGTCTGTGCATTGACAATGTGGACAACAGCAGCATTGTTACACCAGAAATGCACCACCGAATTAGCCCACAGTTCGCCCCATAGCATCAAAGCCCCCAGAATGGGGAAAAATTCCAGGTATGTGAGATCCCGCAGGCGACCTGTGCCTGCCCATGCCGGTGGCCACCCACCACAGGCCCACTTCCCATTGAAGTACAACCCATAACCCAGGGATCCTGAGGCATCAGACCTCCAAAATGAGACCCCATTAAACTCCCTCAGGAATTGCAACCAGACGAACATGTCTGCCCTGATACCCCGGGTGAGCCTGACTCTGTGGTGGGGCCTGGATAACCCTGCCATGGCGTCGCATAAGCGCCGGGCAAAAGCCCTGCCCGGTGCGACCACCCTGGAAGCAAAATTAAGGTGCCCATGTAGCACCTGCAGTTCCCTCAGTGATGCCTTACGCTTGGCCAGCAATTCCGAGATAAGGGCCACGATCCAGGACACCTTATCACCCGGCAACCTAGAAGCCTGCACTACTGTGTCAATCTCAACCCCCAGGAATACTAGCTTGGTCGATGGGCCCTCGGTCTTTTCGGGCGCTAAAGGGACACCAAGTTCCTCCATTAGCGTCTGAAATGTGTTGAGGAGACGTGCGCACGTGTCCCAGCCCTGTTCACCCCCGAATAAAAAGTCATCCAGGTAATGGGCTACAGACCGGGACCCTGACCTGCGGGCGAAAGCCCACTCTAGGAAGGTACTAAAACGCTCGAAAGCCGAGCATGATATGGAGCAGCCAAAAGGCATGGCCTTATCAAAATAATATTCCCCCTTAAATTTAAAACCCAGCAACTCAAAGTCGCCCGGGTGCACTGGCAAGAGGCGAAAAGCTGACTTAATGTCACACTTGGCCAGCAGGGCACCCGGGCCACACGAGCGCACCATGCGCAGCGCATGGTCAAACGATGTATACCTGACTGAACAAAGGTCATCAGGGATAGCATCGTTGACCGATCGGCCGGCTGGGTAGGACAAATGATGAATAAGGCGAAACTCACCTAGGGACTTTTTGGGGACCAAACCCAGTGGCGAGACCTTAAGATTGGGAAACGGGGGTACGGGGAAAGGTCCAGCGACCCTGCCCGCGACTAACTCCTTTTGAATGCTGGCCGCAGCCACCTCCTCCCTTCCTCTAAGGGATAAAAGGTTGGGAGCATCCTGAGGGGACCTATCACCCACAAAAGGGATACGAAATCCCTGCTTAAAACCTTGAAGAATATACTCCCTGTCCTCCCCCTTCGGGTACGATGCGAGCCAGCGCTCCAGCATGTCCACCTTAATTGGGGAGGGGGCCTTTTGGAGAACTAGCTCCATCCGTGGCAGCCTTGCCAGCCCACTGTCCACCCTTCCCTCTGCCTCGCGCCCCCCCAGGCTTGGGGCAAGCAGAGGCTGCGTGGGGGCCAGAGCATGTGGGACACTCATGCTTATACCTGCAGTTCTTTCGATTGCAGGAACCAATTGACGAGAAAGTCCAGCACAGCAGGCGGGCTGGAACCCCCTGCCCCGCCGCCTGGCAGGTAACCTGCGCTGGAGCCGCTCACTGGACCGCATGTCCGCAATGGTATCTATCCCCCGGGGCAGGGCGTGTGGGTGTCATATACAAAAGCCAAAGCCTCTGGCACGGCTCATCCCATCTCATCTCGGGGTGAAGGGGAATCCTCATACGGAATTCCTCATCATATGCTAGCCATGAGGGGCCCGGGAAATCGACCATCGCCCTATATATGTTGTCCAAATATTGGACCATGGGAATAGCTAAATCCGGCCGCGCCCTCAGATATACCGCCATGTATATTAAATAAGCGGGGAGCCAGTTGGCCCAGGTACGCGGCGGCTTACGGCGGCGTGCCTGCTCCTTGTCCTTCTCATCCTGACCCTCCCTTTCCTCCTTGGTGGGCTCTCTGTTGAGGAGTGAGAAGATATCTACATACTCCCCTCGCCATATCTTTTCCCTAGTAGCCTGTGCCAGGTGATCACCCAGTGGCAAGGAATACCCTGCCGTCGGCAAGGCCGAAAAAGGGACAGCCGGCCTGGTAAAAGGGGCCTGAACTAATCCAGCCACCCCCAGAACATTCCCTGTAGTGCAAGGACCCATGCCCACCCCGGTGCCCAAGGTAGCAGTCGTCGTCGCCGGGTGGGTCGCCGAGAGCGTGGCCCCCGCACCACCCGCGCGAGGCCAAGGCCATTGAAAGGCCCCCCCTAGATTGGGAATGTGTGTGGATGTACTCGCTTGCACCGTATACTCACACGCTGCACCCCCGTGGGCCGCCCCCACCGGGGGTTCCGGCCCACTGGGAGCGTCGGAGCTCACGACCGACGTAGAGCTCATCACCGGGGCTTGACCCACACCTGGTTGCTGGCTGGGAAGCTGCGAGGCAGTGGCCGAAACCGCGCCACACGCCTGCAGCAGCTCGACCCTCCCCGCCGGCTGTTGTCCTCCAGCCGACAGCGTCTCAAAAGGAACCCCGAAAGGGGCGCCCGCCTGACTGGCCCGCGCCAACGACGCCTCCAGGGCCGCAATGCGGGCCAGCAAGGTGTCCACGTTGACCATGGGCAAAGGGCCGGCCGGCCCGCCTGGCCCAGGGATGGGTCCAGGTCCCTGTACCCCGGGACCCACATATGGCCATTGGCCAGCACCGAATCCCGGCAGGGTTGGTGGAGAAACCTGCCAAGGCAGGGGGCCGCACCACCCCCCAAGGCTAGAGGGCCCCGGGAGAGGCTGCAGCCCAAGAGGAGTAGGCCCGACAGAGTGGGCAGGAGCAGGAGCGGTGTCCACCGCTCATGGGCCGCGGGCCGGAACCCCTTCCGCGCCCGCACTCAGATCACCCACCCCGGGCCAAGGGGCAATAGACCCCATTCCGCCGGCCCCGGCCGGGGCTGGCAAAGGTGGCTGCTGAGGAGGCGGCACCGCGGTCCTCCGACCTGGGTTGCGCCTCCTAGCAACGCGAGCTGAGCTCGAAGCTGCCTTCTTCTTCGAAGGCATCTCCACCGGAGCAAAAAGGGGAAGCCGGAAAGGCAGAACCGCTACCAAAAGGCTTCCCGGTAAGCTAACGAGCGACGGAGATGCAGAAAAAACTTCTCCGCTCCGTCGCTGAGGTAAAATGGCAGCTTGGCTGCCTCGTGGCCACCCCTTTTATAAGGGAGTTGGCCACGCCCCTAACTACCCGGATTCTCTGTCCTGTGGGGGGGGCCCGCAAAGGGCGCGGCGGCCATTTTGGCGCCGCGCTTGCATTTGCCAGCCTAAGAAAGTACTGTATGCCTAGGTTTGCCATAGGCAGAATAATCAGCAGATGTAGCGAGACTCACTGTTCCTGTCTTATCTCAGAGTCCTTGTAACTCTGGGCATCTATGCTTAGTTGTTTAGTCTAGCTGTGGTTTGCCTTTGCTCAGCTCAGTCTGTATGCTGTTTACGAGACCTTGGGTCTCTTTCTTCCTGACACTTGTCCTACTCCTCACAGTGCCCCCAGCCAAGGAAACATGGAGTCACTATTGTTAAAAACAGTTAAAACTACCCACCCCCTAAAAACAAGGGCTGCAGGATCCAAAGGCACCATGGGGAGGAGTTCTTCTACACCAACCACCCAATGGAGGTTACCCTTCCACCTGCACCCCACACTTGACCCGCCAGCCAGGTTTTAAGTTCTTTTCTGAAAGGCAGCCATTCCATCCGGAGACGTAGCTCTGTTGGCAGGAGGTTCCAGAGGGCCGGCGCAGACACGGAGAAGGCTCTCCTCCTTGTGCCAGAGAGCCGAGCCCCTCTGGCTGATGGCACAATTAGAGAGCCCTGCTCTGGTTGGATGGACAGACGTCCTTAGGGCGATGCGGTCTCTTAGGTAACCCGTCCCACTACCTTATAGGGCTTTAAAGGTCAAAACCAGCAACTTGAATTGCACCCGGAGAGAAACTGGCAACCAGTGCATCTCCCGGAGCAGTGGCAAAGCATGGGCATAACGCCCACACCCCATTACCACCCTGGCTGCCGCATTCTGGACCAGCTGTAGCCTCCGAATGGTCATCAAGGGCAGCCCCATGTAGAGCGCATTGCAATAATCTAGTCTGGAGGTGACCAGAGCATGAGTGACCATGAGCAAGGAGTCCCTGTCCAGGAGTGGGCGCAACTGGCGAATCACCCGAAGTTGGGCGAAAGCCCTCCTGGTCACAGCCACCACCTGTTCTTCTAGCAGTAGCCGCGAATCCAGGAGGACCCCCAAGTTGCGCACCGGGTCTGTCTGGGGCAAAATAGCCCCATCCAGAACCAAAGATGGTAGCTCCCGGGTTAACGCAGGACCCCTTATCCATAGCCACTCAGTCTTGCTGGGATTCAGTTGTAGCCCGTTAGCCCCCATCCAGACCCCAACAGCTTCCAGGCACCTGGAAAGGACTTTGACGGCATCACTGGGGTCCCCGTGGTCCGAGATGTACAACTGAGTGTCATCCGCGTACTGATGGTACCGCACCCCATAGGAACGAATGATCTCACCCAGCGGCTTCATGTAGATGTTAAATAGGAGAGGAGAGAGCACCGAGCCCTGAGGCACCCCCCATTTGAGGGGCCTAGGACTGGACCTCTCACTCTCCAACCACACCGACTGGGTCCGACCCTTCAGAAATGAGGAAAACCAGGACCACACAGTGCCCTGGATTCCCAATCCTCGGAGCTGTTCCAGAAGGATACCATGGTCAATGGTGTCGAAAGCCGCTGAGAGGTCAAGAAGAGCAAGGACGGATTGGTGACCACCGTCCCGCTCCCACCAGAGATCATCCATCAGTGCGACCAATGCCGTCTCGGTACCATATCCAGGCCTGAATCCTGACTGAAAGGGGTCCAGGTAATCCTTTGTGTTTAAGTGTATACACAAAACCATACCTGCTGAAATCATCCACAATAGTCAGAAAGTACCTTTTCTTCCGGCCATGTACTAGTTGGAAAGTGTGTGATGTATTTCTGTCAGATGTTTTTGGCCATGGGCTGGCTTTAGATTTAGAGCATTTACAGACAGAACATTCTAAATAGTTCTCACAATTCTTTATCTTTAAACCTTCTGAACAATTTGGCATTTTCATAACTATGGGAAAACTTACATGCCCCAATTTTCTATGCAACATATGGGCACAATTATCATGCATTGGCTTTCCAATAGACAATTCCACAGTATCATTTGTTTCTTTTCCAACATGCCCTGTATCCAAATCAACATTTTCAACATTTCTTTCCCCTTCTTGTTCCCCATCGTTAGTCTCAACATTGTTTCCCAAAATATCACGATCCTCAGTTTCAACATTAACATTCTCTTCTCCCATTTCGGTGTCATTCTTATCATTCATAAAGTTGGCATTAACCTGGTCTCTAATCCTTTTGGTGGGTAGAAAGTATGATAATCCATCAATCATCACTACTTCCCAAAAAATTTATCATTGTTTGTAATTCTTACAGTGCTCAGTTTAAGAGCAGCCAAAACATTATAGAGTATCTCAGGTATAAACAATACCTCTTTGATTTCTCCTAGGCCTGGGATGTTAATGTTCCCTTTCCCGAGAACTTGTGCAAATTTTTGATTAGCAACCTTAATTTTAAATGATATCTCTGTGAAGGAATTGAAAAATTTCCTATTACATGTTGTGTGCGTGGGGGCTCCTAAGTCAATCAACTAGTGTTGACCTCCATCAGTTATGTTTGGTTTTGAGTCACCATATCTGAATCCGTTAATAGAATCAGATTCAAATCTATCGTTCCCCTTCTTTGATCTGTTATCCCATTTGGGACTAGGTGATCTCCTGAGCCCTGATCTATAATTGGGTCTCTGGTTTGGGGAAAATCTGTTCTGGAAGATGTGCTTATGATGAGTATCACATTCATTGGCCCTACATAGCCTTGGGACCCTAGGAGAGTTTTTCTTAAATTGATTTTTCAAACCACATACAAAACACTCGGGTAAAGTGTTTACTTGCTCGACAGAATCAACCCTTTTCACCACTTTGGTTTCTTTAAGCAAGTAAGCTCTATCCCTTCTCAGGTTATCCTCAGATATGAGCCTACCAGATAGGGATTCTAGAGAAATGTTTTCATAGTTGAGGTTGTCTAACTGATTAATGAAACCATCCCAGCTGGGATCAAGTGAGTTTATAATGATACCAATCAATCTTTCCTCAGTGATTCTTTCTCCCCTTTGGAGCAGCTGGGATCTCATGGCATTTAATCTCAACAAGTTGAACTCATGGTTATACCGGGCTTCAGTTTTGCAGAATGGAATTCCCTGGACATTCTGCTAGTGGTACTTCTGTTCTTGCTATAGAACAGGTTGCATATATTCTCCCATACCTCAAAAATGAAGTCCATTTGGTATGCTTCAATATATAGTGGGCTCTATAGAACTTAGCAACAAATAGAAAGCCTTATGATGCAAGCAATCCACCTCCAGAGAACATGGCCTCTCGGGCAGGTCTAGGATTAAAAATAGAGCATTGTACCTCATCAGTAGAACCTGAAACTGTTGTGCCCAGTTCATTAGGTTTTACCTGTCACACTGAGTTTCGGAAAGTCACTGGGTAGAGTGTTCTGCTGAGATGAGTTGATGTTATTGAGTCTCTGTTGCTGGTGTACTGGAATATTGGCGAACTGACAGTAGGGTATAGGGATGCAAACTGTCAGATTTAAAGGACCCGGCTTTCCCTCTTATTTGAAGCTGACTGGAATGAACTGCACATGATCCAAGTTTGGCACATGTGTGTAGTTCATTCTGAGTTGGTCATTGAAGAGTAAAGAGCTTCTGAATGCAGATGCAGGGTGTTTGTTCCCAAAGGATGTACATGGCTCCGTGACTCTGCTTCCTACTCCAAGGTGGGATGACGGGTAAGTCGAAGCTTGCGCCAGCTGAGGAAATTGGTATTCTGGTGCAGAAGGGGTGCCTGGGGTTGTGTAAAGACCAGGCACATCAATATCTGCTCCATTGATAGATCTGTAGAGAGTCTTCTCTGGGTTATCTGGAGAAGGTGTGTCGGCTTGGCATGAATTTCAAATTTGCTTTAAATCTCTGATCGTAAACTCAGTTCTGAAACCAGCTGTTATAGTATCTATGGCATTAAATATCTCCCATTCAGATGGTTTCTGAGTGACTTGAGGAAGTTGGCTTGTGTTTACATCTTCGAGTACATCTAGGATTGGGGGTTCCATTTTACTTAATTGTGATGTTTGAGAAACTGACCAGCCGGTATTTGTAATTCTCTCATTTTCTTTGCTAATCTGCGTCTCTCCGATATAGGTGTCGGTTGAGTTTAGCAGTAGTTTTTTTTAATTCGGTGATGGAATCCTCGTACCCTGTGGATGGATTGATGATCCTCAGCACGGTTGACTTTAGATCTCTAAAATCATCAATTGTCCCATCACCTCATTTGCACTGATTTGACTAAATTCTAGCCAGAGTGAAAAGTGGGGATGTCAATTGTTGTGAGCTTTCACTCATTCCTCTCAGAGTCCTGTGGATTTCTTCTCCTATGGCGGTTCCGACAGTGACTCTGTATGTAGTCAGTTGAGCTGCCATTCTTTGGGAGGAGGATCTCGTGACAGGCATTGGTTTCTCTGTGAACATCTTTCTATTTCCCTTTCTTTCTTGACATCTTTCTATTTCCCTTTTTAATTCAGCCTGGCAACCATCCTCTGCTACCAATTTGTTGAGTGTTCAATGGTCTAGCCATACAAGCATCAGAAGCCAAAGTTCAAAAACAAATATTTATTCCATACATTAGATAAGACAAGCTTTCTTTTCTGTTCTTTACAGGTACATCATCAGAGCAGTCAATCTACCAGAATGACTGTTGGAGAGAAGTGACTGTTGGAATGACAGTTGGAACCCAGGTAAGTACCTTTCACATAAAGGGGGGGGCTTGCACAGTGTTGTATCATGGTATACATAGTTCAGTACAGTTTGGTATTTTATCTTAACATGCAGGGCCTGATAGGCTTGAAGTACAGGGAGTGAAAGTGAATACGTTCAAACTACAAAATGATCTAACTTAACACAAGGCAACTTTTAAGAAAAAGTAACTTCCTTTACACATTCCCATGACAATTGCAACTCAACAAATGTGTGCTACCTCCTCATCTCAGCTACCTGGCAAAGTTGTCACTGATGAATCAACCAACAGCCTGGGAAGAAACTGAAGAGATGCCAGTAGCTGAAACCACCAGATAGAAATAAACTGCAAAGAAAGAAATAGAAGTACTACACAAGAATGAGACATGGACCCTGACAAAACTATTACCAGACAAATTTGTCATTAGGTGCAGGACCTTCAAAATGACACAGAGTGCATAAAGAGAAGTAGAAAAGTGCAAGGCAAAACTGGTTGAAAATGGCTTCCTGCAGAACTAGGGATAAGATCTAGACAAAATTTGTTGTCAGTCACATGAACATAAGAATGCAGCTGAGTGTGGTAGGCTCCAAATAGATAAAGGTCATGCCACCAAGATCTGAAGACTACATTTCTACAAGGAGAGATTACAAAGAAGCTGTATATGGAACAGAAACCAGGCTTCATTAATCAGAAACATCCTGATTTTGTCTGCAAACTAAATAAAGCAATGCACGGATTAAAGTTGCCTGCTCCAGCCTCAGACAAAAAAGGGGAGATTCTACTGCTCCTGGGAGGTTTCAAGAATTTAATTTAATTTAATTTATTATCTATACCCAGAAAAAAGATGTTCTTTACCTCTCTTGAAGTCCCTTTTCTTTAGGTATGTTGCCCAGTGACTCCCCCATTGAGACCACACAGCTTCCATTGAGAGAAGCAAGGAAATGGATGTAGACCATAGAATGAAAGTGAATATTAACTACAGGCTGAATCCAAAATTCAGTGTATTAGGACTTGCATGATGAAAAGAAATCTCCTGTCATTCCAAATTGATTTTGAAGATCTATTTAAAAAATAAAACATGGACCATTCTGAATGCCTCAAATAAAATACATGGGGAAAATCAATTCATTTTACTATTGCCTGCCTAAACACTAATCCTAACAACATTTCTCATGTATATCACCCCCACCATCAACATATTCTTAACTGATATGAAAATAGATTACAGTGTTTCTGAGATTAAAAATGGATCTGTATGCATGTTCTCCCAAATATTTTTGCCTGTCATCTAATATTGAGTCAATCTTCACCTGCCTTTTATTACTACTGATGGAGGAACCTTAGAGATGTAAAATTCCAGAATCTTTGGAGCCAAACACAGACAGCACTGGTTCTTTGGCTGTAAATGGAGATGAGCATTGCATCCTAGAGTCAGATATGACTGGCAGATTTTACTTTCTTAGGATCAAAGATCACTGCAGATGGTGGTTGCAGCTATGAAATAAAAAGACGACTGATGCTTGGGAAAGTATCAGAAAAAAATACACATCTGGGGAAAATAGCACATTGCTATTCTATTGAAAGCGCGGCGCCAAAATGGCCGCTGCGCTCTTTGCGGGCTGCCCCCCCACCCAGACGCATACATCCGGGTGAGTTAGGGGGCGTGGCCACCCCTCTATAAAAGGGGTGCACACGAGGCAGACGAGCTGCCATTTTAGAAGAAGCGACGGAGAGGAGAAGTTTTCTCCGTCGCTCCTTGTTTCTGTTCGGCTCTCCAGCCCAGTCTTCGGCTGTCGAGCCATTTCGGCACTTCTGATCCCCGGAAAGGGATCGTCTTCTCCAGCTATGCCTCCCAAAAGGAAGGCCCCGGCGACCAAGCCGCGGCCAAGAGGGAGGCACTTGCCTGGCTCTGTGCTTACGAGGGGGCAGCAATCGGGTCAGAGGACCGCGACTGCGCCCCCGCAACAGGCTCCCGCAACAGGCCCCCACATCGGTGGCACCCACCGTTACCGGTGGGATGGGGCAGATTAGGGCTTGGCCCTCGGCTCTCCAGCCTCAGGATGGCCCTGCAGGGGCTTTGGCCCCCGGCCCGCAATTGCCGGCCATGGGCCCAGACAATGGGGGGCCTGGTCCGGTCACTCAGCAGGGCTTGCCTCCGGCCCCTCATGGGCATGGCCCTATTCAGGACCTGGTGCCCAGGTGGGGGTCCCAAGTGTACCACCAAGTGGGCCGTGCGGCCCACCTTGCCCGCCTTATACCGGGGGTTCTGCGACTGTGGATGCATTGCTGGCACGTTTAGCCGTGCTGGAGGCATCCTTGGGGGTCATGAACAACCCCTCGGGAGGGGGAACTGCATGGCAGACTGGGGCTCCTTTTTGCCCGCCTTCCACCTCGACAGCCGCCACTTTGCAGCAGGCGGCCAACAGGGTTGAGCTGCTGGAGACACTCCGGCCTGTGCCGGCTGCGATCTCGCAGCTCCCCGTTCATCCTGAACTCCAGATGGGGGTGGCCAGATGCGGCCCCAGAGCTCGATTGCGGTCGCGAGCTCCGACGCCCGCCGTGGGCCGGAACCCCTGGTGGGGGCGGCTCACGGGGGTGCACCCAGTGAGTATCAAGTTCAAGCTAATGTCCCCACACCACAGTCCACTTCAGGTGTTAGCTTTCAGTGGCCATGGCCTCGTTATGTCGAGGCGGGTGGGCATCAGTTCCCAGCTTACCCTGGTGCCAATGGGCACAATACTGGCACAACATTGGGTGGGGGGGTTCCGCCCCCAGGACTGTACCAGGTATCGCTGGCACTGTACAGACACTGCTGCCAATGCCCAGGGTGAATGCAGTGCCAGTGTCGTCATTGCCGATGGCAGGGTATTCCCTGCCCCTCGAGGATCATTTGTCCCAAGCCATGAGGGAAAAGATTTGGCGGGGGGAATATGTTGATATTTTCTCCCTATTGAACCGTGAGCCCACCAAGGAAGAGAAGGAGGGGCAGGACGACAGAGACAAGGAGCTGTCTCGTCGCCGCAAGCCACCTCGCACTTGGGCCAACTGGTTACCCGCATATCTTATTTATATGGCGGTGTACCTCAGGGCCCGGCCCGATTTGGCCATCCCTATGGTCCAATATTTGGACAATATTTACAGGGCGATGGTGGATTTTCCTGGCCCATCGTGGTTGACTTACGATGAGGAATTTAGAATGAGGGTGCCCTTACACCCGGAGATGAGATGGGATGAGCCATGCCAGAAGTTGTGGCTTTTATACATGACCCCCACGTGCCTGGCGCCTGGGGAGAGGTACCATTGTGGCCATGCCGTCCAGCGAGCTACTCCAATGCAGGCTCCCCGCCAAGTGGCGGGGCAGGGGGTTCCAGCCCGCTTGCTGTGTTGGAGTTTCTCAACCAATGGCGCATGCAATAGAAAACAGTGCAGAGACAAACACGAGTGTCCCTCTTGCGCTGGCCCCCACGCTGCCGCTGCGTGTCCGCGAGCCGGTGGGTCACAGGGCAGAGGTAGAGGTGGACAGGGAGCGGGCAGAACTGCCGCTGAAGGAGCTGGTCAGTCAAAAGGCCCCCTCCCCGGTTAACATATTTATGTTAGAGAGGTGGCTCTCGACTTACCCGAGGAGGGACGAGGCGAGGTACCTACTCGAAGGTTTCCAGTACGGTTTTCGTATACCATTCAAGGGGGTGCGGGGACCCCAAGATGCTCCTAATTTGCTTTCCCTGAAGGGTAGGGAGGAGGTGGCCGCCCGAAGTATTGCCAAGGAGGTAAATGCAGGGAGGGTAGCTGGCCCCTTTTCTAGGCCTCCCTTTCCTAATCTTAAGGTTTCCCCTTTAGGTTTGGTTCCCAAAAAGGTCCCTGGTGAATTTCGTCTAATTCACCATTTATCATACCCGGCGGGTCATTCGGTCAATGACACCATTCCTGATGACCTTTGTTCAGTCAGGTATACGTCATTTGACCAGGCCCTGCACATGGTGCGCGCTTGTGGCCCGGGTGCACTTCTGGCAAAATGTGATATTAAATCGGCATTCCGGTTGTTGCCAGTGCACCCGGGTGACTTTGAGTTACTGGGTTTTAAATTTCAGGGGAAATTTTATGTAGATAAAGCCATGCCTTTTGGCTGCTCTATTTCCTGTTCAGCATTTGAATGCTTTAGCACTTTCCTCCAGTGGGCCTTTGTTCGCAGGTCTGGGTCCCGGTCTGTAGCCCATTACCTCGATGATTTTTGTTCAGGGGTGAACGGGGCTTGGACACGTGCAGCGTCTCCTCACTACATTTCAGACGCTAATGCAGGAACTTGGTGTCCCTTTAGCGCCCGAAAAGACCGAGGGCCCATCAACTACGCTCACATTTCTGGGCATTGAAATTGACACGGTTGCGCAGACATCCAGGTTACCTATGGACAAGGTCACAGGGATCTCTGCGATGGTGTTGGCCTTGCTGGCCAAACGTAAGGTGTCACTTCGTGAGCTCCAAGTTCTACATGGTCATCTTAATTTTGCCTGCAGGGTGGTCACGCCTGGCAGAGCTTTTGCTCGACGCCTATGTGACTCCATGATTGGGCTATCGACGCGCCACCACAGGGTCCGACTGACCAGGGGCATGAGGGCTGACCTGCTGGTTTGGCTTAAGTTCCTGCGGGAATTCAATGGGGTATCATTTTGGAGGTCTGACCTCTTGGTCTCCCCTAGGTTCCAGGTTCAGTCGGATGCCTCTGGGTCCCTCGGATATGGGATATATTTTGAGGGGAGGTGGGCCTACGGCCAATGGCCTCCAGCATGGCGGGGCACGGATCGTCTACGCGATCTCACATTCCTCGAGTTCTTCCCGATACTGAGAGCTTTGATGCTATGGGGCGAGGAGTGGGCCAATTCAGTAGTCCATTTTTGGTGTGACAATGCTGCGGTGGTCCACATTGTCAATTCTCAGACATCTAAATCGCACAGGGTCAAGGGGTTAGTTCACCAATTTGTGTTACGCAGCTTGCGCCTCAATGTGCTCTTTAGGGCCAGACATGTCCCAGGCATTAATAACGATATTGCTGATGCTTTATCCCGCCTGCAGATCCCCCGGTTCCGTGCCTTGGCTCCGGACGCGGAGGAATTCCCCTCGCCACTCCTGGATGAGATTTGGACATTTGGCAAGGAGAGGTGAACCGGGCGATCGGCATGTGACTCGCTCCTCGCACGCGTAAGGCGTATCAACACGCATTTAATCAATTTACACAATTTTGTGTGCAACTTCGGTTGCCCAAAGCCTGGCCCATTCCGGTCGAACACGTTCTTCAATTTATGGTTTACCTACACAGTCTGGGCCTGGCTCCCCGCACCATAGCATCTAGGCTGTCAGCACTGGCATTCATGGCCAAGGTGAAAGGTTTTGCTGACAACATGACTGATTTTCGTATACGACATGTTTTGGAGGGGTGGACACGGGAACGTGGACGCCGCCTGGACACTTGCCACCCAATTTCCCCAGGGGTGCTTACACACCTTGCACGAGGCTAGCCTAACCTATGTTTTGACAGGTATGAGGCAGCTCTTTTTCATGCGGCTACCACGGTGGCCTTCTTCGGAGCACTCCGCATCAGTGAGTTGGTACTACTGTCTAAGGCGGATGCGGCTCGTAGGGCACTGGAACTCGAAGATGTCTATGTCTCTAATGAGTGGGCTCAGTTGAGGATACGGTCCTCGAAAGTCGATCAGCACGGTGTAGGCAGTCGTGTTAGACTGCTACGATGTTCCATTGCAGACATCTGTCCGGTTGGTGCCCTACAGGAGTTCCTTGCAGTGCGTGGCACGCACCCTGGCCCGTTTTTCTGCCACCAGGATGGGTCTCCCCTGACTAAATTTCAATTTTGGAAGGTGACCGGTAAGGCACTGTCCAGTGTTGCCCTCCCCGGGGCTCGTTACGGCACCCATTCTTTTAGAATTGGGGCTGCTTCTACTGCGGCTGCTTTTGGGTACTCTGAGGCTGATATACGCCATATGGGGAGATGGGGATCTAAGTGTTTTGCATTATATGTTCGCCCTCTTCAGGCATGAGTACCAGTTAAGTCACTGTTCTCTATTTCTCTTACAGACCCTGTGTGTCCCCGCACACCGGTGGCAGTATGGCTGGTGGGCCATAGCTATGTGCACTGGGCAGCGCAGTACGCTGCGGTGACAGAGTGGGGACCCCAGCTTGGACTACGTGCCTCTGCATGTATCAGGTGGTATGGTAAGCGTGGAATGTTATGGCGGGAACTGTTGCCATTCCTTTTCTCCATCAGGGATGCTGAACCGCCTGATGTCCTGGTGCTGCATCTCGGGGGCAATGACCTAGGCCAGGTCACTGGCCTTTCTTTAAAATATGCAATTTGCAGCGACCTAGCTTATTTGCATTATGTGTGGCCTTCCACAACGCTGCTATGGTCGGACATCATACCGCGTCACGCTTACAGAGGGGGTATTAACCTCCATGCCCTTGACCGTGCTCGCCACTCGGTGAACAGGGCAGTGGTCCGGTTCTTTGCAGACAAGGGTTTGGGGCGGGTCATCCGACACCCCACCATTAGTTTACAAAATTATGATCTTTATACAGGGGATGGGGTCCATCTGTTGGCTAGAGGTATGAACCTCTTTTTGGAAGATTTGCAAGCAGGCCTGTTGACCGAGCTGACGGTCTGGGGGGGGGGCGGTGAGTCTTTATTGAAGCCTCCCCGTGTGGCGGGTAGCACTGGTAAGGTAAATATTTATGACCCATAGGTATCCGGCAGGTTCGCAATTGACTGGCCAACACTTAGACAGGTACAAGTTTAATAACGTTGACCGGTCAACGACGAACCAGGCAATGGGGTGATGGCAGGAGCTCTTCAGCATGCATCACCCCGTGATTTGACGGATACACGTCAGAGGGTGGGGTCTGTAGATAGTTTATTGACTACGTTCAACAATTTGTTTGTAGTAACAAACAAATTGATACAAATGGATACATTGTAGCCAATTGCCGTTGGCAATTTTGGGAGGAACCTTACCAGTTACTGCGGCCTGCTTGCCTTAAGAATTATAATTGGTTGAGTACCAATTGAAATTTATAATTCGGACTAGGGCATGATTCAATAAATGTGGCCCAATGCCTTTATCCATATACCGGTGTCTGAGTCTTTCTTTGGGGGGGTGCGCCTGCAATGAAAGCGCGGCGCCAAAATGGCCGCTGCGCTCTTTGTGCCCCCCCCACCCGGACGCAGATATCCGGGTGAGTTAGGGGGCGTGGCCACCCCTCTATAAAAGGGGTGGCCACGAGGCAGACGAGCTGCCATTTTAGAAGAAGCGCCGGAGAGAAGTTTTTCCCTCCACCCCCTCCCTAGTGAACAGTGTGATATTTTGGTCGCTTCGGGGCCGGGTGGGAATTTTTGGCTTGAACCTAAAATTGGCCTCTTGGTTCTGGCTTTTTTGCCCATCCCACACTGTTGCTGAGGTTTGATACAGGGGTTTTTGCTCTTGAATTTGGTCACATGGGCGGGTAGCACTGGTAAGGTAAATATTTATGACCCATAGGTATCCGGCAGGTTCGCAATTGACTGGCCAACACTTAGACAGGTACAAGTTTAATAACGTTGACCGGTCAACGACGAACCAGGCAATGGGGTGATGGCAGGAGCTCTTCAGCATGCATCACCCCGTGATTTGACGGATACACATCAGAGGGTGGGGTCAGTAGATAGTTTATTGACTACGGTCAACAATTTGTTTGTTGTAACAAACAAATTTATACAAATGGATACAATGTAGCCAATTGCCATTGGCAATTTTGGGAGGAACCTTACCAGTGTTACTGCGGCCTGCTTGCCTTAAGAATTATAATTGGTTGAGTACCAATTGAAATTTATAATTCGGACAAGGGCATGATTCAATAAATGTGGCCCAATGCCTTTATCCATATACCGGTGTCTGAGTCTTTCTTTGGGGGGGTGCACCTGCAATGAGAAGCGTAGCCTACTTCTCTCTTTATAATCGTACAATATAACAGCTCTTTTCAATAATTAAGAGTCATTTGGTTAAATCTTTGGGCCAGAATAAAACAAATAGTACCATTTATGGATCGCAAATCAACATATGTAACTAGGAAGTTGAACATCTACTTTACAACAACATTTTCAGTAGAATATGGTAAAGTGCAAGTAAAAAAAATTTTGCAACTATCTTAGATAGCATGCTTATATTT
This sequence comes from Bradypodion pumilum, assembly GCA_035047305.1. Taxonomy (NCBI): domain Eukaryota; kingdom Metazoa; phylum Chordata; class Lepidosauria; order Squamata; family Chamaeleonidae; genus Bradypodion; species Bradypodion pumilum. The sequence continues at coordinate 12,330,593 of JAWDJD010000009.1, read as the reverse complement.
AGCAGACCAATGTAAAGTCTGCAAAAAAAAATAATTCCAACCTAAAATTCACTATTTTTATTTTTATTTATTTATTGTTAAATTTTTATACCGCCCACTCAGCCAAAGCCGACTCCGGGCGGTTCACAACAGTGGGTAAAAACATATAAAAACAAATAAAACAGATAAAAACCAGCAATAAGAACCCACCCCTAAAAAGAGAGGAGTGCAGGAACTGAAGAAACCGTGGGGCAGGCATCCTCCCCTATATTAACCACCCAACGGAAGCCACCCCTCCACCTGCACCCCAAACTTGGCCCACCAGCCAGGTTTTTAGTTCTTTTCTAAAGGGCAACAACTCCATCTGGAGACGCAGTTCCACAGGCAGGAGGTTCCAAAGGGCCGGTGCAGACACAGAGAAGGCTCTCCTCATGCCAGAGAGGCGAGCCCCCCTGGCCGATGGCACAATTAGAGAGCCCCTCCGGTCCGCTCTGGTTGGACGGACAGACGTCCTTAGGGCGATGCGGTCTCTAAGGTAACCTGGCCCACTACCATATAGGGCTTTAAAGGTCAAAACCAGCACCTTGAATTGCACCCGGAGACAAACTGGTAACCAGTGCAGCTGCCGCAGCAGTGGTGAGGCATGGGCATAACGTCCACACCCCATCACCACCCGGGCCGCCGCATTCTGGACCAGCTGCAGCCTCCGAATGGTCATCAAGGGCAGCCCCATGTAGAGCACATTACAGTAGTCTAGTCTGGAGGTCACCAGAGCATGAGTGACCATGAGCAAAGAGTCCAGGTCCAGGAGCGTGCGCAACTGGCGAATCACCCGAAGTTGGGCGAAGGCCCTCCTGGCCACAGCTGCCACCTGTTCTTCTAGCAGCAGCCACGAATCCAGGAGGACCCCCAAGTTGCGCACCGGGTCGGTCTGGGGCAAAATAGCCCCATCCAAAACCAAAGATGGTAGCTCCCGGGATAACGCAGGACCCCCTATCCATAGCCACTCAGTCTTGCTAGGATTCAGCTGTAGCCCATTTGCCCCCATCCAGACCCCAACAGCCTCCAGACAGCTGGAAAGGACTTTGACTGCATCACTGGGGGTCCCCACGGGCCGAGATGTACAACTGTGTATCATCCGCGTACTGATGGTACCGCACCCTGTGGGAACGGATGATCTCACCCAGCGGCTTCATGTAGATGTTAAATAGGAGAGGAGAGAGTACCGAGCCCTGAGGCACCCCATATTTTAGGGACCTAGGCTGGACTTCTCACTCTCCAACCACACTGACTGGGTCCGGCCCCTCAGAAATGAGGAATACCAGGACCACACAGTGCCCTGGATCCCCAATCCTTGGAGCCGTTCCAGAAGGATACCGTGGTCGACGGTATCGAAGGCCGCTGAGAGGTCAAGAAGAGCAAGGACGGACGGATGACCGCCATCCCGCTCTCGCCAGAGATCATCCATCAGCGCGACCAATGCAGTCTCAGTACCATATCCAGGTATGAATCCTGACTGGAAGGGGTCCAGATATTCCGCTTCATCCAGTACCCCCTGCAACTGACGCGCCACTGCCTTTTCCAATACTTTCCCCAAAAAGGGGAGGTTGGAAACAGGTCTGTAGTTGGTTATGACTGCTGGATTGAGGGATGGCTTCTTCAGGAGGGGGCGCACCAAAGCATGTTTCAATGGTGCAGGAAATATCCCTTCCCAAAAAGACGCATTAATTATAGCCCCGACCCAGCCACCTGTCACCATCTTTGAGGCTTTTACCAGCCAGGCAGGACAGGGATCCAATGGACAATTAGTGGCGCGGACCGCCGCAAGGATCCTGTCCACTTCATCTGGGGCAACAGGATCAAACTGATCCCAGATAACACAGCACGACTGTGCACTGGCTCCCCCCTGACCCTCCCCATCCACACCAAGATTAAACCTGAGCGAATCTGATCGATTTTCTCCACCAGTCCTCAGCCGATCCCTGCCAACCAGGCACAGCCCCCCCCCTACCAAGGAGGGACCTGGTCACCCGAAACAGGGTGGCTGGGCGATTATCAGCGGAGGCAATAAGGGAGGTGAAGTATTGCCTCCTCACGACCCCCATCGCCACTAGGTAGGCCCTAATAGCGGCTCTAGCTAGTGTCCAATCAGAATCGTTCCTGGTCTTCACCCAGCGGCGCTCAAGGCGTCTCTTTGCCCATTTGAGCTCCCGTAGTTCTTCCGTGAACCACGGGGATGACCTAGCTCCACGGGCTCTGAGAGGCCATAGTGGAGCGTTTACATCCAAGGCACCTGTCGTTGACCCACACCATAGGTCAACAAGTGCCTCGGGCGAATCGTGTTGCCAATCCAGGGGAAAACCCTAAGCCTTTCAAAAAATGTCCTGAGCAAGATAACTTTTTACAAAGTTGGGCTTCTAAGCCAATCTGCTTACTTAAATAAAGACTCCATCCAGTGCTATTCAGCAGACTGGGTGGAGGAGTACAGTAATACCTCATACAAAGTCCACTTCGTACAACATCGGATTCATACAACATTGCCTAATTATTTAAAAAAAGTTGCCTCATACAAAGTCGCAGCGACTTTGTATGAGGCATTAGGGTTTTTCCCAGGTTGAAGAATGAAGAGTGTTTAGGAGTGGTTTTGAGCGTGTTTTTGGATTTTTTTTCGATTTTTTCATCAGAATTTTTGGAAGCATTCCTGGGATTTTTGCAGCATTCTTCAGGATCTTGGACCATTCTTTGGCACAGTGGATGATGGAACATGTTGGAATCCATTTTGTCCTTGCTTCCATCCAGTAATTGTTTACAGTAGCTTGTAAAAATGGATGATCAGCTGCATGGCTGCAGATTAACACTGTGCTGCATGATGGGACATGTTAACTTTTAAACCTGCACTTCATAAAGTTTTCAAAAGTTAAAAACTTGTTGTATGGTCTGTCCCCTAAAATCAGGGTTGTTTGACATGTTTTTGTAATGTATTTAGCCTTTGGACAATGATTTTTAAGTTCTGTCAGTTTCCTTGACTTTGCCCTGAAGTCTGTGCTGTTACAGTACAATGTATCTCTATGGAAACGACATTGTATGAGGCATCACAGCAAGGATTTGGACGTTGTATGAGGCATCACAGCTAGGATTTTGCATGCCTCATACAAACTTCAAATCCATATAAAGTCCAAACTTATGGAACCAAGTTTGAACATTGTATGAGGTATCACTGTATGTGGGTACAGTACATATGATAGATATACCTGTAAGACAGCCATTAGTGGATGGATCCACTAACTTGAAGAGGTAGTCTCCTTGCCATTGCACATGTCCACAGTTTATTAGATAAAGGTAAAGGTTGCCCTTGCTTGAAAGCCAGTCATATCCGACTCTAGGATTCAGTGCTCATCTCTGTTTATTGCCAAAGAGCCAGTGCTGTTTTCTGTGGTCATGTGGCAGACATGATTAAACACCGTAGTGCACAGAACACTGTTTACCTTCCCACCAAAGTGGTCCCTAATTAATAGCAATTTCTTGCTTTTGAACAGCTAGGTTGGCAAGAGCAGGGACTGAGATGGGAGCTCATTTCATACACACACACACACACTCTCTATGGGGTACACAGAAAGAGTCTCCTCGAAGACAGTGGTATTTTTTAACCACAATTGTGTGCACCCTGTAACATCCAGGAACATCTGGAGAGCCAGGTTTGAGGAACCATGATATACAAGAAAGGGAAGGAATTAAATATCACTCAACTGCACCTATGGAGGCTGCTGCTTGAGGGAGGATGACAGTCTCAAATACCAGCCATAGATTTACCAGACTACAATAATATAGACAGAACCACTCAATGTGTAGAGATTGCTGCTCCATTGTAAACTGATTATATATCTTATAATACATGATTCTATTTGGGATTCAGAGAATTTTGTTTTCCAGGATACTGGAAATTTGGCATAAACAAGCAAGGGAGAAAAGGTCCACCGTACAATGTAAATGTAGGGACTGCAGTGACTCAAGTGGTTAAGACGCTGAACTTGAAGACTGGAAGATCTGAGTTCGATACCCGAGTAAGACTCCCCTTACTGTCTCAGCTCCTGCCAACCTAGCAGTTCAAAAGCAAGAAATTGCAAGTAGATAAATAGTTACCACTTTGGTGGGAAGGTAAACAGTGTTCCGTGCACTCCAGTGTCTAAGCATGCCTGCCACATGTCCACGGAAATATCTGTAGACACAGATAGCGCTGGCTCATTGGCTGTAAACAGAGATGAGCACTGAACCCTAGAATCAGATATGAATGGCTTTCGAGCAAGGGCGACCTTACAATGTAAATGTCCTGCCCAGAAAAAGTAATTAAAAAGCATCCATTCCAGTTCAGAACCAGACAAAACTTTCCCAGCCAAAATTTGATATTACTGAATCTTTTCAAAGGAAGTATCTCCCGTGGCACACTGCAAAATGCACCTCAATTGTCTTTTAATGATAACTGTCTTTTGCAGCATTTTATAATTTTTTTGTTTCAAATCCGCCCAGCTGTTTCATTGTCAAAGTGCTCCAAACTGACCATGGTGGTGGTGGTGGGGAAGCACTGAATTTTTGACCTATGAACTCCTGATATTACATCAAGTGCTCTTTTAAAAAATGAAGGCTTAATGCAGCACTTTCCATATTAAAAGACTTATTATTCATAATAATCCACTTGTGGTTTGGAGCAGGGTTTTCCCCACAAACAAAGTTAATTGTTGACACAAATGACTTCGGAGTTAATATTTTGCTTCTTTACTAGCCTGGTCACCCTATTTAATTCCCTGATGAAATGGAAGAGAGGCAGGCCAAGCATAAGAAGGATTCACACAATTTGTAAACATTATAGGAATTATACAGTGCCTCAAATCTGGGCCTCTATTTCACTCGGGACATGGATTAATAGCACAATCCTGTGGAAGTTCACATTTTTACTGTGCTCCCCAGAGCATACCTACAAAATTTCCCAGGAATGAATGCACAATCCCCTCCTCCACCACCAGATGCAGCCTTAAAAACTGACTTACACAAAAAACTGAATTATCTTGTCTGCAAATCAAACATCTGAAGAAAAAAAATCTTTGTAGAACAGAAATAGATTTCCTCCCACTATTAGCAGGCTGTGCAGACTCAAACGTAAATTCTACAGGTGGGTGTTGATCACTCTCAAAGCAATTGTCCTTTCCATGAAATGTTGAAGCAGGTGTTTCAGGCTAAAAAAGGCTCATGATTTTACAGAAATAGTAAAAGAAAACATTCAATGACTGTGTAACTATTCTTCAGCCTATATAAAGAAGTGATTGCTTCAGATGGTTAATTTATTACTGTACAGTGAAACCTTGACTTACAAATGTCTTGAGTTACATAAAATTCGACTTACATAATGATTTTGTGCTAAAACCATGTCCTGATTTACACGATTTCCTATGGGTTTGCTTCGAGTTACATAAATATTATTTTCCTTATGGGTTTGCTTCAAGTTACATAAAAATTCATTTCCCTAGGGGTTTGCTTCAATTTACATAAAAATTTCATTTGTATGTCTGCCCCAGCACTGTGGAACCTCTTACCACCAGAACTGCATCTCTAGTCAGAATTACTCCCTTTTAGGAAAATGCTTAAGACCTGGCTATGCCAGCAGGTGTGAGGCATGTTTGACTCCACTACCCAATCCCGCTGGCTATCTAGCCCACTTGAGGGATTTTGCCTAGGTACCCAGTTTTAATGTGGGTTGAGGGAGGGTGTTGGCTGCCCTGGGTGGTGTTCACACCAGGAGGGTGGGGTACAAATCAACAAAATAAATAAATAAATAAATTTATCCTATGGGTTTGCTTCAAGTTATGTAAAAATAATTTTTCCTATGGGTTTGCTTCGTGTTACATAAAAATTCAATTTAAGCAAAAAGCCTATGGAATGGACTTTTTTTGTAAGTAGGGGTTTTACTGTATCAGCAATTTCCCAAGCTGGAGAGATCTCACAGGCCTGAAGTCTTCTCCACCTTACCTCAGGTAATCCTTTTGCTGCCAAACCAGGGCCCTTACAATGTTAGTTCCTGCAACCCTGTTGATTCTGGACAAAGAAGTATTCTAACCAGCAGGATTGGGTTAAACTCAGTGATCTTTATTCAGCTCAGACTCCAGACTGGGGACTATGTTCAGGGGTGGCAAATATATATACAGTGTTTGGACCATTACAAAACAAGATACATTTAGGTGGGCTTCCGGAGGACATACAGAATTCAGTCTTTCCCCACTGTGACACAGCTTTGAAATTGCCTGGTCACCCTATTTAATTCCCTGATGAAATGGAAGAGAGGCATATGTAATTCAGTCTTTTCCCACTTTGACACAACTTTAAAATTGGCACCTTTAGAAATGGCGCCCTTCAGGGTTCCTGGTTTGGCACGGTTTTACATTTAAACACAATAAATCCTTATACATAACAAACCCTCAAGACGTTTTGAGGTCCTTCTCATGATTTCTTCACTTTCCATTTGAACAAGAAGGATGTGACTGGATAAGGAGGCTGTCCCAAGTCAGTATGAGTCAATTCAAAGCTTCCTCTGACAGTTAAATCACTGTTATCATTTGCACAGAATATTATCATGGGCAATTTTGGGAGCAAGATCCCATACCATACCTCAAATCACAACAGTTCTCAACAGAAATATAAGTCACCCACCCCACACTTTCTCTCAGGGAAAACAGCATACCTGTGCATTTGTATAACTTATGAAACTGCAACAATTATCTGACATCATCTGATATTTCACAAGCAGAATAAATTATTCAGAGGAGAGACAATCTTCCTTTTATATATTTATAAATGAAGATAGTCTGCTACTTGGTATAATCCATGTGTCAGTACGCTGAATCCAAATCTGAAGTCCGATTCTACCTAGGACAATGGTGGTGAACCTATGACATGTGTGCCAGAGATAGCACTCAGAGCCCTATCTATGGGCACACATGCTGTCATTCCAGCATGGTGTGCACCTCATCCCTCTACCCAGCAGCCAATTGGGAACACTTCCTCCCTTCCCCCAACTCAGAGCTCACTCCACCCCTCTGCCCAGCAGCCCAATGGGAGTGCTTTCTCCCTTCCCCCAGCACAGAGCCTGTTGAGTTCATGTACTCCATCTCTAAAAAGGTTCACCATCACTGGCCTAGGATGTCAGGATCTTAAATTAGAAAATCTCACCCTCTTGGTTAGGTTCTTGTGTTGATCACACAGAGTATATTTGCCACAAATATAGCAAAAATTGTCTAGTTTATTAACACAGCTGCGTCTACTCATCGTTAGCTCAAAACAGACTCACGATGACATAGCAGTACTATCCAATAAAATGGTTTCACACTAGAGACAAGCCCTTGGTCCATCTCACCTTAAATACCTATTTCTGACATCAGCCAACTGCTGGAACATGCATGCCACCAGGGACAAGAGTCAGCTGAGGTGGCAGCAAGCATAGTGGTAGCTGCAACTGTTATAATGTCAGCATGTAAAAATACATTACCTTCAAAAAAAGTCACCTTCATCACCCAAAGAGGGGAGGGGGGAACATGGAAGATGTGCCTACTATCAGACGCTCTAGCACTTTTCTTACTTTTTTTCATAAAACAAACTACTTTCATAAAAATTCATACAGACATTTCTCTCCCCTGTATCACCCTATCTTGTATTCTCTCCTCTAAACACTAGTTCACCCTTCATCAGCTACCTTCTCTGATTTTGAATCCAAATCTATCCCTCCTGTAGCACCCCTTCTTCTGCACTTCTGAAATCCCTTTTTATGCCTCCAAATTCTAACAAAGCTTTCCTTAGTCCAAGCCAACCTCTTGATGCCACCTTGAACAAAGCAATTGAACACAAGTATTCCAGAGCATCTATTTCTGCATCAATTGTGTGCATTTTCTTGTCATAAAATAATCTTAATTGTTGTGAAAATCTCCAATTATATTTTACCCCACGTTCCAACAAGAGTTTTGTTGCTGGTTTCATCTTGTAATGCCAAACACGTTCATTTACTGAAATGTCATTGTATACTTCAACATCATTACCATCAGTTTTTAAAATGCCAGACCCAGCTTGTTTTATGAAAGCCATCACCTTTAATTTATCCCCCCAGTTTGCAAACTTAACCAAAACATTTATTTGAACACTTTTCCCTCTCCTCGCACCCAATCTATAAACATTTGCAATATCTTCATTAACGAAATATTTCCCCATTTTCAAATTATTCAACCAATCAATTATTCTATCCTTCAGCTGGTCTGGTGTTTTTTCCACAAGATTATGTATTACTATATTCTGTTTTCTCATCATCTCTTCCACCATATCTATCCTTTTCTCCTGCACATCTACTTTCCTTTTGGTTTCCTTTTCCTCCTCATATTGTGATAGTAATGAAAGAAATAAGATTTTAGTTAAAAATGATTTTCTGCTTAAAATCATTTTTAGCTGCTTTGCAATACAATTAGGTTAACATACCTTGGTCACTCTGTTCCCGGACAAACATTGATAAGTCAACAGAGGCTAATGTCCACAAAGATAAGAATTGTACTCTGGTCCTAAGCAGAACAAACATTATATTCACTATGCTGAATCTGACTAGGACTTTCTGTTTTACACACAGAATCAGAATGCTGATGAAAATTGAAATGATCTACATGACATGACATGACATGACAATGTCATATATTAATAACTAATTGGCTGATGTCATTATTGTAATTAATTCGTGGAAATCAGCTTGTTTACTATATGATATATAAGAAATGCCTGAAAGTCTGTTCTGGGTTCAAGACTTGAATCAAGAGAGTGTCTTTGAACATTGCGCAATAAAACTCTGATTCCTGCTTTAGCCGTGGAATGCTGTTTGTCTTGTTTCATTCTACAACAATATAACCCTTTCATATCATCCTGCATCAATTTCATATCATTTTGCATCGACTTTACACTCGTATCCATCCTTTGAAAATTAAAATCAACCTTTTTAGAAAAATCAGTAAACATTGCAGCCAACTTATCTTGTTTTTCCATAATTTCATCTTTATCTTTTACCCTTATTTCTTTGATTTCTTGAAAACCCTTCACATTTGCCTCCACCATCCTTTCAAATTTCTTAAACAATTTACCCAACTCAACCAATATTTGTGTTTGGTCCATTAGTACAAGTTCCGGCGATGATGTTGGTGTGGGTGCATCTTCAGTTGCTGATTTATCTTTCTTCTTAGGCCTCAGCACTTCTTCTTTTCCCTTTCCTTTTCCAATTTTTTCCATTGTAGCTTCAAATAATAATCTCAATGTAGCCACACCTTTAATTCCAACAAGACTGACTTCTTGATCAAGTTCCAGATTCAATTAGTTATATAACCTCTTTCAAATATTTGACTGAATACAATCACAGGCTTTCAATACTTGTAATCCAAATACAACACAGGCTACTTTGCACACGTAGTAGTCCAACCATACAAGCCCACTACTTTATTATATTCCAACAGAAAAATTATATTCCATCGGCAAAAATGTTTCCAATAACCAAATCTGGATTGAAGACCTTCTCGTATTTGTATATCGACAATCTTGGTAAAAAATAAAAAGCCCAGTAAAAAAAGGAGAGGGTTCCCCTTCACCATGATAAAAGCAAAGTAAAAACCATTTGCAATAACAAACCTCCTTCTGAGTCAATCTTTGAATGTAATCCATGGGGAGAAATGCCAAAGTATTTAATCAAACACCAAAAAGAAAAAAATTGTCTCTTTTAGGCAAGGAAGCCAAGTTAAAATTAAAAGTTTATTCCGTAATTGTAATCCAAGACTCAGCAGTGGCGGTTTTCCGAGCGTGGTCACTCAACCCTTCACCAAGTCCATACAAAACCAGATTTCCACCTTATATTCTCTTCCTTTCTCCTTCTCCTTTTATTTCTCCTTCTCTCTTCTCCCTTTCCTTCTTGATTCACTCACCCTTCTTCCACGACCAACTCCAACCCTCCATTCTTTTCCTTTTAACTCTTGAATCTTCTTTCCATACTATTTTAAGTTTCGATCTTCCCTTTGCCCACCGCCATTACCTGCACGCTTCTTCCCTCCTCCTTCTTCTTCCCAACCTTTACATCCACCTCCCAACTTACTTTTCCTTCAGATCTCCTCTTTCCACAGCATCCACAGCCTCTTTCACCGCTGTTGCAATTATTTAATTCCACCAAAACTTAAAATCCAAAGCCTGGCTCCACTTTATGTTCTAAGGGTCCCGCCCGCCCTCATAGCAGCTCGTTTGGCCCAGCTTACACTGAGTCTCACTTACCGCCCAATCTCTGAACTCCAACCCAGATTTCTGGGGAGGATAGAAATGAATGCTTTTTGTTTTAGACATAGGTATAGTCTTTGTGTGGTAGAGGGAAACACACCCATTGGAGAAATCGGAGGTCACAGAAGATGGTGATTGATTAAATTATTAGAAATATTAAAGTGTTAACATGGAATGTGAAAGGTACAGGGTCTCAAGTTAAGAGAAGAAGAATAGAATCAGCTCTGAGAAAAGACAGGCAGGACATAGTCTTTCTACAGGAAACTCATCAAAAATCTCAGGATACAAATAAGATTTTTTTAGGATGGATGCAATATTATGAAAAGTCCTATGGTACTTCAAAAGCAAGAAGGGTGGCAATTTTGATTTCAACTAGGTTGGGTTTTAAAATGATAAGTAGTATTTCCGACCCAGAAGGCAGATATTTAGTAGTAAAAAGGAAGATCGATGATGAGGAAGTAACTTAAGTGAATATATATGCACCAGATGATCATCAGGGTGAGTTTTTGGATAAAATATATGACATTTTGGCAAAATAAAAAAATAAAAAAAATGATTGTGGCGGGAGACTTCAATTTAATGTCAAATTTAGATTGTACAATATAGCAAGAGGTGGAAAAGATATTAAAAACCAGACTTTGGACAAATGGATGATATCTCTTGGATTAAAGGATACATGGAGAGAACTCAAAGGGTCAGAAAGGGCTTACACCTTTTTTTCGCAGGTGCATAGTTCATATTCCAGAATAGATTATATATTAGTAACAGAGAATATGATTAGAAATATAGATGAGGTAGAAGTGGGAATTTTTAAAGAGTCTGATCACGTGAAAGTGTTGGCTGACTTAAGGATAGAGGATATAAGGAAAACGAGAAAGAACTGAAGATATGATTCTAAACTCTTTAAAAATCAAAAGTGTAAAGAACAAGTAACAGAGAATTGGAAGGAAAGTTGGTATTGGAATGATACGGATGAGGTGAGTTATAATATGGTGTGGGATGCCATGAAGTCGGGTTTTAGAGGGGAAAGTATTAAATTAGCTAGTATTAGAAATAAACAAAATAAGGAATTGCAAGATAAAGTTGAAAATGAGATAAAACAGTTACAAGAAGAGCACATAAAAACAAAAGACAAGAAGGTTTTTGAAAGGATGCAAAGATTAAAGACTGAATTGGCAGGCAAAGATATAGAAAAGGTAAAAAGAGACCTGATTTATTTAAAAAGGGAATATTTTGAATATAGTAATAAGAATTCAAAATTATTAGCAAGAGCAGCCAAAGAATAGAGAGAAAAAAGAGAAATTGGAATTTTAATTAATAAGGATGGAACAAGATGTAATAAGATTGGAGACAAATGCAAAATTGTCAAATATTTTTATCAGGATTTGTATGCTAAAAAGAACATAGATGTGATGAAATTAAAAGCTCAATTGGAGAAACAAATAGAAAATAAGATAAAACAGGAGCATAGAAATAGAATGGAAGAAAGAATAACAGAGAAATAAATAAAAGAAGTAATAGCTAGTTTGAAAACAGATAAAGCCCCGGGGGAAGATGGGTTATCAGCTGAATTTTATAAGGAACTAGCATATTTTGCTCGGCGGTGCCAGGCTCTTTAAAATGGTTTTGGAATGTTTTTGTTTTATGTTTATGCAAATGAGGTTATTTTTTAATTGTAGTTTTTAAATTTTTTATTTTTACGCATGGGCTGTTATAAACTGTGATTTTTAATTTTTTGTTTTTGTTTTTTAGTTTTTAAAAAGAGGAAAGGATGATATAATTTTTTTTATAATTGTTGTATTTAACCAAACAATGTGTTACTATGTGAATTTTTTAAAATAGTTGTACCTTGGATAATTATTTTTTAAAATGTGTAAGAATATGTTATTTTAAAATCAATTTTTCTATACTGTGCTTAGATGTTTTGGTTTTTTTTAGTGAAAACTTATTTATTTATTTTTTTGAATTATTTGTGATTATTGTGAATATTTTTGAATGTTTTGATAACTTATTTCATTAATTTGGGAATTATTTGTAATTATTTTGAATATTTTGGAATGTTTCTTCTCTTGTGGCCTCTGGGTGGGGCTGGTGAGTTTTTCTTATATTTTACTATTTTTCTCTACTGTCCTCTGGGTGTCGCTTCTTCTTCTGGTAAGTAGTCTCTTTCTTTCCTCAATTTAGTTCCGGTCGTCATGGAGTGAGGACGTCTCCTGGTAAGGTCTCTGGTTTAATTTTTTTGGGGGGGTTGTTTTGGGTTTTGGGGGGGTGTCTGTGTGTTTTCTTGTTTGTTTTTGGATGTTTTTGTATTTCCTTTTTCTGTTTTTTTATTTTTGGTTTGATTATTTTTGAAAGTTTTTGGATTGTGTTTTTGGATATTTTTGTGTTTACTTTTTCTGTTTTTATTTTGGTTATGATTATTTTTGACTGTTTTTGGATGGTGTTGTTTTGTGTTGGGGGCGAGGGTATTTTCGTGGGCAGGTCTCAGGGGCTGGACCATGGAAATACCATTGCCGCTTGATGTGGCATTTGGGTGGTGGTATTTCCATGGTCCAGCCTGTGTGGCCAGACCATGGAAATTGCTTCGCCACTTCATGCGGCGTTGGGGTGGGGGTATTTCCGTGGGCCGGCCTGGGTGGCCGGACCACGGAAATTGTATCGCTGCTTACATGCAGCATTGGGGTGGGGGTATTTCCATGGGCCGGCCTGGGTGGCTGGACCACGGAAATTCCCATTGCCGCTTGATGCGGTGTTGGGGTGGGGGTATTTCCGTGGGCCGGCCTGGGTGGCCGGACCATGGGGATCCCATCACCGCTGTATGCGGCGGTGGGGGTGGGGGTTTCATGGCCTGCCTTTTTTTTCATGCGCTGGCTGCCTCAGCATTCTACATGCTCATGGCGCACAGGATGCTGGGGCTTGTAGTTTGGCCGCGGTGCATTTCTGAAGTTCCTTTTGCTCACGCCACTCAGCCTGATTGGCTCTGTTGCAGCGCGGCACAAGGAATGTTGGGAATTGAAGTTCCCTTTTTTTGTTTGCATCCGTGGGGCTCCTGCCCCACTGGTGCAAAATTCAACCTGACAGTTACCTGCGAACCAGGTTTGGGCAAGTGAACAGAGGCTCATTACAGGCTAGTAGGGCTAGTAAACATCCTTTGTCACATTCCAATGGTTAATGCACCATTTTATAGGTATAGATTAAAAGACTTAGTGGTGCCAAAATTGGTAAAAGTATATAATTATATATTGGAAGTAGGGCAAATTCCAACTTCATGGTATAGATCTATAATTGTCTTATTACCAAAACCTGGAAAAGATCCAGAAAAAGTGGAATCCTATAGACCTATTTCTTTGCTAAATCAAGGCGCCAAGATCTTTACAGCGATATTAGCAAATAGATTGAATAATTTTATGGGTAGCTATATAAGTGAAGATCAAGTGGGTTTTTTGAAAGGAAGACATATGGCAGATTTGACAAGTAGAGTATTAGACTTAATTGATATGGAAGGACAAACAAAAGAAAAAATAGATTATTATCTTTAGATATCTTTAAGGCATTTGACTCTTTACAATGGGTGACAATCAATGAGATAGTCAAATGTTATGGATTTGGAGATAAATTTAGAAGAACAATTGAATAATTATATCAACATGGAACAGCTATTGTTAGAGTAAATGATGAGATTACAAATGAAGTGAAATTAGAAGCCGGAACAAGACAGGGCTGCCCACTATCGCCAATATTGTTTATCATGGCAATGGAGTCGTTGGCAAAGGCCATAAGGGAGGATAAAGAAATCAAAGGGGTTTTAGGAAATAAGATAAGTTTATATGCAGATGATACCTTGATAATAACAAAATATCCCAGGAAGGCGTTAGGTAGAATACAAGAACAATTAAAGGAATTTGAAGATATCACAGGTTTGAGAATAAATTGGGATAAGTCAGAAATGATTTTGTTTAACATAGGCAAGGAAGAACAACAAAAGATAAAAGGTAAGGGCAATTTGCAATTTAAGGATAATTTGGAGTATTTGGGGATAAATATTTCAAATAAATTTGAAGAGTTTAAGAAATTGAATTATGGAAAATTGAAAACAGAAATTAAGGATAAAACACAGCGATATCAAAAGTTGAAGTTGTCTTGGTTCAGAAGGATAGTGTTATGTAAAATGATGTTACTATCAAGAATTATTTTTTTATTTGATGCTCTTCTGATTCAATTGAAGGATAATGAAATTAAGGAGTTTCAAAAAATGATAAATAATTTTTGTAATGGTGGAAAGAAACCTAGAATAGTTAAAAAAAACTTTGGTACTTATCTCAGAAGGAAGGAGGATTAGGAATACCAAATTTGAGGAATTATTATCGAGCCTTTCAAATTAAAAATATTGTAAAGATCTTGGCTAGGGAAAAGGTAATTTGGGAAGAAATTGAGATGAAGGATCTTAATAAAATAGGAAAAATTGTCTTTTTGGGTTGTAATATGGGGAAAATTGTTATTAAAAATAAAATGATGAAGACAATATTGGGAATATGGGAAAAAGTGAAGAAGGAATTGGCTCCGGATGTTTCTCCTATTATTGAAATAGAGGATATTAAAAAAAATTCAATAAAAATAGACAAAAAGGTAAAAGAAGTACTTTATAGAAATGAAGTTTTCCTGTTGAAAGACTAGATACAGGCCTGTAAAGATAGTGTTAGAAAAACAGATTTGTATGTACAGTTGAAGATGAATTGGTTCCAGACAGTGTTGGTAAACAAGTGGAATGGTAAATATATGAGAGAAGTTAGTTTAGAAAGAGGACGGACAGAGTTTGAAGAATTGATATTAAAAATAAGAAAGGGGGAAAGCGGCATTAAGGGTCTGGTAAGTTATAGATAGATAGATAGATAGATAGATAGATAGATAGATAGATAGATAGATAGATAGATAGATAGATAGATAGATAGAGATAGAGATAGAGATAGAGATAGAGATAGAGATAGAGATAGAGATAGAGATAGAGATAGAGATAGATATATATAGATATTGTTAAATAAGGAGGGTAATCCTTGGGAACAAGTTGGGAACAAGATCTGAAAATAAAAATAGTGGATGGGAATTGGAATAATAAATGGAAGAAAAGAATTATGAGAACTATGTCAGTTAGAGTGAAAGAACAGAATTATAAAATGTTGTGGAAATGGTATTTGACCCCAGTGAGGTTGCATCAGATTGATAATAAAAAAGATAAAATATGTTGGTGGTGCAAGGATGCATTGGGAACATACGAACATATGTGGTGGAGTTGTAATGTGGTAAAAGAATTTTGGAGAAAAATTGAGAAAGAGATAGGCAAAATTATGGATATGAGAGTTAAATTGGGGTCAAGTACCGTTTTGTTAACTGATGTGGAAAGTATGAATTAAAATAAGGATAAAAAAGAGTTATTAGAGATAATGTTGACAACGGGTAGACAGTGTATCACTAGAAACTGGAAAAATGATGTGATTATAAAAATTGAAGAATGGTAAAAGGAAATGTGGAACTTAGCATTGAATGATAAGTTAACATGGGAGATAAACAAGAAAAAGGGTATCGTTAAAGAAAATAGGTTTTGGAATGTTTGGCAAGCTTTTGTGGATTACTCATTGAAAGGGGAGGAAGCGAATAGACCTGTACTTGGTCAAAGGAGTTTTTGGGAATGAAAACTAATAAAATACTCTGTGCTCTCCAGGGTATTGTATAAAGCACTGGGTGGTTATTTTTTGTTAATTGTTTAGTATTTTAATTATTGTATAGTAATAATGATTTTGAATTTTGATTTAGTAGATATATCAATTTTGGAGGTTATGAACTGATTTTGGATTTGTATATCATGATAATAAGAACATAAAAAAGAATATGAATATTATGATAACTGTATAAATGATATATGTATTAAAAATTTCTATTTTTTGAAAGTATAATCAAATAATTAAAGACGTGAAGAAGAATGTGACACACTACTAAATCATAATGAAATAGTATTATTAAGATATTTCATTTTTATACTTTTCTTTTTATATTTTAGTTATTATATTGTATTAGTAAATAATTGGTCATATTTTGTATGTAAGGCATGTATTTTTATGTATTATTGTTGTTATACTTTATTTGTGTATGATTGTTTTAAAAATTAAATAAAAATTATATCTTAACCTATAAATCCAAGGGTTAACCGTTGGAACTGGCTATAGTTGCTATGCCTCGCCCTACTTGCCTGCACTCACCCTTCGTGCACACGGCCGATCTGGGTACGCAGGTAAACGAAGGATTTAGAAAACCGGCAGTGGGGCAACAGCCCCACAAATGCGAAGAAAGGGAAACAACTTCACTTCCCAACATTCCTTGCGCCGTGCCGCGCCAGAGCCAATCAGGCTGAGAGGCTCTCGCACGGCGCAGCGTTCGGAAACGCGCCGCAGCCAATCAAAAGAAAAGCATTTTAAAATAACGCAGCAAAAACACAAAGCACCAACCCATAACTACAAGCCCCAGCGTCCTGCGCGCCCGCGCAGAACGCTGAGGAAACCGGCGCCCGAAAAATTAAAAAGAAAAACAACTCACAGCCAAGCAAACACCAGCTGGCTTTCTTTCCCTCACCCGCGGTGCCTGAAGGTCCTGACTGGAGTTTCCCCTTTAATATCAGTGGGTGGGGGTTGCGACCCCCCTCTTCCCTGTCTCCCCTAGGGTTGGGAGGTTTGTGGGAACAAAAGGGGTATGTTTCCCAAACCCTTCTGGACTCAGGACACCAGGGAGACGGGATCGATTCCCACCCCCCTCCTTAAAACAACTCCGTCTTTTCTTCTCTTTAAAAACGGAGTTGTTTTAAGGAGGGGGGAGGGAATCGATAAGCTCACCCACTGATATTAAAGGGGAAACCCGATCTACTTTCACGTCTCCACACAAAGCACCATAACACACTAAAGCCCCCCTCCCCACCACCTAGCCCACCCTTCCTAACCCCAATGACCATGCCCCCTCCCCACCACCTAGCCCACCCTTCCTAACCCCAATGACCATGCCCCCTCCCCACCATCTAGCCCACCCTTCCTAACCCCAAAGACCATTCCCCCCTCCCCACCACCTAGCCCACCCTTCCTAACCCCAACAACCATGCCCCACTCCCCACCACCTAGCCCACCCTTCCTAACCCCAATGACCATGCCCCCTCCCCACCACCTAGCCCACCCTTCCTAACCCCAACGACCATGCCCCCTCCCCACCACCTAGCTGACCCTTCCTAACCCCAACGACCATGCCCCCCTCCCTACCACCTAGCCCACCCTTCCTAACCCCAACGACCATGCCCCCTCCCAACCACCTAGCCCACCCTTCCTAACCCCAATGACCATTCCCCCCTCCCCACCACCTAGCCCACCCTTCCTAACCCCAACGACCATGCCCCCTCCCCACCACCTAGCTCACCCTTCCTAACCCCAATGACCATGCCCCCCTCCCCACCACCTAGCCCACCCTTCCTAACCCCAACGACCATGCCCCCTCCCCACCACCTAGCCCACCCTTCCTAACCCCCAATGACCACGTACCTTCCCCACCACCAAATAAATAATTTTTTTAAAATTACTAAAAACACTCAAACACATCCAAAAATACACAAAAACAAAAACACCAAAAACAATACGAAGTAAACAAAGACACAATCAAAAACAAAACAAACAGACAAAAAACACAAACTCCAACCCCCCCTCTCCCCCCCCCCGCCCACACACACACACAAAGGAAAGAAAACAAGCAAACTTACCAAAACAGGTGCTACCTCAACCAGGACTGGAAAAGAAATGAATAAAGAAAGACACTACTTACCAGAAGAAGCTCCACCCAGAGGCCAGGAGAGAAAAGAAAATCAAAATACAATAACCCCTACCAGCACCACCTGCTGGCCACAATAGTAAAAACAATTCAAAAACACACAACAGCCCCAAACAAAAGGGCAGAAGAGTAAAAACAAATCAAAAACATAACACAAATTCACAATTTTACACAAAAGGTCACACCTATAAAAACAAGTAAAAAAATTACACTAAACACACTTTAACACAAATCACAAATATATGTCAATAAAATACAATAGAAACTTTTAAAAATCCTGTGCTGAGTTATAACTCAAATTTAAACTCAAAACATCTAAACACATTTTAAAAACATTGAATGTAAAAAACATTTACTTTTAAATTATTTAAATTATTACCTACGGTACAACTAATTAAAAAAATTCAAAAAACTAAAACATTATTAGCTTACATAAAACAATTTGAAAAAATTATATCATACTTTCTTCTGTTATTAATCCTCAAAAAACCCCAAAAAAGCAGATCACAGTTAATAACAGCCAAGCCAATTTTTTTTACATAAATAAACATTTAAAAAATTAAAATTACAGACTAAGCAATTTTTAAAAAAAATTAACACAATTTAACCTTCCAACACAATGTAAAACTATTGCAAAAATAAAATACGTTCATTTTTTATTAAAACACACGGGGGGAAAGCCCGGCAACGCCGGGCAACCCTTGCTAGTATATATATAAAAGTAAAAATACATTACCCAATTACCAGCCATTTGAACAGCTATAGCACACCTTAAAATCTGTACATGATAAACAAATTCTGAGTTCAGATTTGGAATCAGCACAACCTATATCATGTAAATCACATGTGTTATTCCCAGTAGTAAAATCATTGTTGTGCTGTGATATTGGCGATCCTCATGGCGATCAGCCATGAAGACTGTCCTGTGAATATAATGCAGTGGCCTTTCATTTGCCTTCTGCATCGCAGCGTGTCCCTTGCTGCTGCCGCCAAACTGGGACTGCTGCCTCAGCCACTCCCAGAGCCCTTGCCACCGGCTCCAGGAGGAGAAACAGCTGCGCCCAGCGCCCCTCCCCTTGGCCATCGGGTGGGGAGTTTAAAAGGCACTGGAGGCACCAGAGATCCTGCTGCTGCCGCTGCCACCTCAGCAGTTTTTGGCAGGCGGGGCCCGCAGTGAAGATGCCGAACGTCGCCACCGCTGCACCTCGGGCCCACCTTTCATCACTCGCCTCCGGCCAGGACTTTAAAAAGGCTGTGTGAGGCACTAGAACTTTCATTTTTGTATTTTTATCTGCTGGCGGGGTTGGATTGAGTGTGTGTGACAGTTGATGTTGTTAGTGTGGCTGTAGTCCAGTCACACTTTATATTGCCTATATTGTGTTTTTGTATTATTGTATTTTGTAACTGAGAATTGCCACTTTGTGGAAATTTCTATTGTACCTGTAATTTATTTGTGTTTCTGGGTTTACATTGTATCTTTACTATTTGTTTGGGACCGGATCGTCCTCTTCTTTGGCTTTGTTAGGGACCTATGAGCTATGGGGTTATGTTTTGGGGACATTAGTAGTTGAGGGATCGTGTTTATGTTTGGGTCGGTATTAAACGCGATAATGTTGTATTGTTAACATTGTAGAAATTGCCATTTTGTAGAGAATTCTAGTGTAATTTATTTGTATTACCTGTATTGTACTTACTGTTGGTTTTGTTTATATTTTGACTGTATATTGTGTATTTGATTATGTTGTAATGCCGCCCAGAGTCGGCCATGTGCTGAGAGGGGCGGGGTACAAATTAAAATTATTATTGTTGTTGTTGTTGTTGTTGTTGTTGTTGTTGTTGTTGTTGTTGTTGTTGTTGTTGTTGTTGTTGTACCACTGATCCAGTTCTGCAAGTCTCTTTCTGGTCCTGAGCCCTTTTGGCATGCAAAATCAGCCCCAGGCCAGTATTGATGAAGCTGCTGCCCTCCATCAAGATGGATTCAAGTGGGATTTAATCAACTTGGGGACCATCACCCTTCCCTGTGAACTTCGGCATCCAAGGCTGTGAGTCCTCAGAGTTGTCAGGTTAGTTAACCACCGCCTGACACTCAGCATTGAGTCACTGACATTATGGACTATTCAATTACCATAGCAGGGTAGCCTGGCCAGACTGTCAGCCTATCCTTTTAAAATCCTTCCCTCACAGCCATCTCTGCACCTACCCAATGGGCAGGTAAAAATGCCAGAGCCCTGGCTTTTGAGCAAGGGAAACCTTTACCTTTACCTTTACTTATTTGTGATCAGCTGAAAGTCATGTAGTTGATGGAAAATACAGTACATCGGTTGCAACCTTAACAACTCTAACATAAACTTTTGGGTAAATTCCCTCCTTATTCTCTTGTCTTTCCCATTTAGACAAATAAAAATGAAATTGTATTGGAACTCTTTCTGTCTACTTGCTCAGCTAGAAAACAAATGAACTTTGCCTTTAAAATATCCGGGCAAATGATTACTTTGTTAAGGAAATAACTAACCAGCAGTAGGATATTTTATTTTGCAATTGTAGATTAGATAATACTAGCAGAGGACCTGGTGTTGCCCGGGGGTATCCTACCTGGGCCAAGGAGATACCCGAGCCCACCCACCCCCCGTCCCAGCTGCCTTATCTTTTTGTCTGCTGTCATCACGGCTGCTCTCTCAGCCCTGCCGCAAGGCGCTGTCTCAGCCTGACTCTGGCCCCCACCACTGGCCTCCCCAGCAACTACAGTCAGTGGGTAGCCATCACAGCCCGGCCCCTCCATCCTCCCGTGGGTTGTGTCAGGTGGACGGGAGGCTCCATTTTGATGGGTGGGCATTGGGGTGGCAGCCCGGTCCTGTCCTTTGCTTGCCTCCTGGCTGTGGGTTCTCCCTTTCCCCTGAGGTGTACCTCAGGAGTGAAGAGAAGCCATGCCACTGTAGCCGCCCGCTGACAGTAGTTGCTGGGGTGGGGGTGGCCATAATTGCCACTGTCTGTACTGGTGACTAGGCTGTGCACCACCTGGAACACCGGGCAGACTTTGGTGCATGTGTGGATTCTCGTGCATGTGCAGTCACCTCCCCTGGTCATTTCTGGTGGCCAGGGGGGGCATTGCAGCCCCTTTTTTGGGGCAAGGACCCGAAGGCGGGCTGCCGGTTACCCACAGTGGCCACCCCAGATGTTGAAGGTAGGTGTGCATGCAGTTTCCAGCACAATCGGTGCAGGGGGGTGACTTAGTATGAGGGAGGTCTGTGATGTCACAGAGCCTCAGATCTGTTCAACTGGGAATTGGTTGAGCTGTGGTGATGACATCACAATCCCCCTGGTTGGCTTTTTCCCCTTTGCAGATTGATTTAGGTGGTGTACCCCTCCCCATGGGGCTTGACACCCCTATAGTGACTGTCCCTTTGGCCCAAGGTATCTATGTGCCGAGTTTCAGCGCGATCAGTGCAGGGGTGTGGATTTGTATAAGGAACATACAGCACCGGACCTTGATTTTAGTTATATAGATTTTGCAAGAAACCAAACTACACATGATGTTCAATCTCTCAACTTAGTGTTTCTGAGTAAACATGTACTGGATTGTTTTATAAATAACAAAAAAGATATTTATTTAGCTCCTTTTCATTTCTATATGTTGTCATTCTGATTCTTGTCCTAGCAACATCTATCCATCTCTATCAGGGCATCTTCTAATTTCTTTCTCATTGCATGCTTGGCTTTGCCGGTGCACACACACACACAACCAATTGAAGAGCCACTTGATTAATTGAAGCCAGAAACATTGCACTGGGTCAGTAGTGTGGGTGAAAATGGATAAATGGATATCTAATGGCACCGGGAGCAAAGGACTATGGGCCAAACACACCGGAGTCTGGGAATAAGCCATGCAGGGTGGCAGATATGGATAAGGCTTACCAATAAGCCAACACTAGTGGAAGGTTGCTACAGAAGCCTTGTGGCACACCCCTAGATGATACCATTCCAGTTCCTGGAACAACCCCAGCCCATACCCAATGGAAACAATGCAATTTGATTAAAGGAACACCCGCACTGACTGCCACATGGGAGAGAGCAAATGATCCCAACCCACCCCAGCCTGACCTATTGGACTGTGGGGAGACCCCAGTGCAAGGAGAAGAAATGTGGAACCCTTTACTGTGGGGGAAGAAACCCACCCACACCGGAACCCGGAACTGGGGAGCAGGAAAGCACGAGGAAAACCTGTGGGAGACAATAGTGAGAAACAAAGAAACAGTCAGGAGACAATAAGTAAATCAGGTCCCCATGGGGGCAGCAGAAAGCGGGGTGGTAGCAATGGAGGGCATGGCGGAAGAGTGAGCCAGAGCCCATGCAGTGGCAACAAGGTGGGCAGAGGCCAAAGAAGGCCATGGTTGCCGAGACAGATGACGCACTCGTGCACTGCTTCACGGCATGATGCCCTTGGGCCACAAACTCCAGCAATAAGTACGAGGCCCAGTAGGGGTAACCTCAGGAGTAGGCAGGGGGGGCGGAGTGACAGGTTGCTGCACCAGGTGGCCACAGTCATACTTGTCCCCGGGTGCAAGCTGGGATGGTGTCATATACTGGAGCCAACCCAGTAATGCACCCAGAGGGGTGGGCTGCCTCAGCTGGGGCCAAGGCCAGACCCAGGAGGGGTCTGGTGGGGTAAGCGGGCCGGAAATGGCATGTTGTACCGGATACTCACTGAGGCCCTGCAAAACGGACCCAGAAGAGGAGGGAGAGGCCGGAACATCAGAAGCCGCAGGAGGGGCAGCACCCGCTGTCCCCACGTGGGGTGACCCGGCATGGGGGTCCCCCTGTGGAGCAAAAGGGGATCGAGCGGGGGCCCCCAGGGGATTCTGGAGGGCAGCACATCCCTGGAGGAGAGGGGGGAGAGGAAGCGTCGAGGCCTCAAGCACCACCACCCTACTTAGGAGGGAGGCAGCATGGTCGCGCCACCCACACTCAGCCTCATCGGGGGTGGGGAGAGTTGGGGGCGACACCTTAGGCTGTGCAGGGCCGGCAGCCACCCGGAGTCTGGCCGAGAGCCTGGCTGAAACCCGGGTGGTGCGAGCCACAGCAGGGGGCACTGGGCCGGTGGAGGAACATCAGTGCCCTATACGCGGGGACCTGCTGGCTGGAGCCATCAGATAAGGAGGGCAGAGCTGGCATTTCTCACGGGAACCAAGCAACTCCCGCGAGAAACGCCGAAGAAATTTCAACCAAAGGAGAAGCAGAATTTCTCCAGAGGAAGGAAATGCTGAATGGCTGGGCTGGGAGGAGCCACCCCTTATAAAGGAATGCTTGCTCCTCCCAGCCCTACCGGCAGGAAAAATGCATGCTACCGTCTCTTGGTGGGGAGTGGTGGCAAAGCACGTGTCCAACAGAGGGGCCTGTCCAATGGGCCTATTTTTTGTCATGTGCCATTGAGTCATTTCTGAGCTGTGGTGGCACTATGAATGAGCAACCTCTGAACAATATTGTGTGAACCCTCAAAGTCCATCAATGCCAGTTTCACAATGTTATAGACTTCCTCCTGAACTTTATATCCTTTGTCATTGCTTATTAGATCAATTATGCAAGATCAGATGTAACTGGCAATGTGAAGCATAACTTAACCCTTCCAAGGTTCAAAGTTCAGGTAAAGTAAAGGTAAAGGTTTCCCTTGCTTGAAAGCCAGTCATATCCAACTCTAGGGTGCAGTGCTCATCTCTGTTTCAAAGCCGAAGAGCCAGCGCTGTCTGCTTCTGAAGACATTTCTGTGGTCATGTGGCAGGCATGACTAGACACCGGAGCACATGGAATGCTGTTACCTTCCCACAGAAGTGGTCCCTATTTATCTACTTGCAATTTCTTGCTTTTGAACTGCTAGGTTGGCAGGAGCTGGGACAAAGATGGGAGCTCATACTGTCCTGCAGTACTCAGGAATTGAACTGCTGACCTTCCGCTTCCCAGTCAGTGTCTTAGCCACTTGAGCAGTCCCTCAAAGTTCAGAGGATGGTGCAAATGTTATGAAACGTAGTTCCCAAAAGGAGTAATGAAACCCTATATATACTGGTGAACTAGTTGTCATACCTTGGTTGAAATAGCATAAAATAAAATACAATTTATGGGTTATCATGTTTTATTAATAAAATGCAGGTGTAGTTATTTTTATAAGGTTTAGGGGTCTGCTTTTCCAGGGAGGAAGAAGGGAAAGGGAAATGGCCTGCTTTGCATAATTTTTATGTTACTTTTATGAAGTAAGTAATTGTTTCAGATGAGTTCTAAATGCATCCGGAGCCAAGATATTTTTTAAAAAAATACTGCATCCAGTGCTGCACATTTATGGTTACTGTAGTTTTCTCCAAATGTGACATTTCAGGAAAATAAATTGTGATGTCATAATAGTAAAAACTGAAATGTAATGTCAGTATGGGAGAAATGCAACAGCTAGTCTCTATATTTTCACAAAAAAAATCAGTGTTCTAATTGTTTTTAGCTTTTAAAGAAGTGTACAATGAAGGCCTGGGTTCAAGCTAAATTAGTGTCTCATCCTAATTAGTTATCTTCTTCATTATTGTGTGAGGGGGAGGGAGGGAGAATTGTAAAGTAGCTGTGGATGTTTTACTGGAAAGTAAGACCGTGATCATCCACACAATGGTATCCCTATTTATAAGGTGGACAATAAAGAAAGCTAAACTTTCCTGATTACACCATCCTCTTAATCACTCATTGACTTCCAGTAGTTTTGTTTCTTTTCCTGGCCTATGGCCTTCAACAGAAAATGAGTGATAAAAAACAGCTGTGCCTCCAAGTCTTTCAGCTTCCTCACTAGAGCCTCACAGTTATTTGCAATGCACTAAAAAAATATGTCTGAAAGTATAATTTGTTTCATGATGGTTAATGGACTTCATAGTAAGCTCTCTTTCATGTCCTGGATGTTTGCCCTAAGGAGGCAAATCTCTAGCTGAAACATCCTGACAAGTCTGCAAACTGCTGCCTCTACTACTACTACTGTACCACACTTGGTACAGTAGTAGTAGAGTTCTTTGGGTAGTGGCACAAATTCTATCCACAGTATCCTACACAGTCACTTCCTTATCATTCGCTACCTGATGACTGTTCTAGCAGCTCAGAGTCACTGTCTTTAGAGACTGTTGTCCTTGCTCTAGTGTCTCCAGATCATTGCCTGTGGAGAGGACTAAGAACCATGGCTCATCTTCCAACAGCAGAGATTCATCATCTATGGGGCAGCTGACCACGTTCTAGTAGCTCAGCATTGCTCTTATGTTAATGACCTGATATCAGTCCTGTACTTCCAAAGACACGGCACGCTTCTCTGTGTCCCATAATTCAAAGTGCTTGCCTCTTAGATGAGGTATTCTTCTTCCTCCTTTGAGAAGTTCATAATTGGCTGCTCTTCCATGGAGTTCCACCTTATTAAAGGAAAGTTTCATTTTCCCTGATGAGCTGAAGCATTGAGAGACAGTTTTTAAGCTGCAGCACTTTTTGTTCTAGTAGGGCAACTAACTTTCTTTTCCTGCAAGTATATCCTCCTATATCTTCATTTAGGGAAATGAGCATTCCACAGGCCGAGTAGGTCACATGGACACTTGATTGCTGTCCATGTCTCTTACCCTGGGTGGGCAGAGAGCCGTTCAAATTCACCAAATAAATATCCATGCACATTAGTGCCACTGTTTTTTTCTCCCTGTTTGAGAGCTCATACTCACCAGCTACCAAAGAACCAGAATGCAGCTGTAATTGCAGGTTTCTCTTTCAACCAAGTGGGTGGGTCATTTCCTCAGTTCTCAGTAGTTTCTCTTAGCAGTAGCTCCTCCATCTAGTATCAGGTGTTTGCAGCAGAACATGCTGCTGCAATCAAATTAAGGGTGAAAATCACACCATCACATCTCCAAAGAGCTTGTGAAAAGTTTCTCAAGTTAACAGATACTGCCTCTCTACCTTCTGTCTTTTTCACCAATGCATTAAAAATACCCATGTTTTCTCTCCCTGTTTCTGAACTCCAAGCAGAATGAAGTGAGAAGGTCTACAGTTTTTGCATATTGTAGTACAATTTTCCCCTTCTTTCTGTAAAGACCTCCTCTGGGCTGACCATGAAAGTAAGCAGCCTAACATTTTTGTTATTGTATTAATTCCTTACACTCCTATAGTGGAGAGCAATCACTGTCTGGCAACTATCACCTGTTGTCATTTGTTCCTTTTGACTGGATTGTAGTCTAGAATACTATAGTTGTAATGGTTGTGTTCTGGTTAGTACAATTGAGTTATAACTCTTCACTTTTCAAGTCTGTACTCCTGTTCTCAATTACATGGTCTGACTAACCTGTGAGCTGATATGTGTCGGTGCTCACAAGACCTCTTAGGAAGTGATCAGAAGCATTTCATTTCAATTGAAGCCTCCAAACAATTTTTGAAAACTGAAGAGTATATAATTGTAGTCCCATCTGGAGTTCACCAGGGCATGAATGACAACAACTCATGTCTTTAGTGTCTTCTATAAATGTGAAGCTGCTGTTTTGACCAAAAGATACAAAAAAAATTGGTGCCACAGTTGCATGTAAGAATCTAACAGCAATGTTGAATCCAAGAATACCCCCAAATTATCAACTTGCTTCTTAAAGGAGATCATGGTTGTTTCTCTTCCTTGTCTTTCTTATCATTATAAAGAAGTTCGTACCTTTCAATAGGCTTCTGTGGCTGGGCAGCTCCCTTGGCAAAATAGATGATAGTTTCAGCTACAAAAATGAGGATCTTGGTTCCAAATTATGTCGCATACACAACTCAGAGACAATCTGTGGAACTGGAGGCTACTTCCCAGTGAGCGCCCTTCAAAACTAAATGGTGGCTCCTACTCAGGGTCACTGCTCCATTGAGGCTCTCAGAAGTATACTAATGCTTTCCTAGAGGTTCCCCTGCCTGGTGAACCTTATGGAGAGGGCCAAAGTTGCATCTCTCCTTATTTTCAAGATTGTTCCATTTGCTCTCAGTGTGGGAGCAAACCTCATCCGGCCATATCCCCACCGGAAATCTTTTTACTTTTGCCTTAGATCATCGCTGTTTCTGAAAGAATAAACATTTCCTTACCCTCTTCATTCACTGTGCCCCACTGTTAGTAATGTTGGTCTTGTGTGAATTGAGCCTAAATTTAGTCGCACACATCCAGCTGCAATGGATTCTAAGCAGTAGAAAACATATTAGCTCCACATTAAAAAAAATAGATATAATTTGACTTCTATCTATAATACTTGTTGTAATGAGGAATCCATTATGATAAATTACCTTGACTTATATTTTGCTTAGGTTCTTAGTTGTTTGTAGTTTGATAGAAATCACTTGCTTAGTTTGAGAATCGCAGCATCTTCCAAAAGTTGGCATAAGCATACACTAGTGTGTCTGGCAGTAACCTGTAAGGGTTTTTCCAAAGTTGAACTTTTCAACTCATTCACCAGATGGGAGGGGGGAGGAGTATGATGTATGTATGACTTTATCCACATTACATATACATGCACTAGGAATGACTAGGAATGACCGGGACATCTATACATTCATATAATATAGAAGTACTATAACTGGCAAGGATTGGCATAAAATGCCTAGATACTGTACATCAGCTATAACACTAAGTGTAGGTTTAATGATGTAATTGCCTTGCCAAGAACCATTATAAAAAAGGAAGGGAATCAAAGGAGAGTTATCTTGGGTCATCCTCATCTTTGAGGAACACACACACACACAGGGAGATGCCTTCCAGATTTCATGCCATGCTGTGATGTCAACTCTACGCAGCTTTATGGGGGCGAACCATGCCCGTCCAAGAGACAATTAGCCAGAGGGGAAAAGGTAGCTATGAAATCTGATTTATTATTTTCCTTCCTTGCACTCAGTGAATACTGTAGAGAAGTAAGATAGGATTTTAAGAAGCAACTTTATATGCCTATTTTTATGAAAAAAGTAGTTTGCTAATAAATGAACCTAATGCTGCTGAAAGGGAGTGTTTTCTTCAAGCAATAGGAATTGAGAAATTGAGGAATTGTCCCAGGTAAAGTAATGGAAACCATCCTAAAAGAT
Organism: Bradypodion pumilum; assembly: GCA_035047305.1. Classification (NCBI taxonomy): domain Eukaryota; kingdom Metazoa; phylum Chordata; class Lepidosauria; order Squamata; family Chamaeleonidae; genus Bradypodion; species Bradypodion pumilum. The sequence goes on along the minus strand of JAWDJD010000009.1, from coordinate 12,302,369 downwards.
AGAATTAATAGGCACATAGAAGAGAAGGCGCTGCTAAAGGAGAGCCAACATGGCTTTTACAAGGGCAAATCATGCCTCCCTAATATGTTGGAATTTTTTGAGAGTGTCAACAAGCATGTGGATAAGTGGGATCCAGTTGGCATTGTTTATCTGGACTTTCAGAAGGCTTTTGACAAGGTCCCACACCAAAGGCTCTTGAATAAACTTACCAGTCATGGAATAAAGGGACAGATCTTGTTCTGGATCAGCAACTGGCTAAGGGACAGGAAACAGAGGGTAGCACTAAATGGACACTTCTCCAAGTGGGGGGAAGTCAAGAGTGGGGTCCCCCAAGGTTCAGTACTGGGACCCCTGCTTTTCAACCTCTTCATAAATGATCTAGAGGTAGGAGTAAAAAGCAAGGTAGCCAAATTTGCTGACGACACTAAATTATACAGGGTAGTGAAAACTGTGAGAGATTGTGAGGAGCTCCAGAGGGATCTCTTGACACTGGGGGAGTGGGCAAAACAGTGGCAAATGAGCTTCAACATTTGTAAGTGCAGAGTGATGCATGTTGGGGCAAAAAACCCCAATTACATTTATAAACTGATGGGTTCTGAACTCTCTGCGACAAACCAGGAAAGGGACCTTGGTGTCCTGGTGGACAGCTCAATGAAGGTGTCAACCCAGTGTGCCTCAGTAGTGAAAAAAGCAAACTCAATGCTAGGGATCATTAGGAAGGGTATAGAAAATAAGTCAGCAAGTGTCATTTTGCCTCTTTATAAATCTATGGTGAGGCCCCATCTGGAATACTGTGTACAGTTCTGGTCGCCATACCTCCAAAAGGATATTATGGAGTTGGAGAAAGTGCAGAGGAGGGCAACCAGAATGATTAGGGGACTGGAACACCTTCCTTACCATCTGAGGCTGCAACGGTTGGGCCTTTTCACTCTTGAACGACAGCATCTAAGAGGTGACCTGATTGAAGTTTATAAAATCATGCACGGTGTGGACAAAGTAGATAAGGAAAAACTGTTTTCCCTATCGCATAACACTAGAACTAGGGGACACTCAATGAAACCTTTGGGTACTAGTTCTCAAACAAATAAGAGAAAGTACTTTTTCACCCAGAGGATCACTGGTCTATGGAACTCCCTGCCAGAAGAAGTGGTGAGAGCTGTCAGTCTTGACAGCTTTAAGAAAGGATTAGACAAGTTCATGGAGGACAAGGGTATCAATGGCTATAATTATGGATACTTAAGGACAACCTCGGGGTTGGAGAGATAGGCAGGATATCTCTCAATGCCATTTCCAGGGAATCCTAAGCAGGTGAAGGCATCTCCTTGGGAATACCCTGAAGGAAATGGTGAGCCACTGTGTGAGGCAGAATGCTGGACTGGATGGGCTGTGGCCTGTTCCAGCAAGGCTGTTCTTATGTTCTTATGACAGTGGGAAGGTGAGATAAAGAAATTAGCAACTCTAAACAAAGAGACTATATTCCTTTAATCTCCAATATTTTGGATATCAGAGTCCTGAGAGAAGGGTAGCTGTTCAGCTGTTCAGCCTTCACCCTGAGTCATAAGGGAACAAGTTGAATGGGGGGGGGGGGGATGTCAAAGAAGGCACATTGCCACAATGTAGCACCCAATTATCTCAGAAGGACAAACACACTCACTTTCTACTCTTCCCAGTGCAGCCAGGAGGGAGGAAAAAATGGAGTTTGTTTACAGTCAGGGCCACTGACTTTATTCAGCCACCCTTACTCAGCTAATAAAGGAAAGCAGGGGAGCCGTTTCTCTCAGCAAATATTTACTACAGGCCAGAGCAGATTCCACAAAGCAAGACCAAAGCACTGGGCATTTTAAAGCACCACCATCCCCTTACTGATGGGTAGCAGAAATTTAATAAAGGGTAAATCGGGGCAGCCCAGCTCCACTTGTAATAGTTTATCTGTAAAAGGCTGTGGTGGCTCAGTGGTTAAGAAGCTTGCCTTGTTAGCTGGAAGGCTGGCAAGTCAGTAGTTTGAGATCCGGGCACTGCATGACGGATTGAGCACCCGTCTCTATTTCAACTTTTGCTGATATGAAAGGAGCCTCATTTGGCTCCTGAGTGGAGTTTCTTCTGCAAAAATCCTTTCAACCCAGTATAATTTCTGGCATGAAATAACAACAACAACAACAACTACTACTACTACTACTACTAGTAGTTGTAGGAATCGGGGCTGCTGAGGGCCGTAGGTCCCGGAGGAGACTGATCAAGGAACCATACGAGGCAGTATGGAGGAGGATATGATCAGTGGTTTATTGAGGAAAAGGCATAACCATTTATAGATCAGAAGGCAAGGTAGAAAACACCGTCACCCAACAGTCAATCACATCACCTATTTACTCAGGTTAATTGGGGATCTCTCGGGGGGAAGTTAATTAGTGCGGGCAAACACTGGGTGAGACAACACCATTGTTTTGGGCTTAGACTAAGGCAATCATGGCTCCTGTTTGCTTCTGGGATGAGACTGAGATTCGGGATTACTCTAATAAGTAACGCCTTAGCTTGCTCAGCAGGTTCGTTGGTCAGGTCAGGTAATTGGGTGAATCAAACCCTATCATTTATCCACCCCCCTTAATTTGGGTGCTCGCAGAGCCCACGGGCCAGGGAGCCTTTCTCCCGAAAGTGGCCTCTGCCGGGCCATTCCGTGCCCACGGGGGCACGGGGAAACCACAAGTAGTTGTAGTTGTAGTAGTAGTTGTTGTTGTAATAGTAGTTGTTGTTGTTGTTGTCTGAAAGAAAACTGGCATTTCAGGAATAGGCCTAAGAGATGTATCATTTTTTTCATTAATATTTCTTTAGTTTACAATGTCTGAAATATGTTTTCCCTTTGAGAAGTACATAAGAACATAAGAACATAAGAACAGCCATGCTGGAACAGGCCACAGCCCATCCAGTCCAGCATTCTGCCTCACACAGTGGCTCACCATTTCCTTCAGGGTATTCCCAAGCAGATGCCTTCACCTGCTTAGGATTCCCTGGAAATGGCATTGAGAGATATCCTGCCTATCTCTCCAACCCGGAGGTTGTCCTTAAGTATCCATAATTATAGCCATTGATACTCTTGTCCTCCATGAACCTGTCTAATCCTTTCTTAAAGCTGTCAAGACTGACAGCTGTCACCACTTCTTCTGGCAGGGAGTTCCATAGACCGGTAATCCTCTGGGTGAAAAAGTACTTTCTCTTATTTGTTTGAGAACTAGTACCCAAAAGTTTCATGGAGTGTCCCCTAGTTCTAGTGTTATGCGATAGGGAAAACAGTAAGGAACTGGCTAGTTGTAATCAAAGATAGGCAAATCATTGAGGGGCTTCTACTTCCAGAAACAAGGCAACAATGACAGTGGTTTCAAGTCATTTCTGCAAATTGTTTATATAACATAATTTCTGCAACTGAGACAACACAAATAAATATTATTGAGTCAATAGTACTATGCAATATCTTAATATTTTTGTCCCAGAAAAACATCTTGTTTTAAACAAAACCTTGGCCTCCCTCTGATGGTGACAGAAGCAAGGATTTGCAACCATAATGCATATCAATTGAGAGTCCTTACAGAATACATAAAACACTTGCCTTGTATTGTAATGTTGCCATTTTAGATGGCAAATGTTTTGCAAAACAATTTGCCTTATTGCTTGCTCACTTATTGCTATCTGTTACTGAAAGAAAACATTCTTTTCTCGGGATGTGTAAGAGAGAATTCAAAGTGCCATTTGAAACCTGGGCATTACTAAAATATATTTTGGAATAAGCAACACTGAAAACAATGGATCCATTCAAAGCAAACATTGGCAGTTAAGCTGTCAATCTCCATTTGTTTTAATTTTTCTGCTCTTTTGTTACAGAATTGCTTTCATAAGTGTATTTAAAGTTTTGATCAGTTTTTTAAACCTCTAGAACATTGAAACAATATTCTCCATTAAACTCAGCCTGATTCTATTTGAGCCCTGCTTTGGGGATACATTTTGCTTTTGAAAATGACAAATAGTTCTGCTTTGTTTTGGATTCTTAATAATTTCCAAACCCTAATTCAGTTATATCATATCATTTTATATGAGTCTTACAGCTTAGTAAGGTGTTGGACATCCCACTACGGCAGTGAAGTAGACCGTACAGCCAGCGACTCAATGCCGAATGTTGGGTGATGGTAAATAATTTAACTCCCTAAAGGGGCCAATAGCTATGGGTGAATGAGCCACTATAGGTGGGATGATGGCCCCTTCAGTGGAGGAAATGCCATTGGTAATCATAATTTTGGGCCCAATGGCAAAATGGGAAGGAACTCTGTTTCCCAAAGGTCATGGAGGCAGAAGAGGGCATGCCAGATGGACTGATTGTGAAGGCACACCTTGCTAATAACCTGAAGGCTGCGGCAATCCATTGCAGTCCCAGTGTTAAATCCTGCATGTTATATTTCATGTGTGCTGCAGGAGATGTCTCTGTGATCATAGTGTGTCGGTCACTTCATGGCAAGCTGGGATCCACCTTAAACAAATTCACGCCAATGGCATTTTCCCTGTTTCAGGAAAAAATTTATTCTCGGACAGCTGATGACAACTTAGTCTATCAGCCACCTGAGACTAAAGCTTAGTTATAAAGGAAACATGTTGATCACATAAGATCTGAAGTGTGGGTTTTTTTAGCTTAAAAGATTTGAGGATGTAAGTCTTGCTGTGACCTCCTAACTCAGTCATGGCAAACCTTGGCACTCCAGGTATTTTTGGACTTCAATTCCCAGAAGCCCAAGTCAACAGTCCTGCTGATCAGAGCTTCTGGGAATTGAAGTTCAAGAACAACTACGCCAAGGTTTGCCATCTCTGTCCTAACTGATATATTGAAGAACTGCTACCAGAGCTAACAAAAGAACTAGGCTAGATGAATGCTCCACTTCAGTTTAAATGCCACATAATAGCAAAATCTTGAAAAAGCCAACCCCTCATCAGTTCAATGCATAACATTAAACCAGCTGGGCAAAAAGCAAATGAGGAAAAAATCTTAGCAGAAGAATGTCAAACTGGGGAGCCTGTTATTTGTGTACTGTTACGTCTAGAACATCAAGCAGAATACATGTGGTTTAGACATGTCATATCTGGAAAATGGTGTCTTTTATGAACTGTTGTATGGACTTCTCTTGCCATTATCTGCATACATGTAAAACATGCTTAAACATGCTTCAAAAGGAAAAAAATGTCTTGAGCAATTGTATGGGTTAATATTCATTTATATATCCAACAATTATTGAATGAAATTTTAAGTATAGAACACCTCACCTCCAATCTTGGCAGCCTAAGAATACATGAGGCTGGGTCCATCCTCTCCCTACTTTTGGGAAGTTCTACTTATAGAAATGCCTGTACCCAATTTCAGGGAACTCTTGTTGCCCCATTGTAATACAGCTCACTCCATTTATCAGGTCCATTAGCTTCAAGAAATTAAAGCTCTATCATGGACATGCTTGCACCAGCCTATTTGCACACATCTAAATCTGGATTCAACTCACGTAATTTTTAGGAACAATACTTGGCACTATATATGCTAAATGCAGAAGGTAATCCAATTGAGTATATGAGATCAATCTTGGATATCTTTCTCTGGGACTATTTTCCCCCCAACCTCATTGCTCTCAATATTTCTGAGTGCGAAAACAGTACCCAACTCAGGACAGTTTCAATGCAGTTCCATATGTCCATAGGATACAATGATGTGGGAACATATGTTCTAAGTTCCATTAGTTTCAGTGAACCTTGTGGACTGATTTGCTACTCTGGAGAGGAAATAGAATTGTGGCTAACCTAAATCCTAGCACACATTAATATTCCAGTCATTTGTGTATAAAAGTGGCCAACTGACCTCTCAGGCATATTTTCTTATATCTTGGAGAGTTTATAATGGCTAGAATTGTATAAGTGCCTGTCTTCCTACTAGCACTAATTGTAAGTTCCAAGTCATAATGGATGGTAGATAGCAACTGGCATACACCAAGATGGTCAAATATCCAAGGATGTGGCTGAATTAGCTCTGAATAATTGGCTAGAGGAGCAAATTTCTGAGTCCAAACCTCAAAGAGCAGGTGTTGCATTAATTCTCCAAATGCAAAGGCCAAAGGAGGAGAATAAACAGAACCATTCCATTCTAATGGGTATGTTGCAGTTCATATCCTGCTCTGTATACTATTTCTTTGTTGTTAATGTAAGCTATGTGATTGCTTAACAATGCTGCAGCTTTTGACTTTATTGCTGGAAAGTTAATATATTCATTAGAGAACAAAGCCTAAAGTGTATTGTTAAATTAAAGAATGTATTGACTCCATCTTTAGGAACAGGTTGAAAATACTTGTGTAAGTATAAAACTATAATTCTTCATGTTTTTATATGTCTAACAAAAACTTTGTTGGTAATGCTTACTGGATTCTGTCTAACTGCATTTTGTGTAGCATAAAACATTCAGGCTAATGTTAGAAATTCCTTTTCAGGAGAAAAACATAGTTTCATAAAGTCCCAGGGCAGGCAGACACAGTTCCTCTTTCATCCTCTTTCAAATAAAACAAGAGATACTGTTGGAAGAAGAGATTCTTAGGTTGGAAAGTCCTCAATCAGTTACTGTGGAAGAGCAATGGACAAATTCAAATAGCTGCATCACTAGCAGAAAAATTAGATTAAAGCTAAAGGGACATCTAGTGGCTAACATGAGTAGAAGTTAAAAGAAAGTCCTTTGCTGCATGGAATATGAGAAGTATGAATCAAGGTAAAATGGAAAATGTAAAGCAATAAATTGAAAGTGTAGAAATTACAGTACTTGATGTCAATTAATTAAAGTAGACTGAAACTGGATATTTTTCAGTGAAATAATTGTTCTATTTGGAAAGGATCAACACAGAAGAAATGTAGTGCATTGAATCCTGAAGCAAGATGTAGCACTAGCAGCTAGGGCAGGGATTCTCAACCTGCAGCCTGTGGGTCAGATGCAGCCCACGGCATCATTTCATGTGCTCCTCCGCCACTGCCTCCACCACACCAGAAAGTTCCATGTAGTGGAGGAAGGGCAAAATGGCCATCTGCCCCAAAGCTGTCTGAGGAAATGTGAACTGGCCCCTGACTTTAAAAGGTTGAGAATTCCTGCACTGGGTATTATTGCATGATCTAATTGAATATTGTCAGACTGGGGAAACCCAATAATACAATCATCATTCAAGTCTATAATCCAACCACCAATGAAGAAAAAAATGCCATAGCCAGCTTCTGTGCAAGTATCCCAAAGGAAACTGATTATTCATCAAAACAATACATAGTTATAATCATATGTGACTGGTATGCAAATATAGGAAACAATTAGAACCAGGTATTGTTGGGGGGGATTGTTCTAAAGAACAGAAATGAAACAGCAAGGTAACGCATAGAGTACTGTGACGTCAACTATCTGTTTGTTTTAAATACATGTTTCATGCCACCACACAGATGACTGTACATTGGATATTACTACATAGTCAATATAGAAATCAAAAAGACTATGGAATTGGGAGCAGGAGATGGAGGAACTGTGTCCTCTCCACCAGAAGCAGATTGTGGTACTGATCACTATCACTACCTATCATAAAAGTACAATTGAAAAGGATACTAAAAAATTATAGTGCCAAAATATGGTTTAAACAATATTCCTGATTAATTTAGTATCCACATAAGGAGTAGAATAACATTACTAAATCTAATTTAATATGTACTAGAAGAGGAGGAAAAACATAAAAGCTTGCCCAGAGGGCTTGCCTCCACCTCCACCTTGACCCAGAGTGGTGTGGGTGTGGCTAGGGGGAACTTGCTGGGGCACGCGCTTCTTTAGGCTCATCTGTCTGTACTTCCTTTCTGCATGCACGCGCGACCTTCAGCAATTGCTCCCGCATGTGCCTCTCACCCTCGCTCACCCAGGGCCAAAGCCCGAAGGTTCCTGGAGGAAGCAGCCCTGGTATGCAGTCTCTTCTGGACCAGGACCGGCGTGCCTTGTGGGCTGAAGCCTTGACCACGAGGCGCGCTGCAACAGGCCCAGTCTTGAAGAGACCGTGCACTGGGTCTGCTTCCTCCAGAAACCTTCGGGCTTCGGCCCTGGGTGAGTGAGGCACATGTGGGAGCAATTGCCGAAGGCTGTACACGCACACAGAAAGGAAGTACACTGTTGTGTTTGGAATATTGTGCCTTTAAGAATGTAACACTCGGATGAGTGGATATAATAATCACCAGCTGTAACACTGTAACCTTCTGTATTAGGACGCGAGCTAGTGACCACTAGGGGCAATAGCGAGCGCCCAGCTCACATGGTTCCAATTCCCCAAATACCTACAGCGCGGGAAGATTCCCGCCATCACCTCACCTGGACAAGAAGGGCGTGACGGGGAATGACGTCACACAGACAGTAGCCAATAGGCTATCGAGGAGCCACATTCAAATGTATAGCCACAGTATATATTGAGCTGTTCATCTGCCATTACCACATGTTCCCCCGGACCATCATGCAATAAAGATGTGTTAAGCCAACCTTTCGGCTGTTCTATTGTCTTGGTTCTCATACACTAAATTGGCGACAAAGGTGGGATAATGGATCCCCATGGAATCAAGACAACGCAGGCCGGTTTCAACATCAACAAACCGGAAGAATGGGAGCTGTTTGAGATGGACTTCCAAAGCGCACTGATGGTGTCCGACATCTCAGACGAGGGGAAGAAGAGGGCCATTCTCATCAGGATGCTCGGGTTTCCCGCCATGAAGGTATTGGTGGACCTGGTGTCTCCGAAGAGGGTGAACGAAGTGCCGGTCAAGCAGCTCCTGAAAGCGATGCGTGACCATTTCCAGCCCTCGGTTTCAATGTTTTCGGCTCGGGACGCGTTCTGGAAGAGAGTCCAGGCGCCTGGTGAGTCCGTGGCTGCCTTCGCAGTGGCCCTCCATTTGGCCGCCGGCCCATGCAAGTGGGAGAACCTGGAAATCGCCCTCAGGGACCGCATGCTGTGCGGCCTGTGGGACGAGGAGGTTCAGCGAAAGCTGATGAACAAGGAGCCGCCCCCGACGCTGCAAGGGGTCGTGAAGGAGGCGCAGGCAGTGGAAGCCACGAGGGCCGGGGTTAAGGGGTTCAGAGCAAGGCCCCCACAACCCGACAAGGCAGCGGGCTCGGTGCAAGCGGCCAGGCGGGCACCACACTCCTCCACGGAGAGCAGCAAGGACGAGGACATCCGGAAGGTGCGGAAGGATGGCCGGCGTTGCGATGGCTGCGGGGCGCTCCATGACCGCATCAAGTGCCCGTTCAGGAAGGCCGAGTGCCACAACTGCGGGCGCCGAGGCCACATAGCCAAAGTCTGCAGACAGAGACCAGAGAGGCTCAACAGACCACCCACCGAAAGGCCAGGAAGGCGTCCGGCCCTCGAGGAAGCAGGACGGTGTGGGCCGCATCTCCGATGACAGCGACGACGACACGGCAGTCCACAGCGTGTCCTTAGGACACCCACGATATTTTGTTGAGGTACTGGTGCAAGGGGTCCCTGTTAAGATGGAGATAGACTCGGGGTCCTCATATTCCATCATTTCCCAGAGGGAGTTTTTGGGAATTTCCCCCAACGTGCGGCCCAAGCTCAAAGCACTGAGGTCTACGCTGCGGGACGTGCAGGGGAATAGCATTCCGGTGTTGGGGGTTGGAAAGTTCAAGGTTCAATACAAGCAGCACGCCGCGGAACTTCCCCTGGTTGTTCTCAAAGGGGGGAGTTGTTGCCTCCTTGGGACTCAATGGTTTAAGCCCCTGGGTTTGTTCATTGGGGGGGTGCATGCCGTTGGGACTGACCTAATTCAGGAGGTGTGCAACGCGCATCCCGAAGTGTTCAAGAAGGGACTCGGAAAATTCAAGGGCCCCCCAGTCGCGTTCGACCTGGATCCGGAGGTCCGCCCAATAAGACTCAAACCGCGAAGGGTGCCTTTTGCACTTAAGGACAAAATAGAGGCGGAACTGGACAAATTGGTGGGCCAGGGGATCCTTGTTCCTGTTGATTCCGCGGAGTGGGAAACTCCGATTGTAACAGCGCTTAAGGCCAACGGGGAGGTTCGAATATGCGCTGATTACAAATGTAACATTAATAAGGCGATACGCCCAAATGCGTATCCGGTGCCGGTAGTCAGCCACCTGTTGGCCAGGTTACATGGGGGAAAGTGTTTCGCAAAGCTTGACCTGGCGCAGGCTTATCAGCAGCTCTCGGTAACCCCAGCTGCAGCTGCTGCACAGACGATAGTCACTCATGAGGGGGCGTTTCAGGTGACGCGCCTGCAATTTGGCGTGAACTCGGCGCCAGGTATCTTCCAATCACTCGTGGAACGCCTATTAAAGGGTCTGGAGGGGGTCTTGCCATACTTTGATGACGTATTGATAACGGGGGGAGTGAGTCAGAACTGGCTGAGAGACTAGACAAAGTACTGACGTTATTTGAAAAGGCAGGGTTAAGGTTGCGGAAAGACAAATGCGTCTTCTTCGCAAAAGAGGTTGAGTTCCTGGGTTTTCGGGTAACCCCTGCAGGCATCAAACCCTCCGAATCAAAGGTGGCCGCTGTTCAAAATGCTCCTCGCCCCACCTCCAAGCCCGAACTGCAGTTGTTCCTAGGGCTCTTAAACTTCTACCATTCCTTCCTGCCTAGGAAGGCCTCGGTAGCAGAGCCGCTTCATAAGTTGCTAAAAAAGGATGAGGCGTGGAAATGGGGCGAGAGCCAGGAGAGGGCATTCAATGAGCTGAAACAACTCTTATCCTCGGACGCCATATTAACCCATATTGACCCCAAGAAACCAGTGGTTCTGATATGTGATGCATCTCCAGTGGGGGTGGGGGCGGTCCTGTGCCACGTGTTGGAGAACGGGCGGGAGGCCCCGGTGGCATTCTACTCGAGGTCCCTGTCTAAGGCAGAGCGTAACTATGCACAGACAGACAGGAAGGCATTAGCGATAATTGCTGGGATGAAGAAGTTCCACGATTTCCTCTATGGCCACCCCTTTACCATCGTGACTGACCACAAGCCCCTGCTAGGCATTTTTACCGCAGACAAGCCCACGCCACAGATTCTGTCCCCTAGGATGCTCAGGTGGGCCATTTTTTTAAACACATACCAGAACGCGCTGGTGTATCGCCCTGGAAAGGACATAAGCCACGCGGATGCCCTGTCAAGGTCTCCCCTCCCCCACACAGGCAGCCACGTGTGCGAGGTGGAACAAGACCACCAAGTGCTCATGATAGAAGTCCTAGATTCACCCCCCCATAGTGCCCGCAGAGATCGCCAAGGCGACGGGCAGGGACAAGACGTTGGCCCTGGTTAGTTCATGGGTGCAGAAAGGGTGGCCAACGTCCTCCCCGGCGGCGGAATTTGCCCCGTTTTTCAGGAAAAAGTTAGAACTGTCCATGGAGAGGGGTTGCCTCCTGTGGGGCCAGCGGGTGGTCGTCCCTGAGTCCCTGAGAGCAAGAGTGCTCAAGCTGCTGCACGTCAGCCACCCTGGAATTGTCCGCTCCAAGGCTCTGGCCAGGAGCTACTTCTGGTGGCCCCAGTTGGACGCCGATATCGAGCACATGGTGGGCACTTGCGAGAGTTGCCAGAGCTCCCGACCCGAAGAGGCTCGACTTCCGCACAGGGAATGGGATGCGGCAAAGGGGCCGTGGTCCCGCGTGCACATTGACTTCACGGGCCCCTTCAGAGGATCGCTTTTTCTCCTTATAGTGGATGCTTACTCCAAGTGGTTGGAGGTCATCCCGGTTGCGAGCACCTCCTCAGCCGCAACAATTAAACAATTGCGCAGGGTGTTCAGCTCGTTCGGCATACCCGACACGCTCATTAGTGATAATGCTAGTTGCTTCACGTCCTCCGAATTCAGGGCATTCACCGAAATCAACGCCATCCGGCACATCACCTCCATCCGTTCCACCCGGCGACGAATGGCCAAGTAGAACGCCTCGGGCGTACCACCAAAGATGCGCTGAGGCGCATGGGCCCCGGGGATTTAAACCTGCAGTTGTGCCAGTTTTTCTGGGCTATAGGGTGACCCCCCTAGCGTCAGGATACTCGCCCGCAGAGCTCCTAATGCGTAGAAAACTGACCACGGTACTGACCAGGCTAGACCCTTCGAGGGTGGAAGACACTGGGAGGAACATTGGGTTAGCGGGCACAAAGAGTTTCGAAATAGGCGCCCCGGTCCATTGCAGAAACTACGCTAGCGCAGGGCCAGCCTGGGTGCCGGGCGTAGTCATTGGGCAAACGGGTCCCGTGTCGTACTGCGTCGAGACCAGCACAGGTCTACTCTGGAGGCGACACGCGGACCAACTCCGGCGTCGGGTTTCCGGAAACCAGAGCGCGGCCAGCGCGGAACAGGATTCAACGTTAGGGTTCTCCCCCACCCGTTTAGCCCAAGGGGGAGGAGAGGGGGGTCAGTGGTCCCCACCAAGGGGGGAAGGGAATAAGTTTGCCCCCGCAGATATCCTGAGGGATACCCCCACAGATATCCCAGAAGATGATTTTGATTTTGAGTTACAAAACTGGGGTTTTTTTCGGAGTGGTCCCTCACCCATCCAAGCGAGAAGCGGGGTTTTTCGTTAGCCCACAGTGCCCCCGGTTTTCCCACAATGGAGTTTACCCCGACCCCGAAAGCCGCAGAGCCGCGGCAAGTCACGAACGAGTCTCCCTCTCCCATTGCAGGACAAGAGCCCAGGGAACACAGAAGTGATAGCGCCCCCGGGACAAACCAGCCAGCCTTGCACCCAAAACGCGCTTGCAATAAACCATATTGGATGAGAGACTTCATCTCATCCTAGGGGGGAGGGATGTTGTGTTTGGAATATTGTGCCTTTAAGAATGTAACACTCGGATGAGTGGATATAATAATCACCAGCTGTAACACTGTAACCTTCTGTATTAGGACGCGAGCTAGTGACCACTAGGGGCAATAGCGAGCGCCCAGCTCACATGGTTCCAATTCCCCAAATACCTACAGCGCGGGAAGATTCCCGCCATCACCTCACCTGGACAAGAAGGGCGTGACGGGGAATGACGTCACGCAGACAGTAGCCAATAGGCTATCGAGGAGCCACATTCAAATGTATATCCACAGTATATATTGAGCTGTTCATCCGCCATTACCACATGTTCCCCCTGGCCATCATGCAATAAAGATGTGTTAAGCCAACCTTTCGGCTGTTCTATTGTCTTGGTTCTCATACACTAAATACACTCAGAAAGATGAGCCTAAATAAGTGCACCCTCAGCAAGTTCCCCATAGCCACACTGCTCTGGGCAAGCGGCAGTGGCAGGGCAGTGGGTGGGCGGAGTGATGGCTCCTCCCCCTCCCCGGCGTAGGAAGGATGGAGTCCACCCAGCACCAGCTTCAGCTCCAGAGCTGCAGAGCTCCTCAGGAGGCGAAGCTGCACCTTCTTTTCTCTTCCTCTTTCTCTCTCTCTCTCTCTCTCTCTCTGTGTGTGTGTGTGTGTGTGTGTGTGTGTGTGTGTGTGTGTGTGTGTGTGATGATGATGATGAGCTCCCATCTCAGTCCCAGCTCTTGCCAACCTAGCAGTTGGAAAGAAATAAATTGCTAGTAGATATCCTTATTTATCTACTTGCAATTTCTTGCTTTCAAACTGCCAGGTTGGCAAGAGCTGGGAGGGATGACGGGGGCTCATCATTAGGTACGTAAATAGTGTTCTGTGCACTCCGGTGTCTAGTCATGCCTGCCACATGTCCATGGAAACATCTGCAAATGCAGACATTGTTGGCTCTTTCGCTGTAATCAGAGATGAGCACTGAACTCTAAAGTTGGATACAACTGGCTTTCAAGCAAGGCTTAAAGACTAACTGCTGTATTTTAATGTGAGCTTTTGTGGATCAAGGCCACTGGCTCTTTGGCTGTAATCAGAGATGCAGAGGAAACAGGGAAAGCTGTCTGAGGCAAAATCAATAAATGGTCAATATTTCTTCAGAAAATGTCACAATATCCAATCTTTTAATATGCAAATGTGAAATCTATTAAAGAGTTTTTAACACCAAAAGGTTTCTCTTTCCGTGAATTCTTCAAAAATAGAATAAACCAAAAAAGTGAGATAGAGTCTCTCAAAACCTTTCAAGATGAAATAGTATTGTAGCATAAAGAGCTATATCCTATAGGTACAAAGTCCAAACTATATCCATAAAGTAACTGAAGATTAATGAAATAAGTATCTCTGATATAGTTTGGATATAGTTTGGACTATTGATTTATCCTCAGATGGCTTTCCCTGTTTCCTCTGCATTTTCCGTCTGGCCGGATTTCCCTTTTGTAATCAGAGATGAGCACTTAACTCTAAAGTTGGATACAACTGCCCATCGATTTCTTTTGGGAAATTGTGTATTCCACCCACCACCGCCACCCCAATTCGAGGAGAGAGAAAAGTGTGTGTGTGTGGGGGCAACAGGATTGCTCAGTACGAGGCTCAGAAATTTCTGATGGCGGCCCTAGTGTACTGGACACCATGGGAGGGCACTGGACAGGGGTGAGGGGCTGCAAACAAGGGATTGGGGAGAAGGCTGCCCCTGGGAACTGCTTGGTCACTGCCCCTCGCTTGCTCTGCTCGGCGCGCAACACTTTAGAATAAACCATTTCTCCTAGCTGAAGGAGGGAGCTTGGTGCAATGGTATAATCTAAAGTGCTGTGTGCCAGGCAGACCAAGTGAGGGGCAGTGACCAAGGAACAGGGGAGAAGGCAGCTATTCAAAACTTTGTGTATTTCCCTGAATGAAAAAATAACTCTGGGTGGATGCTGTAAAAGCCTGGGGCCTTTCTGGGTTTCATGTCCATTGAAATCCTTTCAACTTCATCAACTGAAATAACCAAATAACCAAAAGAAAAGAGATTACTCAGGAAATTGGAACTATTTCACTTTTAACATTTAAAGGGAAGAAAGTGTGTCAAAATCTAGTCCCAGGTATTGTTCCAAAACAGTAAAAGACACGTTACACAGAAATATAGGAGACATATTTTTCACTTATCCTTGTTCAGTTAACTCAAATATATTCTGTAAGTGATATTTGTGTGTGTTTATATTGGTTTGATTCTTCATGATTCTCATTGCTCCCAAGAGAGCTACTGACAATTTTCTTTTCACAGGTGATATATGGCTTTTCATTAGAACTGAGCTTCTGATAAATGTCATTGGAGACTTTTAAATTAGGGATTAACATTCTCAACCCAGGCAGATTTACTTGAATATTAATGTTTGACACAATTCAACAAAGTCTCTTCATAAATAAATACCATTGGTTTCCCCTAGACATCTTCCAATAGGACCTGGAGTGGGAGCTTTGAAAAAAAATCTAAAGCATTATTCAAATTTTCTTCTTCTGTGTCTAAGCCAGATGTGAAATAGCCAAAATGAAGCCACCTTTGGGGAGTTCATTCTGTAGTTCCTTTTGCCTGACCTAGTGTGAGAAAGATTAGCTGACAACACAAGGTTGTCTTTTCCAGGGTATGCCCAATTGTGGTTCAGTAATGCTACAATCTTAGAGGAGGCTCTTTCTGTGTACCCAGCTACTCAGCTTGAAATCATGAATGGCTCTCATTGTGGTGAACGATGGGATGTTACTGCAAAACCAGCCCCACACCTTCCATTTCCCCTCAGAAATCAGGATAAAATGTTTTTCAAAATCATGGAAGAAAATGAATGTATCTTAGTGTCTTCTAAGAGATAACTAAGATGCCAAAGTAATTTACAATTCCTATTTTTATGCCTCTTCAACTGCAGGATTCATTCAGATGATCCGCCAATCAGGCTTCAAATTCCCCCACATCTTCCTGAAAACAAGAGCAGGTTCTGACCCCTCACCTCACATATTTGATATCATTCTTCAAATTAGTGACGTACTAAGGAATCGACTCACTTTTGGACTAGAAGACTGCATTCACATTGATAGTGTAAGTGTTGTGTCTTTTCGATCACTAACAAATATTTCCAGCCAACTAATTCAGCACTAACTACCAAATGCAAACTCTAGGACAATGATGGCCAGCCTTGACACTCCAGATGATCTTGGACTTCAATTCCCAGAAGTCCAAGCCAACACACCTGTTGATTAGGGCTTCTGGGAATTGAAGTTCAAGAACATCTGGAGACCAAAGGTTAGCCATCACTGCGCTAGGATACCAGAAGAAATGATCACTCATTTTTTCAATCTCCTGACTTGTGTTGCCTTGGCAGTGTCTGACAATGGCTTTCTTTTAGTTGGGATTGACAACTGGATTGAAGAATTTATAATATAAATCTACTACAAAGCCAGAGCTGAAGATCCTTGTAATTCCTCCTCAAGCAGCAAATAAGTTTAAAAAATTCCAGCACATTCTCAGCTTTGCATCCATCCATTTCTGTGGCCTTTCATTCATCAGTACACCATCACTGGTTTCATTTCTGAACAACACAGTCTTGGAGTGGGGCAACCTGAATCCATAATGTTTCTTAAAGCATCATTACACATCCAAACAGGAACATTTATATCCTGAGGAAAGGCCAGTCTTGGGTCAAGATTTACAATTTAAGCTGTCAGTTTATCAGGTTGGAGCAGGTGGCAGGGTCAGTGAGAAATCAAGCCTGGTAGAAGTGGAAAAACTGGAAAGAGATGGAAGAGGGGCAGTGATAAGTGATGAGTGAAACTGTAAGCCACAATTGACAAATAAAAAGCTGGCTAAAGTACACAAATGAAATGAAAATTCTGTTCCTTTATGAGATGACCCCATCACAAGCACTTGCCAATCAAAGAAATTTCCCATTACATTTTCTGACAGTCCAAACTGTGTCTCACAGAGCAGACTCTATATAATTATTATTGTGCTTCTCAGGCAGTTCAGAGAAGAATCATGTATATTTAATGGGCAGGGTAAAAAAAAGAAATAGGATTTAAAGAGAACAAATTAAAAAGAAGAAAGACTAAAAGATAAGTACAGTGTGGACAGTCAGTATGTGATTACTCACTTTATATATTCTGTTGCCAGAGAGAAAAGGAGGAACATAGATTTAAACATAAAGGACAACAACAACCATAATGATGATGATCTTCCTCTTAATGAAAGCAGACTCCAAATCTCCTGATGACCTCTCCCAATCGCCTCATATATATGTTAATCAGCATCAGGGAGATTGCAGACCCCTGAAGTATGCTGTACCATTGTACCCAGGAGTTTGACAACTGCTCCCCAAGCTGTACTCTCTGGGCACAGAGCGAAGTCAAAACCTGACTCCCAATACCTATCCTAGCAAGCCAGAAGGATACTATGGTCAACCAGTGGTCAAGGCCACTGAGTGATCCAAGAGAACCAACAGGGAAGATTTACCCTTGTTGGCTTTTCTGAGAAGGCCATCCAGCAGTTCGGCCGATACCGTCTTGGTGCCATGGTATGACCAGAAACCAGATTGACATGGATCAAGGCATTCTGTGTCCTACAGGAATGTCTGCAGCTGACCCGCCACCACTCTTTCCATCACCATGCCCATAAATAGCAAGTGGGCTATAGTTCTTTAAAACATCCAGTGCTAATCTGGATTTCTTCAAGATGGGTTGTATGATCATCTCCTTCAGTCATGCAGGCACAATTCCAACATGAAAGGAGGAGTTAACAATCTCCCTGACCCATCCAGACACCCATCAATGGCCGCTCTAATGATCCAGGAAGGGCAAGGATCTATGCAAGTTGTGGTGGCCCTACAACTCACAAGTGCCCGGGGTTTCTCCTAAGGAATAGGCTGAAACTGCTCCAAAAGACATGGGATAGATGGTGCAATGGATATCTTCTGATCTATTGCATCAAATTTAGAGCCAAGGTCCCTATGGATGACATCCAGCTTGGTCTGAAAATGTGTTGCCAACCTATTACAGTTGGCAACTGTTGGCTGTAAATTCACCAACAGCTCTTTGTTGATTTAATTTAATTTAATTTAATTTAATTATCACATTTATATACCGCTCACTCGGCCAAAGCCAACTCAGGGCGGTTCACAATAAAAATTAAAAACACAAGTTAAAACAGTTAAAACAGTTAAAACTACCCACCCCCTAAAAACAAGGGCTGCAGGATCCAAAGGCACCATGGGGAAGAGTTCTTCTACACCAACCACCCAATGGCGGTTACCCTTCCACCTGCACCCCACACTTGACCCGCCAGCCAGGTTTTAAGATCTTTTCTGAAAGGCAGCAATTCCGTCCGGAGACGTAGCTCTGTTGGCAGGAGGTTCCAGAGGGCCGGTGCAGACACGGAGAAGGCTCTCCTCCTTGTGCCAGAGAGGCGAGCCCCTCTGGCTGATGGAACAATTAGAGAGCCCCTCCGGTCCGCTCTGGTTGGACGGACAGACGTCCTCAGGGCGATGCGGTCTCTTAGGTAACCCGGCCCACTACCATATAGGGCTTTAAAGGTCAAAACCAGCACCTTGAATTGCACCCGGAGACAAACTGGCAACCAGTGCAGCTCCCGGAGCAGTGGCAAAGCACGGGCATAACGCCCACACCCCATCACCACCCGGGCTGCCGCATTTTGGACCAGCTGTAGCCTCCGAATGGTCGTCAAGGGCAGCCCCATGTAGAGCGCATTGCAATAATCTAGTCTGGAGGTAACCAGAGCGTGAGTGACCATGAGCAAGGAGTCCCGGTCCAGGAGTGGGCGCAACTGGCGGATCACCCGAAGTTGGGCGAAAGCCCTCCTGGTCACAGCCGCCACCTGTTCCTCTAGCAGTAGCCGTGAATCCAGGAGGACCCCCAAGTTGCGCACTGGGTCTGTTTGGGGCAAAATAGCCCCATCCAGAACCAACGATGGTAGCTCCCGGGTTAACGCAGAACCCCCTATCCATAGCCACTCAGTCTTGCTGGGATTCAGTTGTAGCCCGTTAGCCCCCATCCAGACCCCCACAGCTTCCAGGCATCTGGAAAGGACTTTGATGGCATCACTGGGGTCCCCATAGGCCGAGATGTACAACTGAGTGTCATCCGCGTACTGATGGTACCGCACCCCATGGGAACGAATGATCTCACCCAGAGGCTTCATGTAGATGTTAAATAGGAGAGGAGAGAGCACCGAGCCCTGAGGCACCCCCCATTTGAGGGGCCTAGGACTGGACCTCTCACTCTCCAACCACACCGACTGGGTACGACCCCTCAGAAATGAGGAAAACCAGGACCACACATTACCCTGGATTCCCAATCCTCGGAGCCGTCCCAGAAGGATACCGTGGTCAACGGTATCGAAAGCCGCTGAGAGGTCAAGAAGAGCAAGGACGGATGGGTGACCACCGTCCCGCTCCCGCCAGAGATCATCCATCAGTGCGACCAATGCCGTCTCGGTACCATATCCCGGCCTGAATCCTGACTGAAAGGTGTCCAGATAATCCGCTTCATCCAGCACCCCCTGCAGCCGACACGCCACTGCCTTCTCCAACACCTTCCCTAAAAAGGGGAGGTTAGAGACAGGCCTATAGTTGGTTAGGACAGCTGGGTCGAGGGAAGGTTTCTTCAGGAGGGGGCGCACCAAAGCATGTTTTAAAGGTGCAGGAAACACCCCCTCCCGCAATGATGCATTGATCACAGCCCCAACCCAGTCACCTGTCACCGCCTTGGAGGCTTTCACCAACCAGGTGGGACAGGGGTCCAATGGGCAGGTAGTGGCGCGCACAGCTGCAAGGAGCCTGTCCACTTCATCAGGGGCAACTGGATCAAACCGGTCCCAGATGGTATGGCAAGACTGTACTCCAGCTCCCTCCGGACTCTCCCCATCCACGCCAGGATTAAACCCAGAGCGAATCCGATCGATTTTCTCCACTAGATGGTCAGCAAAGTCCTCAGCCGACCCCTGCCAACCAGGCACCGGGGTCCCCCTACCAAGGAGAGACCTGGTAACCCGGAACAGGGTGGCCGGGCGATTGTCAGCGGAGGCAATAAGGGTGGTGAAGTATTGCCGCCTCACCACCTCCATCGCCACTAGATAGGCCCTAATAGCGGCTCTAGCTAGTGTCCAATCGGAGTCTCTCTGGGTCTTCACCCAGCGGCGCTCTAGGCGTCTCTTTGCCCGTTTGAGCTCCCGCAGTTCATCTGTGAACCACGGAGATGACCTAGCTCCATGAGCTCTGAGAGGCCGTAGTGGTGCGATTTCATCCAAGGCCGCTGTTGTCATCCTGTTCCACAGGTCAACCAGCGCCTCGGGCGAATCGTGTTGCCGATCCAGAGGGAAGTCCCCCAGTTCCCTCTGGAATCCATCAGGATCCATCAGTTGCCGGGGGCGGGCCATTCTAATAGGCCCTGCCTCCCTACGATGAAGCGTCGCACCCAGGAAGTCTAGAGCCACCAAATAGTGATCTGACCATGGCACAGGTGATATGTCTAATTTCCGTAATCTCAGATCACTCTGCCACCGCTCCGACAAAAAGATTAAATCTGGTGTGTGGCCACTGCCCCTGGTCGGGCCCTGAATTACCTGAATCAGGTCCATATCTGCCATGGAAGCCATGAACTCCTGAGCCACCCCGGAGCCAGTCCCCAGCGAAGGCAAATTGAAGTCCCCCAGAACCATCAATCTAGGGAACTCCAATGCCAACGCTGAGATGGCCTCGAGGAGCTCAGGCAGGGAGTCCCTTACCCTGCAAGGGGGCAGGTACAGGAGTAAGACTCCCAACTGACCCTTAAAGCCCAGACGCAGAAGCAGGGCCTCACAACCCAGAATTTGTGGAGCGGTGGCCCTGGTGACTCCCAGTGACTCCCTGGCTATGATGGCAACGCCACCGCCCTTACCCTCATCCCTAGGCTGGTGCCAAATACTGAACCCAGCTGGACACATTTCTGACAGAGGAACCCCATCCTCTGGTCTCAGCCAGGTCTCAGTGATACATGCCAGGTCGGCCCGCTCCCCCATAATGGAGTCTTGTATCAGGGGGGCCTTATTACATACCGACCTGGCATTCATCAGCAGCAGCCTAAGGGCAGGGTCACCCTGGGTCAGCTGCTCAGGACCTAGAGGTGTAACCGTGGGGCTGGAACGAGGGACAGATACTAAGCATCTGCCCCGCATTCCCCGAGTGCGGCCCGCCCCTCGGTACCCGCTATATCGCCCCATGCCCATCACAACCTCTATATTGGCCTCCGGAGCCTCCCTGATTGCCTTGGACAAAATGCTGCCTCTCCTTTCTGGCTGGCCGAGCAGTCTCTCCCTCCCTCCCTTCCACCCCCATATAAAACCGCCCCACTCACTCCCCCCACCACCCTCCGCACGGCTCCGGCGGTGATGGAAGTGGTGGGGCATTCTTTCAAATCTACGTTGAGCCCTCAACTGTGGTGAGACATTCCACCCACAGTAGCGTCCGGGCATGGACGTAGCAGCGGCACCTGGCCTCCCATCCACCGGGACCAGATGTTGCGAGTCCCGAGGAGAGGTAAGACGGGTCCTCAGACGGCGCGGGGCAGCGTCCTTTAAACCCTCCGAGGCTCGGAAGGCAGGGACGTAGCGGCGCCGCCCAGCCTCCCATCCACCGGGACCAGGTGTTGCAAGACCCGAGGAGAGGCAGGACAGGTCCTCAGGCGGCACGGGGCAACGTCCTTTGAGCCCTCTGGGGCACGGAAGGCGAGGCCGAGCACAGCGGCGGTGGTGGTTCGCCCGGCAGGCCCCCTCGCCTTTTGAGTCCTGGCGAGGGGGGGAGGGCGGGGCCCAGAAACGCCAGCCGATGGCGTGGCCAGCGGGCCTCTTCGCCCCCGCCGGGGCCGAGCACAGCGGCGGTGGTGGTTCGCCCGGCAGGCCCCCTCGCCTTTTGAGTCCTGGCGAGGGGGGAGGGTGGGGCCCGGAAACGCCGGCCGATGGTGTGGCCAGCGGGCCTCTTCGCCCCCGCCGGGGCCGAGCGCAATGGCGGTGGTGGTTCGCCCGGCAGGCCCCCTCGCCTTTTGAGTCCTGGCGAGGGGGGGGAGGGCGGGGCCCAGAAACGCCGGCCAATGGCGTGGCCAGCGGGCCTCTTCGCCCCCGCCGGGGCCGAGCACAGCGGCGGTGGTGGTTCGCCCGGCAGGCCCCCTCGCCTTTTGAGTCCTGGCGAGGGGGGGGAGGGCGGGGCCCAGAAACGCCGGCCAATGGCGTGGCCAGCGGGCCTCTTCGCCCCCGCCGGGGCCGAGCACAGCGGCGGTGGTGGTTCGCCCGGCAGGCCCCCTCGCCTTTTGAGTCCTGGCGAGGGGGGGGAGGGCGGGGCCCAGAAACGCCGGCCAATGGCGTGGCCAGCGGGCCTCTTCGCCCCCGCCGGGGCCGAGCACAGCGGCGGTGGTGGTTCGCCCGGCAGGCCCCCTCGCCTTTTGAGTCCTGGCGAGGGGGGGAGGGCGGGGCCCAGAAACGCCGGCCAATGGCGTGGCCAGCGGGCCTCTTCGCCCCCGCCGGGGCCGAGCACAGCGGCGGTGGTGGTTCGCCCGGCAGGCCCCCTCGCCTTTTGAGTCCTGGCGAGGGGGGGAGGGTGGGGCCCGGAAACGCCGGCCGATGGCGTGGCCAGCGGGCCTCTTCGCCCCCGCCGGGGCCGAGCGCAACGGCGGTGGTGGTTCGCCCGGCAGGCCCCCTCGCCTTTTGAGTCCTGGCGAGGGGGGGGAGGGCGGGGCCCAGAAACGCCGGCCAATGGCGTGGCCAGCGGGCCTCTTCGCCCCCGCCGGGGCCGAGCACAGCGGCGGTGGTGGTTCGCCCGGCAGGCCCCCTCGCCTTTTGAGTCCTGGCGAGGGGGGGAGGGCGGGGCCCAGAAACGCCGGCCAATGGCGTGGCCAGCGGGCCTCTTCGCCCCCGCCGGGGCCGAGCACAGCGGCGGTGGTGGTTCGCCCGGCAGGCCCCCTCGCCTTTTGAGTCCTGGCGAGGGGGGGGAGGGCGGGGCCCAGAAACGCCGGCCAATGGCGTGGCCAGCGGGCCTCTTCGCCCCCGCCGGGGCCGATTGCCAGGGTTCTGAATCCATTAAATATTACGACATTTCCTCACCAATTTTATAGTACTGGTGTAGCTTCTGGAGCATTACTTAACAGCTATGAGGTTGTCATCTGTGGGATCTCTCATTCAAACATCCTCTATTTTTCTCCTTCTACACTTCAGAGTTCTCAGTTCTTCACTAAACCACAGAGCCAGATGAACTCTGAACTGGATTTGACATTTGGGAGGGATAGTGTTAATTGTCCTAGTGGTCTCTGTGTACCATTTTGACAGTATCACCATTCCTGTTTGGTCAAAGACCTTCTGGAAATAATTAGGATCCATAAGCCCATAAGGAAGGAGCCTAGTCAGCCCCATCTCCACCACAAATTGCAGCAGGGCGTGATCCAACTGTGATAGAAGAATGGTTTTGATCTGTCTCACCCTCAGATCCCCTCTATGATCCATTGAAGAAACCAAGTCTAGAGTATGCCTAGTCATACATGTGGGATGGGATAGCTCCATCACTGCCATGGCTCCCTTGAAATCCAAAGCTGCGCTGGAAAGCACCCCCCCCCCTGCATGAATATCAAAGTCCCTGAGCACTCATGTATTAAGGGACCTCACAGCCACTGAGAGATGAAATCTGTCAGATCTGGGAGGGACTGTGTTGGGTTGTGGAGAGCATGCTACAGCAACACAAATCTAAGCATATCCCAGTCCCCCACCTCCACTTGTTGGCACTCTAGACCTGAACTCAATAGGCTAAAGATCTTGCACACATTCAAGATGTCTATGGCAATGATGGCAACCCAACCCCCAACCCTCCAGTCTACCCTGATGGCTGACTGAGAACCCAGGTGGGCATGATAAGGAGAAGGGAACACCCCCTCCCTTACCCACCCAAGTCTTCATCAGCCTTATCCTTGAGGATAAGATCCAGGATGAGATAGTCCATATTCTTAGACAGTAGACAATAAAGGGGCTGAACGGTGATCCAATAGGCTAAAAAACTAACAACCGTTCAAAGATAGAAAAATTGTTCCACAAGTCCAAATGAAATGCTTTATTGTAAATCCAAAATGAAAGTCCATTAATTCATGTTCATATTCATATTCATCAATCCAAAGCCCTTCCAGTAAATCTTCTGGCTTTTCAAACTATATTTCATCAGGGATCTATTTAAATGATAAATAATACAGAATGTTATAAGTAGTTTTTGAGCATATTCTTAGACAACCTAGCATTCAGCAACATTAAGGACAGAGTGGAGGGTTTATACCCATTAGGATCACCATGCATCTAAGGGACAGGCTAAGGCCTTGACTGCAAGAGAGGTGTCAAATACCTATCACACATTCCCATACAATGGCCTGGTCTCCAACCTGTGGCATATCTTCCTCTACCCGTAAGCAGCAGTATCTCAACACCACAGTCTGCCTCAAGGCTTAAATCTACAGTGTAATACTCACCAATTAAAAAAACCTAAGAAACAAAAATAACCCATCTAATTAATTAAAAAGCTGTAGTGATACATCCCTAGCATTAAAAAATCCACTAAAAAGAAAAGGAAAAAAACACCTCCCTACCCAATCCCCTATAGAGTCACAGCCCTAGCCAAATTTATTAAGGACATCAATTCAATAATTAATTATCTATAAAGCAATCAATCAAATCAACACCTAATAAATCATAACTTGATATAAACTTCCTGAGATTCATTCAAAATAATATATGTAAAGCCCCAGTCCAAAAGTCACTGTAATAAAAAGAAAAAATGAACCTAATCAATAAATAGTTCGCACCTCTAATAAATTAAATAACTAGTTGCCAAAGTAGTTAAATGTTACTTTCTCCTCCCCAATGCAACAGATGTAAATTAACACAAATTAGTTTTAGATGGAAACTAAACAGAAAACAACAACAACGTTTTACATGCTCTCAATCACACTAGAGCACATTCTTCCACATTTACTCTTACTATACCCATCTCCAACAACCATTCACACCAACACACACTTAACCACCATTGCCACAAATGGTAATCCATGTTCAAATATCAAATGCTGTTCATTTTTTTAAAATAAATTTTATTGAATTTTCAAAGACATACAAAAAAGAAAAGAAAACAATGACTAACAATACAGTACATGAACAAAACCATAATATCGTCTTAACAGACATTACAAAATGTTAGCACATAACAATATCTAGACTCATTGATTACTATATAACCACCAAATATTAGGGGAAAAAACCATTATTTCAAAATCCAAAATACTAAGAACTTTCTGTGCTATCACTAATCTTTGGATAAATGATAATCACCCTGTGAATATATACAATGCCCGGAGAGTTTATTTTCTGCTCAACTCCAGAAACTTCTTTGAGATGGTACTGGTCCTGAACTATCATTTGCCATACAAGAATGGTCCACAAATGGTTTCCATAAATTCCAAAATCTATTCTCTCTTAAATTATCTCTTTTCACTTTAATCTCCCATGTCAGTTTATCATTCAATGCTAAGCTCCACATTTCTTTATACCATTCTCCAATCTGTATATCTATATCATTTTTCCAATTTCTAGCTATATATTGTCTACCCGTTGTCAATGCAATTTCCAATAATTCTTTTTCGTCCTTTTTTAAACCCAAACCTTCCACCTTTGTTAAAAGAATGGTACTTGACACCAATTTAACACTTCTACCCATTATTTCACCAAACTCATGTTCTATTTCCCCCAAAAAAATCCCTTATTTTTTTACAACTCCACCACATATGTTCATATGTTCCATCAAATTCTCTACATCTCCAACATAACTTATCTCTTTTATTGTCCATCTGGTAAAGTCTTAATGGCGTCAAGTACCATTGCCACAACATTTTAAAATTATGTTCTTTAATTCTTACAGACATTGTTCTCATAATCCTCTTTTTCCATTTATTTTTCCATTCAGTCTCCCCAATTGTTACATTCAAATTTTGTTCCCACTTCCGTTTCAAATCGTCCTGTGGATCTGCACCTCTATTCAATATATTATAAAGCTTACTTACAAGACCTTTAATACTGCTTTCCCCTTTTCTAATCTTCCTTACCAGCTCCTCAAATTCTGTATGTATTCTATCTAACCCTACTTCTTTTTTATATTTTTTGTTCCAGTTGTCCACCTATAACTTCTGAAACCAATTCAGATTTAATATCTCAAATATTTTTTTTCACTCGACATCAGAATCACAAATTTTTAACCAGTCCTTCAATAAAAGCATCCCATTTTTATCCAGTATTTCAATTTTTTCCTTATTTAACTTTATTGGGAAACACATCATATCAGTCAATTCCAAAATTGGAGAGAGGTTTGGGACCATATCCTTTTTTACCTTCTTCCACACCTCCATGAGACCTCTCATCATAGTATTATTTGACCTTTTCACCTTATCGTTTATTCCCAGAAAAATCATATTTCCAATATTTCTATATTCCTTCATCTCCAATTGCTCCCAAATTATCTTTTCTCTTGCCAAAATCTTCACAACATTCTTAACTTGAAAAGCTCGATAATATGCTAGCAAATTTGGCATACCCAAACCCCCTTTTTTTTGAGACAAGTACCATAGTTTCTTTGGGAGCCTAGATTTTTTACCTCCGTTACAGAAACCATTAAACATCTTTTGAAACTCATTGATTTCATTCTCTTTCAAACGGATCACTAATGTATCAAATAAAAAACTAATCTTTGGTAACAATATCATTTTACACATAGCAATCCTTCCGAACCATGACAACTTTAACTTCTGAAGCTCTTGTATTTTGTTCTTAAATTCAATTTTCAAGCTGTCATAGTTCAATCATTTAAGTTCTTCTAATTTGTTTGAAATAATTATCCCCAAATATTTCAGCTTATCTTTAGTTTGTATATTAAGTGTCGGCACTATCCTACCCATCTCACTTGGTTTCAAATTGCACAGCAGCAATTCTGATTTATCCCAATTTATCTTTAATCCAGTTATAGCTTGAAATACCTGTAAATGATCTTTAATCCTGTCCATTACCAACTCTGGGTGCTTCACCGTAAGCAGTGTGTCGTCTGCATACATACTCACCTTATTACCCATAATCCCTTCTATATTCAAATCCTCCCTTATACTTTTAGCTAAAATCTCCATTGCCATAATAAACAGGATAGGAGATAATGGACATCCCTGCCTAGTACCAGCCTCTAGCTTTACCACATCTGTACGCTCCTCATTTACTCTAACCCATGCATTTCCTTTTTGGTATAATAAATCTATAACCCTATTGAATTTATCCCCAAACCCATATTTTTTAACTATTTCCTTAATTGAAGACCACTGCAATGAATCAAATGCTTTAAAAATATCCAATGATAGTAATCCCACCTTTTCCTTTGTTTGATTAACAATATCTATTAAATCTAATACCCTTCTAGTCAGGTCCGTCATATGTCGTCCTTTTAAAAACCCAACTTGGTCAACATTTATATATTCCCCCATGAAACTATTTAAGCGATTAGCCAATATTGCTGTGAAGATCTTTGCATCTTGATTTATAAGAGAAATTGGTCTGTACGAATCCACTCTTTCCAAATTCTTACCAGGCTTTGGCAGAAGAACGATTGTAGTGTTATACCATGAAGTCGGAATTGGTCCTCCATCTAGTATATAATTATATAACTTCACCAATTTCGGGGCCACCTCCTCTTTAAATTCTTTATAAAACTCTGTCGATAATCCATCATCCCCCGGGGCTTTCCCTATCTTCAATCCTCTTATTACCTCCTTAACCTCTGTATCAGTGATCTTTTCCTCCATTTTCTCCCTATGCTCTTGTTTTATTCCATTCCCTAATTGTCTCTCCAATATCTTTTTAAGCTTCTCCAAATCTACTTCCTTTTTTGCATATAATACCTGATAAAATTCCCTAACAATTTTACATTTATCTCTATTCTTATTACACCTTGAACCTTGCCTATCAACCAATACCCCAATTTCTCTTTTTTCCCTTTTAACCTTGGATGCTCTTGCTAATAATTTTGAGTTCTTATTACTAAATTCAAAATATTCTCTATTTAAATAGATCAAATCTCTTTTAACTTTATCAATATCCTTACCCATTACTTCTGCCTTAAGTCCTTGTAATTTCATAAAAAAATTTGTCTTTGTTTTTTGCATGCTCCTCCTGTAATTGTTTTATTTCTCTTTCTTTTTCGATCTGCTCTGTTTTATATTTTTTATATTTGTAGCTGGCCAATTTTATACTTTCCCCCCTAAAAACTGACTTCATGGTATCCCATACAACATTAAAATTGACCTCGTTATTGTCGTTCCACTGCCAACTTTCTTTCCAACTTTCCATAATTGCCTCTTTGCTTTTCTGGTCTTTAAACAAATTAGGATCGTACCTGCAATTTCTTGCTCTTCGAGTATTTTTTTGTGCTTTCAATTCCAAATATACTTTAGCATGGTCCGATTCCTTAATAATCCCAATTTCCGTACCTTCTATATCCCCAATTAAATTTTCAGAAAGTAAAACATAATCTATTCTTGAATAGGTCCCATGGACGTGTGAAAAAAAGGAATACGCCCTTTCCGAGCCCTTAAACTCTCTCCACGAATCCTTCAAGCCCATAACACCCATCCAATTATCCAACACCTTCCCTTTCAAGCCAATTCCACTTCTAGCTATGTTTGTACAGTCTAATCCTGACCTTATCAGATTAAAATCACCAGCCACAATAGTTTTTGCAACATTTTCCAACTCCAATATTTTCCGAATTTTTTCAAGAAACTCTGCTTGGTGGTCGTTCGGAGCATAAATATTTACCAACATAACTTCCTCATCCTCTAATTTTCCTCTTAACAACAAATATGTACCCTCTTGATCAGTAATCTTTTTTGTAATTTCAAATCCCAACTTTCTAGAAATCATAGTTGCCACCCCTCTTGCTTTCGAAGTACCGAACGCCATCTCATAATGTTGCATCCATCCCAAATAAAGTTTATTCGGATCCTTTGATTTCTGATGTGTTTCCTGTAAAAACAATATATCTGGTCTATCTTTTTTCAGCGCCAGCTCCAATCTCCATCTCTTAAGAACAGAACCTGTACCTTTCACATTCCACGAAATTATTTTAATGCTTCCCATAACTGAATTCTTTTCCCAGCTTTAAACTCTCCATTGGGCGTTCCACCAGCAACCCTACCACCATACCAACTACATAAAACACACACTTTCGCTCTCCCCACCTTCCTATAAAAAGCTGCCTCTGTAACCAAAGAGGGGAGAGGGGGGACATGCAAGATGCGCCCTGCTGTCGGCGCTACGTGCTATTTGCCCATTCTACCTCTAATAACTACTTAAAGTTACTGAATTCTAATGCTCATTGCTCCTTACCTATCTCCTCCTCCACCATGATCTTCCTCCTCTCCCCGCTGTGGTGTTCCACCTGTAGCCCCTCCAGCTTCCTCCCTCTCATATTCCCTCCCCAAAACTCCAGAATCCATCAATTCCTTTTTAAGATTTTTCCATTCTTCCGAGTCTACCTTTACCAATTCCAACAAACTCAAATATTCCAATGGATTAGTACCTTCATCAATAACTTGCATTCTTTTATCATAGAAAAAACGCAGTTGTTGCGGAAATCTCCAATTGTACCTTATATTTTTACCCATCAATAGTTTAGTAACAGGCCTCATCTTATACCTCCATGTTTTTTCTTTTAATGAAATATCATTATACACTTCAACATCTGAACCATCAAATTTCAACGCATCGGAACCAACTCGTTTCAGATGGGCCATTACTTTTAACTTATCTGCCCAATTCGCAAATTTAACCAACACATTTCTTTGAACCACCCTCCCTCTTCTTGGACCCACCCGGAATACGCTTACCAAATCCTCCTGAACAAATTCTTTCCCCATATTCAGACCATTTAACCACTGAACCACCCTCTCTCTTAACAAATCCGGAGTGTGTTCCACCACCTGACGGATCACAATGTTCTGCTTTCTCATCATATCTTCCACAGCATCTATCCTTCTCTCTTGTTCCTCCAGTTTCAGCTTATTCTCCCGCACCCCCTGCTGAGTCCCTTTTACTTCCTCCTTTATGGCATTTACCTCGATTTGAACCACTTTCACATTTCCCTCCATTTTTTTCAAAGTAAAATCCACCTTTTTTGAAAAATCTGCCATTGATGACATCATCTTATCTTGTCTTTTCATCATTTCATTTCTGTCTTTCACCCTTGAATCCTCGTTTTTCTCCAATTTTTGAAACAACTTGCCAATTTCCACCATAATTTGAGTCTGATCATATGGCACTGTGGGCGGGAATGAAGACTGAGTGGCTTCCTCCATTGGTGCTTTTTCTTTCTTCTTAGGTTTTACAACTGGTTCTTCTTCCTTTGCTTTCCCTCTTGTACCTTTATCCATAATAATGTAATATATAAGAATCCCAATGCTGCAGTTCGTTGTAAAAGTTAGTCAATGAAATGAAGCTTATAACGCTGCAGCCACTGGTTCCACAGATCCAATAGGAGAATTTATATGCAAGCAGAAGATCGAAAAGTTATTGTAATCCACAAAAATCAAACCGAAGGAAACAACTCTCCCAACAGGCAGCTTGGGAGAAAAAAGAAGAGCAAGTAAAAATGTTGATCCACAGCAGGTCCGTTTCCCCAAAGCAAGTAATCCAATCAATCGTTTTCCAACTGCAGTAAAAGGGCTTCAAGGGAACAGTCAGCCCAAGCTTCTCCTTTAAAAAAAACAAGCCGCCAAAGAAAAAAGAGGGGGGGGAGACCAGAGGGAGAAAAAGCCCAAAATCAAATCAGCAAGGAGAAGAGGTGAGGAGCAGTATATTCCACGATAAACAAACAAGTATTTATAATCCACACGGTGAAGGAACCAAAAAGCCAAACCACCTAGTCCTTCTCTTGAAGCGGACAATCAAAACGCCATTTTCCAGCGGCTGCCTTAACTTTTGGGTAAGAAACCCCCCCTTCTCCTTCTGAGGAACGGAAAACTTTCTCCAAGTGGTTTGAGCCGGGGAACTCCCAATCACCTTCCAATATTATAGCCCAGACAGGATAATTAATCCACTTTGTTGTCATCAAAACGTGGCGCGGTCTTCTGGTATGTAAAGAAAAACCATAGCCCAAACACGATCACTTTCGTTTTCCAGGACCGCCGCCATTAGCGAAACCACCACTTGCTTTCATCCGCTTCCACCCGCTTCCATTTCAAAGTCCGAGCTCATTTAGCAAAAAACCCCAGCCGATTTTAAAATTTAAAGATCCATTCATGCACTTACATGCAGGCTATTTTCGTGCCAAACAACTTCTTGCCAGTTCCAAAGCCTTCTCCGCTGTCTCGCTAGTCCCATTCTCGGCTCCTCGGCAGAAAAGCCGCGACTGCCGTCACAGCTTCAGCCACCCAGAGAAGCCTCCCGAACTTCGAC
Organism: Bradypodion pumilum; assembly: GCA_035047305.1. NCBI lineage: Eukaryota > Metazoa > Chordata > Lepidosauria > Squamata > Chamaeleonidae > Bradypodion > Bradypodion pumilum. The sequence continues at coordinate 12,270,963 of JAWDJD010000009.1, read as the reverse complement.
CATCCAGCCTCAAAAGATCACGAAATTTTCCAGAACGACAGGCAAGGTTCTTATCTTTAAGATTTACCACTTTAAAACTTCCTCATTTCACTCCGGCACATTAGTTACCACTTTGTTAAGCGCGAGCGTCCGAATCTAGATGTTACTCGGCGGCCATCTTGGCCACGCCCCCCCACATGCTGTTCTATGTTAGTTTTGGACCATAATAAAGATTTCATTTGATTTGATCACCTACTTTGGTGCCGAACCATCTCTGCTGCTACCAATCATTTCAAAGGAGAATGCCACAGACATGAAGTGGGTAAGTGACAAGCACAGAAGCTTTGCAAAACTCAACTACACCCTAAACCATCTCTTCAGTGTAATGTGCGTGGTCACATGTTTCATGCCAGGAATGGTTTATACTCAAGAGACACAACTATCAAGTGTGAAAAGGACTTCCAGAAAAATGTGTGCTCAGATACAAGTAGCAGCTAACAACGAGAACAATGACAGCCTCAACTTCATTATTTTTGCCTCCACTGTCAGTTTAGGCTTGAACTGCTCTGGGGCCCACTTGTCTTTTTCATATTCCACATTTCAAACCAATCACCCACCCACCCCATCATCTTTCTTTACTGGTCAGCTTTCATAACTGTACATGATAGTCACAAATACAAGATTTTGGATGATCTTGATCTATGTCAGTGGTGGCAAACCTATGCAAGCGCGGCGCCAAAATGGCCGCCGCGCCCTTTGCGGGGCCCCCCCCACAGGACAGAGAATCCGGGTAGTTAGGGGCGTGGCCAGCTCCCTTATAAAAGGGGTGGCCACGAGGCAGCCAAGCTGCCATTTTACCTCAGCGACGGAGCGGAGAAGTTTTTTCCCCTGCGTCTCCGTCGCTCGTTAGCTTACCGGGAAGCCTTTTGGTAGCGGTTCTGCCTTTCCGGCTTCCCTTTTTGCTCCGGTGGAGATGCCTTCGAAGAAGAAGGCGGCTTCGAGTTCAGCTCGCGTTGTTAGGAGGCGCAACCCAGGTCGGAGGACCGCGGTGCCGCCTCCTCAGCAGCCACCTTTGCCAGCCCCGGCCGGGGCCGGCGGAATGGGGTCTATTGCCCCTTGGCCCGGGGTGGGCGATCAGAGGGCGGGCGCGGAAGGGGTTCCGGCCCGCGGCCCACGAGCGGTGGACACCGCTCCTGCTCCTGCCCACTCTGTCGGGCCTACTCCTCTTGGGCTGCAGCCTCTCCCGGGGCCCTCTAGCCTTGGGGGGTGGTGCGGCCCCCTGCCTTGGCAGGTTTCTCCACCAACCCTGCCGGGCTTCGGTGCTGGCCAATGGCCATATGTGGGTCCCGGGGTACAGGGACCTGTACCCATGCCTGGGCCAGGCGGGCCGGCCGGCCCTTTGCCCATGGTCAACGTGGACACCTTGCTGGCCCGCATTGCGGCCCTGGAGGCGTCGTTGGCGCGGGCCAATCAGGCGGGCGCCCCTTTCGGGGTTCCTTTTGAGACGCTGTCGGCTGGAGGACAACAGCCGGCGGGGAGGGTCGAGCTGCTGCAGGCGTGTGGCGCGGTTTCGGCCACTGCCTCGCAGCTCCCCAGCCAGCAACCAGGTGCGGGTCAAGCCCCGGTGATGAGCTCTACGTCGGTCGTGAGCTCCGACGCCCCCAGTGGGCCGGAACCCCCGGTGGGGGCGGCCCACGGGGGTGCAGCGTGTGAGTATACGGTGCAAGCGAGTACATCCACACACATTCCCAATCTAGGGGGGGCCTTTCAATGGCCTTGGCCTCGCGCGGGTGGTGCGGGGGCCACGCTGTCGGCGACCCACCCGGCGACGACGACTACCACCTTGGGCACTGGGGTGGGCATTGGTCCCTACACTACAGGGAATGTTCTGGGGGTGGCTGGATTAGTTCAGACCCCTTTTACCAGGCCGGCTGTCCCTTTTTCGGCCTTGCCGACGGCAGGGTATTCCTTGCCATTGGGTGATCACCTGGCACAGGCTACTAGGGAAAAGATATGGCGAGGGGAGTACGTAGATATCTTCTCACTCCTGAACAGAGAGCCCACCAAGGAGGAAAGGGAGGGTCAGGATGAGAAGGACAAGGAGCAGGCACGCCGCCGTAAGCCGCCGCGTACCTGGGCCAACTGGCTCCCCGCTTATTTAATATACATGGCGGTATATTTGAGGGCGCGGCCGGATTTAGCTATTCCCATGGTCCAATATTTGGACAACATATATAGGGCGATGGTCGATTTTCCGGGCCCCTCATGGCTAGCATATGACGAGGAATTCCGTATGAGGATTCCCCTTCACCCCGAGATGAGATGGGATGAGCCGTGCCAGAGGCTTTGGCTTTTGTATATGACACCCACACGCCCTGCCCCGGGGGATAGATACCATTGCGGACATGCGGTCCAGCGAGCGGCTCCAGCGCAGGTTACCCGCCAGGCGGCGGGGCAGGGGGTTCCAGCCCGCCTGCTGTGCTGGACTTTCTCGTCAATTGGTTCCTGCAATCGAAAGAACTGCAGGTATAAGCATGAGTGTCCCACATGCTCTGGCCCCCACGCAGCCTCTGTTTGCCCCAAGCCTGGGGGGGCGCGAGGCAGAGGGAAGGGTGGACAGTGGGCTGGCAAGGCTGCCACGGATGGAGCTAGTTCTCCAAAAGGCTCCCTCCCCAATTAAGGTGGACATGCTGGAGCGCTGGCTCGCATCGTACCCGAAGGGGGAGGACAGGGAGTATATTCTTCAAGGTTTTAAGCAGGGATTTCGTATCCCTTTTGTGGGTGATAGGTCCCCTCAGGATGCTCCCAACCTTTTATCCCTTAGAGGAAGGGAGGAGGTGGCTGCGGCCAGCATTCAAAAGGAGTTAGTCGCGGGCAGGGTCGCTGGACCTTTCCCCGTACCCCCGTTTCCCAATCTTAAGGTCTCGCCACTGGGTTTGGTCCCCAAAAAGTCCCTAGGTGAGTTTCGCCTTATTCATCATTTGTCCTACCCAGCCGGCCGATCGGTCAATGATGCTATCCCTGATGACCTTTGTTCAGTCAGGTATACATCGTTTGACCATGCGTTGCGCATGGTGCGCTCGTGTGGCCCGGGTGCCCTGCTGGCCAAGTGTGACATTAAGTCAGCTTTTCGCCTCTTGCCAGTGCATCCGGGCGACTTTGAGTTGCTGGGTTTTAAATTTAAGGGGGAATATTATTTTGATAAGGCCATGCCTTTTGGCTGCTCCATATCATGCTCGGCTTTCGAGCGTTTTAGTACCTTCCTAGAGTGGGCTTTCGCCCGCAGGTCAGGGTCCCGGTCTGTAGCCCATTACCTGGATGACTTTTTATTCGGGGGTGAACGGGGCTGGGACACGTGCGCACGTCTCCTCAACACATTTCAGACGCTAATGGAGGAACTTGGTGTCCCTTTAGCGCCCGAAAAGACCGAGGGCCCATCGACCAAGCTAGTATTCTTGGGGGTTGAGATTGACACAGTAGTGCAGGCTTCTAGGTTGCCGGGTGATAAGGTGTCCAGGATCGTGGCCCTTATCTCGGAATTGCTGGCCAAGCGTAAGGCATCACTGAGAGAACTTCAGGTGCTACATGGGCACCTTAATTTTGCTTGCAGGGTGGTCGCACCGGGCAGGGCTTTTGCCCGGCGCTTATGCGACGCCATGGCAGGGTTATCCAGGCCCCACCACAGAGTTAGGCTCACCCGGGGTATCAGGGCAGATATGTTCGTCTGGTTGCAATTCCTGAGGGAGTTTAATGGGGTCTCATTTTGGAGGTCTGACCTCCTGGCGTCCCCCAATTTCCAGATCCAGTCTGATGCCTCAGGATCCCTGGGTTATGGGATGTACTTCAATGGGAAGTGGGCCTGTGGTGGGTGGCCACCGGCATGGGCAGGCACAGGTCGCCTGCGGGATCTCACATACCTGGAATTTTTCCCCATTCTGGGAGCTTTGATGCTATGGGGCGAACAGTGGGCTAATTCGGTGGTGCATTTCTGGTGTGACAATGCTGCTGTTGTCCACATTGTCAATGCACAGACTTCCAAATCGCCCAGGGTCATGGACCTAGTGCGCCATTTTGTGCTGCGCTGCCTGCGCCTCAACGTTTTGTTCAGGGCCAGGCATGTCCCAGGGATTAATAATGATATTGCTGACGCTTTGTCCCGCCTGCAGATCTCCCGGTTCCGCGCCTTGGCCCCGGATGCGGAGGAATTTCCCTCGCCACTCCCGGACGAGATGTGGACTATTGGCAAGGAGAGGTGAACCGGGCGATTGGCCTGTCACTAGCGCCACGCACGCGTAAGGCGTATCAACAAGCATTCAATTCTTACAGGGCATTTGCTACTCAATTTCTCTTGCCAGAGACCTGGCCTATCCCGGTGGACCATGTTCTGCGGTTCATGGTTCACCTGCATGCACAGGGCCTCGCACCTCGCACCATAGCATCCAAGCTCTCGGCGTTGGCTTTTATGGCCAAAGTGGGAGGTCATGTGGATACCACCTCTGACTTCCGTGTGCGACATGTTTTGGAGGGGTGGGTGCGCGAGCGCGGGCGTTGCCCGGATGACCGGCACCCTATTTCCCCAGGGGTTCTTACCCAGTTGGCCCGGGGCTGGCCAGGCCTCTGTTTTGATCATTATGAGGCAGCCCTTTTTCACGCAGCCACAACGGTGGCATTTTTTGGAGCGCTCCGCGTCAGCGAACTCGTGATGCTGTCTAAGGCGGATGCAAGTGGTAGGGCACTGGAACTCGAAGATGTCTACGTAGCCAAAGACTGGGCCCGGTTGAGGATACGCTCCTCTAAAACAGATCAGCATGGCGTAGGCAGTGGTGTAAGACTGCTACGTTGTTCTTTGGCAGACATCTGTCCGGTTGGTGCCCTACAGGAATTCCTGGCACTGCGTGGCATGCACCACGGCCCGTTTTTCTGTCACCAAGATGGGTCTCCCCTTACTAAATTTCAGTTTTGGAAGGTGACAGCCAGAGCCCTCACCAGGGTGGGCCTACCAGGTGCCCGTTATGGCACACATTCGTTCCGGATTGGTGCAGCCTCTACAGCAGCTGCTTTTGGGTACTCTGGGGCTGACATACGCAGCATGGGAAGGTGGGGCTCGCAATGTTTTCAGTTTTATGTGCGCCCACTCCCGCCATGAGTACCAATCCAGTCACCTTACCGCCTTTTTTCTCAATTTTCTTACAGACCCTGGGTGTCGTATTACACCGGTGACAGTATGGCTGGTGGGCCACAGCTATGTGCACAGGGCAGCGCGTTACGCTGCGGCGACAGAATGGGGACCCCGACTGGGACTGGGTGACCACGCCAGTCTCGCATGGCATGGTAAGCCTGGGATGTTATGGCGGGAGCTGCGGCCTTTCCTTTTTTCTGGCCTGGGTGCTGACCCGCCTGACATTCTAATCATCCACCTGGGGGGCAATGATTTGGGCCAGGTCACCGGCTTATTGCTTAAGCATGCGATTTGCGAGGACCTCGCCTACTTGCATTATGTCTGGCCTGCCACAACCCTGGTTTGGTCGGACATTGTCCCGCGCCATTCTTACAGAGGGGGCGTTAACCTCCTGGCCCTTGACTGCGCTAGGCGCGCGGTCAATAAGGCAATGGCGCGGTTTCTTGCCAACAGGGCTTGGGGACGGGTTAGTCATCACCCCGATATTAGTCTACAAAATTATGACTTGTACGCAGGGGATGGGGTCCATCTGTCGCGAGGAGGTATGGACCTCCTGTTGGGTGATTGGCGAGCAGGCCTGTTGACCGAGCTGACGGTCTGGGGGGGGCGTCAGGTCTTCTTTGAAGCCCCTCCGTGTGGCGGGTAGCACTGGTAAGGTAAACAGTATGACCCACAAGTATCCGGCAGGTTCGCAATTGACTGGACAACACTAGACAGGAATAAATTAGTTAAACGTTGTCCGGTCAACGACGAACCAGGCGATGGGGTGATGACGATTGCTAACCAGCATGCATCACCCCTGTGATTTCACGGATACGCGTCAGAGGGTGGGGTCATAAGTTAGTTATTGACTACGGTCAACAATTTGTTTGTTGTCAACAAACAAATTGATACAAATTGATACATTGTAACCAATTGCCATTGGCAATTTTGGGGTGGTACCTTACCAGTGTTACTTCGGCCTGCTTGCCTTAGGAATTACGATTGGTCGTTTTACCAATGCAAATTTATAATTCGGACTAGGGCATTGAATCAATAAATGTGGCCCTATGCTGTTATCCACTTTCAATGTTGTCTGTGTCCGTTATTGGGGGGGGGGGTGCGCCTGCAATGGCATGCTTGCCAGAGGTGACACTAGGAACCCTCTCTGTGGGCAGCTGTGTAGTCACCCCAGCACAGAGTTTGCCCTGCCCCCTGTCCAACAGCCCAATAGGAGCACTTCCTCCTCCCCCCAGCACAGAGTTCACCCCTCCCCTTTGCCCAGCAGCCCAAATGAGAGCACTTCCTCCCTCCCCCCAGCACAGAGTTCACATAGGGCAAAGACTGATAGAGTTCTGCGAAGATAATGCACTGGTCATAGCAAACACCCTCTTCCAGCAACACAAGAGGCAACTTTACATATGGACATCACTAGATGGACAACATTGAAACCAAATTGATTACATACTCTGCAGCCAAAGATGGAGAACATCCATACAGTCAGCAAAAACAAGACCTGGAGCAGACTGTGGCTCAGATCACAACCTACTGATAGCAAAATTCAGTCTTAGACTAAAGAAAATAGGGAAAACAATCAGGCCAGACAGATATAACCTAGACAACATACCTAAGGAACACAAGGTAGAGGTGTGGAACCTATTTAATGGCTTGGACCTGATAGACAGAGTGCCAGAAGAATTATGCACAGAGATGCGGGTCAAGATGCAGGAGGCAGCAAGGAAAACCATACCAAAAGAAAAGAAGTGTAAGAAAGCAAAGTGGTTGTCTGATGAAGATCTTAATAGCAGAGGAAAGAAGGAACACAAAAGGCAAAGGAGAAAGAAAAAAATACAATCACTTGAACACAGAATTCCAAAGAAAAGCAAGGAGAGTTAAAGATACCTACCTGAATGAGCAGTGCAAAGAAATAGAGGAAAACAACACAAGAGGCAGGACTAGAGATCTTTTCAAAACAAATGGGGAAATCAAGGGAACATGTAAAGCAAAAATGGCTATGATAAGTATCCATACCTGTCAAGTACCCCGTATTGGCCGGGATTTCCCCGTAATTCAGTCCGGCTGCATGTATTTTAAAATATTTTCCCTTATTTTGCGATTTTGCTGGCACATGATCAATACAGACTTCCCCTGGCCTGGAAAGTGCAGTGGAGCATCCTGGGAGCTGTTGTTCTTTGGGTGGGTAGCCCCCATTGAGGATAATGGAGAGTGGGACTACAGCTCCCAGTACCCTTTGTGCTTGGGAGCAAAGCAGCCCCGGTGTATCCTGGGAGCCGCAGTTCTTTGGGTGGGCAGCCCCAATGAGATGCATAAGGAGCAGGACTACACCTCCCAGTGGCCTTTGGGTTTCCATTGGGCAGCGTGAGGACACTGAGGAGGAGGAGAGAGAGAGAGAGATTGAGGGACTGCAGTGCTGGGTGAAAAAGCTGGACCTGGATGGCACAGAGAGAGAAGGAGCAGGAAGGGGTTTTGCTTACATGGCTGCACAAATCAGGTGTGTGTGTGTGTGTGTGTGTGTGCGTGTGCGTGTGTGTGTGCGTGTGTGTGTGTGATGAGCTCCCATCTCAGTCCCAGCTCTTGCCAACCTAGCAGTTCAAAAGCAAGAAATTGCAAGTGGATAAATAGGAACCACTTTGGAGGGAAGATAAACAGTGTTCCGTGCACTCCGGTGTCTAGTCATGCCTACCACATGACCACAGAAAACAGCACTGGCTCTTTGGCTATAAACAGAGATGAGCACAGAACCCTAGAGTTGGCTATGACTGGCTTTCGAGCAAGGGCAACCTTTACCTTTACCTAATAACAGAAAATCCCTGAATGGTATTCAAATTTGATGTGAAGTTTGGCCCTGTTTATGCAAGTGCTTAGTAAAGGTCTTCCTTGCTCAATAGCCAGTCATATCCAACTCTAGGGTGCAGTGCTCATCTCCATTTACAGCCAAAGAGCCAGTGCTGTCTGTTTGCAGACATTGTCATGGTCATGTGGCAGGCATGACTAGAGCCCAGCAAGTCACATGTTCAGATTTGGCCACACCCATAGATTTGGCCACATCCACCAAGGTAGTCCTTCCCACAGTGTTTCCCTTATTTTAAAATCCAAAACTTGACAGGTATGTAAGGGACAAAGTTGGCAAGGAGTTAGCCGATGCAGAAGAGATTAAGAAAAGATGGCAAGAGTACACAGAGGAACTCTACAAAAAGGATGTCAACACTCCTGATAATAACAATGATGGGGAAATTGAACTTGAGCCAGACATCCTAGAGAGTGAAGCCAGAAATGCCCTAAAAAGCACTACAAACAACAAAGCTAGTGGAGAGGATGGTATCCCAGTTTAATTTTTCAAAGCTCTAAAAGACGATGGAATCAAATTATTACATTCTATATGCTAGCAGATCTGGAAAACAAAACAGTGGCCACAGGATTGAAAGAGACCAGTTTGCGTTCCAATCCCCAAAAAGGGTAATGCTAAAGAATGTTCAAATTATCGAACAATCGTGCTCATCCCACATGCTAGCAAGGTGATGCTCAAGATAATACAGGATAGACTGCAGCAGTATGTGGAGAGAGAACTACCAGAGGTGCAGGCTGGGTTCAGAAGAGGCAGGAGGACTAGAGACCATAATGTCAACATACGTCGGATCATGGAGAAAACAAAGGAATATCAGAAACAGGTCTACTTCTGTTTTATTGACTACACCAAGGTCTTTGACTGTGTGGACCACAATAAAATGTGGCAAGTAATTAAAGAGATTGGAATACTAGAACACCTTATAGGCCTCTTGAGAAATCTGTACATAAGTTAACAGTTAGGACAGAATATGGAATGACAGAGTGGTTTGGAATAGGAAAAGGAGTAAGACAAGGCTGCATTTTATCAACCTGCTTATTCAACTTATATGCATAGCACATAATGCACAATGCAGGGATGGAGGAATCACAATATGGGAGAAACATCAACAATTTGAGATATGCAGATGATACCACCCTAATGGCAGAAAGTGAGGAATACCTAAAGAAGCTCCTGATTAGGTTGAAAGAAGAGAGTGCAAAAGCAGGCTTGAGACTCAATATCAAGAAAACCAAGATAATGGCAACAGGTCTTATCAGCACCTGGAAAACAGATGGGGAAGAAGTAGAAGCAGTGACAGACTTTACTTTTTTAGGATCAAAGATCACTGCACATGGAGATTGCAGCCATCAAATGAAAAGGAGACTGATTCTTGGGAGGCAAGCTATGGGAAACCTGGGGAACATAGTGAAAAGAAGAGACATTACATTGCAAACAAAAATTTGCATAGCCAAAGCAATGGTATTTGCAGTGGTAACGTATGGTTGTGAGAGCTAGACCATTAGGAAAGCTGAGCAAAGAAGAATAGACCCCTTTGAAATGTGGTGTTGGAGGATAGTTTTATGAGTCCCCTGGACAGCGCTGAGTACATATAAGTCAATCTTATAAGAAATCAACCCTGACTGCTCCTTAGAAGGTCAAATAGTAAAGATGAAGCTGAAGTACTTTGGACATCAAATGAGAAGAGAGGATTTACTTGAGAAGGCCTTGATGCTGGGGCAAGGTGGAGGGCAAAAGAGGTTTGCGGCCAAAGATGAGATGGCTAGATGGTATTGTGGATGCAGTGGGCACAGAGCTGGGCGGGCTGAGGAGAATGGTGGAGGACAGGGGTGCCTGGAGGTCAATGGTCCATAGGTCATAAAGAGTCAGAATCAACTGTGCGACTGAACAACAAATCCCATTTTAGATTGATAAATGAAGTTAGATATGCAAAATATTTCAATATCTCTGTTTCTTCATTGTCAGCATTAAAGTTGTGTAGTTCTTCTGAATTTCTACCTACTGTGTTTAAAAAAAAAGTCTTTTTTTGGAATTAGCATTTGCAGGTTCGTGCCATGTCTTACTTTTCTTCTTCTTTTCTTTTACTAATTGTCTTTGTGCAGCCCTGCCTATTGACAAACATAGCATAACCCTATTTAATGGCTACATTGATTCTTTTATAACAAAATATAATCTGTATGGATAACTTTTTCTGTTGAGGATAGTAATGAATCCCATAAAAATTTTAAGCCTGCTCTGTTTCAAGACAGTCAGCAAATGCTTGCTCGATATTGTTGCAAATTACACCATTGTTTTGGCTTGGTCCAAACTAATCGCCTTCCTTGAACTTTGCAGAAACAGTCCTTTCTCATTTCTCAGCCTCATTTCACTCTGTTCCCTTTGCCACCCACTCCTGTCCTCCTATATATATATAAATTGGTATGATGGGGCCATTGCTGTTTAGGTGTAATGTTGATAGGTTTGTTGTGAACCACCAAGAACTGATCCTATTTCTCATTCTGTTTCCATAGCAGACTCATTTCCATCTCAATAGTGTCTATTCCTTGGGAGCTCTCCAGTACTTTTCTTCTTTTCTTTTGAAAAACAAGGAATGTATTTATTCTACTTTGCCTTTCGTTGCTACTGGGGGGGGGGGGTAAGGAGAATGGGGAGGAGGAAGGCTGCCTTTTACAAATCTTCTCACTCACCTTCCCCATTCCTGAATACCCCATAAAATCTACAAATGAATGTCATTTGCAAGTTAAGTAAGAAAGTGTAGATTTGATAGATCAGTCCTAGCATACTTGCTGTTAAGATTTTATATTGGTACTAATTACAGAAGGAAGGCTTGGCTTGAATACAATAGCAAGATTTGAATTAACAAGCAGAGCGGAAAACTGGTAATCAAGGGAAGTGCTAAGTAGTAGGAGACTTTTTGTGCTAAATTGTTTTCTGACAATAAACAACACCTTCAATAATCAAGGGGTTGGGAATTTTGGGGTGTTTTTGTGCCTGTGGGTCCTTCCTTTATTACAACAGATTTTGCATTATTTCAGCACAACATATGGCTACTATTAAATAGTGGCAGGGCTCATCAGATGGGTTCTTCTTAAACCCAGTAGATGTTTGCTCTTTTAGATAAAGCAAATGGTACTTTCCTGCGGATTCCGCATGCCCAATTGGCATAGAACCTTGGCAGAGGTTAAACCAGTCGAGCAAACTCCTGGCCACTGGCCCTTGCCAGTATGGAAATCGGGGGGGGGGTGGATTAATAATCAGGGGATTGATTCACCCACATATGACCTGACCAGTGATTCTGCTGAGAGAAGCAGATCACTAACCTCCGTTACGTATTAAGCAATTACTGACTCACTCACAGTTAAGCCTAATCCCTGGCGCAAATAGTGGCCATATTTACTCTGGTGTAAACCCCGAACAATGGTTTTCCCCTGTCAGTGTTTGCCTGAGTTAATTAACTTTCCCAAGAGAGATTTCCCATTAACCTGAGTAAATGGGTGATGTGATTTTCTGTCAGATGACGATTCTATCCCTCATTGCCTTCTGATCTATATATGATGATGCTTTTTCCTCAATAAACCACTGATCTGATCTCGCTCCATCTTGCCTCGTATCGTTCCTTGATCAGTCTCCTCCGGGACCTCATGGTCGTCCAGCGGCCCCGATCCTACATCTGGTGATCCCGACGTGATCTTACCTGAGAGTAAGCGATCACACGGTCCGGTTCTACGCTAGAACCGTGTCCGATCAGCCCGGAGGACAGCATGGCAGCCCGGTCGGTAAGCCAGCCAATCGGGAAGACGGCCCAAGCGGCGGGGCATTTTCAGAGAGGCATCCTACAGCTTGCTCCCGACTTTCGCAGCGGCTTGCAGCAACGGAAAAACGCGTTCCGCTCAGGGTCTGCTGTGAACCCCTGACAGCGCAGAGGCCACCGAGGGCCCATGGCAGGAGGCCATGCTCCGAGCTCTACCCAGACAATTCGTCACACAAAACCTATTGCCTGAACTACAGACGCGTCGACTCATCCCGAGAAGGAGACTTCAGAGGACCCTCGCAGGTAATATGGGGACTTGTCCTCAGCGGCAACGTCCATCCGCTAGCCAAAGAATTCATGAGGAGGAATTCAAAATCCTGGCCAGGGTGTATCAGATAAGGTTTCACAGTGGAGAGCTAGCGAGACTTTTGGTGTACCTAAGGGAACACTGCCTACTTTACCCAGAAGTAGGTACACTAACCCTTCAGCTCTGGGATCAGATAGGAGACTGCATTCAGCAACCCCCGAAAGCTCCAGAGGGCATAATTCGCACATGGAGGAAGTGTAGGAAGCTCTTAGTGGAGGTAGATCCAGTCCGGGTAGAGGCGAAAGAACCCCCAGCGTCAGTAGAGCCATCGGCGCCCACGGCGCTCTATCCGTCATTACAGTTTAAGCAGAGTAGTGTAGGGAGCTTTCCCTCGGTGACAGCTGCAGACGTCACCGGTGGAATGCATGGAATGGGAAGTGCAGGCGCTTCTCTGACAGCTACAAGTTCCCAAACTAAGAGTGCCCTTCAGCGCACAGTTGAGGAAGAGATCAAGAAGGGGGATTTGCCAGCAGAAGAGCTAGCTGAGCTTAGTCAGATTTGTCCAATTCGCTTGGAAATGGATGCCCTCACAGGGCATCAGCAGGTAGTTCATTCACCAGTCCCGTATAAGCTTCTCATGGCTATACGGAAGGCCATTACAGAGACAGGACTCCAGAGTCGGTTCACTAGGGGCACGCTTCAGCAAGTGTGCGAGAACACTATGTTCATCCCGCACGACTGGAAAGCCGTCATGCGGATGATGCTCAACCCCAGCCAGTATTTGCTATGGGACAGCGAGTATCGCCTCGAGGCGCAGACAAGGGCTGCCAGGATGGGAGGCGCAGTACTTCCTGACCAGTTATATGGTTCAGGTGCCTTCGAATCCATCGATGCGCAGACCAACTTGCCACTCGCCACTCTTCAGATGTCAGCTGAGGCGGCCTTCAAGGCTTTTCTCAAGGTTCCAGCAACTGGCAAAGCGGCCAAAAATTACACCACAGTCAAACAGGGCGCCCAGGAGTCCTACATGGACTTTGTCAATCGCTTAGAGGAAGCGATTAGTAGGCAGATCGATAACGAGGAAGCCCAACAAGAGCTCATGATGAAATTGGCCAAAGACAACGCCAACCTCAATTGCCGTAAGATCTTGCAGTCACTGGGTAACCATCCGGACTTGACTCTCACGGACATGATTAGGGCTTGCGCCGACGTTGGCACAGGATCCTACAAAATGGGTCTGTTGGCAGCGGCGGTGCAGGGAGGCAGGAAACCCCGACCCAAGGGAGCATGTCACAATTGTGGCAAGGTCGGTCACTTCGCTAGGGAGTGCCGATCCAAGGGCGGCGGACAAAATTCCGGCCGTTCCAAGGCTCCAACCACCCCATGTCCAAGGTGTAAGAAAGGCTACCATTGGTCCAGATACTGTCCGAATTCGGGAAACCAGAACGCGGGCACATCTCTGGCCCCGGTCCAAACAGAGACATCCCTTGCTCTGGGCACGCCAGAGCTAGATTAGATTCCATTCACATTCCAGGCATTGCGAAGGCACAGGCCAGCCCCAAGGGTAACACAGGACTAGAATTGACTTGCCAGGCGGACGTCACATGCGACTTGCCAGGCACAGTCTATCTAGTGGATTCCCAGTACATGGGACCCCTGCCCAAAGGCTTTATAGGTTTAGTTTTGCCTCGGAGTGTAGCAGGAGCACGCGGAATTCTTGTAATTCCGGGAGTCATTGACTCCAATTTTTCAGGCGTTCTCCAAGTTCAGCTTTGGACGCACCTACCCCAAACAATTCACAAGGGAGACACATTAGCGCAACTGATTATGGTTCCTTGTAACTCGCCAGCAGATAGCCAGGGAAGGCTCAGGGACAGCTCAGAGTCCGGGTCAGCAGACCGCTCGAGCGCAAGGGAGGCAGTGCAAGGATACCAAGTCTTAGCGACAGTGGAGACCAACATTGAGTGGAAACAGCGACCAGTTATTGAGGTATTTTTGAATAAAAAATCATTCTCAGGGCTGTTAGATACCGGAGCTGACGTCAGCGTGGTCAGCCGAAGCCAGTGGCCACGAGAATGGGCCATTGAGCCGGTCTCCGATGTGTGGGGGGTAGGCGGCATCCAAGAAGCGTTTAGGAGCCGGGAGTGGGTGGAAGTCACGATCCCAAAGGCTGACGGCACAGCGGTCATTCGGCCACACATTCTGGACGTGCACATCAACCTTTGGGGGCGAGACATTTTACAGCAATACGGTGCCACTCTCACCTTCGGGTAATGGCATTGCCACTTAAATGGCTTACCAACACACCAGTCTGGGTGGAACAATGGCCGGTAGTGGGGGAAAAGTTAATCACCCTAAAGCAGCTGGTTAAAGAGCAGCTAGACGCAGGACATATAGAGCAGTCCACTAGTCCTTGGAATTCGCCAATTTTTGTTATCAAAAAGAAGTCGGGGAAGTGGCAACTGCTCCACGATCTCAGAGAGATCAATAAATGTATACAGCCAATGGGTCCGCTTCAATGCGGCATCCCAAATCCAAATATGATTCCTGAGGGTTGGGAGATCCTGGTCGTAGACCTCAAGGATTGCTTTTACACCATTCCCTTAGACCCCAGGGACAGGGAAAGGTTCGCCTTTACGGTGCCGGTTATGAACCACAGTGAGCCTACGTAGCATTACACGTGGAAATTTTTGCCACAGGGATGCTCAATTCGCCCACCCTGTGCCAAATTTATGTTCACAACGCACTGGCAAAGTTTCAAAACCTTCATCCCACAGCTTTAGTGTGCCATTTCATGGACGATATCTTGGTCGCAGCGCCGCAACTCGGCAGCGAAATGTTTACAGACCTCCAGGCCAGCCTGGGGGAGAAAGGTTTACTCATTGCCCCAGAGAAAGTGCAGAGAACCGAGCCCTTCTCATACTTGGGTCATCGGCTTCTCCGTTCCTTCGCAGCACCAGTTTTGCCCCAGATCAATTTACAAGACTCAGTCACCCTGGTAGAATTGCAGCAGGTTTTAGGTAACATTAATTGGGCCAGACCATATTTCAGATTGGATACGGATCTTTTAAAACCGCTCTTCTCGCTGCTAACGCTAGGTAAGCAGCCGGCAGACCGGATACAAATTCCTCGAGAAGCACGCTTGGCTCTCGAGAAAGTCAACCAAATTCTCAGCCAAAGGTGGGTGGACAGGATTGCTCAGGGGCCATATGCCCCGATCCTGAACTTGTACATCGTACGGGCAGGATCCATGTTCACCGGAGCCCTAGGAGTGGACTCCGAGAAAGGGGCGAGTATCGTGGAATGGGTGTATTTACCGAACACCTCTTCCCGAAACATCGTTCCTCCCCAAGAATTGGTCTCCGCGGTGGTTTACCGTGGAAGGCTGAGAGCTAGAGACATTTCAGGGCACGACTTAGCAAAGATCGCGGTCCCGTTCACCAAAGAGCAAATCCAGCAGCTGATGCAGCTCGGTGACTCGCTTCCCATTGCCTTGAAAGGATTCACCGGATGCTTGGCATACCATTTGCCTAAGGACCCCAGGCTCGTCTCGCTTCAAACGCAGACAGTCACCTTGTATGAATTAATCTCACTGGTTCCACTTCAGGGGGCCAGAACAGTTTTTACTGATGGGGGTCGCACATACGGTGTCTTAACTTGGCAGGAAGGCCAGGCTTGGCGCACGCTCCTAACTCTTCCACAGAAGTCCGCACAGCGGGCAAAGTTGGCAGCAGTGAACCTCGCTTTGCGCACCTTCGCCAAAGAACGCCTAAACATCATTACTGACAGTCAGTATGTTAGGAATTTGCTTCACAGTCTACCGGGAGCATACATCACTCCCGCGATAGACAAAAACTTGCTGAGTCTGTTCCTCACAGCTCAATTTCACTTGCGGAACCGCATGGAAGCGCTCTATATCGCCCACATCCGAAGTCACCAGGACCTACCGGGTCCAATCTCCGCGGGCAATAGCAGAGCGGACGCAGCTGCAAAGGAAATTCAGCAACGGTCAGTGTTAGGTGTTTTCAGAGTCATGCATTCTTTCATCAGAATGCCAAAGCGCTCACCAGACAGTTCAATCTGCCACTTTCTCAAGCCCAAGGCATAGTTCGCTCTTGCCAGCATTGTGCAGGGGCACCGGGGGGGCCCTCGTGGGGGGTCAACCCACGAGGGACAGAGGCTAACCAGGTGTGGCAAATGGACGTCACACATGTTCCGCAGTTTGGCAGATGTCAGTACATGCACGTTTGCATTGATACTTTTTCGCAATTCGTTTGGGCGACAGCGCAAAAAGGGGAGACAGCTTCCCACATGGAGCAGCACCTCCTAGCCTGCTTTGCGGCGATGGGCAAACCTCGGCACATGAAAACCGATAACGCCCCATCCTAGAGTTCTAAGCAGTTGGCTAACTTCATGACCACCTGGGACATCAAGCATACTTTTGGCGTTCCTTACAATCCGCAGGGGCAAGCGATTGTGGAATGAGTCAATCGGACACTCAAGTCCTATATTGACAAACAAACAGAAAGGGGGGAGCCACCAGCCCTCCCCAAGTCACAGGGTCAGGCACAGCATTGTCTGAATAAGGTATTGTTCACTTACAATCACCTTAATGTTTTTTCCGATTGCACGCCGCGGGAGAAACACTTCTGCCATTTGGAAGCTCTCCCGCGACCGATGGTCCGATACCGGGTGCCACCGGACCCTTCCTGGAGGGGCCCGGCGCCACTCGTAACCTGGGGAAGAGGGTATGCTGCAGTTATGTCTCCTACAGGTGTCGTTTGGATTCCAGCTCGGTGCGTTAAGCCTCACTTGGAACCACATGGCGTGGACCCAGACCGACCCGAGTCCGATCCCGGAGATGGAGGACCTCACCCTGACCGAGGGGACCCGGCGGGAGAAGCGGCGACTGCGGACGACAGCGCCGAGGATCACCTGGGGGATGGTCAAGACCCTTTGCAATGAGGCCCAGGACGCCCTCCAACGCGAGGAGAGGGAGCTGACACCGGAGAATTTCGTAGTTGCAGTCTTTGCCCAGATTAATGCCAACTCCGTGGCAGTCACCATCATCCTGACCCTCTCCCTACTTGCGGGGGGAGGCGTTCAGGCAGCCTCACTAAAGGCCAACGATTTGATGCCAGGCGGAGATCTCTCTGCCCGGATGCACTACAACATATGGGAAAGGTTGGCAGGTCTCGTCAACCAGTCCGATTTTTGCCTGAAGCAGGACATTGGTTCTTCCTCAATCTTGAGCACCTGTCTCATCCCTGTGTGCCACACTCCAGGCACGCACCCCAGGGATGGCGACTGGCTAGTGAAACGGATTTTCAGCCCATACCTCCCAGCAAGTTCCTCAGAATATGCCCGCTGGGAAATGCGGCTAACCATGACTTTGCCGGCTGGTGCAGCCACTCTCCACACCCCGCGAGTGGCGGTCAGCCTGAACTCTACTTGTGCTCGAATGACCGGCTGCTCCGCAGGCGGCCGGACTCGGCGCCGTTGCCTTGAAGTCAGCAGCGGCAACTGGACTTGTAATAACCCACAGACACTTGGCGCAATGTATGCTCATGTTACCCTACCTTCAGGCTGGTTCTTTACATGCAATCAGTACACGTGGAACTACATTCCTGCAAATGTATCAGACGCTATATGTTGTATCAGTCGCTTAACATTGTCACTCCCCACCAAGGATATGGTCACCCCAAGCACAAATGTTTCTTCACCCGTGTGACACACTCGTGCCACCCAGTTAGACAGCTCATGTGATAGCAACATTAGGGTTCTGAGCCCAGCTGAGTATGTCTCGCTGGCAGTCAGCATACTTGGCGTGCCAGGCTTAGCCGTCGGCAACGCTCGGAGAATTGGTCAGTTGGCTTGCGGATTAGCAAAAGCCATCAACCATACCTCCTCAGCGATAGCGCTGCTCAACCAGGAGCAGGCAGAGCTTCGCCATGCCATCCTTGACAATCGAGCGGCTATAGACTACCTTCTGTTGTTACATCATTTGGGTTGCGAATCTGTCCATGGCATGTGTTGCTTTAATCTCACAGACAACACACGCAAGGTGCAGAGCCAGCTCACGGACCTCCACACCCTAGTTAAGAACATCAAGCAGGGCTCCGCATGGAATTGGTGGAGTTCCTTGTGGTCATGGCTTCCGTGGGGGTGGCTCTAGACGACGCTTCAAGTGATTGTGGGGGTGATAATACTAGGCATAGCAGGATGCTGTTTCATGCAATGTATTCCCTCACTATTGTCGAGGTGCCCCCCGTGGGGGGAGCCCCGAAGTGTCGTCCCCGTACACCAGCTGATGCCCATCTTGCGCAGGGTCGCCTGTCAGGTCCCTAAATAACAGAAAAAGGGGAGATGCGGATTCCGCATGCCCAATTGGCATAGAACCTTGGCAGAGGTTAAACCAGTCGAGCAAACTCCTGGCCACTGGCCCTTGCCAGTATGGAAATTGGGGGGGGGGGGTGGATTAATAATCAGGGGATTGATTCACCCACATATGACCTGACCAGCGATTCTGCTGAGAGAAGCAGATCACTAACCTCCGTTACATATTAAGCAATTACTGACTCACTCACAGTTAAGCCTAATCCCTGGCGCAAATAGTGGCCATATTTACTCTGGTGTAAACCCCGAACAATGGTTTTCCCCTGTCAGTGTTTGCCCGAGTTAATTAACTTCCCCAAGAGAGATTTCCCATTAACCTGAGTAAATGGGTGATGTGATTTTCTGTCAGATGACGATTCTATCCCTCATTGCCTTCTGATCTATATATGATGATGCTTTTTCCTCAATAAACCACTGATCTGATCTCGCTCCATCTTGCCTCGTATCGTTCCTTGATCAGTCTCCTCCGGTACCTCATGGCCGTCCAGCGGCCCCGATCCTACACGTTCCAATGGAAAATATATTACACTCAAAAACATTCCTGTGGGTATCTTACCATGCCACTACCCAAATTTGGGTTGAGAGCCTTCCCACTCATCATCATCATCATCATCATCATCATCATCATCATCATCATCATCATCATCCATTATTATTATTATTATTATTATTATTATTATTATTATTATTATTATTATTATTATTATTATTATTATTATTATTATTATTATTATTATTATTATTATTATTATTATTATACTTCCATTTCTTCACCACTTTCCTTCCCCTAAGGGAACTCAAAGTGATTTACAGAATACAAAATACAATATACAAAATACAGGATGCAATATACAAAATATAAATTACAATATACAAAATATAAATTACAAAAATAGCTGCTCAATGCTGCCAAACAGAGACCCAGCTCGACGTTATGGACAGAGACCGACTCATGTCCCAAACGAAGCAGCATCCACGGTGAGAGTTCTTTTTAAAAGCCATGAAACCACACTCAACTCCAGTTGACCGCCGGTCGAACTTAGCCATGGCAGCACTGGTGGTGCAGGCTTTTGAAGGCACCCAATGCTCTCCTGCAGGTGAAGTCACTCCCCTCTGGCCCGACTGGCTGAAGGAGGGGGAAGCGGGGGTCCCAGAGCAATGGCAGAAGCAGTGGTGCAGGCTTTTGAAGGCGCTTGCTGTCCTCCTGCAGGTGGAGTCACTCCCACTCATGCCATGTATTGTCAATGGATTTTAGTTGTATTGAGACACAACTGAAAAAATGCCATAAACACGTTTTCACAACATTACTGATATATACATGTTATACCATTACAGCTCGTTTCCATGTTCGTTTTAGTACTTATGCTGATATAAGTGACTTTTGTAGTACTCAGCACACCAGAATATTATTAGCTAATTCACCATACAGTTCATGTTTGTTGATTATATTTATATTTATCTTTTCTAAATAAATATTGTATGCACCTTCTTTATGCCCTGCCCGTTTTGATTACATTGTATCTTTTGGGTGTTTTCTTCTTCTTTATTGTTTGCACACCCTGCCATTCCTTCCCCCCAGCCTGTATAGGGCTTTAAAAGTTAGCACTAACACCTTGTACCTGATATAGAAATGGGAGGGTAGCTAGTGCATATCTGCCAGGGCTGGGGAGATATGTTCACATTTTCTCAATCCCACAATCAACTTGGCTGCTGCGTTCTGGACTCATTGAAGTCTCCGTAGCAGGGACAGAGCATTACAGTACTCAATATGTGAAACTACCAGTGAGATGGCTACTGCTGTGATGGACTGCCTGTCCAAAAAGTGGCACAATTGGGCAATTTGATGTAACTGGGAAAAGGCAGCTTTACATACCACTGCAATTTGTGCCTCAAGGGACAAATGCTGGTCAAATATGATGCCGAATTGCACACCTGGTCTCTAGGGGAAAGAGCAATCCCCCACATCATAGGGAGCTGGTCACCTAGATGGGCAAATACTCCCCCTCACCAACAGCATTTCCATCTTGTCTGGGTTCAGCCTCAGCTAGTTAGCTCTGGTCCATGCCATAACAGCAGCCAGGCAGTCATCTAGGCACTGGGCTGCCTCCACTGCAGAAGATGTAAAGGAGAGAAAGAGATTGGTGTCATCCGCATATTGGTGATACTGGACTCCAAATCCCCGGATGAGCCCAACCAGCGGCTTAACATAAATATTAAATAGCAGTGGGGGACATAATGGACCCCTGGGGAGCACCCTATTGCAGGGTCCAGGAAGCTGACATAGACTCCCCAAGCTGAACTCTCTGGGAACAACCTCCCAGAAAGGAGCAGAACCACTGTAGAACAGTGCCACGAACACCCAACTCAGAAAGTCGAACCAGCAGGATACCATGGTTGACGGTATCAAAAGCCACTGAGAGGTCCAGAAGCACCAGAATAGATGAGGCTCCCCTATCAGCTTCCCAAAGGAGGTCATCCTGCAGTGCAGCCAGGACAGTTTTGGTGCTATGACGAGGACTGAAGCTTGATTGGAATGGATCCAGGCAGTTGGTTTCATCCAAGAACACTTGCATCTGGTCTGCTATCACTCTCTCTATGACTTTACCCAGGAAAGGAATATTGGCCACAGGTCTATAGTTGTTAAGAACATCTGTGGCCAAATTAGCCTTCTTCAGGAGAGGGTGTAGCAGACCAGAAGGCATGATGCCTTTGGTCAGTGAGGCATTGATGATAATCCTTAGCCATTCTCCCACCTCCTTTGTCTATTTTACTAACCACAATGGACAAGGGCCAAAACACGAGGTAGTGGGCTTTCAGCAAGCAAGTCCACCTCCTCAGATGACACACGCTGAAACTGCTCCCAAGGGTCCCGAGCAGAGGTCACACTGGACATCTCCACCTGTGCTACCATGTCAACTGTGGCATCAAGGTCCCAGCAGATGATCTCAACCTTGAATTTAAAGTGAGACACAAAAACCTCACAGTTGATGTTTCTTTTTTTTCCTAGAAAGGGTTAATCAACTGGAATGCGGTGGGGTGTGAAAATACCTGACTCTGCTGGATTTGTTCCTTCAGGTGGCTGATAAGAACAGAAAGAAATGAGGGTCTGCCACAATAGCTATTTAAACTTACAATAAACCAGAATAATAATTATTCTGAAGTGTATAAAAGGGAGACAGAC
Organism: Bradypodion pumilum; assembly: GCA_035047305.1. Classification (NCBI taxonomy): domain Eukaryota; kingdom Metazoa; phylum Chordata; class Lepidosauria; order Squamata; family Chamaeleonidae; genus Bradypodion; species Bradypodion pumilum. The sequence continues at coordinate 12,249,325 of JAWDJD010000009.1, read as the reverse complement.
AGGCAGACAGAGAGGCAGAGAGATCAAACACTGCAGTACAGAGAAGGAAACTACTAATTAAAAAAGATAAGGACAAAGACAGAATGGAGGGATCCACTGTAGCACAAGATACATGCATAAAAATCTGCATGGAAGATGGACTAATTGGTTCAGCCCTGTGGGTGGATAAATGTTATGAAGGGACTGCAATTTAGAATTTCATTTGAGAAGGAGAACTGGAGAGTTCATGAGCCGCAGTTCCATTGGAGGATAATTTAGGGCCTTGCCGCCTTGATTTAGATAATTTCAATATGTTTGTGGCGAACTGAAAAGGTACATTCATGTAATAATGTTATGTATTTGTAATAGAATTTTTATTTTATGGTTGGGCTTTAAAGGTTGGGCAATTGGAGCTGTTTGATTTATGCTGTGTATCTCCTGCCTTGGGCAATAAAGTTATCTGGAACTTTCTTCCTGACCCATTTTGCTTCAAATAGATATGTGCATACTTTATTTTTTTTTCTACAAGCAACTCATACTCTGGTCCAATAATAGGGAATGCAACTTGAGTGCATATATTTTGCAACATTCTTTTTGAGCTGGCCCTTTGTTCTGTTTGAAATACCCCAGAACCCCACAGAGTCCCGCAGAACCCAAAGAACGGTACAGAAACATACAAACAAAACAAAAAAAGTTTGCAGTAGCCTTCCAGAAGATCCCTTCAGAATATTGACAAGAGAAGCACACCATCTTTCCTGTCTCATTTTTACTATTTTTATTCTTATTTTTGATCCAATGTTGAATAAATTGTTAATAAACTCTGTTCTCCAACTGAATAATATTAGCAGGCTATGAATAAAGAAAAACAAAGTGTCAGCATACTATGTGAAAATTTCACTAGACTATCTTCATAGCTGTCAAGAGAACATTCAACAATAACATGTCTTCTTTGGAGAGTCATCTGTTGCCATTCTGCTTTTAGCTGATGGAATAGAGATTGGACATGTGTCAGGCTAGCATGACTGTATCAGTGTCTTCCTGACTTTTTTATTTTGGGTTTATCTGTAAGAGGCAATGACTTTTCTGCTTTCTGGTGCTAATTACACACTGACAAAAAAGCAACACGTTATTTAAAGTGATAAAATTATTTCCCTTGCAGGACTTAAAAATGATCAAGGAATTGATGGAAACCTCAGACTCTTCTTTCAAGAAGATGGCCATAAGAATGATAACTGTAAGATAGGAGACAGAGGAAAATGTTGTTTTGATGTTTTGTATAATATATATCAAAAATTTGCACTTCCTATAACTTGCTGTGGAATGGAGCACAAAAACATTTGCTCCCAAAAGAAGCACATTTGTGAGATGTGTGATGCATTTCATAAGAAAATACAAAAAAATGTTCATTTTTCAAATGAATATGTTAGATTGGACCAGAACATTATCTTACTACCACTGCCCAGTAATGGTTGACTCCACAATAACATTAATCAATTCTCCTTAAATATTTTTTTTCCAGAATCTATATCTTAACCTATGAAATCGAGGGTTAACCATTGGAACTTTGCATAGGCTCCTTAGCCAGGCCCTACTAGCCTGCACTCACCATTCGTGCACATGCCCAAACTGGGTATGCAGGTAAACGCAAGATTGAGAAATGCGCCAGTGGGGCAAGAGCCCCACAAACGTGAAAAAAGGAAAGCAACTTCATTTCCCAATGTTATTTGCACCGCGCCGCACCACAACCAATCAGGCTGAGAGGCGCGACCACGAAGAACATTGAGAAACGCACCATGGCTAATCAAAATCAAGCCGCAGGAAAAAATGCACCACAATCACAAATCACAAACCCATAACTACAAGCCCCAGAGTACTGCGCGACATGAGCACGCAGGACGCTGAGGAAGCCGGCACCCAAAAAATTAAAAAAAACTCACCACCTCACAGCCACGCAAACACCAACCGCCCTTCTTTCCCTCACCCATGGTGCCTGAAGGTCCCAACTGGAGTTTCCCCTTTAATATCAGTAGGTGGGGGGTTGTGATCCCCCTTTCTGCTGGTTCCCCTAGGGTGTTTGTGGGGACAAAAGAGATATGCTCCCCCAACCCTTCTGGACCCAGGAGACCAGGGAAATGAGTTCGATCCCCCCCAAAAAACCTCCGTCTTTAAAGAGAAGCAACCAAGCGGTTTCTTCTATTTAAAAATGGAGTTGGTTTAAGGAGGGGGGTGAATCGATCCACTCTCCCTGGTCTCCTGGGTCCAGAAGGGTTTGGGGGGGACATACCCCTTTTGTCCCCCCAAACCTCCCAACCCCAGGGGAGCCAGCGGAGAGGGGGGTCGCAACTCCCCAACCAATGATATTAAAGGGGAAACCCTGATCTACTTTCACGACTCCACACAATCAAAGCACCATAACACAATAAAGACCCCTCCCCACCACCTAGCCCACCCTTCCTATCCCCCACCGACCATGCCCCCTCACCACCACCTAGCCCACCCTTCCTAACCCCCAACAACCACATCCCCCTCCCCACCACCTAGCCCACCCTTCCTAACCCCCACCGACCACGCCCCCTCCACACCACCTAGCCCACCCTTACTAACCCCCACTGACCACGCCCCCTCACCACCACCTAGCCCACCCTTCCTAACCCCCAATGACCATGCCCCCCTCCCCATCACCTAGCCCACCCTTCCTAACCCCCAATGGCCACGACCCCCTCCCCACCACCAAATAAAGAAATATTTTTAAATTACTAAAACATAGTAAAAAACATCCAAAAATACACAAAAACAAACAAAAACAACACCAAAAACAATACGAAGTAAACAAAAACACAATCAAAAACAAAACAAACAGACAAAAATACAAATTCCAACCCCCACCCCCCACCCCCCCCCCACACACACAAACAAGAAAGAAAACAAGCAAACTTACCATAAGATGTCCTACCTCCACGAGGACCGGAAAATAAATGAATAAAGAAAGAGACTACTTACCAGAAGAAGCTCTATCCAGAGGCCAGGAGAGAAAAAAACAGTCAAAATACAATAACCCCTACCAGCACCACCTGCTGGCCACAATAGTAAAAACAATTCAAAAACACAAAACAGCCTCAAACAAAAGGCCACAAGAGTAAAAACAAATCAAAAACATAACACAAATTCACAATTTTACACAAAAGGTCACACCAATAAAAACAAGTCAAAAATTTACACTAAAACACACTTTAACACAAATCACAAACATATGTCAATAAAATACAATAGAAACTTTTAAAATCCTGTGCTGAGTTTTAACTCAAATTAAAACCCAAAACATCTAAACACATTTTAAAAACATTGAATGTAAAAAAACATTTACTTTTACATTGTTAAAATTATTACCTACGGTACAACTAATTAAAAAAATTCAAAAAACTAAAACATTATTCGCTTACATAAAACAATTTGAAAAAATTATATCATGCTTTGTTCTTTTATTAATCCTAAAAAAAACCCAATAAAGCAGGTCACAGTTAATAACAGCCAAGCCAAAAATTTTTACATAAATAAACATTTTAAATATTAAAATTACAGACTAAGCAATTTAAAAAAAAAACATTAACGCAATTTAACCTTCCAACACAATTTAAAACAGCCCAACAACACCGGGCAACCTCTGCTAGTCTATATATATATAAAATCAAGGTGTCATGCTGTATGTTACTCATACAAAATGACACCCATGCACCGATCACCATGAAACTGCGCAGGCACCTACCTTTAATGCCTGGCATGGCTGGTGCAGGGAACCTGCAGCACACTTCGGGGTCCTTGCCCCCGAAAAGGGGGTGTAAATGCCCCCCACCTGCAAGAGAGACCGGCGGAAACTGACTGGACTGCATCCTGGGAGCCATAGTTCTTTGGATGGGTGGCCCCTGAAGAGAAGTATAGGGCAGCCCCTGAAGAGAAGTATGGGGTGCTGAACTACAGCTCCCAGAGGTCTGTGAGTTTGGGGTGGCACCCAGAACTGGGTGCGTGGCTTCCTCTGCCACCCCATTGCTGCCTGCATGTGGAGAGGAACGCACCATGGTGTCCCCACAGAGGAGGAGGCCGTGGGCGGGAGGAGGAGTGGGGTAGCCGAGCCAGCCGGCATGGCTGCCAGACCAGTGAGGGCCTAGCCCATGGCAGCGGCCAGGCTGCACTAAAGAGTGGTGGCACATGGAGGAGGCAGAAGAATGAGACTGGGCCTGGGCAGGTATGTCAGGCATGTTCCTGCTCCCCCTTCTCCTCCAGGAACAGGGCAGGGTGGAATGTGGATGGTCCCAGGAGGAGATTCATGCTCAGGCCCAGCCTCACTCTTCTACCTCCTCCGCATGCCTAGTCCATGGCAGCGACCAGGCTCCACTGAAGAATGGACCCGTGGAGGAGGTGGGAAGTGAGAGCAGCCCGGGGCAGGTATGTCGGACTGGGTACACAGATGGGGGAAGAGAGCAGCCCTGGGGACCATTCACACACACCCTGACATCCAGGAAGAGAAGAGAGAGCACAGACCCAGTGCCCCCTGTTTTCCTCCAAGGGGATCACATACCTGAGGGGGGGGCCCTGCACGCTTCCCCCCGGGGAGCACATACCCGGCTCCCACCCCCACCTCACCCCTCGCAGCACTCACCGGCCTTGGAAAGGTCATCCTTCCCCAGCTCCCAGCTTTATGAGGGCTCCATGGCCCAAACCGCTGCACCTGCCACCTTGTCAGTTCCCCATCTCCAATGCCACCCCTGTGCAAGTGTGCATGTGTGCATGTGTGCATGCATGTGCATGGGTGTGTGTGTGAGAGAGAGAGAGTGCAAGAGAAAGAGAGAGAAAGGGATTGAGAAAGGGGGAGATACAAAAAGAGAGAGAGAAAAAGAGAGAAAGACAGCAAGAAAGAGAGAGAGAGAAAGGGAGAGACAGAGAGAGAAATGAAGAGAAAGATAGCAAAAGAGAGAGAAAGCAAGAAAGAAAGAGAAGGAAAGAAAGAGAAATAGAGAGAGAAGGAAAGAGATAAAGAGAGAGAGAAAGGGAGAGAGAACGAAAGCGAGAGAGAGGGAGAGGGAGACAGGGAGAAAGAAAGAGAGAAAGGGAGGGAGATAAAGGGAGAAAGGGAGCGAGAAAGGGGGAGATACAAAAAGAGAGAAAGATAGCAAGAAGGAGAGAGAAAGGCAGAGAGAAATGAAGAGAGACAGTAAGAGAGAGAGAAAGAAAGCGAGTGAGAGAGGGAGATTGGGAAAAAGAAATAGAGAGAAAGAGGGAGAGAGAAAGAGAGAAAGGGAGCGAGAGAAAGAGAGAGCGAGAAAGGGAAAGAGAAAGAGAAAACAAGAAATAAAGAGAGAGGAGGAAGAAAGAAAGAAAGGGAGAGAGAGAGAAAGGGGGAGAGAAACAAAGAAAGAAAGAAAAAGAGAGGAAGACAGAGAGAGAGAGAGAGAAAATTAGGACTACTTCATTTCTAACATTGGATGGGCGGGGCCAGCTGAAATTTCTGCTACTGGTTCCGGTGAACTAGTGTGAACCTGCTGATGCCCACCTCTCTCTCTCTCTCTCTCTCTCTCTCAAAATTTCTCTGTTTCCTTTGTCTATAAGACACCTATATATTTTTTGCACCAAATTAACTTGTCCTCAATACAAAAAAGTGAAAGTAACTGAAAAACAGAGTGACTGTGGAAAATGATAATTACCTTCTTCCATGTATTTCTACTTCAGTCTTTGAGGTAATGAAGCAAATCTTGGCAGTTCATTAAATTTTAGGAAGCTAGGTTGGAATACATTGTCTTGAATACAGATTAAAATGTTGAAAGAGACAAATCCTAAATGAGAAATTAGAAGGAAATGAGTAAGTTAAAGAAGTGAAGTGTTCCAAGTCAATGTTTCACAGAAGCAATATTTTAAGGGATTTTCCCCTTGACAGGCTCCTCATCTCAAACAGGTACCAGACAGTTGACTGCTACCTGATCTTATCTACAAGAGGAAGGAAAGTACAAGTTTAATTTAATTTAATTTAACTGTTCAATTTCTACACCGCCCACTTGGCCTAGGCCGACTCAGGGCGGTTCACAATAACAGATAAAAACATAATTAAAACTACCCACCCCATAAAAAGGGTGCAGGGACTGAAGAAACCATGGGGGAAGGAATTATCCTCCATACCAACCATCCAATGGAGGTTACCCTTCCACCTGCACCCCATACTAGGCCTGCCAACCCCATCACCACTAGGTAGGCCCTAATAGCGGCTCTAGCTAATGTCCAATCAAAATCACTCTGAGTCACCCAATGGCGCTCTAGTTGTCTCTTTGCCCATTTGAGCTCCCACAGTTCTTCTGTGAACCATGGGAATGACCTAGCACAATGAGCTCTAAGAGGCTATAGTGGTGCAATTTCATCCAAGGCCACTGTCGGCATCGTTTACCACAGGTCAACAAGCGCCTCAGGCGAATCATGTCACTGATCCAGAGGGAACCCCCCCCCCAGTTCCCTCTGGAATCCATCAGGATCCATCAGTTGCCAGGGGTGGTCCATTTTAATAGGCCCTGCCTCCCTACGATGAAACATCACCCCCAGAAAGTCTAAAGCCACCAGATAGTGATCTGACCATGGAACAGGTGTTAGGTCTAGTTTCTGTAATCTCAGATCACTCTGCCACCTCTTCAGCAAAAAACTAAATCCGGCGTGTGGCCACTGCCCCTGGTAGGGCCCTGAATTACCTGCCATGGAAGCCATGAACTCCTGAGCCACCTTGGAGCCAATCCCCAGCAAAAGCAATTTGAAGGCCCCCAGAACCATCAGCCTAGGGAACTCCAATACCAACGCTGAGATGGCCTCAAGGAGCTCAGGGAGGGAGTCCCTTACCCTGCAAGGGGGCAAGTACAGGAGTAAGACCCCTAACTGACCCTTAGGGCCCAGGCGCAGGAGCAGGGCCTCACAACCCAGAATATGTGGAGTGGTAGCCCTGGTGACTCCCAGTGACTCCCTGGCTATAATGGCAATGCCACCACCCTTACCCTCATCCCTAGGCTGGTGCCAAATACAGAACCCGGCTGAACACATTTCTGGCAGAGGAACTCCATCCTCTGGTCTCAGCCAGGTCTCAGTGATGCATGACAGGTCAGCCCGCTTCCCCAGAATGGAGTCTTGTTTCAGGGATAACCTTATTACAGACCGACCTGGCATTCATCAGCAGCAGCCTAAGGGAGGGATCACCCTGGTTCAGCTGCTCAGGACCTAGAGGCTGGAACGAGGAACAGATACTAAACATCGGTCCCACATTCTGCAAGTGTGGCCCACCCCTCAGTACCCACTATATCGCCCCATGCCTGTCAAAACCCCTATATGGGCCCCCAGAGCACCAACCCTAGAGTCGGAAACAACTGGCATTCGAGCAAGGGAAACCTTTAATTAAGCATCACAAGTTTTCTTTTAATGTGACCATGTGAATTCATTAGCTCTTGATCCAAAATAATAAATTATACAAATGATAAAAACATTATATTTACATATGCTGGGCAAATTTATCAGATCACTTCACGTGGAACAGTAATAATGCACTGATTATTGTGATGAATTAATGAAATGTACTGTAACACAAAATATATTGCAGAATTTTAGACTTTTGGTCTTTCACATTTAACAGTCTAGTGGACTGTTATTTTCAAGACCACCAAGGTAACAAATTGAATATTGTGCGATACTCAATTGAAGTGAAATGATTTCTGCTGTTAAAGCTATCCATGTCAAAGTGATACAGGTAGTGCAGTTTGCTTAATGGTGGATGAACAATGAACTCTTTGTAATGTGTAAATGTGTAGCGGCATAAATATGTACTAGCAATTTTCAAATATCTTTTACCAAATAAGTTGCAGATACTGAAGCCAATTTCTATCAAATGCTTGTTAGGGGCCATTTATCAAATAAAAATAAAATCCAGTAGTATTCATAACTACACTGCAATGAATGATCTGTGGTTTAAGTCTTGTATTTTTCCTACCCAAAGGCTGCTTGTAACTAAGTGGAAGAAGCAGAGTCCCCAAACTTGACATTGATGGATATTACGAAACAAATTTGTGTTTTTACACATAAACACACAATATGAAATACATCAACAACATGTGCTATCATGTTAATTCTAACTCAAGGCAACATTTTCCAGGGTTTCCAGGGAATGAATAACACTGGCATCGAGGTTTTCTTGGACTTCAATTCCCAGAAACCCAAGTCAACACACCTGCTGATCAGGGTGTCTAAAATTATAAGAACATAAGAACAGCCTTGCTAGAACAGGCCACAGCCCATCCAGTCCAGCATTCTGTCTCATACAGTGGCTCACCACTTGTTTCAGGGTATTCCCAAGAAGATGCCTTTACCTGCTTAGGATTCCCTGGAAATGGCATTGAGAGATATCCTGCCCTACTCTCCAACCCGGAGGTTGTCCTTAGGTATCCATAATTATAGCCATTGATACCCTTGTCCTCCATGAACTTGTCTAACCCTTTCTTATAGCTGTCAAGACTGACAGCTGTCACCACTTCTTCTGGCAGGGAGTTCCATAGACCAGTGATCCTCTGGGTGAAAAAGTACTTTCTCTTATTTGTTTGAGAACTAGTACCCAAAAGTTTCATGGAGTGCCCCCTAGTTCTAGTGTTGTGCAAAAGGGAAAACAGTTTTTCCTTATCTACTTTGTCCACACCACACATTATTTTATAAACTTCAATCAGGTCACCTCTTAGACACCATCGTTCAAGAGTGAAGAGGCCCAACAGTTGCAGCCTCAGATGGTAAGGAAGGTGTTCCAGTCCCCTAATCATTCTGGTTGCCCTCCTCTGCACTTTTTCCAGCTCCATAATATCCTTCTGGAGGTATGGAGACCAGAACTGTACACAGTATTCCAGATGGGGCCTCACCATAGATTTATAAAGAGGCAAAATGACACTTGCTGACTTATTTTCTATATCCTTCCTAATGATCCCTAGCATTGAGTTTGCTTTTTTCACTGCTGAGGCACACTGGGTTGACACCTTCATTGAGCTGTCCACCAGGACACCAAGGTCCCTTTCCTGGTTTGTCGCAGAGAGTTCAGAACCCATCAGTTTATAAATGTAATTGGGGGGGTTTGCCCCAACATGCATCACTCTGCACTTACTAGTATTGAAGCTCATTTGCCACTGTTTTTCCCACTCCCCCAGTGTCAAGAGATCTCTCTGGAGCTCCTCACAATCTCTCACAGTTTTCACTACCCTGTATAATTTAGAGTTGTCAGCAAATTTGGCTACCTTGCTATTTACTCCTACTTCTAGGTCATTTATGAAGAGGTTGAAAAGCAGGGGTCCCAGTACTGAACCTTGGGGGACCCCACTCTTTACTTCCCTCCACTTGGAGAAGTGTCCCTTTAGTGCTACCCTCTGTTTCCTGTCCCTTAGCCAGTTGTTGATCCAGGACAAGACCTGTCCCTTTATTCCATGACTGGTAAGTTTATTCAAGAGCCTTTGGTGCAGGACCTTGTCAAAAGCCATCTGAAAGTCCAGATAAACAATGTCAACTGGATCCCCCTTATCCCTATGCTTGTTGACACTCTCAAAAAATATCAACAGATTAGTGAGGCATGATTTGCCCTTGCAAAAGTCATGTTGGCTCGCCTTTAGCAGCACCTTCTCTTCTATGTGTCTATTAATTCTATCTTTTAGGATGGTTTCCATCACTTTACCTGGGACAAATGTCAAACTGACTGGTCAGTAATTTCCTGGGTCACCCCTGGATGTGTTCTTGAAATTGAAGTTCAAAAAGATATGGAGTGCCAAGGTTGGCCACCACTGTTTCAGGGCATCCTGAGACTGCACAGTTTACCCAAGGCCACACAAGCTGAGACCAACTGGGTTCTTTTTTATATAATTTTTATTGGTTTTCAACAAGAAAGATAAAAAATAAACAAAAATAAAATAAAAATAAACAAGTACCAAAAAAGGAATCAAATACAATACCTTTCATGAAATACAATACTAAAATACCAATATACTCTACAATACATGAACAATACATGAGGGGAAAAAGAAAAAGAGAAAGAGAAAAAAGTAAACATACTAAAATATGCTTATAAGAAGAAGATTATACAGCATTGTAAACTAATCCCATTTCCCCTATTTATGATTCATCAAATATGTATGCTTTTCATATTTATCACTTGCAATATATAACCACTTGTAAACTTACATACATAACTTAATACATTTGTTATATCTATCAATAACCTTCTTTTTATATAAGTACATAAAAGTCACATTAACAATATAACAAAAAAATAAATAACTATGCCGCCCTGTGATATGTACAGGCCCTAAGGATCACAGTTTTATCAATACTCTAACCTTTCCAAAATTTCATATAATCTGGTACCGGTTTGTCTCCTTTATCTTTCAATAATACATATTCCACAAAGGGTTTCCATATTTCCCAAAACTTACTTTGTTTAACAATGCCTTTCTTTTTATTCAAATCCCATGTCAGTTTGTCATTTAGGGCCATTTCCCACATTTCTTTATACCATTCTTCCAATTTTAGCACAGAGTCATTTTCCAATGTCTTGCAATACATTGTCTTGCCACAGTTAACATTATAGACAATAAATCCTTTTTATTTACATTCATAATCATGTTATCTATTTCTGTCAGTAAGGTGGTACTTGGCTCCAACTTCAAGTCTAATTCCAATATTTCCAATATCTCTTTTTCTATTTTTTTCAAAAAAAAAAACATTGTCACTTCACAACTCCACCACATGTATTCATATGTCTCCAGGCTATTCTTTCATCTCCAACAATTTTTAGATTAAGGTTATCCATTTGGTGTAACCGAACCAGAGTCAAATACCACCTCCATAACATTTTATAGTTATGTTCTTTTACTCTGGCTGACAAACTTTTCATAATTCTTCTCCTTCATTTATTTTTCCAATTTGTTTCCAAAATTCTTATATTTAAATCCTGTTCCTATATTGTTTTCAATGTATCCTATGGCTTCTTTTCCTTGTTTAAAATGTTATAAATCTTACTCACCAAACCCTTTATCTCCATCTCTTCTTTTCTTATTTTACAAATTATCTCTTCAAATTATGTCTTCCCTCACTCTAAACAAAGTTCTTCTTTATATCTTACAGTCTACTTATTTACTACCAACTAGGTTCTGAATAACTTAGTGAAAGAAGGTGAACCAGACCACCCCCTGTTTTCTCATCTATATAACTAAAATCGAGGTGTTGTGCTGTATGTTACCAACACACAGCATGAGACCTGCACCCCCAGCTCTGACAATGCCATCCCTGCCTACCTCGAACCACAGGTGTGTCTGGTGCGGGGTCCCAGCAGACCTTTTCAGGGTCTTTCACCCCCAAAACCGGCTGCAAAGCCCTCCCCCACACACACACACACTGGCAGCATGAAATGGCAGGGAGGCGGTAATACCTATGCACCAGAATCTGCGCAGGTGCAAAAGATTGCCCAGAGTTCAAGGCAGCAGCACCTGGAAACTCCAGGCAGGCTTCTGTGCCTGCACAGAATCTTGTGCATGTGTATTACTGCCTCCCCAGTTGGAGGCTCCACTTGTTGGCCACCATCTCAGCCGGAGGACAATAGGCGGCCCTTCTCCGGCAGGCATGGGCCGAGCAAGGCGCCCGTATGCTAGCCGCCTTCTGGAGAAGGGCAGATGGGCCTTCTGCCTTGGCTTCTCTGGAAGGCATTGGCCACCCAGAGCACTCTGTTCAGCCCATGTCTAACACCAGGAACCACACATGGACTGGTGTTTTGGGTGTCTAGCCCATTAGCGATGGCACCCGATCCGTGACACAGACGCCCTCACAGGTGCGAGGCGAGGTGGAAGTGCTGGACTGTGTTTCACAGAGGAGGATGCCCCTCAGGTATGGTGGCTGTCGGGTGGGGTGGGGGTGGCCGGTTTCTCAGGGGTGTGGGAGTCCGGCTAGCGAGGCTCCATGCAGCCCAGCCTAGAATTTCTGCGCCTCTCCTGGCAGCATGGCCTGCATCTCCAGGCAATGGCCGCACCTCCGGCTGGCCGTTGCCTGGAGATGCAGGCCATGCTGCAGGCAGTTGCACGAAATCCCTGGGCTGGGCTGCACAGAGGAGGATGCTCCAAACATGAAGCAAGTGACCGGGGGGGCAGGGGTGCGCTAGGAGGCTGACTATCCAAAACACAGGAGGCTCTGAAAAGCCCAGCGTGGCACTACCCCATGTCTCCCGCCAGCGTGGCCTGCGTCTCCAGGCAACGGACGGTGCTTCCGGAAGCAGTCCATTGCCTGGAGATGCAGGCTGGGGATGGTGTGTGTGTGTGTGTGTGTGAGAGAGAGAGAGAGAGAGAGAGACAGAGACAGAGAGTGTGCAATAGTATGTGCGAGAGACCAGAGTCAGAGTATGCCACTGCTCTGTGTGTGTGACTGTGTGTGTGCATGCACTGAGGAGGAATAAAGTGTGTGTGTGTGTGTGTGTGTGTGTGTGTGTGTGTGTGTGTGTGTGTGTGAGAGAGAGAGAGAGAGAGAATGGATGTGTGTGTGGGAGAGGGTGCATAGATGGAGGCCATGCTCCAACTCAACCCCAGGAGGTAGGACAGACACCACCAACCCAAACCCCACCCACGCAAAGCTGGGCATCCCTGCTAGTGATATTCTAATCAAATGGGGATTCACATTTCCCTTACAAGGCTTTTAAACAGAAGCTATGTGGTTCACATGACTGCATGTAGGATTTTATACTGGTGATCATCTTAGACCTTAAAAATGAAGAACATCAATAGTCATTTATAAAGCTCAGTATATGAGTGTGGGGACAGATTCTATGCATTATATCTGAACATGTGGTAAATTGGGAATGATATCAGTTCTTATAAATGAACCTGGTCAGCCCTCTATATGTTTACTCCAGATCCAAACAAGCAACTGAGTAGAGCTTGTGTGACTAGCCCAGTTTTAGTAAATGAGCTCAATTTTTCCCAAAGATATTGAGGAAATTTGTCCATAGAGCCCAGCAGGCACACTCTGCCCAAAGATACTGAGCCCTGGGACACAGAACAGAATTTACTAAAGTGCCCCTCCCCCACTAAAAAAACCCATTCCATTTATGTTTTAATCACATTCAACATGATTATAGCTTTGACTTTGCCCTTCCTCCACTGTTTTCTATTCCACTTGAAAGTTTTGCCTTTTTTAATCTTAAGCTGTTCATCCGCTAAAAGCATATTTATCCACCTCTGTTGTTTACTGTCATTAATAGCAATTGCACTTTGCTGTGCGTCCTTGAAATGACATAAATATTCTCTTTTACTCACACATACACAGAGTAAGGGGGTGGAACAGAAAGAAAGCGAGAGAGAAAACATGAAAACATAGAAGCTGATGGGAGGGGGACACATTGAGAAAATTATAATTTAATAATGCAGTACATTGTAAAGGAAGTGGTTATGAATCTTAGAAATGTTTCTCAATATCTTTCTTATGCATTGGAAACTTTCCAAGAGGATGTGTAACCTGTTTGCTTATTTTTTTCTACTTAATTTTGAAAGAAAGGACATATTACTTTTTGTCAAAACATTTTCCTGTTATGATAAGGATGATATTAACTATTGGATTCACAAATTAATTGTTTTGACATGTCCTAATATTTGCAACCATTTTTTCACAATATCACAGTAGATGTATACACTTCCATTTCTCTCATGTGTATGTAAATTGACATGATTTGATACAGGTGTTCCTAAATTATTTATTTATTTATTTATTTTCTAGACTTATAGGCCGCCTTTCTCACCTTGGTGACCCAAGGCAGCTCACAATAGTTAAAACCATCTCATACATAAAAACCAACTATTAAAACTGTAGGAAATGATAAAAATATACATAAAAACATCAAACCCCTGAATTAAAACCAACAGGTTTGTATTTATCTTATTTTATTTTTAATTACTGTATTTTATTTTTAATTATTGTATTTGCATCTCTTTCTTTCATTGGTCCTTCCTTCCTTCCTTCCTTCCTTGCCATAGTGTTATTTGAAGGGACAAAGAGCATTAGTGAAGGGTGATAGTGGCTTCAAATCAAATGTCAACATAAGCTTTAAAACTATGATAAACCCCACATAAGCTACTCTTCAAGAAACATATACCATATATGTTCTAGTATAAGCCGAACCGAATATAAGCAAAGGTACCTAATTTTACTCGAAAATCCCAGTGAAACTGATAGATTTGAGTATAAGCCTAGGGTGGGAAATGCAGCAGCTACTAGTGAGTTATAAAATAGCTGTCATGAGAAATTGTGCAGCTGTCTAAAAGAACAGTTCCAAGAATAAACTGGTCAAAAAACGAAGAGCCATGTGCACCACCTTAAGCTCACTGGGAGGAAACTAGGATATGAAAGCAATAATGAATGAATAAACAAATTGATCTTTCTCCTTGATATGCACAACTGAGGTTCCACATCAGCCAGAGAGGCCTATATTATTTTCTGCCTGTGAAGTGCTAAACCACATTATAGTCTTGCACACAAATCTTCCTATTGAATTGTTATCTTGCTATGCAAAGAAAGCTGGAAGAAATCTCAATGTAAAAAAAGTCTGAAGCAAATTTCATGCCCTCTTTTTCCTGTCATGAGCAAAGTCACTGTTCAGTAAGAAATAACAGTGTTTTTCCAATAGCTCTAGAAAAATATAAAAAAGGAGAAGAAAAGTGCAAGCAAGACTGACAGCATCTTAAGCATCAACAGACAGTGGAAAACATGACTTTAGTATCGATAGGAGTGATTTTCAGAGTAATGAAGAAGGTTATGTGATTAAGTTTCCTTAAGCGTACTGAGCCAGCCGTGTACACTTACGGTAGATCATCAACCTTCTGAGTCACAGAAGAGACTCACTCTGTTTCCAGACAAAGGATCAATAGGCTTAGAGGATTTGCAATCTGCACATACCTGTGTCTTCTTGCTAAGCATGAAGGGGGCTCTTGAGCAACCATTAATGATGTCAACTCGAAAATTCTAACTCCTTTCCTTATGGTTAACTTAATTACTTATTTTTCCCCATATGAAGATGTTTCTAATAATAGGGAAAAATAAGACCCAGGCTTAGATTTCTAAATCAGAATGTGGAAGTTATTATCTGTGTGGCGCGTTATGTCTGCTTCTGTAGCTATATGGTTAGAAAATTGCTTTGTGGAGTGGGAACTATAAGTTCCAATCTTGCTGTTTCTATTTTGGGGAAGGATTAGTACCTTGGTGGTAAAGCCATTGTGGTTGGTGGGAACTCTCCTTCAAATAGATACAAACCTATTGCTGTTCCATAGAAAATGTCAGGTGCAAAAGGACACACATATTTTAAACCTGATCCTTAAGTGACAAGTCAGAAATATCCAGCCTAGAGAATGGTGAAATCCATTTAACCAAGACCATGCCCTAATTAACTTAATGAGATATACTTCTGAATACACATTTGTAACACTGTACATCAGGGGTTCTCAACCATGTCATGCCATGGGCCAGACAACTCCCCCTCAGACAGCTGAGTGGGCCGGGCACGTGGTTGCCCCCTGCCGCAAATGATGCCGTAAACCATGACAGGCACATTTGGCAGGTGCATTTGGCTTTTGTAAATGCATCCACTTCCAGAGGCATTGCCATGGACTGGATGGAATTGAGTCAGAGGATAGGGCCAGCCTGTGGGCCATAGGTTGTGAATGCCTGCTGTGTATCATACTAAATCTTGCCTTTATGTATCTCCTGTATTGTCACTTGATGCATGTGGCTTCACTCTGTTTCAGTGCAGGAGAGTACTGATATTTTCCAGGTAGTGGAAAAGGCAGTTACAGGTAGCATCTAAGGCACTTTTGGAAGCAGCTCATAAATGTATATTCTGGACTTGAACATTTTATATTATACAACAACAAAATAGCTGAAGTGGCTGAAAGTACTGAAAATGGACATCAGTTCTAGCTCACTGGAAACAAACATACTGGAAAAATTGCACTTTTAAAAAAAAAGTCTTGGCTATATAGAAGACCTAACATTGTCCAAAGGACAGAAATGTCAAGGAAAGGAAGAAATATGGTTCCATATTTCCCAAAATTTATTTTCTTTAATAATAACTTTTTTTGATTCAAATCCAATGTCAATTTGTCATTCAATGCAATATTCCACATTTCTTTATGCCATTCATCTACCTTCAAAGTTTGATTAGTTTTCCAATTTCTTGCAATACATTAACTTAGGGTACCTCTACACTAACCCAAAACATTGTGCGGAAATCAGGTGTTTTTTAAATCCTGATTCTAGGATATGTGTTGTTAGCATCAATGTCTGTGTCCATATTCATCTCTTCTGATCAACAGGAGCTGACCTGCAGTTGAGTCAGTGACAGCAATCTGCAGTAGCAGTGAAAACTGGCTTCAAATCGGCAGAGAACGTCAGCTGATCCACAACATCTCCACTCCCACCTTAGATCTCCATTGCCAGTTCTTGCCATTGATCAGCTGGGGCCAATTGGCAGCAGAAATGGGTGAAAAATATCCAAAGGATCCATTCCAAATAATATGACGTGGAAAATAAAGATTTCTCAGTCTGCATATTAGTTTCAAAATAAATCTGTTGTTTTTTGTTTTTCAATTTTCTTCAGAACTAAAATATCACTTTCTTCAGTCAAAATATTGGTATATATTTTTAAACATTCTAATACTTAAACTTAAATGTTTCTTTTTTAGTTAATGTCTCAAGTTACAATCTTGTTTCTTTAACACTTTTAAATGGATGCACATCAAGCAAACAAACTCTTAAAGGAAATTTTATAGTTTTCTTTTCATTAGCTTCATCAGGAGTTTTGCAAGATATTATAGCTGAATTAATAACGATCTGTAGATTACAAAGAAAATAAAACACACCTTAATACAAGATTCTCACTGCATGTAAACATTTTTCAGTCAAGCTTTCTACTTATCACTAGATTTCTATATCTTACATTTCATAAAACGCTCTTACCAATCCAGCGAAACATATTTGCAGGCGCACCCACCCAAATAAAGACTCAGACACCGGTATTGGATTAAAGGCATCGGGCCACTTTTATTGAATAATGCCCTAGTCTGAATTATCACTTTCAATTGGTGTATCATCCAATTGTAATTCTTTAAGGCAAGCAGGCCGCAGTAGAACTGGTAAGGTTCCACCCTAAATGCCAATGGAAATTGGCTACATGTATCAATTTGTATCAATTTGTTTGTTGACACAAACAAAATGTTGACCGGATTCAATATACTATCTACTGCCCCCACCCTATGACGTGTATCCGTTCAAATATCAAGGTGATGCAGGCTGTGAAGCTCCTGACATCACCCCTTTCATAGTTCGCCCTTGACCAGCCAAACCTGTTTCCCCTGTACCTATCTACGTGTTGGCCAGTCAATGCGAACCTGCCGGATACCTATGTGTCACAAACCTTTACCTTACCCAGTGCTACCCGCCACACGGGGAGGCGTACATGATGACTCACCACCACCACCCCCAGACCGTCAGTTCGGTCACCAGGCCTGCTTGCACATCTTCCAGAAAGAGGTTCATACCTCGGGCCGCCAGGAGGACCCCATTTCTTGCCTATAGGTCAAATTTTTCGCAAGCCTATCCCCGGATGTCTACTGGCTGTCCCAAGCCATTCTAAGCAAGGATCCGGGCAACAGCCCTGTCCACTGACCGCCGGGGACGGTCCAAACCACAGAGGACCATGTCTCCTCTAAAACGGTGTCTCGGCACGATGTTAGACCATGGCAACCGCGTGTACGGCCATAAATGATGTAAAAAAGCCAGGTCACTGCACCTCGACATTTTAAGGAAAGGTCAGTGATCCGTGTGAGCTGCTGAGTGCAGAATAAGAACATCAGGCGGTCCAGCATCCCTGATGGACATCAGGAATGGCAACAGTTCCTGTGCATACCATACCACCGCATACATGTGGATACACGTAGCCCGAGCTGGGGTCCATACTCTGTCGCCGCTGCATATTCTGCCACCCAGTGTACATAGCTGCGGCCCACCAACCCCACTGCCACCGGTGTGCGGATACACACAGGGTCTGTAAAAGAAGAAAAGGAAGTAAGGACATAACTAGGTACTCATACAGTGAGGGGACGTACATATAAGGAAAATACACGCAAACCCACACGTGCCCACCATATCCGCCTCCGAGTACCCAAATGCAGCCGCGGTCAATGTGACGCCTATCCTAAATGAATGGGTGCCATAACGGGCCCCACACTGTTAAGCACAGTACCGGTCACCCTACAGAACTTAAATTTGGTAAGGGGAGACCCATCATGGTGACAGAAAAAACAGGGCAGGGCGCGCAGCAGGCACTGTCAAAACTGTATGTAGGGCACCAACCAGACAGATGTCAGCAAATATACATCATAGCAGTCTACACCACTGCCTACTCCATGCTGATCGGCCTTTGAGGAACAAATCCTCCACTGAGCCCACACCTGGTTGATAGGAACATCTTCGAGTTCCAGTGCCCTACAAAAAACGTCCCCCTTCAACCATGGGACCAGCTCGCTGAGTCGTCAAGCTCCAGAAGAAAGCTACAGCTGTAGCTGCATGAAAAGAGACTCCTCCTACCTACTGCAACCTCATCTATGCCAACCTCGTGCAAGGTGGGTCATAATATCTGTGAGATTAGGGTGACGTGTGTCCGGGTGGCGGCCACGTACACATGTCCACCCGTCGAATATATGGTGTATGCAGAAGACCCTCGCATAGTCAGGAAAACCCCGTGCCCTGCCCATGAATATCAAGGCATAAAGCCTGGTGGCTATGGTGCGTAAAGCCAGCCCCAGATCACAAGGGCGGACGATACATTATAAAACCCAGGTGATCAATGGTGGCCACATTTTTGGGGCAATTGCCTTCACCCACAAAAGACTCTAAAGTGAAGGAGTGGACGCCGATGCGCCGTGCGTGTGCAAGTTGCCAAGGCATGCCACTCGTCCGGTTCACGTCTCCTTGCCAAATGACCATATCTCAGCCAGGAGTGGAGAGGGTAGTTCCCAAGTGTCTGGAGCACAGTCACGGAACCGGGAGATCTGCAGGCGGGATAAAGCATCAGCAATATCGCTATTAATGCCTGGCACATGTTTGGGCCTAAGGAGCGCCTCAAAGCGTATGGACCCAAGAACAATAGGCGAGCTAAGGCCATGACTCTGGTGGATTAAGACATTTGGGCACTGACAATGTGCATACCGCAGCATTGCCACACCAACAGCGAGGCACAGAATTAAGCCATCTGTCCCCCCAGAGCCTAAAGGGTAATCAGAGTTGAGAAAAATTTTCAGAAACGTAAGATCACATAAGCGATCCGTGCCCTCCCATCCCTGGGGCCAATGACCATAGGCACACTGTCCTTAAATAAATCCCCCCACCCCAATGAGCTGGAGGCATCCGACTATAGTCGGGACTGGGGCTGACCAGAAGCTCAGACCTCCAAAAGGAGACAGCATGAAAGTCCTGCGGAATGTGAGCCAAACCAACAGGTCCGCTCGTAAACCCCTAATCAGCCGCACCCTGCAGTGTCATTTATCGGACCCGCCATAGTGTGTCCGAGACACTAGGCGAAAGCACTGCCTGGTGTTGCCACTCTGCAGGCGAAGTTGATGCGGCCATGCATCACCTGCCACTCTTGGAGAGGCACCTTCCACTTGGCAACAGTGCCACATTGCAGCAGGGGCCACTCCCCTTGACCGACAATTTGGTCACCTGGCCCTCTTGCACATTATTCAAAAGAGAGGTGCATCCACTTGTTGACCAGTGAACCCCATCTCCAGAATACAGGCCAAAGACCTGTAACCCTATCCCCAGATGACAAATGGCTGTCCCCAAGCCATTCTAGACAAGGAACCAGGCAACAGCCTTGTCCCCTGACCGTCGGGCACGGTCCAACCGCTGGGTCAAAGTCTGACCTATGATATTGCCTCAGCATGATGTATGACCATAGCAATCGTGTAGACGGCCATAAATGGCCAAGAACGCCAGCTCACTGTACTCGGAAGTCTATAAGTCCGGGCCAGCAATCCATGCAAGACCACCGCCTCCGAGATGCAGAAGCAAAACATGTGGCAGCCCAGCATCCCCAATGGACATCAGGAATGTCAACAGTTCCCGCCACCTAAATGCCGTGCACACCAAACCACTGCATACGCACGGGTACGCGTAGCCCAAGATGGGGTCTCCATTTGACAAAGCAGCATACTGTGCCGCCCCAGTGCACAGAATTGTGGCCCACCAGCCACACTACTACCAGTGTGCGGAAACACACAGGGTCTGTAAAATCAGGAGGGGAAATAGAGGGCAGAACGAGGCACTCCTTCAGTGAAGGGACAGACAGACCGAAAAAATTGGGCAAATCCCCACCTGCCCATGCAACATATGTCAGGCTCCAGGCACCCAAACGCAGCCACAGTTGATGCGGCGCCTAACTGAAAAGAATGGGTACCAGTTCTAGTTCAGTAAGGGTAGACCCAGCTTGGTAGCAAACGACAATGCATGGTGTGAACCACGCGCTGCAACAAACACCTGTGGGGAAGCAACCAGACATATGGCAGCGCCAGGCTAGTACCCTCTTCCGGCTGATCGGCCCTTGAGGAGCGAAAACTCAACAGAGCTCACTCCTAATCGAGCCGCACATAATCTATTTTGAGTGCCCTGCAAAACATGTCCCCTGTTGAAGATGGCAGCAGCTAACTTAATCTGAGAGCTCCAGATCAAGGGACAAATGTGGTCGCCCGAAGGTAGGCCCTCCACACGGAGCATAAGCGCTGCCACATAGGAGTCATATATATTAACTAAAAGTGCTAGCAGGGCTCATCACTGGGATCTCAGGGTGAAGGGCCGCCCTAATCCTAAGGTCTAGACCTAGGCTAACCATGACGGGCCAGGGAAAACCACCACAGCCCGGTAATCAATGTCCAAGCACTGGACCATTGGGATGGCCAAATCATAATGGGCCCTATATATCCTGCCATGGATGCCCAATAGGCCGGTAACCAATTGACCCCCATAGGGAAGCAGCTTGCGGTGACAGGGTAACTCCTTGTCCCTGTCATCTTGCCCCTCAATGCCCTCATCAGTGTGTTCACATTGCAAGAAGGGGAAAATGTGAATATATTCACCAAGCTACATAATCTAGCTTATAGCCCGGGACGAATGGTCACCCAGGGGTATAGAGTAACCAGCCATTGGCAGAACCACCGTTGGCATGGAGTGGAGTGAGGAAACACATAATCGGCCCTTCGGGCCCCAGAGAAATTAAGTAAAAGCATAGGGGCGGTCACCCCGGTAAGAACCAGGGTGTAATTGGCCTGTTGCGACCATGGCCACTATACCCCCCCAGCGTGATGAGCTAGTGTCATGGGTGTGCTGATTTGACCAAGATACTCACTCGGTGCACCCCCACAAGCCGCCCCCACTGGGGGTTCCAGCCCGTGGTGGGCATCGGAGCTCGCGATGGCCCTCGAGCTCTGTGTTCCCGTGCATCCAGGCTGGATAGGGAGCTGTGAGGCGCCAGCCTGCGCTGGCCTGATAGTCTCCAGCAGCTCAACCCTGTTGGCAGCCTGCCGCGCAGCCGTTGCCAGCATGTGGGCCGGAACCGCCGAGTTTGCATGCCCACCATCGAAGGTGGTGGAGCAATGTCCATTGATGCCTCCCGTGCCGAATTGCAGGCAGGGGAGGATCCACAGCATCTAACCCATCAGGACAAGGTGGGCCGGATGGGCCGGATGGCCCCACTGGGTAATTGATGTGGGATAAACCCATGTGGTAGTCCCTGGCCAGAACAGGGGCATGCCTAGTGATCCGGCCCATGGAGTGCAGGAATGACGGCAGGGTGGAAACCCGCACCGTGCCCAAGTGGGCCGCTATGCCCCAAGGGGGGGGGGCAAAGAAGCAGCGGGGGTAAGAACCCCAGTGGCGCAGGCCTGTGCCGCCCACCTCCCAAGCCCTCAGCCTGGGCTCATTGGCGGCAGTGTGTTCAATGACCCCACCACCCACCTGCGGGGGTGCCGACCGAGCCCCCCGGCCCGGTGGCACCCCCGAAAAGAAGAGGGGGTGGGCTGAGCCTCCCCCCCAGGCGCGACCAAGGGGACTGCCAGAGTAAAGGGTATCCTGTCCTGCAGTACTCAGGAATCAAACCGCTGACCTTCTGCCTCCCAGTCAGCATCTTAGCCACCTGAGCCACTGCAGTCCGGAGCTGTTCGGAGGAAGGAAACCTCCGATCAAGGGACATTAAAAGAGAGAGACACGTAAATGTCTCTCTCCTGGAAATTGCTAGCCAAAGAGAGCCTCCAAAAGAGGCGAACAGGGGAGGAAGCGACGGAGCAAACTTCTCTGCTCCGTTGCTTCGCAAAATGGCAGCCAGGCTGCCTCGTGGCCACCCCTTTTATGGAGGGGTGGCCATGCCCCCTAACTAACCCGGATGTCCGAGTCCGGGTGGGTGGGAGGCCTGCAAAGAGCATGGCGGCCATTTTGGTGCTGCGCTTGCATTTTTAAAGTTGCTTTCACATGCGTTTCTGCCTCTTTGTGTTTCTTCTTTTTGAGCAACCAACGTTACTCATGCTCCATATTGTTCAACATTTATAATTAAGTTTTTAGAGCACACAGGTGAGTTTCATGAGTAGAAAGAAGGGAGGGGGGAATTGAACACTAGTCTGTTATCCTGTGTCCTAAAGATGTTAATAACAAGAAAAAGAATTCAATTATCCTCAACCTGGTGAGTGAAAGACAGATTGGAGTTCTGCTCATTAAGCCACTCTATGAAGTTCATTGCTAATCTTTTATCCCTAAAAAATTTATCCTCACCAGGTTGAGGATAATTTAATTCCTTTTCTTGATATTAACATCTTTAGGACATAGGATAACAGATTAACTATGAGGTTGTATAGGAAGAAATCAGACAGAAACACTTACCTCCACTATAGATCCTTTCATCCTCAAGCACTCATCAAAAATGACTTTAAAAGTTCTGCCCATTTGATAAGGGATAATTTAAAAGATAGAGGCTACCCCCTTGATATTATAGGAAGGAAACAACTTTTGTCTCAAAAACCTAAATAAGTACAACAAAAGATACAGTGGTCTGATGTTAATACACCACAAAATCCTGTAAAGAGGACAGGGCACTTCAGGTGCTATAATTGTAGTGTTTGTAAGTATTCTGTAGAAACTAAAGTGATAAATCTTGTTGTTCAGTCGCACAGTCGATTCCGACCCTTTGCAACCCCATGGACCATTTTCCTCTAGGCACCTCTGTCCTCCACCATTCTCCTCAGCCCACCAATCTCTGTGCCCATTGTGTCCACAATACCATCTATCCATCTCACCTTTGGATGCCCCCTTCTTCTCTTGCCCTCCACCTTTCCCAGCATCAAGGCCTTCTCAAGTGAGTCCTCCCTTCTCATTTGATGTCCAAAGTACTTTAGCTTCATCTTCACTATTTGTCCCTCCAATGAACAGTCAGGATTGATTTCTTCCAGTATTGACCTATCTGTTCTCTTTGCTGTCCAAGGGACTCTCCTCCAACACCACATCTCAAAGGCATCTATTCTTCTGCGCTCAGCCTCCCTAATGGTCCAGCTCTAACACCCATACAATACCACTGGGAATACCATTGCTTTGACTATGCAAATTTTTGTTTTCAAGGTGATGTCTCTGCTTTTCACTATATTCCCAAGATTTCTCATAGCTTGTCTCCCAAGAATCAGTCGCCTTTTTATTTCATGGCTGCAATCCCCATCTGCAGTGATCTTAGATCCCAGGAAAGTAAAATCTGTCACTGCTTCTACTTCTTCCCCATCTATTTTCCAGGGACTGATCGGACCTGTTGCCATTATCTTGGTTTTCTTGATATTGAGTCTCAAGCCAGCTTTTGCACTCTCCTCCTTCAATCCAATCAAGATGTTCTTTAGGTCTTCCTCACTTTCTTCCATTAGGGTGGTATCATCTGCATATCTCAAATTGTTGATGTTTCTCCCAGCAATTTTGATCCCATATTCTGATTCCTCCATCCCTGCATTGCACGTTATGTGCTCTGTGTATAGATTGAATAAGCAGGATGATAAAATGCAGCATTGTCTTACTCCTTTTACTATTCCAAACCACTCTGTCATTCCATGTTCTGTCCTAACTGTTGCTTCTTGGTTCATGTACAGATTTCTCATGAGGCATATGAGATGTTCTGCTATTCCCATCCCTTTAATTACTTGCCACATTTTGTTGTGGTCCACACAGTCAAAAGCCTTGGTGTAGTCAATAAAACAAAAGTAGACTTGTTTCTGGTATTCTTTTGTTTTCTCCATGATCCAACGTATGTTGGCAATGTGGTCTCTAGTCCCCCTGCCTCTTCTGAAACCGGCCTGCACCTCTGGTTGTTCTCTCTTCACATGTTGTTGAAGTCTATCCTGTATTATCTTGAGCATCACCTTGCTGGCATGTGGGATGAGCGGAATTGTTCGGTAATTTGAACATTCTTTGGCATTGCCTTTTTTGGGGATTGGAAGGTACACTGATCTTTTCCAATCCTGTGGCCACTGTTTTGTTTTCCAAATTTGCTGGCATATTGAATGCAGTAGTTTTATTCCATCATCTTTTAGGGCTTTAAAAATTCAACTGGGATGCCATCATTTCCACTAGCTTTATTGTTTGCAGTGCTTTTTAGGGCCTTTCTGACTTCACTTTCCAGAATGTCTGGTTCAAGTTCAAATTTCTCATTATTGTTATTATCAGGAGCATTGAGGTCCTTTTTGTAGAGTTCCTCTGTGTACTCTTGCCATCTTTTTTTGATCTCTTCTGCTTCAGCTAACTCTTTTCCATCATGTTCATTTTTGCTTTAAATTTTCCCTTGATTTCCCCAATTTTTTTGAAAAGATCTCTAGTCCTGCCTCTTTTGTTGTTTTCCTCCATTTCTTTGCACTGTTCGTTCAGTTATTTTTCCTTATCTCTCCTTGCTTTTCTTTGAAATTCTGTATTCAGGTGGTTGTATTTTTTCCTTTCTCCTTGGACTTTTGCATTCCTTCTTTCCTCTGCTATTTTAAGAGCCTCATCAGACAACCACTTTGCTTTCTTTCGCTTCTATTCTTTTGGTATGGTTTCTTTTGCTGCCTCCAGCATGATGTCCCGCGTCTCTGTCCATAATTCTTCTGGTACTCTGTCTATCAGGTACAGGACATTAAATCTGTTCATGACCTCCACCGTGTATTCTTTAGGGATGTTGTGTAGGTCATATCTGTCTGGTCTAATTGTTTTCCCCTTTTCTTTAGTCTAAGCCTGAATTTTGTGATCTGTAGGTTGTGATCTGAGCCACAATCTGCTCCAGGTCTTGTTTTTGCTCACTGAATGGAGATTCTCCATCTTTGACTGCAGAGTATGTAATCAATCTGATTTCGATGCTGGCCATCTGGTGATGTCCATGTGTAAAGTCACCTCTACTGTTGCTGGAAGAGGGTGTTTGCTATGACTAGTGCATTCTCTTGGCAGAACTCTATCAATTTTTGCCCTGCTTCATTCTGTGTTCCAAGACCGAACTTGCCTGTTATTCCATTTACTTTTTGATTTCCTACTTTGGCATTTCAATCTCCTAAGATAATGTGGACATCATTTCTTGGTGTCTGTTCTATGAGGTGTTGTAGGTCCTCATAGAACTGGTCAACTGTGGCTTCATCTGTTCTAGTGGTTGGTGCATAGATTTGGATTACAGTGATATTGAAAGGTTTGCCTTGGATTCTGGCTGACACCATTCTATCATTTTTGATGTTGTATCCCATTACTGCTTTCCTCACTCTTTTGTTGACAATTATGGCTACTCCGTTTTTTCTGAGGTTTTCTTGCCCACAGTACGAGATATGATGGTTTCCAGAGCTGAATTCATCCATCCCTGTCCATTTTAATTCACTGATGCCCAGGATGTCAATGCTTATTTTTTCCATCTCGTTTTTAACCACTTCCAGTTTTCCTTGATTCATAGACCTCACATTCCATGTCCCTATGCAGTATTGTTCCCTGCAACACTGTATTTCTCCTCCCCCTTTTGTATCCTTCCCCCTTTTCAGATCTGCTGTGCTGAGCATCCCCTTGTTTTGCCTTTTGTTTTGGTCCATAGGGTTCTCTTGGCAAACTTTGTGGCGTCTTGCCGGTCTCTATGCCAGTCTTTTCCCATAACACATGTTATCACAGTTTAAACAGTTTTAAAACAAAGTATTATCATGCACAATATCACAGTTTATCACATAGTATCAAAGTAAAAGTTGAACTAATTAATGAAAGGGAAAGAAAGAAAGAAAGAAAAAGTCCACTATATCAAGTCTCTATGTAACAGTACAGTCACTATGTCAGTTGCCATAAGCCATCTATGTTTAGTCAACTATATTATTTCAATTCGATTACTTATCCTTTGCATGCACACAGCAGCTCTTGCCTCCCTTCGGCTGCATGGAGTTGGTGAAAGGCGCTGGT
Organism: Bradypodion pumilum; assembly: GCA_035047305.1. Classification (NCBI taxonomy): domain Eukaryota; kingdom Metazoa; phylum Chordata; class Lepidosauria; order Squamata; family Chamaeleonidae; genus Bradypodion; species Bradypodion pumilum. Next base: position 12,222,817 of record JAWDJD010000009.1, on the reverse strand, counting down.
TCGGGCCTTGCTGTGATGGTGGTTGTGGATGGTATCTCTTGGGGGTGGTCGGGGGTCTCCTGAGGTATCCTTCTCTCTTCCCCCAGGTCTTTGGATGGGGAGGGAGGGGCAAGATCCTTTACTCACCTCCTCCATGGGCCTCTCTGGATGGAATGGGCAGTAGAGCTGGGCCTTCCTGATTCCAGGGCTTAAATCTTCCAGGGCTTAAATCTCAAATAACGTTGAACCAGTCTTCAAATTGTAACAGCTCAAATTGTGTCTATTTAATTTTTTGTCCCTGCCATAAATATTATGTGGGGGAAACTAGATGTTTTGTGAGAACACGCATAAATAAACATTTGTCCAGAATTAGAAATAAGAACTTACAGGCTCCCCTGGTACAACATTTTATAGAAAGTGGACCAAAGCAGAGGATTTACGTTTTATTGTGTTGGAAGTTGTCAGATCAAAAGTGTTTGAAAGAACAGATGTAGACTCTGTCTTACTGAGAAGAGAAGCTTTCTATATATTTTCTGTAGTAACAATGCATCCCGAAGGGTTAAACTTTGAACAAGACCTCTCATGTTTCCTGTAAATTCCTAGCATTGACTGTAAGTTTTTGTAACTCACCACTGATACTTTATGCAAGGCTAGTATTCCATTCCCCCCTCCCCTCTCTCTGCTCATGAAACTTACCTGTGTGCTCTAAAAACTTAATTATAAATGTTGAACTATACGGAGCATGAGTAACATTGGGTGCCCCCCCCCAAAAAAAAAAGAAAAAAAGAAAAAAGAAAGAAACACAAAGAGGCAGAAATGCATGTGAAAACAACTTAAGAAAAATTATGTTTCGCTGGATTGGTAAGAAAGTTTTATGAAATGTAAGACATAGAGAGCTGGTGATAAGTAGAAAGCTTGACTGTAAAATATTTACATGCAGTGAGAATCCTGTATTAAACTGTGTTTTATTTTCTTTGTAATCTACAGATTGTTATTAATTCAGCTATAATATCTTGCAAAACTCCTGATGAAGCTAACGAAAAGAAAACTATCGAATTTTCTTTGAGAGTTTGTTTGCTTCATGTGTATCCATTTAAAAGTGTTAAAGAAACAAGATTGTAAAGAATTTGAGACAGTAACTGTAAAAAGAAACATTTAAGTTTAAGTATTAGAACATTTAAAAATATATACCAATATTTTGACTGAAGAAAGTGATATTTAAGTTCTGAAGAAAATTGAAAAACAAAAAAACAACAGATTTATTTTGAACCTAATATACAGACTGAGAACTCTCTATTTTCCATGTCATATTATTTGGAATTGATCCTTTGGATATTTTTCAATGATAGTACCGTTCAACCCAGAATCTCTTCATTAGCAGAAACAGATGAGACACCAACCACTACTAATTGGTGGTGGGGCGTAGGGATACACAGAGGCAGCAGACATTGTGGATCAACTCCACTTGCTGGTGTGTGTTGCTGTTACAAATCACCATGGTAGATTAGCAGAGACGGGTCACAGCCAATTAGGGAGATTAGCTTTAGATGATCAGCTGGACCCCATTTCTTGTACAATAGCAATTACACTTTTATGTCCCATTGCATTTTTCACAAGGTAATTAGCATTTCCTCCCCAACATGTTGGATACTTATTTTACCAACCTCAATGGAAGGCTGAATCAACCTTGAATCCCATCAGGATCAAACTCACACCATCAGCAGTTTTGGCTGCAGTACAACAATTTAACCACTCTTCCACAAAGGTGCCAAGATGAATCATTTTTCTTAAATATGTATTAAAAGTGACATAACATTGTTACTTTAAATATATCAAGCTGATCTCCAGCATCTCCACTGCCACTGTATATACAGTAAAACCCCTACTTATGAAAAAGTCCGTTCTGTAGGCTTTTGCTTAAATCAGTTTTTTACATAACTTGAAGCAAACCCATAGGGAAAATGAAATTTTTAGGTAAATCGAAGCAAACCCATAGGAAATCATAAAAATCAGGACATGGTTTTAGTACAAAATCATTATGTCAGTCGAATATATATATAATGCGACTTACATATGAGGGGGAGAGGGGCTCTAGATTATCCATGGGTCCAGCTCCAGGTGATCCATGGTAGTGATTTGCAGTGACAGCGGAGATGCTGGAGATCAGCTTGAGCCCATCTCAGTTTCTACCACAAGCTTATCTGGGGAGCCCCAGATAAACAACAAGGCAAGTAGGCACATAACCCAGTTACCTCTCCTACCTTCTAAATAAAGAGGCAGACCACAAAATTGTGGTGAAAATGAGCCACCTTGTCCCCTCTTCAGACTGGATGACTATACCTTGATAGCTACTACCCCTGCCAGCTAAATCAGGGAGGTATCTCCTCATGCATTTCCAACTCCATTCCTGTGAACAAATGTTGGGCATACTGTGTAGCTGGCTCATGGTGTCTCCCAGGTTCCCAACTGATTCATAGAATTATAGGGTAAATGAGGTGGCAGGGGTCTTTTAGCAGTCCAACCCATTGTTCAATGCAGGAATCCAAATCAAAGCAGATATGACAGATGGGTGTTGGAGCACTCCAGTGTTGTATCTCTCAAGTCATTTGGTTCAACTGTCATACTGCTCTAACTATTAAGAGTTTGGGATGACTTCTTCTTCTGTTGTATCCAGTGGCGGGCATCAGCAGGTGCGCACCAGTTCGCCAGAACCTGTAGCAGAAATTCTGGCTGGCCCCATCCATCCAAGTTTTGAAATAAAGTAGTCCTAATTCGGGTGCAATGCAGGGCTTTCCCCCTGGCCATGCCCTCCATACCACACCCACAGAGTGGTAGTAATTTTTTTTTTTGAGCCCACCACTGGATACAAGGAATTCAAAGGAAAAGACATACTGAACTGGTAGCAGTACAAATAATGTTTGTTGTTTCCAGCAAAGCCACTGTCATTGGGACAGGACTTTATAATTATTAATATAAGAACTTCCCAATTTCAGTTGCACCTACATTGATGGCAACACACCTGTTGACTCTATGTTTGTTTTTCAAAATCTTGTAACAACAGTCTTATCTTGGGAAGGTGACTGTTCTATCAGCTCCACCTTCTTCTTCCTTCTTCTCTTGTAGCTGAGCATTTGCCTTGTTCTCTCCAAATGATCATGCTGATATTCTTCTCATCACCATCATCCTGAGAAAACGTAGCTAGATTTATGTGAGAGGAGACAACCCTGGCCCCAGGCAATTTCACAGTGTATCTCTCCATTATCTGTTTAGAAATAACTCAGGAAGAATACACTGGGTTCATTTCCTAGGTAGAGCTCCTTCTGAACTTCATCTTCAAGAACCAATCAGAAATATCTATCTAATTTCTCAGTTCTATTCTAATAATACACACCATTCAGAAAGTACATTGGAATTCTAATGCTAATGTTTGCTAGCAATTATCATCTCAAAATCTATATGTCTTTCAGAACCATTTCACCTTCCTTAGATTACAAAAGCAGATTTGGAAAAGGAGTCATTATCTCATGTTGAGTCAATCAAGGCTTGAGTAGTATGCAAAACTGAAACAAAGAGATTCTTCATAACTATGAATTTCTCTGACAGTTAAGTGAAAAAGCTCACTTTTGAAAATAAACCTCAAGGCACACAGCTCTACTGTGGCATAAACCTTTGGGTGCTCTGCAGTTGGTTTTGTGGAAAGCTGCCTCATCAGACTGGACATTTAGACCAGGAATATCCTCTTGGGTTGGCAATAACTCACTGAAATTTCTAGGGGGCAGAGGTCTTTCATCCCCTACTGACTGATCCATTTAAGTGGAAATAGCAAAAGTAGGGGCTTTGGCAAGTAAATAATGTGTGCTGTTCCTGACCTTCAGTCTCCTCCCATCAAGGCTCCTGTCATCATCTACTTCTTCACGTGCCATTCTGGATATTGACTATCATCATGGTGATAGTTTTCCTGTTCTTAACTCCTCGGAACAGTTCTTCTGAGGACCTTCCACACCAGTCCCTCAGATTCTTCAGCCATTAAGTCCATGTATACCCAGGGCCTCTTTCTTCCCAGGGAACTTTCCTTGCAGAGCAAGTTGGAGTATTCTATACTTTATGTTATTCCTCATGTTTTAACCAAGGTTCCTCATGATATGACCAAGGTATTGGAGCTTTCTTTGCTTAATGGTCTTAAACAGTTCTTTTTCTTTATCTATTCAACACAATACTTCTCCATTCATCGCAGGGTTAACCCATTATATCCTTAGTAAGTGGCTAAGACGCTGACTGGGAGTCGGAAGGTCAGCAGTTCAATTCCCGAGTACTGCAGGCCGGAATGAGCTCCCGTCTTTGTCCCAGCTCCTGCTAACCTAGCAGTTCGAAAGCAAGACATTGCAAGTAGATAAATAGGGACCACTTCCGTGGGATGGTAACAGTGTCTAGTCATGCCTGCCACATGATCACGGAAACGTCTACCGAAGCAGACAGCGCTGGTTCTTCGGCTTTGAAACAGAGATGAGCACTGAACCCTAGAGTTGGATACAACTGGATTTCAAGCAAGAGAAACCTTTACCTTTACCTTTACCTAGCCATCTGTAGATCCACATTTCAAAAGCTTCAATTCTCTTTTCAGATGCTTTAGTCAATGTCCATATAGCAACACTGGGAATGCATAACTTCTCACTATTCAGATCTTTGTAGCAAGAGTTAGATTTCTACTGCATAACAAGTCTCACATTTTTATGAAGTCTCCCATCATATATCATACAAAATGGCCTCTTATGGTAAAACTGAGAATTGCGACTGGTGTGCTATCTATGAGTCATGTTAACCTGGCAACAATCTCATGCATTTTATTCCATTTTTTGTTTTGCTTTATTCCCTTTCAGAAGTACAAACTGAGAACAAGTGTCCTTGTCAAATTTCTCCCATGGCTGATTAGGGAGGCTCCTGGCCTTTTAATTGGTAATCGTACACTGTCCCCAGGGATCTCATAGTGACACATAGCTAATTACTGACCCTTTCAAATGCCAAGTGGACTGACCTTATCTTGCTCCCCAAAGTATCATTTGCTGTTTAATTACAGCCTTCAGTGACTTCAGCCCAGGTCTGTTCTGAAAGCCAACAAGGTCCTGAGGGAGAGGAAGAACAAGACTTCTTATTTCTAAAATGAAAAATGTTGCTATACCTACTGGATTCATTTTGTTTCCATTTTATGGATGAAAATCCTGACCAGGTTCATTCTAGGCTCCTATCAAGAAGATAGTCTGGTCAGGTTATCTTGCTATGGCAATAGAGTAGACCATACTGCCAGCAACTCAATGCTGAGTGTCAGGCAGCAGTTAACTGACTTAACAACCCTGAGGATTAATCGCCTTGGGTGGGAAAGTCCACAGAGAAGGGTGATGGTCTCCAAGTGCATCTGCCCTTCCCACTTGAATCCATTTTGATGGAGGGCAGCAGTTTCATCAATACTGGCCTGGGGCCGATGTGTACTTTGTGTGCCAAAAATGCTCAGGATCAGAAAGTGACGCTGAACTGGATCAGTGGTATGGGTTTCATGCTGCGATGTGAAAGGCAGAAGAAAGGCCACTGCATTATATTCTCAGGACAGTCTTCATGGCTGATCGCCAATATTTGGATATGGCAGAAAAAGAAGAATCAAGAAGAAGGAATGTGTCCTGTTGAAGCAGTGAGGGATTATTTGTCATTGTAGAGATGCAAGTTGTTTGTTTAACATGCTAAAATTGAACAGCCCTAATTAAATATAAGTTATATGCTTTAATAAGCTAGACATGGCAGTGCTTGTGGTTCGGTGGCCAACATTCATGCATAATTCTTTCCATACTAGAAGCTGGTTGATAGAAGGCAGGTGTTGTAAAACTGTTGTTTTGTTAACTTAGGGGTGTGTTTATGGGGATGCACATTATTTGTTCAAATTCTTTTCTTCCAAGTAATGTGAGAATTTTGCTCCTCATGAAAAAGTTTGAGGGAGGCAGCCTCAGGGAAATTTTGTACATTTTCAAGACATTTTTTTAAAAATGTATGTCTACTGATGTGCAAAATTTTAAACTGGAATAATACTTTACTTGTTGCATGAATAATTAAAAAATATTTTTTGATACATTGCTTTCAATGTTGTAATTTCAGCCTGTCCTTTTGTACTTTCTGTGTGTATGCTTTGCTTAAAAATCAAATAACAAGTCAATGTATTGTTAGAAAATTCCTTAAGTGAAGAAAACATCTGATTGCCACATTAGAAGCTTTTCACGTGTCGTGCAACTTGCAAATTGTGTTGGGTTCTATGATTAACATAGGTATCTCTGCATTAGAAAAGTGTCTCTTCCCTTTCTGAAGTTAAGACTATACCCACAAGAGAGAAGACATCAAGAGACAGACTGAAGCCAGGATCCTCTGTAGAGTTTTCACAAGGAGTTATCTAGGATATTGTTTTGCAAGTTAAAATCCATGACTTGTCATGGGAACCTCCATATATGTAATGAAAATGATTACACAAGCACAACATTTCATAGTATTGCTTCAGTGAGGCTTCCCATTCTACAGCTGTCAACAGGATTTCAGATGAAGGAATAAAAAGCCTATGCATTACAACCCTGATGGTGAGCCTTGGCACTCTGGCTGTTCTTGATCTTCAATTTCCAGAAGCCCAAGTCCCTGTGAATTGACACAAATTTGTGTGGATTCACAGAGACTGGGGCTTCTGGGAACTGAAGTTCAAGAACACCTGGAATGCCAAGGTTCACCATCACTGCAAGACAATATCAATGTGGCCTCTAGCTGCTCATGAGTGAGACATAGCCACTGGCTGAGGATGGTAAGGTTGGCTTCAGGAGGCAATAAAGTCTACCAGTGTTCTGGACCCATTCTTAGTGCCATGCCATAAATGCTGTTATAACCAATTAAGAATTGTGTGCACATACTGTGCTATTATCTTTATGGTCTGCTCAATTTAGACATAAAATGGACATAATACAGAAATGTGATGAAACTGTTCCTGAAAATGAGAAAAATCTTTCCAGGAGAGAAGAAAATCCAGTCATCTCAGCCTAACAGCCAGTCAAAGGTAACAGATTTGTTGAGTATATTAGAGCAATCCCACTATGCAATGGGTTGTTAAATGTAAATTATGTCTATAACCAACCAATAAGAAAAGTATTCTTGTTTCCCACCTCTAGAATCACCTGACATGATTAAGCTATTTCCTTTTTTGTGTTTATTATTCACTCATTGTGTTTTTTCAGCCAGTGTGTAATGTTCCAGTTATAATTATGTTGTTCTTGCTCTTTCTCTTCCTCTCTCACCTATTTTTGCTTTAAAAGCAAAGTATGTTTGTCTAAGAAGGACTCTTTTATCAAGCAAAGCAACTGTTCACTAATCTTTCTAAAGCAACTGTAAGTAAAGAATGATCTTGTTATATTTCAAAAACAAGTGTTGAGAGTTTAATTGCTGGGTTAGAATGGGAGTGTAATGCTTGGAGAACTTGCAAACTATAACTATTTGTAAAGCTGTCCTACCTATTGCTGTGCATTCATATAAAAACAGGATTAGGCGATCTGCTGTTCATCAAGATGAAGGTGCATCTGTTTCTCATACTTCCATGAGATTACCTCCAGATTTCCTCCCAGATATTTAATTTTATGATTCTCTGTAATTTACATATTGATCACCATGGTAGATTTTCCTTTCCTCAAGACCCATTTAGTAGGGACTATTTTTATGAAAGATATGCTGGAAATGAAGCTGAGCTTCAGAGTGGATAAAAAGAAATCTCATTAGACTATGCCTTTTTAAACTTATTGTCAGTTTAATTAGTCTGAGTGTGTGCAAGTTTATCCTGAAAATGGCATGCTCCTGATATAATTAGAGGTCAACAACAAATGCCATTTAATTTGGATGTGGTATGAGTTGGGGGGAATACATGGGCCAAAACATTCCCAAACCACAAATGAGCAGAGTTCAAGCTACTTAGAAATAAATCCACATGTTCTACAGAAATGTTAGCAGCCATGTCCTGTTTTTTGTGTAAAACAGACACATTGTGAACAAGAAAAGTGGAAGCATTCACTGATATTTTGTTGTTGTTGTTCAGTCGCACAGTCGATTCCGACCCTTTGTGACCCCATGGACCATTTTCCTCCAGGCACCTCTGTCCTCCACCATTCTCCTCAGGCCACCAAGCTCTGTGCCCATTGTGTCCACAATACCATCTATCCATTTCATCTTTGGACGCCCCCTTCTTCTCTTGCCCTCCAACTTTCCCAGCATCAAGGCCTTCTGAAGTGAGTCCTCCCTTCTCATTTGATGTCCAAAATACTTTAGCTTCATCTTCACTATTTGTCCCTCCAATGAACAGTCAGGATTGATTTCTTCCAGTATTGACCTATTTGTTCTCTTTGCTGTCCAAAGGACTCTCAGGACTCTCCTCCAACACCACATCTCAAAGGCATCTATTCTTCTGCGCTCAGCCGTCCTAATGGTCCAGCTCTCAAACCCATACATTACCATTGGGAATACCATTGCTTTGACTATGTGAATTTTTGTTTTCAAGGTGATGTCTCTGCTTTTCACTATATTCCCCAGGTTTCTCATAGCTTGTCTCCCTATAATCAGTCGTCCTTTTGTTTCATGGCTACCGTCACCATCTGCAGTGATCTTAGATCCCAGAAAAGTAAAATCTGTCACTGCTTCTACTTCTTCCCCATCTATTTTCCAGGGACTGATCGGACCTGTTGCCATTATCTTGGTTTTCTTGATATTAAGTCTCAAGCCAACTTTTGCACTCTCCTCCTTCAATCCAATTAAGAGGCTCTTTAGGTCTTCCTCACTTTCTGCCATTAGGGCGGTATCGTCTGCATATCTCAAATTGTTGATGTTTCTCCCAGCAATTTTGATCCCATATTGTGATTCCTCCATCCCTGCATTGCGCATTATGTGCTCTGTGTATAGATTGAACAAGCAGGGTGATATAATGCAGCCTTGTCTTACTCCTTTTCCTATTCCAAACCACTCTGTCATTCCGTGTTCTGTCCTAACTGTTTATTTTATTTATTTATTTATTTATTTTTCACGCTTATATACCGCCCACTCAGGTACAACCCAACTCAGGGCAGTTTACATAGCAGACAGTAAATACATAAAAGACACATGATAAAACAAAGTTAAAAGTTAAAAAAAACCACCCCTAAAGGGTGTGCACGAACCGAAGGGACCTTGGGGGAAGGCACACTTCTCTATACCAACCACCCAATGGTACCCCCATCCCCACCCGCACCCCAAACTTGGCCCACCAGCCAGGTCTTTAGTTCCTTCCTAAAGGGTAACAACTCCATCTGGAGACGCAGTGGAGACGCAGTTCCACAGGCAGGAGGTTCCAAAGGGCCGGTGTGGACACGGAGAAGGCCCTCCTCCTTGTGCCAGAGAGGCGAGCCCCCCTGGCTGATGGCACAATTAGAGAGCCCCTCCGGTCCGCTCTGGTTGGACGGACAGACGTCCTTAGGGCGATGCGGTCTCTAAGATACCCTGGCTCACTACCATGTAGGGCTTTAAAGGTCAAAACCAGCACCTTGAATTGCACCCAGTGACAAACTGGTAACCAGTGCAGCCCCCGAAGCAGTGGTGAGGCATGGGCATAACGTCCACACCCCATCACCACCCGGGCCACGGCATTCTGGACCAGCTGCAGCCTCCGAATGGTCATCAAGGGCAGCCCCATGTAGAGCGCATTACAGTAGTCTAGTCTGGAGGTCACCAGAGCATGAGTGACCATGAGCAAAGAGTCCCGGTCCAGGAGCGGGCGCAACTGGCAAATCACCCAAAGTTGGGCGAAGGCCCTCCTGGCCACAGCCGCCACCTGTTCTTCTAGCAGCAGCCGCGAATCCAGGAGGACCCCCAAGTTGTGCACATGGTTGGTCTGGGGCAAAACAGCCCCATCCAAAACCAAAGATGGTAGCTCCCGGGATAACGCAGGACCCCCTATCCATAGCCACTCAGTCTTGCTAGGATTCAGCTGTAGCCCATTTGCCCCCATCCAGACCCCAACAGCCTCCAGACAGCTGGAAAGGACTTTGACTGCATCACTGGTGTCCCCACGGGCCGAGATGTACAACTGTGTGTCATCTGCGTACTGGTGGTACCGCACCCCGTGGGAACAGATGATCTCACCCAGTGGCTTCATGTAGATTTTAAATAGGAGAGGAGAGAGTACCGAGCCCTGAGGCACCCCATATTTTAGGGGCCTAGGACTCGACCTCTAACTCTCCAACCAAACGACTGGGTCCGGCCCCTCAGAAATGAGGAAAACCAGGACCACACCAAGCCCTAGATCCCCAATCCTCGGAGCCGTTCCAGAAGGATACCATGGTCAACGGTATCGAAGGCATCGGCCCCGGGAGTGGAGACATGTGGGAGCCGCCGGAGCCGCCGCCGGAGCCGCCGCAGCTGCCTTCGCTCTCCGGGCCTGCCCGCCCGGAGAGCAGAAAAGGACGACGCCGACGCCGGCCCCTCGAGGAGCTCCCTGTCTCGCCCGGGAGCCCATGCCATCGGCCCCGGGAGTGGAGACAGATGGGAGCCGCCGGAGCCGCCGCCGGAGCCACCGCAGCTGCCTTCGCTCTCCGGGCCCGCCCGCCCGGAGAGCAGAAAAGGACGCCGCCGCCGCCGGCCCCTCGAGGTGCTCCCTGTCTCGCCCGGGAGCCCATGCCATCGGCCCCGGGAGTGGAGACAGGTGGGAGCCGCCAGAGCCGCCGCCGGAGCCGCCACCGGAGCCGCCACCGGAGCCGCCGCAGCTGCCTTCGCTCTCCGGGCCTGCCCGCCCGGAGAGCAGAAAAGGACGCCGCTGCCACTGGCCCCTCGAGGAGCTCCCTGTCTCGCCCGGGAGCCCATGCCATCGGCCCCGGGAGTGGAGACAGGTGGGAGCCGCCGGAGACGCCACCGGAGCCGCCGCAGCTGCCTTCGCTCTCCGGGCCCGCCCGCCCGGAGAGCAGAAAAGGCCGCCGCCACCGCCGGCCCCTCGAGGAGCTCCCTGTCTTGCCCGGGAGCCCACGCCATCGGTCCCGGGAGTGGGGACAGAAGCAGCAGGACTTGGTCGCCGCCTCCGGTCTCCCCTGCGGTTGGGGCGGAGAGACCTCTGCAGCATCGGACACCACTTGAAAAGCCATGGAGGCGGCAGGACCTTCGTCACTGCCACTTTTTACTTTTGGACTTGTTGGGGCCGGAGAGAGATGTGTGAGATGTTATTGCATTACTGAGATGTTACTGTGTTACTGTATTCTATTATATTGTGTACTGTATTTTTCCTGTATTGTATCATTGTTTGATATGTTGTGAGCCGCCCTGAGTCGGCGTATGCTGAGTGGGCGGCATACAAATCAAATAAATGAAATGAAATGAAATGAAATGAAGGCCGCTGAGAGGTCAAGAAGAGCAAGGACGGACGGATGACCGCCATCCCACTCTTACCAGAGATCATCCATCAGCACGACCAATGCAGTCTCAGTACCATATCCAGGTCTGAATCCTGACTGGAATAGGTCCAGATTTTCCGCTTCATCCAGTACCCCCTGCAGCGGACATGCCACTGCCTTCTCCAGAACGTTCCCCAAAAAAGGAAGGTTTGGAGACAGGTCTCTAGTTGGTTAGGATTGCTCGATCGAGGGATGGCTTCTTCAGGAGGGGGCACACAAGAGCATGTTTCAGTAGTACAGGAAACATCCCCTCTTGAAAAGACGCGTTAGTTATAGCCCCGACCCAGCCACCTGTCACCGTCTTAGAGGCTTTTACCAGCCTGGCGGGTCAGGGATCCAATGGACAATTAGTGGCACGGACCGCCGCAAGGAGCCTGTCCACTTCATCCAGGGCAACTGGATCAAACTGATCCCAGGTAACACCGCAAGACTGCGCAGTGGCTCACCCCGGACCCTCCCCGCCCACACCAAGTTTGAACCCCGAGCAAATCCGATCGATTTTCTCCGTCAGATGGTCAGCAAAGTTCTCAGCCGATCCCTTCCAACCAGGCACAGGCCCCGCCCTACCCAGGAGGGACCTGGTCACCCAAAACAGGGTGGCTGGGCGATTTTCAGCGGAGGCAATAAGGGAGGTGAAGTACTGCCTCCTCACCACCCCCATCGCCACTAAGTAGGCCCTAATAGCGCCTCTAGCTTGTGTCCAATCGGAATCGCTCTGGGTCTTCACCCAGCGGTGCTCAAGGCATCTCTTTGCCCGTTTGAGCTCCTGTAGTTCTTCAGTGAACTGTTGATTCTTGGTTCGTGTATAGATTTCTCATGAGGCATATGAGGTGTTCTGCTATTCCCATCTCTTTAATTACTTGCCACATTTTGTTGTGGTCCACACAGTCAAAAGCCTTGGTGTAGTCAATAAAACAAAAGTAGACTTGTTTCTGGTATTCTTTTGTTTTCTCCATGATTCAACATATGTTGGCAATGTGGTCTCTAGTCCCCCTGCCTCTTCTGAAACTGGCCTGCACCTCTGGTAGTTCTCTCTCCACATGTTTTTGAAGTCTATCCTGTATTATCTTGAGCATCACCTTGCTGGCATGTGGGATGAGCGCAATTGTTCGGTAATTTGAGCATTCTTTGGCATTGCTTTTTTGGGGGGATTGGAAGGTACACTGATCTTTTCCAATCCTGTGGCCAATGTTTTGTTTTCCAAATTTGCTGGCATATTGAATGCAGTAGTTTGATTCCCTCATCTTTTAGGGCTTTGAAAAATTCAACTGGAATGCCATCATTTCCACTAGCTTTATTGTTTGCAGTGCTTTTTAGGGCCTTTCTGACTTCACTCTCCAGAATGTCTGGTTCAAGTTCAAATTTCTCATTATTGTTATTATCAGGAGTGTTGAGGTCCTTTTTTGTAGAGTTCCTCTGTGTACTCTTGCCATCTTTTTTTTTATCTCTTCTGCTTCAGCTAACTCCTTTCCATCTTTGTCCCTTATCATGGTCATTTTTGCTTTAAATGTTCCCTTGATTTCCCATTTTTTAAAAAAAGATCTCTAGTCCTGCCTCTTTTGTTGTTTTCCTCTATTTCTTTGCACTCTTGGTTCAGGTAGTTTTCCTTATCTCTCCTTGCTTTTCTTTGAAATTTTGTATTCAGGTGGTTGTAATTTTTTCTTTCTCCTTGGACTTTTGCATTCCTTCTTTCCTCTGCTATTTTAAGGGCCTCATCAGACAACCACTTTGCTTTCTTACACTTCTATTCTTTTGGTATGGTTTCTCTTGCTGCCTCCTGCATGATGTCCCGCATCTCTGTCCATAATTCTTCTGGTACTCTGTCTATCAGGTACAGGACATTAAATCTGTTCATGACCTCCACCGTGTATTCTTTAGGGATGTTGTGTAGGTCATAGCTGTCTGGTCTAATTGTTTTCCCCATTTTCTTTAGTCTAAACCTGAATTTTGCGATCTGTAGGTTGTGATCTGAGCCACAGTCTGCTCCAGGTCGTGTTTTTGCTGACTGAATGGAGGGTCTCCATTTTTGACTGCAGAGTATTAATCAATCTGATTTTGATGCCGGCCATCTGGTGATGTCCATGTGTAAAGTCACCTCTTGTGTGCTGGAAAAGGGTGTTTGCTATGACTAGTGCATTCTCTTGGCAGAACTCTATCAATCTTTGCCCTGCTTCATTCTGTGTTCCAAGACCAAACTTGCCTGTTATTCCATTTACTTTTTGATTTCCTACTTTGGCATTTCAATCTCCTAAGATAATGTGGACATCATTTCTTGGTGTCTGTTCTATGAGGTGTTGCAGGTCCTCATAGAACTGGTCAACTGTGGCTTTATCTGCACTAGTGGTTGGTGCATAGACTTGGATTACAGTGATATTGAAATGTTTGCCTTGGATTCTGACTGATATCATTCTATCATTTTTGATGTTGTATCCCATTACTGCTTTCCTCACTCTTTTGTTGACAATTATGGCAACTCCGTTTTTTCTGAGGTTTTCTTGCCCACAGTAGTAGATATGATGGTTTCCAGAGCTGAATTCACCCATCCTTGTCCATTTTAACTCACTGATGCCCAGGATGTCAATGCTTATTCTTTCCATCTCATTTTTAACCACTTCCAGTTTTCCTTGATTCATAGACCTCACATTCCATGTTCCTATGCAGTATTGCAGTATTGCTCCCTGAAACACTGTATGTCTCCTCCCCCATTTGTATCCCTCCCTCTTTTCAGATCTGCTGTGCTGAGCATCCCCTTATTTTGCCTTTTGTTTTGGTCCATAGGGTTCTCTTGGCAAACTTTGTGGTGTGCCTTGCCAGTCTCTATGCCAGTCTCTTCCTATCACACATGTTATCACAGTTTTAACAGTTTTAAAACAAAGTATTACCATGCACAATATCACAGTTTATCACATAGTATCAAAGTAAAAGTTGAACTAATTAATGAAAGGAAATAAATAAATAAATAAATAAATAAAAAGTCCACTATATCAAGTCTCTATGTAAGTCAGTTTCTTGTACAGTCACTATGTCAGTTGCTATAAGCCATTTATGTTTAGTCAATTGTATTATTTCAGTTTGATTACTTATCCTTTGCATGCATGCAGCAGCTCTCGCCACCCTTCGGTCACATGGAGTTGGTCAAACATGCCGACTCGGGCCTCGCTGTGATGGTGGTTGTGGATGGTATCTCCTGGGGGTGGTTGGGGGTCTCCGGAGGTGTCCTTCTCTCTGGCCCCAGGTCTTTGGATGGGGAGGGAGGGGCAGGATCTTTTACTCACCTCCCCCTGGCATCTCTGGATGGCAAATGGCAGCAGAGTTGGGCTTCTGTCTTTCTCCTGATGCCTTTTCCTTCTCTCTGGCCCCAGGTCTTTGGATGGGGGTGGGCAGGATCTTTTACTCACCTCCCCCTGGCCTCTCTGGATGGCAAATGGCAGCAGAGTTGGCTTCTGTCTGTATATTATGCTGCAAAAATTGACAACCATACACTAAACTGGTGCTTTCTGAGTCAGCCAGTCTAGCCAACAGCATGTCTCTGTGGAATTTGCCTTAGGCTGGCCTACTTCAAAAATTACTATACATCATCTGGTTCAAAAATATCGGTTCCATCCCTGATAGAAAAGGAACAGTTGCTGGACGTGGTCTAATTTCCCTCTGTTCAAGGTGTTCCTGCCCCACTATCTCATTTAATGCTTAGAGGAGGTAAAGTTTCTCAAATCATCTTCCTGTGTAGTCATGGGCAAGCTGCACAGTCCCAGGATGCCACCAGAAGAAGAGAATGACAAATGCTTCTGTGTGCAGAAAATGCTAAAAAGTGTTGCTTGATAACAGAATTGACTTGATAACTTGTAAAATTTATTCATGCTAGAAACAAACTGTTCTTGCCATTTCCTGCTTCAGAATGCAGATAAGGATCACATCTTCAACGGTTTCTCTGCTGAAAAATATTCTCCATCATGCAGCACTCAGTTCTTGAACTGCTGACCAGTTATCAACTTCAGCATCTTATCCACTAAGCCATGGCAAAAGTAGGCTTGATGGTGATAGCCCTCTTTCAACTGTGGTCCTCAAAGGTTGGCTGAACTCTTATCTTACCCCTTCCCAAAGATCAGGCGGTTAGATGAATCAACGTTGTTTATTTCTTCAGGTTCATAGGTAGTTCGAGATACAAAAATGATCAAGATACAACTAATCAAAATACATCAGGGTTTCCTCATAACAGGCTTTCCCCACCAAAGAAACATAATCTAACTATTTCTAAGTCACCATTATGAACAGCAGCACCAGGTGAAGTGCTAATCCTCTATCTTTCAGATTCAGACTGACCATGAGGTCTGGTAAAACAAAGGAGGCCTGACCTGACCTCCCCCTTTGGCATAAGGCCAATCAGGGTCAAAAATTAACTAAACAACACCTGGCTTTCAAATCAATTGGCTATTTATGTCAGGTGATGAAAGATGAGCATCTTCAGACAGGGTGGTAAACAATATTCTTTAGCACCATTTGGCTATCAGCTTCACAATAAAATTGCAAGAGGAAGTCAAGGGGCCCACCTTCGATACAGGGGCAAAACAGCTCCTCTAAAAGCAGTTTAAGAAACAGGAAAATGCCATGTTTGATGACTAGTGACATATTATTACAACCCTCTCCACAAGAGAAAAGCTCATTTCAGACTTTTCACATAATGGAACTAGTCATGAAACATGCCTGACATATAAACCTCTTCACATCCTGCATTGACACCCAAATTCTATTTCACAGCATCAAGATGTGCAAACACATGACTTATAACCAGTGGTGGACATCAGCAGGTTCACACCAGTTCACCAGAACCAGTAGCAGAAATTCTGCCTGGCCCTGCCCATCCATGTTTTGAAATAAAGTAGTCCTAATTTGGGTGCAACACAGGGCTTTCCCCTGGCCACACCCACCATACCATGGCCACAGTGTGGTAGTAATTTTTTTTGGAGCCTGCCACTGCTTATAACTGTAGCTCAGCAGAGTGGTTTGGTACCAGATGATTCTTTGCAACCACACCACTACTCACCACAATTCTAGTTTGTGACTTGTTATAATCACAATAACTTTTTAACATGGACAGCTCCTAAACTAGGTATCCTCTATCCTATAGCCATTCATTTGCATTTATTTTGTTTTAATTCCACTTGATTGCTGCCCAGATCCTTAATTTATCTAAGCCATCTCAAGCTTTCCTCCTGTCTTTTGAGGATATGACTCATTGTAGCCATACCCCCCATTGAAGAGACATACACAGGAGTTGGATACACAGAGCACATAATGCGCAATGCAGGGATGGAGGAATCACAATATGGGATTAAAATCGATTTGAGAAACATCAACAATCTGAGATATGCAGACGATACCACCCTAATGGCAGAAAGTGAGGAAGACCTAAAGAACCTCTTGATTGGATTGAAGGACGAGAGTGCAAAAGCTGGCTTGAGACTCAATATCAAGAAAACCAAGATAATGGCAACAGACCCAATTAGTTCCTGGAAAATAGATGGGGAAGAAGTAGAAGTAGTGACAGATTTAACTTTCTTAGGATGGAAGATCACTGCAGATGGGGATTGTAGCCATGAAATAAAAAGGCTGGGAGACAAGCTATGAGAAACCTGGGGAACATAGTTAAAAGCAGAGACATCATATTGCAAACAAAAATTAGAATAGTCAAAGCAATGGTATTCCCAGTGGTAATGTATGGATGCGAGAGCTGGACAATTAGGAAGGCTGAACGCAGAAGAATAGATGCCTTTGAAATGTGGTGTTGGAGGAGGGTTTTGAGAGTCCCCTGGACAGCGAGGAGAACAAATAGGTCAATCTTAGAAGAAATCAACCCTGACTGCTCATTGGAAGGTCAAATAGTAAAGACAAAGCTAAAGTACTTTGGACATCAAATGAGAAGGGAGGATTCACTTGAAAAGGCATTGATGTTGGGAAAGGTGGAGGGCAAAAGAAGAAGGGGGAGGCCAAAGATGAGATGGCTAGATGGTATTGTAGACACAGTGGGCACAGAGCTGGGAGGGCTGAGGCGGTTGGTGGAGGACAGAAGCGCCTGGAGGAAAATGATCCATGGGGTTGCAAAGGGTCAGACTCGACTGTGCGACTGAACAACAACAAATTGATAATAACAAAACATTGCACTGGGGCCAGTAGTGCGGGTGCAAAAAAAGAATTAGAATCCCACATTAGGATTGGGAGAAAATGTCTATAGGCCAAACACACCGGAGTCCAATAATGGGCCACACTATGACCGTGATGGACGCGACTTACCGATAAGCCAACACCAGTGGAAGGTTGTTGCAGAGGCCTTGGGGCACACCCCTAGATGATATCCTTCCAGCTCCTGCAACAACCCCAGCCCATACCCGATGGCAATAGTGGAGTTTTAAAATTGAGTGGACCTGCACTAACCGCCACACAGGGAGAGACAATGAACTGACCCACCCAAGCCAGACTGGGTGAGCCCCCAGTGCAAGGGGGGATAGAGGAAAAATCACTGCACCATGAGATCAGTAACCAGGAATGCAAAGAGCAAGCCAAATAACAAGGTAGCCTGCAAGGAAACAAGTAAAAAAGAAGAGGTCAGCAACATGAGAGAGAAATTAACTTAAGGGACAGCAGAAGGGGGGAGCGTCGCTTAGCCAGCAGTGGTGTAAAGAACAGAGTGAGCCGGAGGGCGGCCACCAGCAGGGGGGCGGGATGTGGCCAAAAAAGGGCAGGCATAAACTCTGTGGTTACCAAGGCAAACCAAGCACTCACGCTTGTACCGGCACTGCTTCTTGTCACAGCACCCCTGAGCAGAAAATTCCCAGCAAAAAGTGTGGTGGCCAGGGCGGGGGCAGAGAATCAGGTGAGACATCAGGGGAAACAGGGCACTGGACGAGATGACCACAGTCATACTGGTTGCCAGACGCGGGATGGGACAGGGTCATGTATTGAAGCCAGAAGTTAGTTAGGCTCATCCCAGCGCATTGCAGGCCGGAGCATGGCGTGCATGCGGAAATTTTGGTCATGCACCAACCAAGGCTCACCTGGGAAGTCAGTGTACACCTGGTAGATGAGGTCAATGTACTGGATCAGTGGCAGTGCCCGGGAGGGGTAGGCCTGGACCAAAACACCCACGTAGATCAGAAATGCAGGGAGCCAATTGGCCCACATGCAGGGCGGCTTCTTATGCCTGACCAGCTTCTTATTGGGGTCATCAAGCTTAGCAAAATTGAGTCACTCACAGTTGAGAAGCCCACAAAGGTCCACATAGTCACCATGGACAATCTTGTCCCTGGTGGACTGCATGAGATGATTGCCCAAGGGAAGGGCCGTCTCCCCAGGGGGAAGGGCTGATAAAAGGGTGCAACTCCAGTCCAGCCCAACAGGGCCGCATTGTGGCCAGTCGTAATATGGCAGGTATTTGGGGGCCCTATGGGAGGGCAGGCCATGGGAGGCTGTCGAAACCAGAAGGGGGGCCCGTAGGGGCTGGGCACCCTTGCTGCGACCATGGCCAGGGCCAATCCAATTGGAAGGGGGAGGGGCAAGAGGCAGTTTAAGGTGTATTAAATTGACCACCATGCTCATGCAGTCCTGCAAAAGCGGACAGACCAACAGAGGCCGCAGGAAGAGAAAATGTCATGGCCAGTGAAGAGGAGTCAGCGCTGGGCCCCGAGTCAGGGCCTGGAGGAGGCCCGGGCAGTCCACACTGGTGGGTGAGGGGAGCCTCTGTAGGGGAGGCTGGAGCCGAGGCATGATCGGCCGCATCCGGAGGTGTTGCAGCCCAAGTCGGAGTGGAAGGAGGTGCAGAGGTCTACAAGGTGGCTACCCGCCAGAAGAGGGAGACTACAGTAGCCCTCCACCCAGGATCAGAGTGGGCTCATGAATGGGGCGCCGAAGCCAGAGGTGTTCGCATCCCAGGAGTGGTGACCCGGCGGCAGGTCAACAAATGGGCCGAGGTCCGGGCGGCGGGAGTCACCATCGGGAGAGGCGGGTGTGGGCAGTGGCTGGAGCAGCCACCTGGAGAGCAAGGCATCCTGGTGAGAGGGAGCCCCAAAGACAAGAGGCATTGGCAGGTGGGAACCATCCAGTTCTCATTTGCCAAGCAGCCAGAATTCCTGCTGAAGGAGAAGTGAAATCTTCTCCTGGAGCAGGAACGCGAAGGGTGAGGCAGGGAAGAGCCACCTCTTATGAAGGAGTGCTGGCTCCTCCCTGCCCAACCAAGGTGGAAATCGTGCTCCCATCTCTTGGGGGCATGGCCACAAAGCATAAACTGCAGAGGGGCTGCTGGTGCATGTTCATCTGTTCTGATTTCTGCCACATGCTACTTTCATAGCAGATCCTTCAAACCTGGAGCTCAGAAAGGTTACTATGTTTTGACTACCATCTCTAGTATCCCACATACTACAGGGCCTGGTCACCTCCAGTTTCCTGCTCACTGCCAGCCACACATTTTAATTCCCAAGATTGTTCTGTTATTTCAAACCAAACTCTGTCTAATAAAATATTTTTCTGCCTGCAGACATTTGTTTACCTTAATTTATTCCAGTTAACCTTAGCCTACTTGCATTTCTTATAGTTTTATTCAATATTGCTAGAGAGTGAAAGGATTGTTTGATTTTTGAAACCCAGTAGGTTTCATATAACATGCACTTAGAAATATTCACAATGACAACAAACCTACACAAGATATGGGAAATTAAACTTTAAATAGAATTCAATGAAACATACAGTCATTGAGCTGTTGAAATCAAAGTATCAAAGTGTCAGTCAATCAGCAGAAATAAAAGCTAAGTATCCATTTTACAAAGGACAATATTTAGGACCAATTTTCTGGAAATATCCTTTATACTAGGTTTATAAAAATGTTAATTTAATCACCCAAAATTAACTATTAAAATCAAACATCACTTTTAGACATTATAGAAACTCCTAAAATGAACTCCCTTTCTTTACTGCCTCCCTTGCCACTGGCTCCAGCCAGCAGCAAACTGGGTTCACGTGATGTCTGTGTAAACTGGGATATGTAGTGTTTTGTGTGAAACATGTGAAGGGACAGGAGCTATGAGAAGGGGGAACTCTTTATTAAACATAACAAAAAATGTAACTTCTTTATTTTGGGTATCAGTACCATTAAAATACCATTAAAATACAGATACTAAGCAAAGGAAAATCATAAAGCAATTGTTATGGCTGTTTTCTGACAAGGGTATCCTATAGACCATCATGACTGCTGCCATTGGTGTTGTCACAACATTCAGGCTGTACGTTGTTATGCAGAGCTTGGTGTCTTTTCCTACTGGCAACACAGGCACAATTTTATGAAGCAATATTGAGCCATTTCCTGGAGTTTTGAATAATGGATACAGAAACACAATATCCTAAAACAAAGATTTTTGATTAATTGAATTTTTAATAGAACCAGCAGTAAAGTCCTAGGTACACTGTTGTACTCTTACTGAGGAATACTCTGAACTTGAGTTTAGTGTATACATCCCTTGACAAGTGAATTTAGGATTACAGTACAATTCATCAAGATGATATTTTGTTGTGATGATTGCTTGCCATGGCAGAATTCTTTAAATAAGTTTGAGTCACAAGTTATTCAACATGGAGTTGATAAGGTTCTTAGACTGTCTTAGAATCATTTAGAATGTAGCTTTGCAGGTGCACCCACCCAAATAAAGACTCAGACACCGGTATTGGATTAAAGGCATTGGGCCACTTTTATTAAATAATGTGCTAGTCCGAATTATCACTTTCAATTGGTGTATCATCCAATTGTAATTCTTTAAGGCAAGCAGGCCGCAGTAACACTGGTAAGGTTCCACCCAAAATGCCAATGGAAATTGGCTACATGTATCAATTTGTATCAATTTGTTTGTTGACACAAACAAATTGTTGACCGGAGTCAATATACTATCTACTGACCCCACCCTATGATGTGTATCCGTTCAAATATCAAGGTGATGCAGGCTGTGAAGCTCCTGACATCACCCCTTGCATGGTTCGCCCTTGACTGGCCAATCCTGTTTCCCCTGTACCTATCTATGTGTTGGCCAATCAATTGCGAACCTGCCGGATACCTATGGGTCATAAATCTTTACCTTACCAGTGCTACCCGCCACATGGGGAGGCGTCCATGATGACTCACTGCCCCCCCCAGACCGTCAGCTCAGTCGCCAGGCCCACTTGCACGTCCTCCAGAAAGAGGTTCATACCTCTGGCCGACAGGTGGACCCCATCTCCTGCATACAGGCTAAAATCCTGCAACCCTATCCCCGGGTGTCGAATGGCTGTCCCCAAGCCATTCTCAACAATAAACCGGGCAAAAGCCCTGTTCACTGACCGCCGGGCACGGTCCAAACCACGGAGATCCATGTCTCCTCTAAAACAGTGTCTCGGCACGATGTCAGACCATAGCAACCGTGTGTACGGCCATAAATAATGTAAAAACACCAGGTCACTGCACCCCAACATTTTAAGGAAAGGCCATTGATCCGTGCGAGATCATTGCCGCCGAGGTGCAGAATCAGAACATCAGGCGGTCCAGCATCCCTGATGGACATCAGGAATGGCAACAGTTCCCGCCATCTCATGCCGCGCATACCATACCACCGCACATGTGTGGATGCACGCAGCCTGAGATGGGGTCCCCACTCTGACTATGCAGCATACTGTGCCGCCCAGTGTACATAGCTGTGGCCCACCAGACCCCACTGCCACTGGTGTGCGTAGACACACAGGGTCTGTAAAAGAAGGAAAAGGAATTAAGGACATAACTAGGTATTCATACAGTGAGGGGATGTACATATAAGGAAAAAACGCATGGACCCCCTCCTGCCCATCCAACATATATCAGCCTCAGAGTACCAGAACGCAGCCGAAGTCAATGCAGCGCCTATCCTGAATGAATGGGTGCCATAACGAGCCCCACACTGTGAAGTGCGGTACCGGTCACCCTCCAGGACTGAAATTTGGTAAGGGAAGACCCATCCTGGTAGCAGAAAAACAGGCCAGGGCGCACAGCAGGCACTGCCAGAATTGCATGTAGGGCACCAACCGGACAGATGTCAGCAAATGTACATAGTAGCAGTATAACACCACTGCCTACTCCATGCTGATCGGCCTTTGAGGAACGAATCCCCAACTGAGCCCACTCCTGGTTGATAGACACATCGTCGAGTTCCAGTGCCCTACGAGACACGTCCCCCTTTGACCATCGGACCAGCTTGCTGATTCACAGAGCTCCAGAGCAAGCTATGGTGGTAGCTGCATGAAAAAGAGACTCCTCCTACCTACTATAACACAGTCTAAGCCAACCTCGTGCAAGGTGGGTCAGAATACCTGGTAAGACAGGGTGACGTGCGTCCGGGCGGCTGCCACATCCACGTGTCCTCCCTTCCAATACATGGCGTATGCAGAAGTCACTCAGACAGGGAGTAAAGCCCCGTGCCCTGGCCAAGAATGCCACGGCATAAATCCTGGTGGCGATGGTGCGTGGGGCCAACCCCAGATCATGAAGGTGCACCATATACTGTAAAACCTGGTCGACCGGTATCGGCCACATTTCAGGCAACTGCCTTTTCCTACAAAAAGTCCTAAAGTGAAGGAGTGTATGCTGATACGCCTTACGCGTGCGAGGTGCCAAAGACATGCCGATCGCCCAGTTCACCTCTCCTCGCTAAATGTCCATATCACGGCCGGGAGTGGAGAGGGAAGTTCCTCTGCATCTGGAGCCAAGGCACGGAACCGGGAGATCTGCTGGCGGGATAAAGCATCGGCAATATCGTTATTAATGCCTGGCACATGTCCGGCCCTAAGGAGCACATTAAAGCGCACGGACCTAAGAACAATTGACGAACTAAGGCCATGACTCCAGGGGATTGAGACATTTGGGCATTGACAATGTGCACCACCGCAGCATTGTCACGCCAAAAGTGAACCACAGAACTAGCCCACCTGTCCCCCCAGAGCATAAAGGGAACACAAAATTGAAAAACTCCAGGAACGTAAGATTGCGTAAGCGATCTGTGCCCTGTCATCCCTGGGGCCATCGGCCATAGGCACACTGTCCTTCAAAATAAATCCCATACCCCAGGGAGCCGGAGGCATCCGACTGTACTTGGAACTGGTGCTGACTATAAGCTCAGATCTCGAAAAGGAGACGGCATTAAAGTCCTGCAGGAATGTGAGCCAAACTGACAGGTCTGCTCGTAAACCTCTAGCCAGCCGTACCCTGCGGTGTCATTTATAAAGACCCGCCATAGTGTCACCCAGATGCCTGGCGAAGGCTCTGCCTGGTGTTACCACTTTGCAGGCGAAGTTGAGGTGGCTGTGAATCACCTGCAACTCCCGGAGAGGCACCTGACACACGGCGAACATTGCCAAAATTGCATCAGAGATCTGCCCCCCTTGACTGACAATTCGGTCACCAGGCCCTCTTGTACGTCATTCAAAAGAGGTCCATCCTCTTGCTGACAGGTGAAACCCCATCTCCAGAATACAGGCTAAATTTCTGTAATCCTATCCCCGGATGACGAATGGCTGTCCCCAAAGCCATTCTGGATAAGGAACCAGGCAACAGCCCTGTTCTCTGACCACCGACAGCGGTCCAACCACGGGGGGCAATGCCTCCCCTATAATAGTGCCTCAGCATAGGCCAACCATGACAGGCTAGGGAAATCTACCACGGCCCAGTAAATATTGTCCAAGTACTGGACCATTGGGATGGCCAAATCAGGACGGGCCCTTATCTATCCTGCCATGGATACCAACTAGGCCGGTAACCAATTGGCCCCATTGCGAGGCAGCTTACGGTGACGGGACAACTCCTTGCCCCTGTCGTCCTGCCCCTCCATCCACTCTTCAGTGGGTTCATGTTGCAGGAGGGGGAAAAATGTGAATATATTCCCCACGCCATATCTTCTCACTAATAGCCCGGGATAAATGGTCACCCAGGGGTAGGGAGTAACTGGCCATCGTCAGGGCTGCCATTGGCACGGATTGGAGTGGGGAACACATAATAGGCCCTATAGGACCCCTGAAAAGTTAAGAGGAAGCATTGGGGCGGTCACCCCTGTAAGAATCTGGGTGTAATTGGCCCGTTGCGGCCATGGCCACTGTACCCCCTCAGTGTATAAACTAGTGTCACAGGTGTGCTGATTTGACCAGGATACTCACTCGGTGCACCCCCACGGGCCGCCCCCACTGGGGGTTCCGGCCCATGGTGGGCATCGGAGCTCGCAATGGCCATCGAGCTCTGTGCCTCCGTGCGTCCATGCCAAGCAGGACCGTTCCCCGGTGGAATGCCCTGCTGTAATGGCCTGATGGGGAGCTGCGAGGCGCCAGCAGCTCAACCCTGTTGGCGGCCCGCTGTGCAGCCGTGGCTGGCATATGGGCCGGAACTGCAGGGCTGGCAAGCACACCACCCGAAGGTGGTGGAGCAATGCCCATTGATGTCCCCAGTGTCGAGATGTGGGCAAGAAGAGCATCCACAGCCTCTGACCCCCCAGGATAAGGTGGGCCGGATGGGCCGGATGGCCCACCGGGTAATTGATGAGGGATAAACCCGTGTGGCAATCCCCGGCCAGAATAGGGCCATGCCCAATAATCCGACCCATAAGGGGCCAGAAGAAGGGTGGGGCGGAAACCTGCACTGCGCCCGAGTGGGCCGCTATACCCCAAGCCGGGCAAAGGCGCAACAGGGGTAGAAACCCCAGGGGAGCAGGCTTGTGCCTCCCCCGCCTGAGTCCTCAGACTGGGCGGGTAGGCGGAGGCCTGGTCCCCTCATTGGTGGCAGTGGGTACTATGACCCCGCCACCCCCCTGTGGGGGTGCCGCCTGAGCCCTCCGTCCCGGTGGCAGCCAGAGGTTGAGTGGGTGGGCTGAGCCCTCCCCCTAGGTCATGGACTAGGGGCCGCCTGTGCCTTGCACTTGGGTGAGCATGCGCTGGTCGGAAGAGGGATATCCTCCGATCAAATTCAATCAGCGTTGGAGCGATATCCTCCGCAAATTCAAAGGATATCCGGACAAAGACGAAAGCTCATTCCAAGCAAAGGCAAAGCCGGGGGAAAGAAGCATCGGAGCGAACTTCTCCGCTCCGTCGCTTCTCGTAAAATGGCAGCACGGCTGCCTCGTGGCCACCCCTTTTATAGAGGGGTGGCCACGCCCCCTAACTAGCCCGGATGTCTGCGTCTGGGTGGGGGCCCCCGCAAAGAGCGCGGTGGCCATTTTGGCACCATGCTTGCATTGCTTCTGTGAAAATACCTCAAATTCTTTCTGCAACGCTTATCGAGCAGAGGTGCCTGCAAAGCCTATGTTTTGTCTAATTCTCCAGTTCTGGAATGTCTGCTTGCATCAACATCCAGAGCCTGGGAACACCAGACTTTGTTATGGGAACCAGGATATGTTATACATTCCCTGGACTCTAATTGGCTGTATGCTAATTAGGAGAGCCAAGCTCATGTTCTTTCCTATAGACATATGGGTTTGGGAGTTAGTGAGAGTTTGGGGTTTCTGAGTGTTACACCTCAGAAGGGAGAGTGGGATTCTAACATCTGAGTCCGTACTCCACCCAAGCTTAGTCATGATTACTTAGAGTAATCAGGTTTTCCTTTTGTTTGTGGGGGAAGGCCTGAGTGTGGATTTTCCTACCTGTACTTTTTGATTAGTTTTTTTTTGCTATATTCATGCATCCTACACCAACGAATGAACTGTTACTTCTACAATATGCTTCAAGAACAATAAACAACTGCTTCATCAAAACATCTGGTTATTGGAAGAGGGGGTAAGGCAAGAGTTAAACCACAAGCCATATACTACCACACACAATTTTAATATTACTCTCCACAATACTGTCTGGGCTCTGTACAATTCAGGTAAGCCCCAGGTTACTGCAAGGTTTTGCAGGACAGCTTTTAGGTGACCTGTACTCGGAGTCTTGTGGTTCTACAGAGCATGCCGGTAAAGGAAGTGCTGGAAAGGACCAGGAGAGACCAAGGCAAGGGTCAGACCGAAACCTAACTGTCATAAACACAAATATATTATTTTTATTATAGACAGGAGATTTCTATACTGGGGGTAAATAATTTCAAAAGACATAGAGAAAAAGCTTTTCCCTTACAGCTAGACAGAATTGTAATGCACATACTTGGGATATGATTAAGTTATTAGAAATCTGTTAAAGTAAAATCAGTATGTTCTGCACACACATCTATTTCCCCCCAGTATCCTGTTAGTCTCCTATTATTTCTTTCAATGTTAAATCTGAAGGCATTCCTATACTTTGTGCTACCCTCAATGCTGGTAGATTTTTACGACTATGAATAATCTTAAATATGTGAGGAGATTACAGTGCCATAAAGAGAGGCAAGGGGGTATCTTCCATTCTAATAGTATAAAACACTATGGGTCTGATCTAAATATTCAGAATAAAATAGAATAAAGAACACTGCTCCAGGATGCAGGAGTAAGAAACCATTTATAGCATTTCTCTGCCTAAGTGTTTACTACAAATAGAAAGGTTGTGTGTTAGAAGGAAAGGTCTGGTTTCTTCCTCTTTATTAAATACAAATTAATTAGCCAAGAAGGTACATTGTCCACTGACACTAATGGCTAAAAGTAAGGACATTAGCCAAATTTATGTACTGTATAACAGATCTATTGCTAGTTGTTTGCCATGGTGGTGGAAATGAAGACACCTTGATTATAATAAAACGTTCACCATTCATGAAGGTCAGATAAAGGAAAAGGTAAATGTCTCCCTTGCTCAAAAGCCAGTCATATCTGACTCTAGAGAATGGTGCTCATTTCCATTTACAGACAAAGAGCCAGTCTTGGCTGTGTCTGCAAATGTTTCCATGGTTGGTAGGTCAGCAGTTCAAAACCTGAGTACTGCATGATGGAATGAGCTCCCATCTCTGTCCCAGCTCCTGCCAACCTAGCAGTTCGAGAGCAAGCAACTGCAAGTAGCTAAATAGGAACCACTTTAGTGGGAAGATAAACAGTGTTCCGTGCACTCATGCAGTACCTGGATCTTGAACTGCCGACTTGCTGGTCTTCCAGCTAACAAAGAGAGCTTCTTAACCACTGAGCCACCACAGCCCTGGTTAATGAGGGTGAAGGATAAAAAATACAAAACTGAAATCTTGTACATTTTATATTGACAAATAAACATGAATGAATTCATTTGACTGGCTTTCTTATCAGATCTAGTTTTCTGCATTCTTCTGTTCTCAGTGACAGCCAGAGTGATGCAGCAGACAAAGTGTCAAGCTAGGGATCTGGAAACAGGCATTCATTTCCCTGTTTGACCATGAAAACTCTGTGGTTGGTAGAAATAGTAAAACATTTGCCTACATATTTCATGTGGGAGCGTTTAAATCAGAAGTGAATCGATGGCAGATAACTCACATGCATATTATCTGTAACAGTGCTCCTGGATATTTCAGAGGGAAACATATACAATCATTAGATATATGACTCTACAGTGTTTTAACATGTTTCCTGTATTGATCATCCACAAGACATAAGTTGTTTACTTTCTAAAAACAACCAACAAACAGACTGGGAAATACTTGAAATTGTTTCAAGGTTTTTTTTCCATTTCAAACATTTAGTATACTTTGGTTGGTAAGATGTTTTGTAACCTGTGCATTCTGTTCTGTGATGACTGAAGTCCTTTTATAGCATGGCATAGCAAAGCCATTTTCATTTTTTGAAACTCTCTGTCCTCCTCGCTCTTCATTTATTTTCATTATAATTGAGCAATAATTTCATCTAGATGGCCAAAGCAGACGGAAGACTGCACTTGACATTTCAAAAATAAAAATATCAAGCCATGATAATTAATATTCAGTTTCACTGCAGAGCAGAAAGAAACACCGGGATTTTATATTAAAGTATAATTAGAAGTATACATCTGTACATGTAAGTTCAAGTGCACACACAGAGACACACACACTGAGCAAAATTGCTAATCTCATGTTCTCCCTCTCCTCAAATTCCATAGAAACCCTGTTAGCATGAATACACACAATTCACTCAGCCTTTCTTATTCACTTCCATGCAAAATTCAACATTCCCAAATGATGTGCAATTCTTAGCTTGACCAATAAAGGATGAACATCTATGGATATGGTTCAGAATGGGCTCATCAGAAGAGTGCTAATCTGCATTCGATTTGCAACAAACTCATTTTGCTTTTGTCTCAAGGCCTTTGAGAGGTCCAAATTTCATTAGAATTTCAATACTGTCATCAGAAACATGATAAAGCATTTTGTCCTTCTCCTCCCTAAGTTCTTACACAAGATCCCCTGATGCAGCCTGTTTTTCTTTGAAACTATAGTTGGGATGATAGTGAGAAGAGCTGACACATTAGGTTTCATTAAGCCCTAAAATACGACAGGAACTATACAGTACTGTGTATTGAAAACAACAGTGAATACTGTATGGTAGTTTAATGCAGAGCTTGTATCTCTGGGAAGAAATGTCCTATACTTGTAGCTGGTAATTTGTTGTGTCCGAAGGTAGCAAGGAATCTGACCAGCTTGAACAGTTCAAACATAAGTGATTTATTAACAGTTCATAACTTGGGGTAGTTCGGACCAAGAAATAAGGGTGAGGTGACTTGCTTGTATACACAGAACAGCAGTGGGAGAACTAGATACATTTATCCGTCTTCTCAGGAAGGGCAGGAACCAATCAGAACATAATGAAAACAACATACAGTTTGCACATTGCAAAAAGGGTGTGCTTTTGCAGCAAAGACTTGATTGCAAAACCAACAGCAATTAAACACAAGGACATAACATTCCTCCCCCTTAAGTAAAGAGTAACTGTTCACCCCCAAGATCGCTTGGGTGAATCGTAGAGTCATTTGGATTGCATGACCATTTCAGAACTTAAGAATCTGGGTTCGGGTCAGCAATGGTCTATGGGCACATCGGTGGACCTATGGGCTGACTTGGGCTAGCTAGGTTTTATGTAGGACTCGTTGTGAGCAAAACTCGTGATCGGTGGTGCGGGTGCACTTCCAGGACTTGAAACTGCTGCAGAGTCTGCCTCAAACACTTGCGGCATTTGTGGCATGGGAGGCACATACACTGGCCCTTTGTGTGCTATGACCTTGAACGATGGCATCTAAGAGGTGACCTGATTGAAGTTTATAAAATCATGCATGGTGTGGACAAACTAGATAAATAAAAACTGTTTTCCCTATTGCATAACACTAGAACTAGGGGGCTCTCCATGAAACTTTTGGGTACTAGTTCTCAAACAAATAAGAGAAAGTACTTTTTCACCTAGAGGATCACTGGTCTATGGAACTCCCTGCCAGAAGAAGTGGTGACAGCTGTCAGACTTTGACAGATTCAAGAAAGGATTAGACAAGTTCATGGAGGACAAGGGTATCAAAGGCTATAATTATGGATACCTAAGGACAACCTCTGGGTTGGAGAGATAGGCAGGATATCTCTCAATGCCATTTCCAGGGAATCCTAAGTAGGTGAAGGCATCTGCTTAGGACTACCCTGAAGCAAATGGTGAGCTGCTGTGTGAAACCGTTTGATAGAATAAAAATTCTCCAATTCTATCAAACGGTTTCTACTATTCCTTCGTGTTTACACCGTTTGCGCCCGTTTCCACATAGAGCTGCTGTGTGAGACAGAATGCTGGACTGGATGGGCTGTGGCCTGTTCCAGCAAGACTGTTCTTATGACCTTCCCCCTTCCTCCCGGGGGCTGTGGTGTGTAATTACAGTCAACAACTGTACATACCTCCTGTTTGATAAGAGGTTTGCTGGTGAAACACCTGAGGACAATGGATTAACACTTTTGGTAAACAAAAACTGACACAGCTGCAAGTTCCAATTATCCGAACCCATACGTTCAAGTGTTTCTCTGACACTCTTGAATTGATCTTCCACTTTACTAACCATGGTGGGGTGTAAGGAGTCATTAGTTGTGTGCCTAATATGATTATCCTTGAGAAAACCTTGAAATTCTTCCAAAAAGAAGGTTGGATCATTGCGAGAAATAACAATCTCAGGAACCCAAAAATACAGAATACATGTATTATCTTCTGAATTATGACACTGGTGTAAAATTTTGATACTGGGATTACTATTGCGAGTAAGAATTGATAATTAGCAGATATGTTGCACCGTGAAAGGGGCCAGCCAAGTCAATATGGACTCACGACCAGGCAGGTACGTATTTAGGATCTGTGGGCCCCTAAGCTGAACCTGTGGCGCGACCCTACTGGGGAAAGTATTTTTCTAAAACTAACCTACAAAAACTGCATTCTCAGCAATTATCCAATTAAAAAAATTAAAATAAACATTTAAAGTTTATTATTCAATTATAGAAATTTTACATACGGTCTTTCTTTTTCCATCTCTCTTTCACTTCTTCCTTTTCTTTCTTCATCTCCCCATCCCTTCTTCCTTCTTTCCTTTCTCTCATCCCCCTTTCTCTCTCCTTTGCTCTCTTTTCCATACTGCAACCAAAATGTTGTGAGTTCCATCATGAAAGGGATCAAGGTTGACTCAGCATTCCATCCTTCCAAAGTCAGTAAAATGAGTACCCATCATGTTGGAGCCAAAATGCTAATTAATTTGTGAACCACCCAGAGAGTGCACTAAGTGCTACGGGGCAGTATGTAAGTGTAACTGTTATTGCAATTGTTTATACACTGAGTATTTGTACCTATGAATGTTTGGCTGAGAACATGTTCTAAAAGGGACACGCGGCAGCAAGAATATGCTGCCGCGCGCTTTGCCGGCCCCACCCCCATGGGAAACAGCACGGGGCCGGCAGAGGGGTGGGGGGCCAGGCCCTCCTTTAAAAGGGGAGGCACAGACCGCCCCTACGGCAGTTGATTCTGACTGGGCCAGGAAACGTTTGTTCCCTGCCCCAGTCGAGCAGCCTCCACGCAGCCCAGGTTTTTCCTTGTGGCATGGCTCTTTGCTTGCGGCGTTCTGCCGCGCCTCACCTCCACGCGGCCTGGACTTTTCCGCTGTGTGGCTCTTGGCTTGCGGCATTCTGCCGTGCCATGCCTTCTGCACATGCTCCTGACCGGGTGGCTCCCTCACAGGCCTAGGGCTCGGTGGGCACTACAGTGGGGTGCTCGGCTTGAGGTGAGACTCTTTAATTTGCCTTAGGGCACCATGGCACCCAAGAGGAGGGCGGCAAGGCCTTCTGGGGCCTGCGGGGCTCGGCCCCAGAATCCGGCACCCGCCCCCGCTGGTTGTGGGGCCGAAACCCAGCCTGAACCTGGGGCCTCTACCCCCCTGCCGGGCCCACCTCCAAGCCGGAGGCCCCGCATGAGGGCAATGGCTCAAGCCTCTACAGGGGTGGATCAGGGTGGTCAAGGGGCCCGGTCAGGGATGCCTCAGCCCCTGGCCCAGCGTGTGGCCCATGCGGGCCACAAGCATGATGGGGACTTGCTGGCCAGGATTGAGGCCCTGGAACGGGCTGCGGGCCTAGGTCCAGCACAGCCCATGCCAAGGCGAGGCAGGGGGCCCTTGGTGAGTCATGGCACACAGGCAGGGGCTGATAGGCTGCAGATTTCGTCCCCCCCTGGAAAGGAGGATCGATCAGCTCGAAGCGGCCCTCACCTTGGGCACTGTTCCTGTGCAGGACCAGGCAGCAGATGGGTCCTAGATGGCAGGTCCGGTGGGCTCCGATTCGATCAGGAACCCTGACGCTTGCCGGCAGCTGGAACCCCTGGTGAGGGCAGCAGCCACAGGCGCACCTGGTGAGTATCCAGGTCAAGTTATTACAGGGAACGGGCTGTGGCCCTAGCCACACCAATCACATATAGGAGGCCCGGTACAACTGCCCGGTACAGCTGGCTCTCCCCCATGCTGCCAGCCTCCCAGGCCACTCTGTGGCATGTTCCTTACCCTCCCGTACCACCTGGGGTTTCGCCGGCGGGGCATAACATACCGTACCCGATATGGCCATATGGCCCGCCAATTAACACCAAGCACAGCAAAAAATGGCCAAATGGAGAAAAGGATACAAACACAATGTACCGTTTGTGTATGCCCAAAAATGATGAAGATAATAATAAACGAATCTTCTTATAAGGTCTTTGTATTCTTTATGTTATTTTTATTTTGCAAACTCTTGTATATTAACTTGTAATGTCATCAAACAGAAACCAAACTCAGATACTTCTCTGCACAAAAAGTCTTCAAGTTCTTTTTGTAATCTTGACAATAGTAACCAAATTCAAATATGTTCTCTTCAACTTCTTCTCTATGTCCTTTGTAACAATATGAAACAATGATTCATTCCTCTATTACACTTTCTATCTCTCGTCCAAAACAGCTCATAAACTCATATTCAGTTGGGAAGTCAAACTCCCATATAAATTGGCCCCAAACTCCCGACGTCTATCCGGTTAATTAGACATTTCATTCAATAAATTTCATCAGGGGAGTTTTTGCAATATCTGAAAGGTTACAAAACACATGTCTGTTACAATATTATATGTTCAAACCAGCTGCAAGCCCCCATGCTCATTATCCAGTCCAAGCTTACCCAAGCTTACCACTCTTGTGTTTCGCGTCCTCTCTGTCTCTTCTGTAATTTCTCTATGGTTGCTAAGGACGTTGCATACCATTAGAGTCCTATCTCTTAAATACAACTTGCTGCCTGCTCCTGATTGAATCTGCAAGCTCACATTACCACCTGTGTACTGACTGTTTTACTCACAAGGAGCACCATGGTTCTGATTCCTGTGTACTTACAAAAAGCAGGTTAAATCAGTTTCATAGTTTAAATCCTTAGGATGCATGGTTCCTAGTCTATGAATATGAATATAGTATGCCTCCTTTCCTATCTCTTAAATACAACTTGCTGCCTGCTCCTGACTGAATCTGCAAGCTCACATTGCCACCTGTGTACTGACTGTTTTACTTGCAAGGAGCACCATGATTCTAATTCCTAGTTTCATAGTTTAAATCCTTAGGATGCATGGTTCCTAGTCTATGAATATGAATATAGTTTGCCTACTTTCCTATCTCTTAAATACAACTTGCTGCCTGCTCCTGACTAAATCTGCAAGCTCACATTGCCACCTGTGTACTGACTGTTTTACTGACAAGGAGCACCATGGTTCTGATTCCTGTGTACTTACAAAAAGCAGGTTAAATCAGTTTCATAATTTAAACCATTAGGATGCATGGTTCCTAGTCTATGAATATAATATGCCTCCTTTTGTAATAGCAATTGTTCAATGTTGATACCTCTACCTGTTGTGACCGTGAGTTTTTCTAACACTACAAATTTAAAATCTGTGTCAAGATGGTTTTTTTCCATGTAATGATTTACCAATGGTGCATTTTCCACCTGTCCCCTTATCCTGGATCGATGTTCCGCTAGCCTGATTTTTAATTTGCGTGAGCATTTTCCCACATACTTGAGACCACAAGGGCAAATCCATAGATATACACAAAATTGGCTATTACAATTACTAAAAAAATGAGTGTTTTTTTTTAAGTTTAATTCTGGAAAATTGATGTGCTGAGTCTCCCAAGCGAACCTGCAAACAACACATTGGCCGCACCTGTGATGGCCCTTGACCAGACTGCTCCGTGATTCTTGTCGCGGTGCAGCATCTGCTCTAGTAATCAAGTTACCAACTGTTCTAGTCCTCCTTAAACCTATCATGGGTTTTTCTAGACACCCCGGAATGTCAGATAATATATGCCAATGTTTGCGTACAATATTTTGTATATCTCTGGCTCTGGGAGAATAGTCTATGGACCAAAAAATACCCTGTTTGGGTTGTCTCTCCTGTCTTTCCAATAGTGCGCTCCTAGCCACACCTCTAACCTTATTTAATGATTTTTCCAATACCTGCTCAGGATACCGTCTGTCCAGAAGATTCTCCTTAATCCCCCTGGCTGCTGTTTCAAAATCTTCTTGATGTGAAGAATTACGTTTAGCTCTAGCAAATATTCCGTATGGAATGCTATTGTGTAAATGGGGTGGATGGTATGACTCATATGGAAGATAGGCATTCCTATCTGTGCTCTTCTTAAATAGCCTAACCTGCAGTTTATTGTCCCTTCCTACGAAAACCAAGAGGTCCAGAAATGATATTTCAGTCCTGTTCATGCAATGGGTAAATTTTAGGTTCACATTCTGTATATTCAACCAGGAAACAAAGACTGGAATTAGACTAAAGTCATCTAACACAAAAAAAACAGATCATCTATAAATCTTTTAAATAATAAAATGTGGTGAAAAAATGGATTAAGTTGTGCATTTAAAACAATATTTCTCTCAAAGGAAATCATATAGAGATTGGCCAAACTTGGTGCCATTGGGGACCCCATTGCCACCCCTTTTACTTGCAAAAAGATGTCTTGGTTGAACCTGAAATAGTTCTTTTCCAAGCAGATTTCTAAGAGATCGATTAGAAAATGAGTGGGCGGTAGTTGAACTACTCTGGTATTTAATACATCCTGGACCACTAATCTCGCATTACACAGGTGGTAATGTGAGCTTGCAGATTCAGTCAGGAGCAGGCAGCAAGTTGTATTTAAGAGATAGGACTCTAATGGTATGCAACGTCCTTAGCAACCATAGAGAAATTACAGAAGAGACAGAGAGGACGCGAAACACAAGAGTGGTAAGCTTGGGTAAGCTTGGACTGGATAATGAGCATGGGGGCTTGCAGCTGGTTTGAACATATAATATTGTAACAGACATGTGTTTTGTAACCTTTCAGATATTGCAAAAACTCCCCTGATGAAATTTATTGAATGAAATGTCTAATTAACCGGATAGACGTCGGGAGTTTGGGGCCAATTTATATGGGAGTTTGACTTCCCAACTGAATATGAGTTTATGAGCTGTTTTGGATGAGAGATAGAAAGTGTAATAGAGGAATGAATCATTGTTTCATATTGTTACAAAGGACATAGAGAAGTTGAAGAGAACATATTTGAATTTGGTTACTATTGTCAAAATTACAAAAGGAACTTGAAGACTTTTTGTGCAGAGAAGTATCTGAGTTTGGTTTCTGTTTGATGACATTACAAGTTAATATACAAGTTTGGTTTCTGTTTGATGACATTACAAGTTAATATACAAGAGTTTGCAAAATAAAAATAACATAAAGAATACAAAGACCTTATAAGAAGATTCGTTTATTATTATCTTCATCATTTTTGGGCATACACAAACGGTACATTGTGTTTGCCGCCAATTAACACGGCATACCATACATTCCCCCTTTCTGCTCTCCCGATGGTGGGTAGGTCCCTACCACTGGGCGATCACTTGTTACCGGCTACGAGGGACAAGATATGGAGGCGGGAATACGTAGATATCTTTAGACTTCTCAATAGGGAGACAACCAAGGAAGAGAAGAAGAAGGAGGATGACTGTGACAAGGAGTCGTAAGACTCCTAGGACATGGGCAAGTTGGCTGCCTGCTTACTTAATATACGCAGTGGTGTCCATTAGGGCCTGTCCAGATCTTGCAATCCCTTTGATCCAATATCTGGATCTGATCTACAGGGTGTATGAGGATTTCCCGGGGCAGTCCTGGTTGGCTTACGATGAGGAATTCCGCATGTGCGTGGCTTTGCACCCCAAAATGCCCTGGGACCAGCCCAACCAGTTGTTATGGCTTCTCCATATGACTCCATCTCACCCTGCCTCTGGTGACTAGTATCACTGCGGTCATGTAGTGCAGTGCCCTGGCACAACGCATTCTCCCCGCCAATCGGCTGGGTAGGGGGTTCCAAACCGCCTGCTGTGTTGGAGCTTCTCCTCGCCAGGGGGCTGCACTTGGAAACCATGCAAGTATAGGCACGAGTGCTCCAGCTGCTGGGGACCTCACTCCGCAGCTACTTGCACCCGACCAGATGGGTCGCGGGGCCAGGGCCGCGGGCAGCAGGGCCCAGGCCATGTCTCCGGTGACCAACCTTCAACTTCAAAAGGGTCCCTCCCCAATTAAGTTGCAGGTGCTCAGACGCTGGCTGCGGGTTTATCCCAGGCGTGAGGATGCTGATTACCTGTTAGTGGGTCTTTCATGGGGATTTTGCATTCCTTTTGTTGGTGTGCGCGCCCCACAGGAGGCGCCTAACTTAATGTCATTGAAGGGTAAGGAAAGTTTGGCTAGGGATAAGATATTTAAGGAGGTTCACGAAGGGCAGGTAGCTGGCCCCTTTAATGAACCCCCTTATCCTAACCTGAAAGTATCCCCCCTGGGCTTGGTACCCAAAAAAGGTTCTGGTGAGTTCCGCCTGATACACCATTTGTCGTGTCCGGCAGGCTCCTCGGTTAATGACTGTATACCGGATGAACTCTGCTCGGTCCGGTATTCGTCCTTTGACCAGGCTGTATGGATGGTACGATCCTGCGGTCCCGGAGCGCTAATTGCCAAATGCGATATTAAGTTGGCATTTCGGCTACTCCCGGTGCATCCGGACAATTTTGAATTATTGGGTTTTAGGTTTGAGGGCCAATACTTCGTAGATAAAGCTATGCCCTTTGGCTGCTCGATTTCATGTTCGGCCTTTGAACACTTTAGCTCCTTTTTGCAGTGGGCATTTGTTCACACATCCAGCTTGGACACGGTGCCCCACTACCTGGATGATTTTTTGTTTGGTGGGCCGGAGCAGTCAGGGATGTGCGAACAAATGCTCCTAATCTTTAAGGAGCTTATGTCTGAATTGGGGGTACCTCTAGCCCATGAGAAGACAGAGGCCCGGCCTCTGTACTAACCTTCCTGTGCATTGAAATTGATAGAGTCAGGCAGACGTCCAGGCTCCCCATGGATAAGGTCACCTGCATATCGGAGGCAATTTCGGCCATGTTAGCCAGGCGCAAGGTGTCCTTACACGACATTCAGGTGCTTCATGGGTACCTCAACTTCACCTGCAGGGTGGTGGCACCCGGCAGGGCCTTTGCCAGGTGCCTGTGTGATACCATGGTGGGTTTATCCAGGAAGCATCATAGGGTGCAGGTAACATCTGGTATGCGGGCCGATCTGGGGGTGTGGCTTTCGTTCCTGACCGATTTTAATGGGGTGTCCTTTTGGTTCCGGAAGCTTGCCACCGTGCCCAAATTTCAGATGCAGTTGGATGCCTCGGGCGCCCTGGGTTACGGCATATACTGGGATGACCATTGGTGCTGTGGTCATTGGCCCACGGCTTGGCTAGACATGGGGATACTCCGGGACCTTACATTCCTGGAGTTCTTTCCCATCCTGGGTACACTTTTGCTATGGGGACATAGGTGGAAGGATTCTGTAGAGCATTTTTGGTGCAACAATGTGCAGATGTCTCGCTCACCCAGGGTCATGTCCCTAGTGCGCCACTTTGTTTTGTGCTCTTTGCGCAACAATATTTTGCTCAGGGCCAGGCACATTCCTGGTGTTGACAATAGTATTGCTGATGCTTTGTCCCGCCTACAGATGACCAGGTTTCGGATGCTTATGCCGGAGGCCGATGACTTTCCCTCGCTGCTTCCCACCGAGATATGGATACATGGCGGGGTGAAGTGCACCGGGCAATAGGCCTATCCCTTGCCGGTCGTACTCATAGGGCTTGTTCCGGTACTTACGAATCTTTTCAGGTTTTTCACCAGACAATGTCTCTTCCTGACCTGTGGCCTTTGCCGGTGGACCATGTGTTACAATATATGGTTCATTTGCATGACAGCGGGTTGGCACCTCACACTATAGCCGGGCGGCTGTCTGCATTAGCCTTCATGGCCAAGGCATGTGGTTATGCAAACACCACCGGTGATTTCAGGGTGTGCAGGGTCCTTGAGAGTTGGGCCAGGGAGCGTGTTTTTTGCCTGGACAATCGCCAGCCAGTATCTCTGGCTCTCCTCTCCAGCTTGGCCCAGACTTGGTCGGCTCTTTGTCGTGACCAATATGAGGCAACGCTTTTCCACGCTGCCACCACAGTGGCTTTCTTTGGGGCATTACAGGTTAGCGAGCTAGTTCCCCTTTCCCGGAATGACCAGTCCTGTAGGTACTTTGAATTGGCTGATGTCACTCTTTCACGAGGTTCGGTGCAGCTTCACATTCGTTCCTCTAAGATGGACCGGCTAGGCAGGGGTTGCGTAGTGACTCTCCTTAGTTGTAGTATCTTAGCGATTTGCCCAGTGGCTGCCTTGACGGCATTCCTGTCAGTGAGGGGCTCGGCCCCCGGGCCACTCTTTTGTCACCTGGACGGTCTCCATCTTACCAAGTACCAGTTTTGGAGGGTGACGGGGTCTGCTCTTGCTGACATTGAACTTCCAGGGGCCCGGTACGGCAAGCACTCTTTTTGAACTGGCACCGCATCGATGGCCATCCTTTTTAGTTATTCGGATACTGATATCCAGCGGATGGGCCGGTGGGGTTCGGCATGTTTCAGGTCGTATAATCGCGCCATGTTGCGTTGAACACCTCGCTGGTGCATGTCTTCTCTTTTCTTTCTTTCAGGTCCTTCACAGGGCAATCCTGTGGTCCGTGTCTGGCTGGTGGGCCATAGTTATGTGTTTTGAGCGGCCCGCCACATGGCGGCGTCATGATGGGGCCCTCATCTCGGACTGCAGCATGTGGCGCACCTTTGCTGGCATGGCGTTCAAGGGATGCGATGGCACCAGCTGTTACCTCTCCTTTTGTTTTTGGAGGACGTTTACCCTCCTGATGTTCTGCTCATTCACTTGGGTGGCAATGATTTGGGCCAGATTACTGGTTTGGGCTTAATCATTGCCATACAGAGGGATCTGGAACTCGTGAGTCACTGATGGCCATGGGTGTGCTTGATCTGGTCTTCCATGATCCCACAATCTTTTTTCCGGGAGGCGGTGACCTGTGCCGCATTGACCAAGCCCGGCGGTTGGTTAATCGGGCTGTTGCTTGATTTTTTGGTGACCACGGTTTGGGCACTGTGGTGGAGCACCCTGCGATATGCATACAGGATTCGGGTTTGTATCGCAGGGATGGAGTCCACCTCTCGGTGAGAGGTATGGACAGGTTTTTGGCCTCCTTGCAAGCAGGCCTGGTGACCGAGTTGGCGGTCAGGGGGGGGCGGTGAGTCATGGTAGACTCCTCTCCGTGTGCGGCTAGCACTGGTAAGGAGGTACTGGATGACCCCTACGAGTCCGGCAGGTACCCACTTGGTGGCCATAGGAAAGATAAGATAGAGGGAAAATCGGGGTGGCCAATCAAGTGGGGATCAGGAACAATGCGATGCTGTGCTAAACGCAGCTTGCAAAACCTTACAGTTCACCGGACATACGTCAGAAGCAGAGGTTAACCATTTGGGGTCAATTATAATTGGTTAATTAATAAACAAATGGATACATTGTATCAATTAATATTCAAATTTAATGTTAATCCTTACCAGTGCTATTTCGGCCCGCTTGCATTATTGAGTTGTTATTTAATAAAGTGGACCAGTTTTAAAATCCAGCACAGTTGTCCGTCTCTTTATTGGGGAGTGGGTCTGGCATGGAGAATTTGGGTCACTCTAAAAAGCTCCCTATGTTAATCTTTCTAAAGGATCAAAAATTAGATAATGCTAATTATTTTTCTTCTTTGCAGTTAAGAATTCAGGTTGGAAAATCCCATTGTCTTTAATCAAACTGTTTCGTTTCCTGCTTACCACATGGGAAATTTGGGCACCAAACTGAAATCTTTTCATTATATGCCACCAAATTTAATAATGTGAAATGACAGCATTGTTATTAAATTTGTATTTTAATTTTGGTGATCAAATAGTCTGAGCTGAAATAGCAATAATTTGAAATCAGTATCAAAAATTGGGATCTAATCCAGAGTAGTTTCTATTACAAATAGTTTAAACATGACTAGCCTCTTAAATCTAAACTTAATATATTTTCAGGTTAATCTGCTATTGTGCAATAACCAATAGTATACTTAATGCAGAACAGTATAAAGGAATTTAATTTAATTCTCACACATTTCATTTTGCAATAACAATTTGAAATCTTAACTCAGTTTTATCAGGTTTCTTACAACATAATAAATTGGCTTAAAGTAGGTCCATTAAATGGGTGGAGACTTAAGGCAGTTATCTCTCCCATAAATTCCATTGATCCAAATGGGATTATTCTAGTTGTGATTTGTTAGTTTAGCCTTACTACTCTAAAGTCAAGTCACAATAGGTTTAGTGGCATTTATGGAGAAACTGACTCAGCAAAAAAGAAAACCCTTATTCAATGGGCCATCTACTTTGAGCAACAGGATTTCAACCATTGATGGAGTTGGTGTCTGAGAATTATGTGCTCAGCATTAAGTCAATTTATACCTTTTACCTAAGCAGAGTAGGAAATGACCTGAATATTTATATTTATGTCACTTCTTTCCTCTCTTTTTCTCCTCATGCCTTTCTGCACCTGCCTCCCTTTTTTGTTTTCCTGCCTTCCGAGAAGGGGGGGGGGGGAGATGATGCAGAGGGAGGGAGGGAGGAGAGGGAGGAGAGGGCGTGCATGCACAGCTCCTGCCGCCACACCTACGTTGCCGGGGAAACCCACCAGCCAATCCCCTGAGTCAGGCGGGTGGCTGTCACTCTCGCTCCTGTCCCTCCTTTGCTCCCTCCTTTGCCCATGTGCCTCTTCCTTGCCTGGTGCCTGCCTTCGTTTTTGAGGGGTTTCATGGTGCGGGACCCCCTAAGCTTAAATCCAGCCCTGCGACCAGGGACCCTCAACAGTATCTAGCTTCCTAGTGGACTGGTGGGTTTCCTCCAGCCTGGAGGACAGGCAAAAACTACATTGCCTAACTCAATCCTCAATGACTGAATTGTACCTGGGCCACCAGACACAGCTCCTGGCAAACCTTTTCGAGCGGGCAATATCGGGGTGACACTTGGGTAAAATAAATAGAACCTTGTGCTGTACCACCAATGGAATTATTACCCTGTTTCCCCATACCAAACATCCATTTACCAAAGACAGTTTGTTACATATCGAGTAATAACCCCTGAGCTCTTCAGAGACTGGTGGAGAAGGCCACCCGGTCTGTACCCAAGTCATAACATTTATTAAGAGGGGGTCAGTCTTAGTAGCAGCAGCAATGTCCAAGCTTTCAAGTTTGGTTACTAGGCGATCTTCGAGTACAAAAGGCACCTGGGAGGGCTTTGGCTAGAAGGGCTGGACAGACGGGTGCAGATCATGAATTCTCTCAGTCCTGGGCAAGGTTTCTCTGGGAAATGACTGTCATGGATTGGATCTGTCAGATTCTCACTTTTCTGCTCTTTTCATACAGGCCTGTGGCCTGTCTTTCCCTGCCAATTCTGTGATTTGGGGGGAGGGTTTGGACTGGCCAGAGCAGTATAGACTAAAACTGCTCTGGGAAATCAGGTGGGGCTCTTCTCTGTATAAACTTGCTAAACCACAGGAATGCTATGTAAGCTTGCTGCCAAGAAGACCTGATTGTCTCCAACTTGTATGTTCCCCAGGCTGAAGGCATGTTTGTTCACTTACATGTTAGCTAGAAATCCATGTTTAGTCTTTCTAACACAAGTATGAACATTCCATTCCCATTGGTGTATCATTGTGGTTATTGTATCATGGCAGTCTTTTGGAAAGCCCCTAAACTGAACACACCTCTAACCAACAGGTTGTTCTCCCATTTTACTATAAGGTAGGGGTAAAGAGTAATATACCCTGATAGGACACTCTTGTCCTTACCAGGCCCATGGGGGGGTGGAGACAGGAGGTTCCTTTTGAGAGGCTGTAATTCAATTTCAGTTGGCTGTTGGAGCTCTTAGAGAGGTTTTTGGAAACGTTTGGGAAGATGGAGTTGTTTCTGAACATCTGATAGGCCTTTGGAGAGCACAGATGGGAAATAGAATGTATTTCACCATGGAAGGGACTTAGAAAATATCCTGCTTGGAACATCTCAACACAGCCATTGTTCTGAAGGTTTGAGTGTTGGACTGTTGCAATGGGTCCCAGGTGTTGGAGTGGCTGGCTGCAAGGAAGAAACGCGAGACAATTGTGCGGTGAAGTCCAGCCCCGACCTGGGTTGGGTGGCACACATTTATTACCCTGCCTTGGGATGATGCACACCTAGGATGCGCATAACCCCCTAATACAGAAGGCTTGAATACGTGACCTCTTCTGGTGGCCCAGCTGCCATGCCGGTTCTTAGGAAGGTACCTAGGTGTTAATTAGACAACTCACACCTGATTACCTTGGGTTGACATTCCCCCTTCTTTTATTAGTTAAATCAGCCTGGCTGAGGGCACGGTAGGTGTAAGGCATGATCTGCTTGGGTGTAATGGTCTCTCAGGGTCTCTGCCATGAAGTACACATTGACAAAAGTGAAGGAATGCACTGCACAAAGCAACAAAGCATAATTCCCACTACCACAACACCAGCGATGGCTTTAAGCATTGTTTGCAACCACCCCCATGGCACCCAGGACCAGAGTTTGTCCCACCACCCCCAGTTGGCATTCTCCCGGAGGTGTTTAACTATGGTGTCAAGTTTGGTGATTTGACTCTGGACCTTGCAAGAATTGTCCGTGAGGTTAAAACAACACATGTCCCAGACAGATTCGCAACCTAAATGGTGTAAGAGCAGCAAATAGTCAATTGCTGTGTGGTTATCCAAGACTGCATGTCTCAGTTCAGCCTGCTCTCGGTTTAACATGGCAGTGGCTGATGAGGTGTGATTGATGGCTTTTGCTAGCACACACGCCAGCTTGCCGATCCTGTGTGCATTGCCTACTGCTAGTCCGGGCACCCCTATAATACTGACTGCTAGTGACACATACTCTGCCTTGCTAAGCATAGTGATATCACTGTCACATGTGTCATCTAGCTGGACCGATCATATGAGCCATGCTGGCCTTGGGGTAACCGGGTTTGGGGTGACCATTTCCCTTCCAGGGAGTATCAGGACTAAGCGACTCACACAACAGTATGAGTCAGACATATTAGCGGGTATGTAGTTCCAAGTCCATTGGTTACAAGTAAAAAAACATCCTGTAGGTAAAA
Organism: Bradypodion pumilum; assembly: GCA_035047305.1. Taxonomy (NCBI): domain Eukaryota; kingdom Metazoa; phylum Chordata; class Lepidosauria; order Squamata; family Chamaeleonidae; genus Bradypodion; species Bradypodion pumilum. Next base: position 12,179,378 of record JAWDJD010000009.1, on the reverse strand, counting down.
TAATATGAGCATACACATAACTGATAGTCTCTGTTTTGGTACATTTCCAAGTCTCTTTCCCAGGGCTCAGGCAATGGTGGTGTGGCCATTTGGCTGTGGAGCAGCCGGTCATCCTGGCACAAGGTGTGCTTGGGCTGATGGACACCCAAGGTGTGTGAAGGGTGACTGCGTCAGTGGGCAAAGTCTTTGTTACCTGAGTCCCCCAATTCACGTAAGTTGCGTACGTAATTCAGTGATGGCGCCCAAACACGCGCACCCATTCAGTGAACCCAGCCTGCTCTCCCGGGGCACGGCAAACTGTGATAAAGCATATACTTAGTAAAGAAGCAGTGTCGGTGGTTTGCTGCAAGCAAAAGTTCGATTGGTTGACAAGTCCAGCTAATTTCTCCCAAATGTTAAATCTCCACCAGGTTCAAATCCCCATAAGAAGCTTGAACCCCTCCCCCCATCAAGACAACCATCAGGGAATTGTAGGTAATTTGGTCTAGCACTGCGGCCACCATGTTTTGTGGAGTGGGCTCAGTGTTTTGCTCTCTCAGGATGGACATGGCGTCGTCACACAAGGAAAAAAGGAAAACGGCTAGGGTGTGTGAACACAGGAGAAAGAGGGACACCCTCAGAAAAGATGAAGCAGAACAATAATGTGAAAAATATTTAATATTAAAACCACAAAGTCCCCAGGGAGTTAACAACTATCTAAGGTAGATTACAGATGCTGAAAATATAGAAAGTTGCAGTCCATGGTCATAAACTGTCAATAAACAGTAAAGTCCAATGTATATGGGAATTAATGGGAGTCCAATGCAAAGTATAGAAGTCCAGCAAAACAGGGAAGATGGGAACCAGACGGAATCATAAGGAGCAACCTATATATCAGCGGCAAATAACAACTCCAACAGGAGACGATGGGTGAAACAGCATTAGAGAATTGACATGTAGATAATTGATCCAATCCACAAAAGAAGGAACAAGCAGAGGGTTCTTAAAGACAAAAAATAAATGGTCGATGTATCTCTTGTAAACAATAATATCCGGGGGGGGGGAGGATTTACGACGGTGTCCAAAATAAAAGTTTTATCAAAATGATTCATGAATATATTCGCCACAGAGGGAGCAAAATTTGGACCTTGGACTTGTAAATAATAAGTGTTGTCAAAATGGGAAAAAAATATTTTCAAAACAAATATCCAAAAGGTCCAACAGAAAACTAGTGGGGGGGTCGGGATTCGAACGCATGGTGAGGTGATGTTCTATGATGGTTCTCACCTCTTGTAGTGGAATATTAGTATAAAGTGATGCCACATCCATAGTGAGGAGAGTGGCACCGGGCGGAACAGAAACATTTTCTAATGATTGGATAAAGTGGGACGAATCCCTAACATAAGATGGTGTGAGGAGAACAAAGGGTCTGATATGGTGATCAACAAATTTGGATAATGGCTCTAATAGAGAATTATACGCTGAAATGATAGGTCTACAAGGGACATGACGAGAAATAGACAGAATCAAAATTAACTTTATGAATCTTGGTTTGGGTTTTGTTCCCACCCCTAACTATTCCCCTTTCCGCACTAGGGTTGATGTGTTCAAATTAATTCGACTTCTTAAATTACGGGCTTTCTTTAAGGACTCATCTAATGAGAATAGGCTGTTTGCCCCTCGTTCCACCTTTATCCCCACCGTTGATAACGCGTCCATTGATGTTTTCAAACAACTGGTCTTCCGCGATATTTCTTCTTTTGAGAATAGTTTCAGGTGCTCTCATAATCTATCCTCTCATGACATCACTTTACTCCATGATTTAGGCAATGATCCCAACATCATTATAAGATCCGCAGATAAAGGTGGGGGTTTAGTAATACTTAACAGAGATGATTATTTCAAAGAAGCTTTCGCCCAACTATCCAACACCTCCTTCTATCTTAAATTAGACCATGATCCAACTCCACACATTTCTAATATTATTTCTGTTGTGCTTCAAGAAGGGTTAGCTATGAGTTACATCTCCAATAGTACTTACCGGTTCCTTTACAATAAATTTCCTAGGGTTCCTGTTTTGCATCTACTTCCCAAAATTCATAAAGTTAATTTTGATTCTGTCTATTTCTCGTCATGTCCCTTGTAGACCTATCATTTCAGTGTATAATTCTCTATTAGAGCCATTATCCAAATTTGTTGATCACCATATCAGACCCTTTGTTCTCCTCACACCATCTTATGTTAGGGATTTGTCCCACTTTATCCAATCATTAGAAAATGTTTCTGTTCCGCCCAGTGCCACTCTCCTCACTATGGATGTGGCATCACTTTATACTAATATTCCACTACAAGAGGTGAGAACCATCATAGAACATCACCTCACCATGCGTTTGAATCCCGACCCCCCCCCCCCCACTAGTTTTCTGTTGGACCTTTTGGATATTTGTTTTGAAAATATTTTTTTTCGTTTTGACAATACTTATTATTTACAAGTCCAAGGGGTAGCCATGGGTTTGAATTTTGCTCCCTCTGTGGCGAATATATTCATGAATCATTTTGATAAAACTTTTATTTTGGACACCGTCGTAAATCCTTTCTTTTCGGATATTATTGTTTACAAGAGATACATCGACCATTTATTTTTTTGTCTTTAAGAACCCTCTGTTTGTTCCTTCTTTTGTGGATTGGATCAATTCTCTACATGTCAATCTCAAATTTACTCACTCTGTTAACTCAATTTCCTTACCATTCCTGGATTTTTCTATCTTCATTCAGAATAATCATTTGAAAATTTGCCTCTATCAAAAGCCCACAGACAGACAGGCATACTTGCAATTTACCTCATTTCACCCCCATTTTCTTAAAACCAACATTCCTTTCAGTCTCATGCTGAAAGCCAAACGAAACTCTACTAACGATGCGGACTTCAGACTAGCATTACATCGTATTGATAACGCTTTGCAACACAGGGGTTACCCTATGCATGTCATCAGAGCTGCTAGAGCCAAAATTAATACCCGCCCAAGACATACTCTTTTCAATCAACCTGTAAGACCTCCCAGATCCAATGTTTTTTGGTCACTTGACTACACTCCCTTGGCTACTAGAATTAAACAATCCATACTTAGACATTGGCACATCATCGATTCCATCTCCGGATGTAGTCAGCCACCTACCATAGGATTTTGCAGAACCTGTACTTTAGGTAGCCTTATTTCCTAGACCGATGTTTCTCACACCGTGCTTCATTCCAGCTTGCCCAATGGTCATTATAGATGTGGTCACTGCAAATTCTGTAACCATATGTGGTGCACCAGCCATATTAAAGTTTCCAGCAGTGACTTTAAACTTGATTTGTCATTCTTCTCTAATTGCAATAGCCAGAATATCATTTATATGATCACTTGTGAATGTGGGCTTGCTTATATTGGACAATCATGGCGTTCTCTTAAAATCCGACTGGGGGAACATTTATCACGAATCCGCAACCACGTCTTAACAGCGCCCTTGGTAAATCACTTTCTTCAGACCAACCATTCTGCTAGAAAATTAAAAGTCATCGTCTTGGAGACCTTACGCTCCAGTCCCTATGACAGAATTGATTTGGAGCATCTCCTCCTACAACGGGAGGCTTTTTATATACACAGGTTTCGTACCATCATTCCGTTTGGTTTAAACACAGACATGGACCTCTCGGCGTTCCTTTAAGTCCCAAGCTTCTTGTGTTCCTTTGTCCTTTAACACATTAATTATATATGAATCAAACGTGTGGCTTATTGAGTTCATTGTCTTTATATTCCCAGAATGTTCTATTCTGTTTAACGCTGTAACCCTATAAGACTGACTACACCAGAGGTTGTATTCAGCGCGATAATACTTTTATTCAGGTATTTTACTACTTGCTACAATGTAATAATTCTTGTCTATGAAATGTATGTTTGATTGCATTATATACTTACCCATTTCTTGTTATACTAGTGAGTGTTTTAACCTTTTTACAGACTCTTGATGAAGTCAATGAAATATCCCATTACCACGGATGGATATCGAGACTGAGTGCTGTTTCGCCCATTGTCACACAAGGTCTTGACCATCCCCCAGGTCACTCTCGGGTCTGGCATCAGCTGGGGTCATCTGCTCCGCTTGGGTCCTCTTGTCAGGCTCACTCCATCCATCTTGGGCAGGGGGTTCAGGATCACTCGGTTCCACTCCATGCAGCTCGAAGTGTGGCTTCATGCAGTGGGCCGGAATCCAGACGGTTCCTGTAGGGGACATAATCGCTGCATACCAACTCCCCCATGTTATCAGGGGTGCCAGACCTCTCCAGGAGGGTTTTGGCAGCACTCTGAATCAAACCAAGGGACGCGGGAGGATTTCTTGCCGTCGGAAATGCTTCTCCTGCGGAGTGCTGTCAGCAAAAATGTTAAGGTGCTAGTAGGTGAATAAAACATTGTGCAGGCGTTGCTGTGCCTAACCCTGGCTTTTCGGGGGGACTATCTCTTCCCTTTCTGTTTGTTTTATGATGTAGGGCTTTAGCGTCCAGTTCACCCATTCGACAATGGCTTGTCCCTGGGGATTGTATATAATGCCAAATGTGTGCTTTACGTCCCAAGTTGCTAGGAATGTGGCTAGCTGTTTGGAACTGTAAGCCGGTGCATTGTCAGTCTTCAAGTGGCCTGGTTTGCCCATGGCCACGAAGCATAACAAGAGATGTTGCTCTACATGGGTTGCAGCTTCTACCTTCAGGGCCGTGGCCCAGGCAAACTGCGAGAATGTGTCAATGGAGACGTGCATATACTGCAATCTACCAAATTGTGGGACGTGCGTGATGTCCATTTGCCAAATTTGGTTAGCTTCTGTCCCCTGTGGGTTAACCCCCCATGAAGCCCCCCCCCCCCGGTGTTCCTGCACATTGTGGGCATGATCGCACGATTCCCTGTGCTTGTGACAATGGCAAGGCTAGTGCATTGGCATTCTGATGGAAGAATGCATGACTTTGGATCAGGGTCGTAAAGACGCCCAAGACTAATTTCTGGTGTGCTTCTTTTGTGGCTGCATCAGCCCTGCTTTTGCCCTTGGAGATGGGGCCAGGCAAATCCTGGTGGCTCCTAATGTGGGCAATGTACAGTGCTTCTCTGTGGTGCCACAGGTGAAACTGCATGTTCAGGAATAGGCTTAACAAATTCTTGTCTATGGCGGGAGTGATATAAGCTCCCGGTAGACTGTGGATCAAATTCCTAACATACTGACTATCTGTGATGATATTCAGTGGCTCCTGGGCAAACGTTTTTAAGACGAGGTTCGCTGCTGCCAGCTCTGCTCTCTGTGCTGATTTCTGATGTGTGTCAACAGCGTATTCCAGGCCTGTTCTTCGTGCCAAGTGAGAACTCCATATGTTCCCCCCCCCCCCCGGTCAGTGAATACTGTCTTGGCTCCCTGGAGGGGAGTCAAGGACTGCATGCCTTTGAATTTGACCATCTGAGTCTGAAGTGAAACTAATCTGGGGTCCTTTGGCAAGTGGTATGCCAGGTTCCCTGTGAACCCTTCTAATGCTCTGGGCAGGGTATCTCCCAACTGCATTAGTTGCTGCTTCTGCTCTTTATTGAATGGCACAACTATCTTGGCCAAGTCGTGTCCTGAAATGTCCCTTGCTCTCAGCCTCCCCTTGTGAATGACTGTGGCTACCAATTCCTGCGGAGGAACGATGTTCCTGGAGAAAGTGTTCGATAGATACACCCATTCCACGATTCTCCCCCCCCCCCCGCTGGAGTCTATACCTAGTGTTCCTGCGAACATGGTCCCTGTTCTAATGATGTACAGATTTAGCACGGGGGTGTGTGGCCCCTCGCTAATCATGTCTACCCATTAATGCTATTTACTTGCAAAAGATTGGAGCAGCCGATGTCCCAGATAAGAATAGGGCTCAGCTCTCTGCACTTTCTCAGGAGCTATGACTAATCTTTTTTTCCCCAGTGTGCTCTGGAGGTCATGACGTACGTCACTGCCAAATTTGGGCACTGTGATCAATATCCATGAAATGGCAAACTAAGACTTAGAAAGACAGACAAGCTAAAAAGACAGTCTTAGTGTGCAATGCTGAGGTGGAAAAAACATCAAAATGAAGAAATGAGTTAAAAATTTCATACAGTGTTACTCTAATGAAAAGAGCATGCAGCAAATGAAAAGGTCATAGGATGAAAAAGTCAGAGGTAAGCTTCTTATCAGTTAATGAGAATGTAACGCTCCCTTGAGTTCCTGTTTCTGTGGAAAGAGATAGCAATCTTATCAGTGAAGAGTTAATTAACTAAGGAGGCTGTGGAAAAACACTACACAATTTTCAAAGAGGTTGGAACTTAGTTCCAGGCATGTTATGACTGCAGGAAAACAAATTGCCTTTGAAATGCGGCACTTAGGAGAGAAGTTTGCATAAATCGAAGCGATATTTATGTAATGTAAAGGGATTAGGCATTGTTATAGCAGAGCTGTGGGAATAAATCCAAGTCGCTAGGCTTGTTCATAATGTAATGGATTAGTGACATTTTACCTTGAGCAAGATTCTATTTAACTTTAAGTGCCAGTGTCATACTTAATGCAAAATCTGAACCTGTAACTTTTCATGCTCAGAGCCTCAATTTCAGGTGATCTGACTTTACTATATTCTCAAAAAAATTAGACGAGACTAGACAAGACTTACTATTCATTACCTATTATTTAACCAGTTATGAGACATGTCATTTGAAAATACCCCATTTTGTGAAGATGAACAGGATTTTTTCTCTTCCCCCCTTTTTAGAGCATTCTTGCCGGGTGAAAAACTCAGAGACAATTTTTCAGGTTTGCGAGGCTGTAAAAATTGTCTCTTCCAGCACAAGTCTCTTTAATGTAAATGAATCAATTTCTTCCCTATTTTTCACTCTCCAATTAGCTGTCTGCTTTGTAACAGCACTAATTGCTAAGCAGGCTTAAGAATGTGGAAGTTGCGGCTTAATTCTTTGAAGAGGCCAGCAACCAGAAGAAAAGACCTCCCTTGCACCTTTAAAGGCAAGCTTGGCTGAGAGGGAGGGGGGGTCACCTTCACCCCTTTTTTGGGCTAGAATTTTCCCCCTCCTTCTTCCTCTTACGTCCCTGGTGCTTATGCTGCTAGGCAGGCAGCCAGGAAACAAAGAAGTTTTTGCCCACCGCTCTTCCTCATGCTTTCTCTAGCCTGCTGCTTGAATGAATCAGGGCTGGGGCAACTTTCTTCCTCCCATTGAAAGCAATGTATCCAACCCATGAACAGAGTTAACTGTCACCTTCCTTATGACTTCTAGAACACAATACCTGGCATCTCATGTTTAATGTTGCAACATTATAACACAACTATGCAAACACATAACAACTCTCAACAATTCTGCAGTCACACTGGTGCACCATTCATTCACACATCACACATTCAAACCTTGGATATCCACATTCCTTCCTGGGGACTTTCCCCTCCACAGGTATGCAATGCTTCACTCTAATCATAAGGAAATGTTTCCTCTCTGCCAGATTTTTTTGGTTGTTCTCAGGTGGCCTTTTACAACCACTCTGGGCTTTTGCTTAGAAGTTAGTTTCCTTTCCAGTTCAGTTACCTTCCTATCTGATCTAAACTTTTGGACTTGGCTTCTGGGGGTTCCTACCCAACTCCTTCTGCCCCTCCTGTCTCTGCTCTCTTCCTGAGTTCCCTAGTGAATCGGCTCTGGAGCCCTGTGTCCGTAGTGGCTTTGTGGGTCTCCACAAGCAGCCTGTATGGGACGGGCATGTGGACGGTGGTTTGTTTGCCCAAAAGTGCATCTGCCTTTAGGCAGACTGGACACAACAACTGAATTTTGGCCAGTTCTGCTGCCGACAATTCCCCCTGGCATAAATCTACCTCTATCATGTGATGGGAAGGACTCCTGACTGCCCGGGATGCACCTGTGCTTCCGGAGTCCTCCAAGCCCCCATGCTGGAATTTGATGGTTGGGTAGAGACGCGCTGGGGCTGATGGTTTTACATAAGCTGGGGATTTCTCGGTCCTTACGTGGGCTGGACCTACTGCTGCAATTATCTGCCTACATTTGCTCCAAGCCCCTATGATTTTAGTGGGTGCTTGGGGTTCCTCTTTGAGGTATTTCCCTACTCTGTCCCAAATCTCTGGATCCATTGTGCCTGCTTCTGGGTGGAACAGACAGTGTTCCCCCAGATGCATCTCGAGTTCCATCAGGCTGCTCCTTCGTACCCTTATGCGAAATAGCCTGGCCAGGCCCTTGAGCTCCTCCACCTGACCTCTTTGCCTGATGGATGAGTTTCTCCCCCCCCACCATGCAAGCCCCCATACTACCTGATTGGGGGTTCCCCGGATTTGCCTCCTCAGGATGAGTCAGCACACCTTTGGGTAGTACGTCGGGGCGAGTGATGCACAGGATGATATCCCTTGGGTCAGGTCAGTAGATCGGGATCATAGCTATGATTGCTGCCATGGGCCTCTGCCTCTGTTGTTTCTGGATCATGGCTCTCCCCTGAGTTTGGAACGCATCCGTTCCGATATGTGGGGTCTGCCGGGTGTGTGGTTGCATTGGCTTCCTTGCTTAAAGATCATTGCAGCCTCGCTGGGGACCGTGCTGGCCTAGCCTTGGGATTGTGTCAAGTTCTGATTGGGGTAGCGTCCCGATCAGAATCGTGGCGTGGCTTCCGAGAGGAATTACGTTGGGGTCACCAGATGTTGCAATGGGTCCCAGGTGTTGGAGTGGCTGGCCGCAAGGAAGACACATGAGACAATCATGTGGTGAAGTCCAGCCCCGACCTGGGTCAGGTGGCACACATTTATTACCCTGTCTTGGGGTAATGCATGCCTAGGATGTGTGTGACCCCTAATACAGTAGGCTTGAATATGTGACCTCTTCCGGTGGCCCAGCAGCCATGCCGGTTGTTAGGAAGGTACTTAGGTGTTAATTAGACAACTTGCACCTGATTACCTTGGGTTGGCAAAACCCATTGTTCCTGCCCTAATCTCAGAGTCCATGTGTATTGACTCCTGGTGCCAAATTCTTCTGCTGTCTAGCATGGTTTATTTGCCCAACTTAATCTGCGGCCAGAAGCGGAGGATTGTGTATTTACATTAGAATAATCACCTTTGACTTTTGCCCTATTTCTATTGTGGTCACCAGCCAAGGCTTTATGAATTGCCCCCCAAACTATCTAACTAGCCTGTACCCCAATTGCCTTTCCAGCAAAGTCCGGTTGGTCCCCGGACGTGTTCAAGGCTGGGCGAACCCCTTGGGAAAGGTTTGGCCAATTATTCACATGGGCAAGCCACATTGGACTTAGCCATTTTTCTGGAGATGGGACTTTGCTGATTTTCTTCTGTACATCTAGGCTGTTCTATTTTATGGAAATATAAAATAAAGTCTACTTTGGACTTTGAATCTGGACTTAGAGATTATTTGCTCCCTGAAGCATTCATTCGGCCAGTGAGGTTTTCAGCACCTTTTTCTATCCAATAGTGATTCTCTAAGCCTCTCTACAATGGTGCACTGCAGGCAGCCACTTTTTGTGTGTGCATGCAGAGAGTAGACCCTGGAGAAGGAGAGAGCATGGTGGAGGGGCAGGCAGGAAGGCCTCCATCACAACAATGACCATGCTCAGAGCGTGGGGAACCAGTTTTAGGAGAATCAGTCTCAGGCTTCCCAATCCTTGCAAGAAACCACTATGTGCCCAACAGTTTGTGCTTACCCACTTTGCTCACAACCAATGGGAGTTTGACAAACCTCCCCTTGAATTTTACTGCAAAAACACCAACACCCCGCACTGGGATGTGCCGATCTTGCACGTCTGTCAGTTGGACCTGCAGGTTGAGAACTCCTGCTCTACTTGATTCTGTTTCATCAACTCCTCTTAATTTGGCTTTATTTTGTTGATTCATATACAATATTTTTTGTGTCAACTCATCCACTTTCCTTTGCAAAAATTTTTTATTTATATTTCATTTATTTATTTATTACATTCATATATTTGTCGGCAATATATTTAATTTCCAAATGATATCATGCATCAGTTGTTGTTGCTATTGCACACTTCCCAAAATTCCAATATTGAACATGGCTCTTAAAGCCTAAGGAGAATAAGTTCATTAAATTAAACACACTTGCTGCCTGCTTCTCAGATGTCTAATTTTGTGACACAATCTTGGCACCCAGCATCCACCGTGAAAGGAGGAAATGCATCCAATAAGCCTTGTTAAGAGAAGAGGAGATTCATCTTCATTAGAATTATATCGTCTAATTTAGAATCCATTGCTGATATCTATTAGCAAGGCTACGATTATGTAGTATCTATTTTTAAAAAAGGGTTGACCAAAGAAAAGAGAGTTCACTGAACCAACTTTTCATTCACACACAACTGTCTCTAACAGAGCTGTGATACATTAAGCAATGGTTTTACTTTTAAAAAAAAGTCCTTCTAGCTTGGTAATAGTTTGACTAAAGCTGTATTAACTTCCCTATTCCTTATTTCTCCTTCCACCCAGAAATAAAGATGGAAAAGAAGAAGCATGAAGTTAAGTAACTGGGACAGAGCTTTCTTATCTACTGAAAGAACTGTAACTCTCCCACACTCTTTCGCCAATAGGCTTCCTCAAATTCAGAACCTAAGGCCCTTGCCCCACCCCCATCATGAACTAAAGAGCCAGACACAGGATTGGAATTAACTAGGGCCACACTTTATTAGTTAATATGCAAACTGGTACAACAACAGTTTCAACTGGGGATTATCCCTCCCTCATCTGCAGCTTTATGTAGTGCAGAAAATAGACTGGATTCCAGGTGGATCACACTGACCCCTGCCCCATCATATGTGCAAGTCAAAGGCCCCGGGAAATGTCATCCTCAGGCTTCCACCCCTGGTCAGACAGCAAATATTTTCGATATCACCTGGCTGTTGCATGGTCAGAGGTTGAGCTGTCATTAACCTTGACACAAAACTTCAATTCTCCTCCTACCAGACCAAAATTTAAATAGGCAATCAGCTGGGACAACCACCCTAACCCACCCTGGACTTTTGTATCAGATCACTCCATACTACCCGTTAGGTATGATCCAAATAAATAGCTACTACCCAGCCAATTGCCCAAATTCCTGACAATTAGTATGAAATAAGGTAGAAATTCCCACTTGAACTGACCAATCATTGTGTGGGCCAAAAATTCCTATCCTGCCCCGAAATGACCAGCTTGTTTCATACTGAACCTGAGGGCCAGTGGATGGATCACCGGCTTGAACTAATCTGGAACTGTGAAGGGAGTTGTGAGTGCCTCTGTTAAAGCCTAAAACCAGCTCTCCTTCCTGTAAGGAAATAGTTTTGTGTGTATGTGTGTGTGTGGGAGTTGCATTTACAGACTAATGTAGTAGAGGCGGAGTTGAGTCCGGCATTTAAGAAGTATTCTGACCAGCAGGATTGGATCAAACACAACTGATTTATTATTCAGCTCAGAGATACCAGACTGGGGAACAGGTACAAGGTGGCCAGCTTATATACAGTGAGAATTTCAGTTACACAGGTTGATATATTTCGGTGGGCTTCTGGAGAAGCGGGAAGTTTGTACTGACAAATCAGCTATTTTGACAGTATTTTGAAATTGCCACCTTTGGAAAAGGTGCACTATTCTGCCATAGACTTTATGGTGCTAATAGCGGTTTTAATAAATAACGCTTGGACACAACATTCCTCTCCCCCCCCCCAGTGAGGGTCCCACTCTCCCAACATTTTGGGTGGACCACAGGTCTGTTTAGGGCACCCAAAATTCTCAGGACTTAGAGAAGGGGTTACTGGTCGTCCAGGAGCTCTGGGACTGTGGGCTGACTCGCTGGACAGCTTAGGCGTGCTAGGTCTTTGAAACTGCAGCCAGTAGCTGGGAGGAACTTGGTGTGCACTGGGCACCCTCTGTGGCTAGGCCAGCTATGGGCAGCTCTGGGGGCATTCCCAACAAGGGTGGTGCTGGCATGGAGTCACAGGGAAGTGGCTGACTGAAGAGATCTGGCTCCAGATTGAAATCTGAGGAATCAAATCCGTTTGATGAAGGATCTGGCTCTGGTGTGGCTTTTTGCCCCGAAACCCGGGGACACATCTGGTCTGTGTGTCTCCTCCAAATTGTGCCGTTATCCATAAGGACTTTGTATGACATGTGCCCTGTTTGTTCAAGGACCTCACCTCCCAACCAAGGGGAACCAGGTGCATAGTTGCGGCAATGAACAGCCTGCCCAACCTGGAAAACTTTAGTATTTCTGACATCTATGTTGAGACCTCTGTCCTCAACACAAAGTGGGTCTAAATGGTCAAGGATTGTAGACAATCACCTCTTCATTAAGATGTCTGAAGGCGATAAGCCCGAAGCTAGGGGAGTAACCCTGTAAACTAGCAAATACTGACAAAGCTGCAATTCTAAATTCCCTGTGCCCATATGCTTCAGTACCTCCTTTATGGAGCGAATCATTTTCTCTACTTGCCCATTGGTGGTGGGGTGGAAAGGGGCAGCAGTGATATGCCTTACACTGTTGCGCGCTAAGGAAATCCTGGAATTCTGCCGACATGAAAGTTGACGCATTATCAGAGAAAACAATGTCGGGCAACCCAAAAGTATAAAAAACCCTTCTTAATTTACAAATTGTGACAGCTGACGAAGTCCCTGATACACGCATCACCTCTAACCATTTAGAATATGAATCAACAATAAGCAGGAAAGTGGCTCCTCTGAATGGGCCAGCAAAGTCGATGTGGACTCGCTACCAGTGGCCTTTTGCAGTGTCCCACTTCCTGGTGGGCTGGTGGGTTTCCTCCAGCCTGGAGGACTGGCATTCCCTACAGTAGCCCACCCAAGCCTCGATATCTAAGCAAGCCTGGGCCACCACAAATAGTTCCTGGCAAGCACCTTACAGCAGACGATGCCTGGATGACTAATGTGTAATGTGACCTTTCTGAACCCACAAAACAACCTTCATTAAAAGGGGATCCTTTCTAGTACCATAAGCAATGTCCTTGGCAGACACAGGCAGGGGACTCTAAAACCTCTAACATGAGGACCTGATGGTCTGAATCAATCTTGCCCACTGTCTCCACAGGGGATCTAGATAGGGCATCTTCATTGGAGATACTGGCCCCCAGCCGATGCTGTAGAGTGTACTGATAGCTTGAAGGAACATTGCTGAATGAAGCATTCTAGGAGATAATATCTGGGGGGTAGGATTGTCGGGCATGAAGATGCCCAGTAGCAGCTTGTGATTTGTGATGATCATAAAGGGCTGCCTGTAAATAAAGTCACGATTTTTTTTTGGTACCGGCAATAATTGCTACAGCCTCCCTGTCAATCTGGGCATATCTTTTTTCTGTATCTATCAGAGATCTTAAGTAGTAGGCAATTGGTGCCTCTCTTCCTCCCCCCAGGTCTTGGCAGAGCACCCCTACCCCTACAGGGGAAGCATCACAGACAAGAATGATGGGTTTGCTCGGGTCAAAATGTGTGAGGATGGCGTCAGAAGTAAGAAGCCTCTTAACTTCTCAAAACGCCTTGTCCTGTGGCAGACCCCAATGCAACACCACCTGTTTCCTAAGCAGTTGGTCGAGTGGGGCGGCCATGGTGGCCATTTGAGGTAGAAATGAATGGTAAAAGTTCAGAAGCCCCAGAAACGCTTGCAATTAACTTTTCGAATTCGGACGTGGAGCATCCCAAACTGCTTTCACCTTAGAGTAAGAGGGCTTAGCGCCTTCTGGGGTAACCTTGAAACCCAGGAAATCCACTTCAGAAGCAGAAAAACCGGCATTTTGGAAACGTTCAAGTACTTTGCCCAACTTCTCAGCAAGGTTCACCCTGTCCTTCCCAGCAATCAACACATCATCAAAGTATGGCAGAACACCTGGGAGACCTTTGAGCAATTTTCCCACTAACCCTTGGAATCTACTGGGTGCCACATTGACACCAAATTGCAATTGTTTAACCTTAAACACACCCTTGTGTGTGGTAATAGTCTGAGACAAAGCAGATTCAGGAGTGACAGGCAACTGCTGGTATGCCTGTGTCAAGTCCAGTTTGGCAAAATAGTGTCCTCTGTGAAGTGTAGCCAGTAAGTGACTCACAACTGGCACTGGGTAAGAATTTGGGCATATTGATTTATTAGTAGTACATTTGTAATCTGCACAGAATCGGATGCCCCCATTGAGAACTTGGGCAAATGTCGGAGTGTCCCTTTTCACAAGGCAATGTTGTGCAGCCTCGTCCCTGAGGCCTACAAGAAGCCAGTCGCGAAGAGCAATGTTGAGGTTTTCTCACTTGCAGGGAACTGTGGCATGGCAGAGAGCAGCCACATAATCTGTGACCAGTTCCCCGACCCTCTGGTCTCCCCTGTAGAAGGCCACTCTATCAGGGAAAATCGAAGTCTTCGGCCTGAAAACGTCCCGAGGGATGGTCAAAATGTCTCTCAGAGGGTTATCCTTCAGCAGACTGGGCAGAAGCAAGTCTGTGATCAGCTCGAGCGTGGTCAGCCCACAGTGAGCCAGGAACATAGCCTTCTGCAACCCCTTATCTGCTATTTTCTGTGAGATCACATAGTTGTCGAACTGGACCTCATACATAAGCCATGAGTCTGGTTTGGAGGTATCAAATGGCCTGAACGAAGCAGGAACGGCAGCAGCCATTGGGATCCCACCTTCATCACCAATGTTGAGTCTGGCGCTTAAGAAGTATTCTGACCAGCAGGATTGGGTCAAACACAAGTAATTTATTATTCACCTCAGAGATACTGGACTGGGGAACATGTACAAGGTGGACAGCTTATATACAGTGAGAATGGCAGTTTCACAGGTTGATAAATTTTGGCGGGCTTCCGGAGAAGCGGGAAGTTTGTACTGATGAATCAGCTATTTTGGTAGTAGTTTGAAATTGGCGCCTTGGCAAAAGGCATGCTATTCCGCCATAGACTTTACAGCGCTAATAGCAGTTTTAATTAATAATGCTTGGACACAACAGGCGGGAAATCAGAAATTTTGCCAAGAAAACCCCACGGACAATAAAAAAAGGCAAAGTAGATGGAAAAGAATGTCAAGCCCCTCAGGCAGGAAGATGTGGGTGGATAAGATAGTGGGAAGGCAAATGCAATGCTGCAAACAATAATATTTGATAGGAACATGGAATGTAAGATCTATGAATCAGGGCAAGTTGGAAGTGGTAAAAATTAGATGGAAAGAATAAGCATTGACACCTTGGCAATCAGTGAACTAAAATGGACAGGGATGCACAAATTCAGCTCTGGAGACCATCATATCTACTACTGTCGCCAAGAAAACCTTAGAAGAAATGGAGTAGCCATAATTGTCAATAAAAGAGTGAGAAAAGCAGTAATGGGATATAATCTAAAAATGGCAGAATGATCTTGTCGTGGATTGGATCTGTCAGATTCTCACTTTTCTGCTCTTTTCATACAGTCCTTTCTGTGGCCTGTCTTTCCCTGACAATTCTCTGAAGGGGGGGGGGGCTTGAAGGGCCAGAGCAGTATAGTCTAAACTCTGATAAACCTGCCCTGGGATATCAGGCAGGGCTCTTCTCTGTGTAAGATTGCTAAACCACCGGAATGCTGTTTAAGTTTGTGGTACACAGTCAAGAAGGCATGTCTGTCTCCCACTTGTATGTTCCCCAGGCTGAAGGCATGTTGGTCTCTTGCAGTACATATAGTATCCATGTTTAGTCTTTCTCACACAAGGGGGGGACATTACTTTCCCTTGGGAAAATGGCCAGAGGCTTCATGCTGTATCATTGTGGTTAAGGGGCAGTCTTTTGGAAAGCCCCTAAACTGAACACACCTCTAACCAATCAGGTTATTCTCCACCCTTTACTCTAAGGGAGGGGTAAAGAGTAGTTCACCCTGACAGGAAACTCGTGTCCTAACTAGGCCCCTGGGGGGTGGAGACAGGTGGCTTCTTTTGAGAGGCTGTAATTCAATTTCAGTTGGCTGTTGGAGCTCTTCGAGAGCTTTTTGGAAACTTTTGGGAAGAAATAGATTTTATTTCACCATGGAAGGGACTTAGAAAATATCCTTCTTGGAACATCTCAACACTTAGCCATTTTTCTGAGGGTTTGAGTGTTGGACTTAGCCATTTTTCTGGAAATGGGACATGTGTCCATCTCTATACTTGGGGGTGGCGGGCAATGGACCAGCACTGGGGGTAGAATACCCACCTGTGCTGGCTTTGCCTGCTTCCCCCAGGAAGACATGGGCGTGTTCTTGCAGGCCTTCCTTCCTGGTGTGATAGGGAGGAGCCAAGAAGCCTTTATAGGTGGTGGCGACTTCCTGCCTCACCCTCTTTAACAGCTTGGCATTGAGAAACAAATCCCACCCTCCCTCCCTCAGTAGCAGTGTGATATCCAGTCACTTCAGGGCTGGATGGGAATTTTTGCATGACCCCTGTTTTACTCTTGGAGTCGTGGTTTTTTCACCCATCCCATACTGTTGCTTCAGGTTGAGTTTTTGCTGGAGGTTATTCCGGTCACTTTGGCGGGTAGTGTGGGTGATTTTAATCAGAATGACCTGTTTAGTTATTCGGTTGGGGTCTTGGTTAATTTGGGACGTTGGACAGCACTATATCTTGGGATGTCTCATGGCTGTTTAATAGCTGCAGACCTGAGACAGCTGATCAAGATGCTTTGCTATACAGTGTTGGCCTATTTGCAGAACTTTTCTGCTGTCCCTATTATTTGGGATCCAAATTCTCTGGTATTGACCTGATTTATTATCATGCATCCACACTACTTAGTCCCCAGCATAATAGTTTGCAACAACTTATTTTGGCTTAATAAAGTGGCCCATGTTTGAATCCACGACATGTGTCTGCCTCTTCACTCGGGGGTGGCGGGCAAAGGAAAAGGTGAAAGAGAAAAAGTCAATCAATTAAACACAAATTTTCAAAGAAAAGCAAGGAGAGATAAGGAACCCTTCTCAAATGAACAGTGCGAAGAAATAGAGGAAAACAACAGAAGGGGAAGGACTAGAGATAATTTTTTAAAAAAATTAGGGAAATCAAGGAAACATTTACTGTAAAGCAAAAATGACCATGATAAAGGACAAAAATGGCAGGGACCTAGCTGACGCAGAAGGGATTAAGAAAGGATGTAAAGAGTACTCAGAGGAACTTTACAAAAAGGACCTCAACACCCCTGACAATCACAGCGATGAGAGCTTTGAACTGGAGCTGGACATCCTGGAGAGTGAAATCAGAAAAGCCCTAAAAAGTACTGCTAATAATGAAGCTAGTGGAGATGATGGTATTCCAGTTGAATTATTCAAAGCCCTAAAAGATGATGGAATTAAATCATTGTATTCTATATGCCAGCAGATTTGGAAAACACAACAATGGCCACAGGATTGGAAAAGATCAGTATACGTTCCAATCCCAAAAAAGGCAATGCCAAAGAATGCTCAAATTATCGAACAATTGTGCTCATCACACACGCTACCAAGGTCATGCTCAAGATAATACAGGACAGGCTTCAGCAGCATGCTGAGAGAGAACTACCAGAAGTACAGGCTGGGTTCAGAAGAGGCAGGGGAACTAGAGACCAAATTGCCAATATGCATTGCCTCATGGAGAAAACAAAGGAATACTGGAAACAAGTCTACTTCTGTTTCATTGACTACACCAAGGCCTTTGATTGTGTGGACCACAATAAAATGTGGCAAGTAATTAAAGAGATGGGAATACCGGAACACCTCATATGCCTCATGAGAAATCTGTACATGAGTCAAGAAGCAACAGCTAACACAGGATGCGGAATGACGGAGTGGTTAGGAATAGGAATAGGAATAAGACAAGTCTGCATTTTGTCACCCTGGCTATTTAACTTATACACAGAGCACATAATGTGCAACACAGGGCTGGATGGATCAAAAGTTGGAATTAAAATCTCTGGGAGAAACATCAACAATTTGGGATATGCAGATGACACTACCCTAATGGCAGAAAGTGAAGAAGACCTAAAGAAGCTCTTGCTTAGGTTGAAAGAGGAGAGTAAAAAAGCTTAGTATCAAGAATACCAAGATAATGGCAACAGACCCTATCAGTCACTGGAAAATAGATGGGGAAGAAGTAGTGTCATGGATTAGATCTGTTAGATTTCACTTCTATGGTTTTTTCAGATAGGCATCTCTGTAACTTTCCTTATCTGATCATTCCAAGCTTGTTCTGCCAGGCACACTAAAGATCTGTCTTCTCGTAACCTCTGAATCCCTGAAGGGAGGGGTCTGGCCAGAGCAGTATAGTTTGAACTCTGATAAACCTGCTCTGAGAAATCAGGCAGGGCTTTTCTCTGTGTAAGCTTGCTAAACCACAGAAATGCTGTGTGAGCTTGCTGTACAAAAGCCAAGAAGGCATGTTTGTCTCCCACTTGTATGTTCCCCAGGCTGAAGGCATGTTTGTCTCTTGCAGTACATATAGTATCCATGTTTAGTCTTTCTCACACAAGGGGGAAAACATTACTTTCCCATGGGAAAAGGGCCAGAGGCACTCATGCTGTATCATTGTGGTTAAGGGGCAGTCTTTTGGAAAGCCCATAAACTGAACACACCTCTAACCAATCAGGTTACTCTCCACCTTTACTCTAAGGGAGGGGTAAAGAGTAGCACATACTGATATCCAGGCCCTGCTGGGTGGAGACAGGTGGCTCCTATTTGAGGAGCTGAAATTTACCTTTAGTTAGCTGTTGAGTCTCTTTGAAAACTTTTGGAAGACCAAGGGAAAAACACCTGATGGAACCCTTTGTAGGGGCAATACTGGACTTTGCCGTTTGAGGATGACTGTTGGACTTAGCCATTTTTCTGGATATTGGACTTTGCTGATTTTCTCCTTTACTTCTCTGCTTCTTTATGTTATGGAAATATAAAATAAAGCCTATCTTGGACTTTGGAATTATTTGCTCCCTGATGCATTCATTTGGCCGGCTAGAGTTTCAGCACTTTTTTACTGAACAGCGGTCATCGGAGCCAATTTGAGCAGTGCACCGCAGGCAGGAGTGGTTTGCGTGTGCATGTTCCCCTGTGAAGGAGGGGCGGATGGGGACTTGGAGTTAACTTGCTCTGAGAGACTCCTGGGCTGGCAGAAAGCAGCCCTCATGTCAATCTGAGCATGCAGAAGGCAAATCTCTTCCCCATTTTCATCTAATAAAGCCATTGTGGCTGCCCTCTCCATTTCCATCAGCTTCACCATCTCTTCTCCTAGCAAGGTGACAGGATGTAGGACCTTAGGTAGTGGAGAGCTAACACTTTTAGCATGAAGGTGCCAAGCTACACGAAGGTCTTTACCTACCAAAGCACCATACTGCTTAGCTGGGGAAACAGGTTCTACTTCCTGGCTAGATGTGACATAGCTTAAGGATTGTTGTTTCACCCCTTCAGTAGTAGCTACAGCTCCTCTCCCAAATCCTTTGCTATCTGGTGGATCCAAGGTCTGGCTGGATGCTTAGATCATCCTGGATCTAGAAGCAGGTGCTCCAGACCTCTCTCTAGTAGACTGCATAGCTGTCCCTTGGAGTTCAGGACACATTCTCCAAAGCAGTGATAGACTTTACATTCTTAGGATCCAAGATCAATGTAGATGGAGATTGCAGCCATGAAATAAAAAGACGACTAATTCTTGGGAAGCAAGCTATGAGAAATTTGGGCAACCAAGTTAAAACAAGAAACATCTCCTTGCAAACAAAAGTCCACATAGTCAAAGCAATGGTATTCCTGGTGGTAATGTCTGGTTGTGAGAGCTGGACCATAAGGAAAACTGAGTGCAGAAGAATAGACACCTTTGAAATGTCATGTTGGAGGAGAGTTTTGAGAGTACCCTGGGCAGCAAAGAGAACAAACAGGTCGATCTTAGGAGAAATCAACCCTGACTGCTCCTTAGAATGACAAATAGTAAAGATGAAACTAAAGTACTTTGGACATCAAATGAGAAGAGAGGATTCACTTGAGAAAGTCTTGATGCTGGGGAAGGTGGAAGGCAAAAGAAGCGGCCGGTCAAAAATGAGATGGCTAGATGGTATTGTAGAAACAATGGGCACAAAGCTGGGCGGGTTGAGGAGGATGGTGGAGAATAGGGGTGTCTGGCATGTGGTAGTCCATGGGGTCGCAAAAGGTCAGAATCGACTGTGCGACTGAACTACAACAAGTGGTAGAGAAGGAATTCAACATTAAAAGCAGTTTCTGGATGTTTTACTTGACTTGTAGTCATAACAGGCTGAAAACTGTGGGAACTGAACCAATTTGATGGGCATTTTATGCTGGGCTGTAGTTGGTTGAAACCCTGGAGAAAGAGGGATGGGGGGATTTGAATTGCATGTCCTGTTCTAGCTGGTTTGTAAGCAGAAATAGTCAGTGGGTGAAACCTATCACACTTTCTCTAGCCTGAAGCTGGGCCATAAGTACCCAGAAATGTCACCAAGGGTGTGTGGGCTTCACAGTAACGGCACCAAAGGGGTGTGGGTACAGGCAAGGAGCCTGAGACCATTCAACCTTACATATCCCCTGCCCCATTGGAGAGAGGACATTGGCCCTGAGCCATGGTCCCACACTATTTCAAAGCAAGGGGTGTGTGACAAGAGCACAGCACTGAGCAGTTGCTCATGCAAATGTCTACCTTCTTGACTGTTTCCTTTGCATTCTTACTGCATCACTGATCAGCTTACTTTCTAGGGAGCCTTTTCTAAGTCTTTCTAAAATCTCATGATTTTAAGGTGGTCAAAATCGGGTTTGGTATCAGACGTTCCTTCTCAGAACTTCTTAATGTTATATTCCAAAGAGCAAGTCTATTGAGTTCCCATTAATCAAATGGTGCCCTGCAGAGCTTACCATCCCTTTCACATTGCTACTACTCTGTGTGACTGCTGATTTCAACTTGACTCACTTTCCCATCATTCCCATAAAGAGAATCAGCACAGGATAGGCTAAAAAGTCCAGATCACCGTTGGTTCAATGCAGCAATCAGGTGAAAAATATCTATCCAGCTCTAAATTAACCAGAAAATCTTGCATTAGCACTTGAGGGAGGGGCTAAGAAAATTTTAAAAGGCAAACAGTACTTATGGCAGGACTTATGTAACCTCTGGTTCCACTCAGTGGTGGGATTCAACAGGTTTGCCCCAGTTTGCCAGAACCGGTAGCAGAAATTCTGGCTGGCCACGCCCATCCAAATTTTGAAATAAAGTACTGTAGTCCTAATTCGGTTGCAACACAGGGCTTTCCCCCTGGCCTTGCCCACCATATCACGCCCACAGAGTAGGTAGTAAAAAAAATGAATCCCACCACTGGCCATGTCAGAAGACAGAAAGATTCCACTGGTCATGTGGCCTTGCCTTCTTCCAGGTCCCAGTTGCAGCTTCCTCCAAGGCTCCAAGACTGTGTTGGAATGAAAGTAATATTAAAATAGTCCGCCAAAATGAAGGATCATCTTTCTGCTGGCCCCTGGAACCTGGGGAATTATTGCTAACATTTGGTATTATTAATTTTGCTGGTGCCTTAAAGGAACATAAGAACATAAGAACATAAGAACAGCCTTGCTGGAACAGGCCACAGCCCATCCAGTCCAGCATTCTGTCTCACACAGTGGCTCACCATTTCCTTCAGGGTATTCCCAAGGAGATGCCCTCACCTGCTTAGGATCCCCTGGAAATGGCATTGAGAGATATCCTGCCTATCTCTCCAACCCGGAGGTTGTCCTTAGGTAGCCATAATTATAGCCATTGATAGCCTTGTCCTCCATGAACTTGTCTAATCCTTTCTTAAAGCTGTCAAGACTGACAGCTGTCACCACTTCTTCTGGCAGGGAGTTCCATAGACCAGTAATCCTCTGGGTGAAAAAGTACTTTCTCTTATTTGTTTGAGAACTAGTACCCAAAAGTTTCATGGAGTGTCCCCTAGTTCTAGTGTTGTGCGATAGGGAAAACAGTTTTTCCTTATCTACTTTGTCCACACCGTGCATGATTTTATAAACTTCAATCAGGTCACCTCTTAGACGCCGTCGTTCAAGAGTGAAAAGGCCCAACCGTTGCAGCCTCAGATGGTAAGGAAGGTGTTCCAGTCCCCTAATCATTCTGGTTGCCCTCCTCTGTACTTTCTCCAACTCCATAATATCCTTCTGGAGGTATGGCGACCAGAACTGTACACAATATTCCAGATGGGGCCTCACCATAGATTTATAAAGAGGCAAAATGACACTTGCTGACTTATTTTCTATACCCTTCCTAATGATCCCTAACATTGAGTTTGCTTTTTTCACTGCTGAGGCACACTGGGTTGACACCTTCATTGAGCTGTCCACCAGGACACCAAGGTCCCTTTCCTGGTTTGTCGCAGAGAGTTCAGACCCCATCAGTTTATAAATGTAATTGGGGTTTTTTGCCCCAACATGCATCACTCTGCACTTACTGATGTTGAAGCTCATTTGCCACTGTTTTGCCCACTCCCCCAGTGTCAAGAGATCCCTCTGGAGCTCTTCACAATCTCTCACAGTTTTCACTACCCTGTATAATTTAGTGTCATCAGCAAATTTGGCTACCTTGCTTTTTACTCCTACCTCTAGATCATTTATGAAGAGGTTGAAAAGCAGGGGTCCCAGTACTGAACCTTGGGGGACCCCACTCTTTACTTCCCTCCACTTGGAGAAGTGTCCATTTAGTGCTACCCTCTGTTTCCTGTCCCTTAGCCAGTTGCTGATCCAGGACAAGACCTGTCCCTTTATTCCATGACTGGTAAGTTTATTCAAGAGCCTTTGGTGTGGGACCTTGTCAAAAGCCTTCTGAAAGTCCAGATAAACAATGTCAACTGGATCCCCCTTATCCACATGCTTGTTGACACTCTCAAAAAATTCCAACAGATTAGTGAGGCATGATTTGCCCTTGCAAAAGCCATGTTGGCTCTCCTTTAGCAGCACCTTCTCTTCTATGAGCATTTTTAATTTGCTGTTGTTGTTTGCTGTTACAGGATATCTTAGTGCCCATGAGTCATTCCAGAAAACAAAGCTGACAGATAAATTCAAGCAAGACTTCATATTGATGTATGAAATGTAGGGACGTAGCATCTATTTATAAATATTTTTTTAGGTGGGAGGAACCTCATTGACATTTTGTAGTCAGATATACAAACAACCTCTAATCACACATCTAGATAAATGTCCTCCCTCATGTTGCCTCAACAAATGGTTCTATAGGATCATATTGGGTATGTTGTACCAGTTCTTCAATTGTTCTATGCTTTCCAGTACTTAAATCCAGATAGTTGTTAATGTACTGGCTTATAATTACATTTACTTTTCCCAGACAGGGAAGATCAGGAAAGGAAAAATGGCTCCGTGGACACAGATTTTGCTGTTTCTTTCCCTGTGTCCATTCTTTCTTTCTTTTTTTTAAAAAAATATTTTTTATTTTTCAATAACATATAACATGCAATATGTAACATATAACCCTCCACCCACCAACACGCAACACTCAAAATCTCATCCCCCCCGACAGGTTAAATATTGCCTGGCTGCTCCCATTTGGGGAATTGGGGGGGGGGAGAGAGCCTATCCTTTCTATTCTAAATTCCTTCTTTCACTATTCCCCGTCTCCTTCTCTTATTTTTCCTCTATTTTAATTCTTTTGGTCCATATTCTATTCATATTCATATTCCTAAATTGTTAACACTTTCTTGCCTGTGCCTATTTATATTTATATATTATTTTTACTTTTTGGCTTTTGGCTTTATCTTTGCACCAGACAATTCTGCATCCTTCTCTTCTCTTATTTCCCCTCCACTTCCATAACCCAAAGGTTTCTCCCGTTGTTTCTCTCTTGAATGGTCACTCCCCTTTGCTTGATACTCCTCTTTCCCCTTTGATCCTTCTGAACCTTCTCCATAGAGATTTTTTACCAGTTTTTCCCAGTTTGGGTCTCCCATCTCTCTAATTTTTAGTAATTCAAGTTGTCTCATTGCTCCCTTTGGGTCCTCTGCTCTAACCACCTTCCATCATGAAATATCTTTAAGAAGATAGGGAAACCCCATTGATATCTTATATTACAATTACACAAAATTTCAGTTACTGGCTTCATCTGTCTTCTCCATTGAATAGTCTCATTACTTAAATCATGTATACTTGTACCTTTACTTCTCCTATCTTTAATGCAGAGTCACCATGCTTCCTTAAATAGTCCATTACTTGATCTTTTTTTATAACCTGATACAAAAGTAATTATCATATCTCTGGGGCATTGACCTCTCTTGAAACCGACCTTTAAAATTGCTTCGATCTCTTCTTCTTTAATTGGGCCAGGTCCAAAGCAAAGGTTTGTAACCATTTAACCACTTCAATTTTTAAATTGTCTTTATCCATGTTGGGGTAAAACTTAATCCTGATTCTTATTCTTTTTCGATTGATCCTGTAGCTTCACCAATTGCTTACATCTTTTATCCATAGTATTTTCATGCCTTACTGCAATCTCCACCAAGTCTTTAACCTCTGACTCCAAAGTATTGGTTCTCATGTTTAATCCAGAAATTGATTTTTCCAGAGATTGCACTTCCTCTCTAACAGTTTAATTTCTTTTTTATCTTCATTAGATTTTGTAGTTATAAAGTCTTTTAATTCCAACAGAGTCGGATCTCTACTCATTTTTTTCCTTAGAGGGTAGTTTTGCATCCATATTTTCAGATTCTTCTTTGTTTATTGGGCTGTCGTCTGCGCTGACAAGACACCTATATGCTTTATCAGATACAGTCTCTTTTTTCCAGACTCTCCTCTTCATTTATTTTGATCCACCACTGCTGCAGTAACCCTTGTAAGAAAAGTATCTTACTGTTGTCTCTCTTCCAGTAGCTGATATTATTTGCTCAACAATTTGCAGCTATCAATAGTCCACAAATATTTTTCCACCAGCTACTAAGAGACTGCAGTTTTATTTTAATTTACAACCACAAAGCTTTATCTTATCACAAAAAGCAACCTGGCTTCCTGCCAGCTCTGTCAGCTCAACCCAATATAGCGGTTCCTCCCTCTGAAATTATGACGGCAACAAAAAGAAACAGCTTTAGTGGATAAACTGTAAACTTTTCCAAACCGATCTTGTATGAAGCCTTTTCCTCCAAAATTGTATCAGAGGCAAAGAGGTAAAAAAGAAAGTCCTCACGGCAACAAAAGGGAGATGACAGGTCTATTGCTTTAAAAAGCCTTGCAGCCAAAGACCTCTGCTTCTTAGCACTTTTCTCCCCGGTATTTTTCAACAGAAGATTTATCAGCAAATAGTTTTTCAACAGGACCTTCAACACCTCCCATGGTACCTTATCATCCAAAGGACTGCAGTAGCTATCTTTTAGCAAGTTCCATGATACTTTTAACCCAAATAGGACCTTTTTTCTTTGTCTGGAGAAGAAGATGACAGAAATCACTCCAACCAGCTACCTTTGGCTCCTCCCTCATCCCCCTGTGTCCTTTCTGTGGTATCTACCTTCTGGGGAGGTTGGCTTTTAGGCAGCAGGTGGGCAACCAGGGAAACAATGTGGATCAATTTTGGAACCTTGCGATATAGATTATATGTCTAGGCCAGAGGAACCCCTAGGCTAAAATATAATCATTTTTATTACAGAAATTGTATTTTATTTCATTAAGAATCAAAGTAGGAATTGAAAATACAGTGGAAACTCATACAACAATCACCCCGTATAGCAATGAAATCGCATAACAATTAGTTTTCTGGGGGAAATGACATCTCACATAACAATTTTCCCTATGGAAAAAATATACAATAATTTTTCATTGGGAAAAACCACTTCACAAAAAAATTGTTGTACAGTGCATCCCATAGGGAAAATCGCTATACAGTATGATTCATGTAATGTATAGCAATTATTTCTTAAAACGAACCCCATGGAACGAATTAAAATTGTTGTATGAGGTACCACTGTATAGATATCATTATCTCAGGGCCTGAGACAAACATGGACAGGGCTGGTGGCACAAAACTTGATAAAGCTCATCCACATTGCGACAGTGCTTTAAATTTTTTCAAGCTGCATGTGGGACACTGTAAGTGTGAGCGAACATGGAGAAAGAAAAGTCAAGGACTGTCAGCACTGTATCATAGTTCCTTTCTGAAAAGGGTAGAGTTATATGAGAGCATTTGGTTGTAATTAAACACACCAAAAAGATGGGCATTGGAAATCAACAGCCATCATACACCTTAATGCATTAGTATTTTAGAGATAGACTGTTGAAAATAATGAAAGAAAGTAACATAATTTTCCCACCTTTAAAATCCCCAGTGTTACAGAATTGGTCAAATCAAGTTCAGTATATTCTATTTCTCTCACATGGTCAGGTTCTGAAGATAGATTTAAATGAGAGATGAGATTGCTTGTATGCATGCATGTGCACACACACACACACACGTGTGTGTGTGTGTGTGTGTGTGTGTGTGAGAGAGAGAGAGAGAGAGAGAGAAGAAAAAGGTGTTGACAAAAGTCTTACAAACAAGAGTAAAGTTAGATAGAAATTTGGACCTGTAATTCTGGATCAATTCTATTATTGTGATTTTGAAAGAATCTAAACATTCTCATAAGCCTGTTCTGTTTCCCTGTGGGAGAGTGGAAATATAGAGTAAATGATTTTATTTTATTTTAAAGGAGGGGAGTACAAAGGAATGGAATTCATGAATAACTGAATTATCTAGTGAATTTTGAGCATGGATAAACATGTTAGAGGTTGTAGCTTGGAATAATTGATTATGTGAGATAGATACTTTTTGATTCTCCATCTGCTCTTAAGCAGAGCTGCTGCTGAGGAGAGCCAAACAAAGGAAGTGAGCACTTGTAAGTTTTGGGCGTGCTTGCAGTTGGAGTAGAGCTGCTTTAGAGGCCCACAAGCTAATATTTCAAACAAAAAGGTTTCCCTTGCTCGAAAGCCAGTCGTATCCGACTCTAGGGTGCAGTGCTCATCTCTGTTTCTAAGCCGAAGAGTCAGCGCTGTCTGCTTCTGCAGACATTTCCGTGGTCATGTGGCAGGCATAACTAGACACTGGAGCGCATGGAACACTGTTTCCTTCCCACCGAAGTGGTCCCTATTTATCTACTTGCAATTTCTTGGTTTCGAACTGCTAGGTTGGCAGGAGCATGGACGAAGACGGGAGCTCATTTCCGTCCTGCAGTACTCGGGAATCAAACTGCTGACCTTCCACTTCTCAGTCAGCATCTTAGCCACTTGAGCCACTGCAGTCCCTCGCTCAAACAAAAAACAAAGAAAGAATATATTCTTACTAGATAGAAATGTAGTAAATGTATAAATTTTTGAGGCCCAGAATACTGCACTTGTTAAAATGGATTCTGAAGGAGCAGTTGTAGTTACCTGCAACACTTGTGTCATGTTTGTGATCTTGCCAAAGCACATAGTGCAGCAAGTGCAAGCTGGTTGCACTACAAGAAGAAAAGGTCCATCAGCTAGCGACCCGCATATCTAACCATCAACAAAATAAGGAGCATGAGCTGTTCTTGGACAGAGCAGAGCAGACTATCCTGGACAAAGAAGAGATAGGGCACAGTTATGGGGAAGAAGTCATTTCACTAACTCAGGAGGTAGATGCATGGAGGAATGTGACTCGAAGAAGTAGAAGGGCAAGGGATCACTCTGAGAGTCTGAAGTTACAGAATCAATTTGAGGCTCTTTCCCTCATCAAACCTGATGAGGAACACACAGAGGAACAACTGGTTGCACCTGAGGCTCTCTCCTTCATCACACTTAATGAGACCAAACTGAAATCATCTCCCTTAATATAGTTGATGATGTGCATGTAGATGAACAGATTGCAGGAGAGAGGCTCCTTGTACTACGTGATTCAATAATTAGAAATACAGAGAGATGGATTTGTGTTGCACATGATAACTGTATTGTGACTTGCCTGTCAGGTGCAAAAGTTGCAGACATCACGAGAAATCTAGATATCTTGTTAGAGAGAACTGAGAAGGAGCCAGAGGTCATGGTACACGTTGGTACCAATGATGTTGGGAAGGCCAAGCGGTCAGTCCTGGAATCCATATTCAGGTTGTTAGGAAGAAGATTGAAATCCCGGACTTCCAAGGTTGCATTTTCAGAAGTGCTGCCTGTTCCTTGTGCAGGACCTACCAGGCAGACAGAGCTCAGAAGCCTCAATGCATGGATGAGGCAGTGGTGTCGAGAGGAGGGCTTCAGATTTGTCAGGAACTGGAGAACTTTTTGGGACAAGCCAAATCTGTACAGGAGGGATGGGTTGAAGTTAAACCATGATGGGACCAGATTTCGGGCACTCAACATCAAAAAGGCTGCAGAGCAGCATTTAAACTGATAACTGGGGGAAAGCCGACAGGAACTGGGCAGCATCTGGTTCGGAAAAGTGTGTTCTTGAGTAGTGAGGAGGATGCAAAAATTACTGAGCAGAGCAAGGAGCTAGTCACCAGCACTACAGCAGAAGGATGCAAGAGGCAGTCTAACAATGCAACTGGATTCAAAAGACTTTTTCAGAAAAGCATATATAAATGCATGTATGCAAATGCCAGAAGCCTCCAGAACAAAATAGGGGAGCTAGAATTCTTAGCAATAGATAAAAACATTGATATTATTGGCATCACTGAAACCTGGTGGACGGATGATAAGCAATGGGATACAGTTATCCCAGGCTACAAACTGTACATGAAGGATAGGTAAAAGTAAAGGTTTCCCTTGCTCGAATGCCAGTCATATCCGACTCTATGGTGCAGTGCTCATCTCTGTTTCTAAGCCGAAGAGCCAGCGCTGTCTGCTTCTCCAGATGTTTCTGTGGTCATGTGGCAGGCATGACTAGACACCAGAGCGCATGGAACACTGTTACCTTCCCACCAAAGAGGTCCCTATTTATCTACTTGCAATTTCTTACTTTCGAACTACGAGGTTGGCAGGAGCTGGGACGAAGACGGGAGCTCATTTCCGTCTTGCAGTACTCAGGAATTGAACTGCTGAACTTCTGCTTTCCAGTCAGCGTCTTAGCCACTTGGGACACTGCAGTCACTGCAGGAAGAATAGGAAGGGGCAAACGGGAGGTGGTGTAGCCTTGTATGTCAAAGAAGTGATAAAATCATACGAAGTGGAATATCTAGGTTGTTTGGAGTCACCATTAGAAACTCCGTGGGTAAGAGTACCAGGCCACAAGGATGGTCTAACAGTAGGCATATACTATGAGCCTCCGACCCAAACTCCTGAGGGAGACTGGCAGTTGGAGAATGTTGTAAAGGAGGCATCCAAGAAGGGAAGCCTGGTTATAATGGGGGACTTCAATTACCCTCACAAAGACTGGGTAAACTATTGTTCAGCCCATGATAAAGAGATAAAGTTCCTAGATATGCTAAATGATTGTTCCCTGGGACAGATGGTTGAAGACCCAACTAGAGGTACAAGAATCTTTGACTTGATCCTGAGTAATACTTAGGATCTGGTGCAATATGTTAATGTGACAGATCCAATAGGGAACACTGACTACAACACAATTATGTTTAACATAGTCACTGATAAAATCTAACACAGAGACCTTAAATTTTCAAAAAGGAAATTTCCCAAAGATGAAGAAACTAGTAAAAAAGAAGCTGAAAGGGAAAATTGAGAGAGTCCAAACACTCCAAGAGGCATGGAGGCTGTTTACAGAAACAATAACAGAGGCCTAATTGGAATGTATACCCAAAAGGAAAAAGGGCAGTGCTAGGTCCAAGAGGACTCCGATGTGGCTTACAGGAGAAGTTCGGGAAGTGATGAAAAGCAAGAAAAGCACATTTAGAAGATGGAAGTCTTGTCCAAATGAGGACAGCAGGCAGAAACATAAATTCTGGCAAAACAAATGCAAGGCAACAATCAGGAAAACAAAGCAAGACTTTGAGGAGCGTATAGTTAAAAACACTCAGAGAAAGAACAAAGTCTTCTTTAAGTACATTAGAAGTAAGAACCAAACTAGGAAGGCCATTGGACCATTAGACGACAATGGAAGGCAAGGGGTTATTAAATAGGAAACAGAGATTGCAGAGAGACTCAATGAACACCAAGGCCACAGCTGATCCTGGGCTGCTTCTTTCAGTCTGAGGGAAGGTAAAAGCGACCAGCCTCTGGCCTGCCGAGAACACCAAGGCCACAGCTGATTGCAGGCGCACCCCCCAAAGAAAGACTCAGACACCGGTATATGGATAACGGCATTGGGCCACATTTATTGAATCATGCCCTAGTCCGAATTATAAATTTCAATTGGTACTCAGCCAATTATAATTCTTAAGGCAAGCAGGCCGCAGTAACACTGGTAAGGTTCCTCCAAAATTGCCAACAGCAATTGGCTACAATGTATCCATTTGTATCAATTTGTTTGTTAGGACAAACAAATTGTTGACCGTAGTCAATAAACTATCTACTGACCCCACCCTCTGACGTGTATCCGTCAAATCATGGGGTGATGCATGCTGAAGAGCTCCTGCCATCACCCCATTGCCTGGTTCGTCGTTGACCGGTCAACGTTATTAAACTTGTACCTGTCTAAGTGTTGGCCAGTCAATTGTGAACCTGCCGGATACCTATGGGTCATAAATATTTACCTTACCAGTGCTACCCGCCACACGGGGAGGCTTCAATAAAGACTCACGCCCCCCCCCCAGACCGTCAGCTCGGTCAACAGGCCTGCTTGCAAATCTTCCAAAAAGCGGTTCATACCTCTGGCCGACAGATGGACCCCATCCCCTGCATAAAGATCATAATTTTGTAAACTAATGGTGGGGTGTCGGATGACCCACCCCAAACCCTTGTCTGCAAAGAACCGGGCAACTGCCCTGTTCACCGAGCGGCGAGCGCAGTCAAGGGCATGGAGGTTAATACCCCCCCTGTAAGCGTGACGGGGTATGATGTCCGACCATAGCAGCGTTGTGGAAGGCCACACATAATGCAAATAAGCTAGGTCGCTGCAAATCGCATATTTTAAAGAAAGGCCAGTGACCTGGCCTAGGTCATTGCCCCCGAGATGCAGCACCAGGACATCAGGCTGTTCAGCATCCCTAATGGAGAAAAGGAATGGCAACAGTTCCCGCCATAACATTCCACGCTTACCATTCCACCTGATACATGCGGAGGCACGTAGTCCAAGCTGGGGTCCCCACTCTGTCGCCGCAGCGTACTGCGCTGCCCAGTGCACATAGCTATGGCCCACCAGCCATACTGCCACCGGTGTGCGGGGACACACAGGGTCTGTAAGAAAAACGGAGAGAACGGTGACTTATCTGGTACTCATACCTGAAGAGGGCGAACATATAATGCAAAACACTTAGATCCCCATCTCCCCATACGGCGTATATCAGCCTCAGAGTACCCAAAAGCAGCCGCAGTAGAGGCAGCCCCTATTCTAAAAGAATGGGTGCCGTAACGAGCCCCAGGGAGGCCAACACTGGACAGTGCCTTACCGGTCACCTTCCAAAATTGAAATTTAGTCAGGGGAGACCCATCTTGGTGGCAGAAAAACGGGTCAGGGTGCGTGCCACGCACTGCAATGAACTCCTGTAGGGCACCAACCGGACAGATGTCTGCAATGGAACATCGTAGCAGTCTAACACCACTGCCTACACCGTGCTGATCGACTTTCGAGGACCGTATCCTCAACTGAGCCCACTCATTAGAGACATAGACATCTTCGAGTTCCAGTGCCCTACGAGTCGAATCCGCCTTAGACAGTAGTACCAACTCACTGATGTGGAGCGCTCCAAAAAAAGGCCACCATGGTAGCCGCATGAAAAAGAGCTGCCTCATACCTGTCGAAACACAGGTCATGCCAGCCTCGTGCAAGGTGGGTAAGGACCCCTGGAGAAATTGGGTGGCGAGTGTCCGGGCGGCGTCCACGTTCCCGTGTCCACCCCTCCAAAACATGTCGTATACGGAAATCAGTTATGTTGTCAGCAAAACCCCTCACCCTGGCCATGAATGCCAGTGCTGACAGCCTGGATGCTATGGTGCGGGGAGCTAGGCCCAGACTGTGCAGGTAAACCATAAATTGAAGAACTTGTTCAACTGGAATGGGCCACACTTTGGGCAACCGAAGTTGCCCACAAAATTGTTTAAATTGATTAAATGCGTGTTGATACGCCTTACGCGTGCGGGGCGCGAGTGACATGCCGATCGCCCGGTTCACCTCTCCTTGCCAAATGTCCAAAACTCGTCCGGAAGTGGCGAGGGGAATTCCTCCGAGTCCAGAGCCAAGGCGTGGAACCGGGGGATCTGCAGGCGGGATAAAGCATCAGCAATATCATTATTAATGCCTGGCACATGTCTGGCCCTAAAGAGCACATTGAGGCACAGGCTGCGTAACACAAACTGGCAAACTAACTCCATGACCCTGGGCGATTTAGATGTCTGAGAATTGACAATGTGCACAACCGCAGCATTGTCACACCAGAAATGGACTACTGAATTGGCCCACTCCTCACCCCATAGCATCAAAGCTCCCAGTATCGGGAAGAACTCGAGGGATGTAAGATCGCGTAGACGATCCGTGCCCCGCCATGCTGGAGGCCATTGGCCGTAGGCCCACCTCCCCTCAAAATAAATCCCATATCCGAGGGACCCAGAGGCATCCGACTGAACCTGAAACCTAGGAGAGACCAATAGGTCAGATCTCCAAAACGATACCCCATTGAATTCCCGCAGGAACTTAAGCCAAACCAGCAGGTCAGCCCTCATGCCCCTGGTCAGTCGGACCCTGTGGTGGCGCCTCGATAGCCCAATCATGGCGTCACATAGGCGCCGAGCAAAAGCTCGGCCAGGCGTGACCACACTGCAGGCAAAATTAAGATGACCATGTAGAACTTGGAGCTCACGAAGTGACACTTTACGTTTGGCCAGCAACGCCAAAATCATGGCAGAGATCCGTGTGACCTTGTCCATAGGTAACCTGGATGTCTGCGCAACCGTGTCAATTTCAATACCCAGAAATGTGAGCGTAGTTGATGGGCCCTCAGTCTTTTCGGGCGCTAAAGGGACACCAAGTTCCTGCATTAGCGTTTGAAATGTAGTGAGGAGACGCGTGCACGTGTCCGAGCCCCGTTCACCCCCGAACAAAAAATCATCGAGGTAATGGGCTACAGACCGGGACCCAGACCTGCGAACAAAGGCCCACTGGAGAAAAGTGCTAAAGCATTCGAATGCTGGACAGGAAATAGAGCAGCTAAAAGGCATGGCTTTATCTACATAAAATTTTCCCTGGAATTTGAAACCCAATAACTCAAAGTCACCCGGGTGCACTGGCAACAACCGGAACGCCGATTTAATGTCACATTTTGCCATAAGTGCACCCGGGCCACAAGCGCGCACCATGCGCAGGGCCTGGTCAAATGACGTGTACCTGACTGAACAAAGGTCATCAGGAATGGCGTCATTGACCGAATGACCCGCAGGGTAAGATAAATGGTGAATTAGACGAAATTCACCAGGGGCCTTTTTGGGAACCAAACCTAAAGGGGAAACCTTAAGATTGGGAAAGGGAGGCCTGGAAAAGGGGCCCGCTACCCTCCCTGCATTTACTTCCTTGGCAATACTTAGGGTGGCCACCTCCTCCCTACCCTTCAGGGAAAGCAAATTAGGAGCATCTTGGGGTCCCCGCACCCCCTTGAATGGGATACGAAAACCACACTGGAAACCTTCGAGTAGGTACCTCGCCTCTTCCCTCCTCGGGTAAGTCGAGAGCCACCTCTCTAACATAAATATGTTAACCGGGGAGGGGGCCTTTTGACTGACCAGCTCCTTCAGCGGCAGTTCTGCCCGCTCCCTGTCCACCTCTACCTCTGCCCTGTGACCCACCGGCTCGCGGACATGCAGCGGCGGCGTGGGGGCCAGCGCAAGAGGGACACTCATGTTTGTATCAGCACTGTTTTCTATTGCATACGCCATTGGCCGAGAAACTCCAAGACAGCAAGCGGGCTGGAACCCCCTGCCCCGCCACTTGGCAGGGAGCCTGCGTTGCAGTAGCTCGCTGGACGGCATGGCCGCAATGGTACCTCTCCCCAGGCGCCGGGCGTGTGGGGGTCATGTATAAAAGCCACAACTTCTGGCATGGCTCATCCCATCTCATCTCCGGGTGTAAGGGCACCCTCATCCTGAATTCCTCATCGTAAGCCAACCACGATGGGCCAGGAAAATCCACCATCACCCTGTAAATATTGTCCAAATATTGGACCATGGGGATAGTCAAATCGGGCCGATCCCTAAGGTACACCGCCATATAAATGAGATATGCGGGCAACCAATTGGCCCAAGTGCGCGGTGGCTTGCGACGACGAGACAGCTCCTTGTCTCTGTCATCCTGCCCCTCCTTCTCTTCCTTGGTGGGCTCACGGTTCAATAGGGAGAAAATATCAACATACTCTCCCCTCCAAATCTTCTCCCTCGTGGCCTGGGACAAATGATCCCTGAGGGGCAAGGAATACCCTGCCATCGGCAATGCCGACACCGGCACGGCATTCACACGGGGCATCGGCAGCAGTGCCTGTACAGTCCCTGCGATGCCCGGTACAGTCCTGGGGGCAGAAACCCCCCCGCTCAATGTTATGCCAGTATGGGACCCATTGGCACCAGGGTAAGCTGGGAACTGATACCCACCCGCCTCGACATGACGAGGCCATGGCCACTGAAAGCTAACACCTGAAGTGGACTGTGATGTGGGGACATTAGCTTGAACCTGATACTCACTGGGTGCACCCCCGTGAGCCGCCCCCACTGGGGGTTCTGGCCCACGGCAGGCGTCAGAGCTCGCGACCGCAATCGAGCTCTGGGGCCACATCTGACCGCTCCCCGGCTGTAGTACAGGATGAACGGGGAGCTGCGAGACCGCGGCCGGCACAGGCCGTAGCGTCTCCAGCAGCTCAACCCTACTAGCCACCTGCTGCAGAGTGGCGGCCGTCGAGGTGGCAGGCAGGCAAAAGGGGGCCCCAGATGACATTGATGTCCCCCCCCCCGAGGGGTTGTTAGTGACCCCCAAGGATGCTTCCAGCACGGCTAAACGTGCCAGCAATGCATCCACAGTCGCAGAACCCCCGGTATAAGGCGGGCCAGGTGGGCCACACGGCCCACTGGATGATACACTGGGGACCCCCATTTGGGAGCCAGGCCCTGAATAGGGCCATGCCCAAAACTCTGGCCCATGAGGGGCCGGAGGCAAGCCCTGCTGGGTGACCGCACCAGGCCCTCCCCCATTGTCCGGACCCATGGCCGGCAATTGCGGGCCGGGGGCCGAAGCCCCTGCAGGGCCATCCTGAGGCTGGAGAGCTGAGGGCCATGCCCTAATCTGCCCCATCCCACCGGTAACAGTGGGTGCAATTGATGCGGGGCCCTGTTGCAGGGGCGCAGTCGCGGTCCTCTGACCCGAATGCTGCCCCCTTGCAAGCGCAGGGCCAGGCAAGGTCCTCCCTCTTGGCCGCGGCTTGGACGCCGTGGCCTTCCTTTTGGGAGGCATAGCTAAGAAGACGATCCCTTTCCAGGGATCAGAAACGCCGAAAAGGCTAAACAGCCGAAGACAAGGCTGGGGGATAAACGGAGAGCGACGGAGAAAACTTCTCCTCTCCGTCGCTTCTTCTAAAATGGCAGCTCGTCTGCCTCGTGGCCACCCCTTTTATAGCGGGGTGGCCACGCCCCCTAACTCACCCGGATGTCTGCGTCCGGGTGGGGGGGGCCGCAAAGAGCGCGGCGGCCATTTTGGCGCCGCGCTTGCATTCTGGGCTGCTTCTTTCAGCCTGAGGGAAGGTAAAAGCCACCAGCCCCTGGCCTGCCGAGAACACCAAGGCCACAGCTGCTCCTGGGCTGCTTCTTTCAGCCTGAGGGAAGGTAAAAGTGACCAGCCTCTGGCCTGCCGAGAACACCAAGGCCACAGCTGATTCTGGGCTGCTTCTTTTAGCCTGAGGGAAGGTGAAAGTGACCAGCCTCTGGCCTGCCGAGAACACCAAGGCCACAGCTGATTCTGGGCTGCTTCTTTTAGCCTGAGGGAAGGTGAAAGCCACCAGCCCCTGGCCTGCCGAGAACACCAAGGCCACAGCTGCTCCTGGGCTGCTTCTTTCAGCCTGAGGGAAGGTAAAAGTGACCAGCCTCTGGCCTGCCGAGAACACCAAGGCCACAGCTGATTCTGGGCTGCTTCTTTTAGCCTGAGGGAAGGTGAAAGCCACCAGCCCCTGGCCTGCCGAGAACACCAAGGCCACAGTTGATCCTGGGCTGCTTCTTTCAGCCTGAGGGAAGAGAAAAGCCACCAGCCTCTGGCCTGCCGAGCACACCAAGGCCACAGCTGATTCTGGGCTGCTTCTTTCAGCCTGAGGGAAGGTAAAAGCCACCAGCCCCTGGCCTGCCGAGAACACTGCCTTCGGGAGGGAGACTGGCGAGAACACCTGAGGCAGGGCGGCTTCTGGACTCCTGGTTGGGCTCCAAGGCCGCCTCCACCGCCTCCACCGCCGCTTAGCTGGTTTCATCTTCGGGAGTGGAGGCCGTTGAGAACATTGGATGTTTGTCTTCCATCCCATGGCTGGTTTCGGAGAGGGGATATTTTTCCCGGCTGTGCAGGTCCGTCGCAGCAGCTACAGGGAGGACCTTGTGCCGCCAGGACCGGGGGCGGGGAGGAGAACATTGGCTGCACCTGGGGTCGCTTGTGGCCCCAAAGATGGTGCACCCCGCCATCTATGCAGCCACGAGCCTTCTGCTGCCAGGACTGGGGTGGGGAGGAGAGCATTAATTGTACCTGGGGTTGCTTGGGGCCACAAAAGCGGCCCCCTCCACCATCCCGGCAGCCACAAGCCTTGCGTTGCCAGAACTGGGGCGAGGAGGAGAACACTGGCCGTACCTGGGGTTGCTTGCGGCCTCAAAAGTGGCACCCCTCGCCATCCCCGCAGCATCGCACCTCGTGCCGCATGGACCAGGGTGGGGAGGAGAACTATGGCCGCACCTGGGGTTTCTTGGCAGCCTTAGGGGTGGTGCCGCCCCCTCCCCATCACCCCCGTGGCCTTACAGCGCTTGGACCAGGGCCGGGAGGAGGAGACTCCCCTCATTGGAGTTCTGTTAGGGGGGGTGGAGGGAGTGAGAGGGTGTGTTTTAAGTGGGTTAGGGAGGGAGGGAGGGGGAGATGGCCTTGCCAGCCAGGAAGAGAGGGTGACACTCCATCTGGTTAATGGTGGAGGTTCCAGAGACTCATTTAGAGGTTGTGACGGGCATGGGGCGTTATAGCGGGAACTGTGGGGCGGGCCGCACTCGGGGAACACGGGACCGATGCTTAGTATATGTCCCACGTTCTGGCCCCCCGGTTTCACCTCTAGGTCCTGAGCATCTGATCCAGGGTGACCCCGCCCTTAGGCTGCTGCTGATGAATGCCAGGTCGGTCTGTAATAAGGCTCCCCTAATACAAGACTCTATTTTGGGGGAGCGGGCCGACCTGGCATGCATCACTGAGACCTGGCTGAGACCTGAGGATGGGGTGCCTCTATCAGAGATGTGTCCGGCCAGGTTCGGTGTTTGGCACCAGCCTAGGGATGTGGGTAAGGGCGGTGGTGTTGCCATTATAGCCAGGGAGTCATTGGGAGTCGCCAGGGCCACCGCTCCACAAATTTCGGGTTGTGAGGCTCTGCTCCTGCGGTTGGGCCCTAACGGTCAGTTGGGGGTCCTACTCCTGTACCTGCCTCCTTGCAGGGTAAGGGACTCCCTGCCTGGGCTCCTTGAAGCCTTCTCGGCATTGGCTTTGGAGTTCCCTAGACTTATGGTTTTGGAGGACTTCAATTTGCCTTCGCTGGGGTCTGGTTCCGAGGTGGCACAGGAGTTCATAGCTTCCATGGCAGCTATGGACCTGGCTCAGGTAATTCAGGGCCCGACCAGGGGCAGTGGCCACACGCCAGATTTAGTCTTTTTGTCGGGGCGGTGGCAGAGTGATCTGAGTTTACAGAAGCTAGACATAACACCTGTGCCATGGTCAGATCACTATCTGGTGGCTCTAGACTTTCTGGGGATGACACTTCATCGTAGGGAGGCAGGGTCTATTAAAGTGGCCCGCCCCCGGCAACTGATGGATCCGGATGGATTCCAGAGGGAACTGGGGGAATTTCCTCTGGATCGGTGACACAATTCACCTGAGGCAATTGTTGACCTGTGGTACGGGTCGATGACATCTGCCTTGGATGTAATCGCTCCACTACGGCCTCTCAGAGCCCGTGGAGCTAGGTCATCCCCGTGGTTCACTGAAGAACTACGGGAGCTCAAACGGGCAAAGAGACGCCTTGAGCGCCGCTGGGTGAAGACCCAGAGCGATTCCGATTGGACACTAGCTAGAGCCGCTATTAGGGCCTACCTAGTGGCGATGGGGGTGGTGAGGAGGCAGTACTTCACCTCCCTTATTGCCTCCACTGATAATCGCCCAGCCACCCTGTTTCGGGTGACCATGTCCCTCCTGGGTAGGGCGGGGCCTGTGCCTGGTTGGCAGGGATCGGCTGAGGACTTTGCTGACCATCTGGTGGAGAAAATCGATCGGATCCGCTCGGGGTTCAAACTTGGCGTGGACGGGGAGGGTCCGGGGGGAGCCAGTGCGCAGTCTTGCGGTGTTACCTGGGATCGGTTTGATCCTGTTGCCCCGGATGAAGTGGACAGGCTCCTTGCAGCGGTCCGTGCCACTAATTGTCCATTGGATCCCTGTCCCGCCTGGCTGGTAAAAGCCTCTAAGACGGTGACAGGTGGCTGGGTCGGGGCTATAATTAACGCATCTTTTCGAGAGGGGATATTTCCTGCACTGCTGAAACATGCTCTTGTGCGCCCCCCTCCTGAAGAAGCCATCCCTCGATCCAGCAATCCTAACCAACTACAGACCTGTCTCCA
Organism: Bradypodion pumilum; assembly: GCA_035047305.1. Classification (NCBI taxonomy): domain Eukaryota; kingdom Metazoa; phylum Chordata; class Lepidosauria; order Squamata; family Chamaeleonidae; genus Bradypodion; species Bradypodion pumilum. The sequence goes on along the minus strand of JAWDJD010000009.1, from coordinate 12,140,505 downwards.
ACCTTCCTTTTTTGGGGAAGGTTCTGGAGAAGGCAGTGGCACGTCAGCTGCAGGGGGTACTGGATGAAGCGGAATATCTGGAGCCATTCCAGTCAGGATTCAGACCTGGATATGGTACTGAGACTGCATTGGTCGCGCTGATGGATGATCTCTGGTGAGAGCGGGATGGCGGTCGTCCGTCCGTCCTTGCTCTTCTTGACCTCTCAGTGGCCTTCGATACCGTTGACCACGGTATCCTTCTGGAACGGCTCCAAGGATTGGGGATCCAGGGTACGGTGTGGTCCTGGTTTTCCTCATTTCTGAGGGGCCAGACCCAGTCGGTGTGGTTGGAGAGTGAGAGGTCGAGTCCTAGGCCCCTAAAATATGGGGTGCCTCAGGACTCGGTACTCTCTCCTCTCCTATTTAACATCTACATGAAGCCGCTGGGTGAGAACATCCATTCCCATGGGGTGCGGTACCACCAGTACGCGGATGACACACAGTTGTACATCTCGGCCCGTGGGGACCCCAGTGATGCAGTCAAAGTCCTTTCCAGCTGTCTGGAGGCTGTTGGGGTCTGGATGGGGGCAAATGGGCTACAGCTGAATCCTAGCAAGACTGAGTGGCTATGGATAGGGGGTCCTGTGTTATCCCGGGATCTACCATCTTTGGTTTTGGATGGGGCTGTTTTGCCCCAGACCAACCTGGTGCACAACTTGGGGGTCCTCCTGGATTCGTGGCTGCTGCTAGAAGAACAGGTGGCAGCTGTGGCCAGGAGGGCCTTCGCCCAACTTCGGGTGATTCGCCAGTTGCGCCCACTCCTGGACCGAGACGCTTTGCTCATGGTCACTCACGCTCTGGTGACCTCCAGACTAGACTACTGTAATGCACTCTATATGGGGCTGCCCTTGATGACCATTCGGAGGCTGCAGCTGGTCCAGAATGCCGCGGCCCGGGTGGTGATGGGGTGTGGACGTTATGCCCATGCCTCACCACTGCTTCGGGGGCTGCACTGGTTACCAGTTTGTCTCTGGGTGCAATTCAAGGTGCTGGTTTTGACCTTTAAAGCCCTACATGGTAGTGGGCCAGGGTATCTTAGAGACCGCATCGCCCTAAGGACGTCTGTCCGTCCAACCAGAGCGGACCGGAGGGGCTCTCTAATTGTGCCATCAGCCAGGGGGGCTCGCCTCTCTGGCACAAGGAGGAGGGCCTTCTCCGTGTCCGCACCAGCCCTTTGGAACCTCCTGCCTGTGGAATTGCGTCTCCAGACGGAGTTGTTGCCCTTTAGGAAGGAACTAAAGACCTGGCTGGCGGGCCAAGTTTGGGATGCGGGTGGGGATGGGGGTACCATTGGGTGGTTGGTATAGAGAAGTGTGGCTTCCCCCAAGGTCCCTTCGGTTCTTGCGCACCTTTTAGGGGTGGGGTTTTTTCCCCCAAAACTTTTAACTTTTTTATTATGTGTTTTTTATGTATTTACTGTCCGCTATGTAAACCGCCCTGAGTTGGGTTGTACCTGAGTGGGCGGTATATAAGCGTGAAAAATAAATAAATAAATAAATAAAATTCTTTGCTTCAGGATTCACTGAAGACGACAGAGACCACATGCCCAAAACAGAGCCTATCTTCATAGGGAGGGAAACCAAAGAATTAAGCCAGATAGAAATAACCAGGGAGGAGGTCCTTGCATGTCTTGTTAAACTAAATGCTAAAAAATCACCAGGACCAGATGGCATCCATCTACGAGTTCTCAGGGAACTTAAAGATGAAATTGCTAATATCCTAGCCAAAAAATATAATCTTTCCCTCAAATCAGGTTTTGTGCCTGATGGCTGAAAGGTAGCAAATGTAACACCAATTTTCAAAAAAGGATCCAGGAAATTACCGACCTTTCAGTTTGACATGTGTCCCAGGTAAAGTGATGGAAACCATCCTAAAAGATAGGATTAATAGGCACATAGAAGAGAAGGTGCTGCTAAAGGAGAGCCAACATGGCTTTTACAAGGGCAAATCATGCCTCACTAATCTGTTGGAATTTTTTGAGTGTGTCAACAAGCATGTGGATAAGGGGGATCCAGTTGACATTGTTTATCTGGGCTTTCAGATGGCTTTTGACAAGGTCCCGCACCAAACGCTCTTGAATCAACTTACCAGTCATTGAATAAAGGGACAGGTCTTGTCCTGGATCAGCAACTGGCTAAGGGACAGGAAACAGAGGGTAGCACTAAATGGACACTTCTCCAAGTGGAGGGAAGTAAAGAGTGGGGTCCCCCAAGGTTCAGTACTGGATATCAGAGTCGTAGGGGGAGGAAAATGCCTCACAAAGGCTGCATTGGGTGCTCAGAATATTTCTTTTTTTTTTTTTTGGGAACACCCGGCCGGGCAGACCTTCGATCCAGCATCCTGCTTTGCCTTAATTAGCACTCTTCACCCTATCCCGATTCACTGGGATACAGGGACAGAGTAGTTTTCATCATATGGCAGGTAATATTGATCACTTGGCAGAAGCTAGTCTTCTTAGTGCTGATGTTTATGACACAAGGCTTATGACTTGCTACTCCCCCTCCTCTCCTTAACAGACAGAGCAATCCCTCTCACCGACTTCTGGAAGGCTTCCAGTGTTGAAGCAATGAGGACAAGTGGAGCCACTTCTGCTCTGCTGGGTTTCCTTCTCCTTCTTTACAAAGGCAGGCTGGCTTTTGAAGATTTATTGAAGGAAACACAATACTGGATACAGATCTTAAATTAATCTACACTGCATAAAACACAAGCTAATAAAACAAATAAATGAAATAAATTCTTGCTAGCTCCCTAGCAGGCTCAAGCTTCTTGGTTTGGGGCAGTTCTGCCCCTCATGGTTGAATGTTAGCCCCGAAGAGTCATGTTGAGGAGCTGTCAGACAAAAGCTCCCGCTGAAATCAAGATCATGGTGTTCAGAGACAAGGGTTTCACCCTTGCTCCAGAAATGCCCCCTGAGTGCTCAGATTGCGCTCCTTTTATTGTGAAAAGGTGCTTTGGAATGTGGTGATCTAATGGGAAAGCACCTGTGTTCCCATGGGAATGGGATGTGCTGTCCTTGTGGACAGTTTGCAAGTGCAAGTGCCATCGGTTTGGCATGTGGCCCCCACCTTTTCATTCCCTGAGAAAATTCCGTTCTTCAGGTGTCCTGGCAGTTAGAGTTTGATTGACATGACTGGAGATGTCATCTCCCTCGTGGAGTAGTCAGCTGACCTAGCTGTCACTCTGTAACCTCGTGGTACTGCATGTGTTTCTTGGAATGTGTCTAGTCATGGACACTCACATTTCCCTCCTCCCATTGGGGAGGCAACTATTCTAACTATGCATCACTGTCATGTCAGACTAACAGCCTGACATTCCTATGTGCTTTAAAATGAGAGCTGGCTTTCTAAGCCTAAGAAAACTACAATATGTGTCTTAACACTACATGGATCAAATGTCACCTTAAAATTAAGACAAGGTCGCATGTGGAAACCATGCCACTGGGACCACTGCTTTTCAACCTCTTCATAAATGATCTAGAAGTAGGAGTAAATAGCAAGGTAGCCAAATTTGCTGACGACACTAAATTATACAGGGTAGTGAAAAATGGAATACTGTGTACAGTTCTGGTCGCCATACCTCCAGAAGGATATTATGGAGCTGGAAAAAGTGCAGAGGAGGGCAACCAAAATGATTAGGGGACTGGAACACCTTCCTTACCATCTGAGGCTGCAACTGTTGGGCCTCTTCACTCTTGAACAACGGCATCTAGTAGGTGACCTAATTGAAGTTTATAAAATCATGCACGGTGTGGACAAAGTAGATAAGGAAAAACTGTTTCCCCTATCGCACAACACAAGAACTAGGGCACACTCCATGAAACTTTTTGGTACTAGTTCTCAAACAAACGAGAAAGTACTTTTTCACCCAGAGAATCACTGGTCTATGGAACTCCCTGCCAGAAGAAGTGGTGACAGCTGTCAGTCTTGACAGCTTTAAGAAAGGATTAGACAAGTTCATGGAGGACAAGGGTATCAATGGTTACAATTATGGATACCTAAGGACAACCTCCGGGTTGGAGAGATAGGCAGGATATCTCTCAATGCCATTTCCAGGGAATCCTAAGCAGGTGAAGGTATCTGCTTGGGAATACCGTAAAGCAAATGGTGAGCCACTGTGTGAGACAGAATGCTGGACTGGATGGGCTGTGGCCTGTTCTTATGTTCTTAAGCAATGACCAGGATGTGATGTGTCTCCTAATATATCCAATGCTTTTCTGTGGCACCTGATGGTATAAATTTGTTCTAAAGTGGAGAGTGGACAGCCGAAAATACTCTCCGCTGTTTTAATAATTCTGTGCAACATTATCCTATCACGATGAGTACTACTCCCATACCACACACATAAGCCATAAGTGAGCATGCTCTCAATAGCGCAGCGATAGAAGGCAAGCAGCAGTTTTTGCGGAAGATGGTTTTTCCTTAAAGTTCTCAAAAAAAAAACAGTCTCTGCTGTGCCTTCCTCACAAGCCTCCTTGTGTTGGCACCCCAGGACAGATCCTCCTGTATCTCAATGCCCAGAAATCTGAATGTTGCTACCCTCTCCACAAAGATTCCATCAATCAAAAGTGGCTGGACACATGTAGGGAAACTAATACAGATGGGTGGATGGAGGTAGACTCAGTGATTTCTCCCTTTCCAGACTAAGAAAACCTTCACACACTTTTCATTTTTTGCTTCTTGAGTGCTGTGGATGTGTAGGGATGTTATTGAGACCAGTGTTCTCAACTTTTATTGTATTCTCTAAGAAGAGGGAGCCTGGTATTTCTTATTCCTTTGCCTTTGCCACTGAACAAATGGCCAAAATAAAACTATCTTTGGTGCTGTGCTGAACCATCTGAGTGGGCACAGTCACTGCACAGCAGTACTACCCAGAGAGTCTATTCGAGGAGAGTCCAGATATCAAAGTCCAAAAGGCAAGCAGAGGTCTGGTTACTGGTAGTCCGTGCAAGCATCTAATCCAAAGGGTGTCCAGGGGCATCATCATGGTTGGCAGAGAGGTCAGGGTCATGGCAGGCAGGTCAGGGTCTAGACAGGCAGTCTGGAGTTGAGCTGGTTGTCGATCTTTCGCACAAGACTTGTACCGATGCTGGCAGGCTGCAAGAAGTTTGCTTATAAGCCTCCCAGCTAATTGGTATCAGCTGGGAGCCTTCTTTGGTACTTCACTTTAGCCTGCCTGCATCTCAGGTGTAGCTGCTTTCTGGGCCTCTCCCTGACTGAGGGCTAATCACTGTCAGAGCCTGACCCCTGATCTGACAGGTCAACTGCTGGGGGAAACAGACTTGGGCCAGGTGCAGGCTGAGATCCATGGCTCAGGACATCCTTGGGTTCAGGTGCAGGAAGAACTGGGCTGGGCATCGGGGGTGCCTCCTGATCCCAGTCATCATCAGATTTGGAGGAGGGCTGTATCACAACAGGTGCCTTCCCATACATTCTTCTGCTCTACAGCAAGTGATGATGATACTCCTCCTCTCCTATCCCTGTAAGCCTACTTTCTATCAGATGTTTCTCATCAAACAGCCTCAACTGGGTCAAGTGCTCTCTTGCTTGTTGTCAGAGTCCAGGACATGGGCAACTGGCAAATAACGCAAGCACCAGACTCAGGGCAATCAGGCAACAGGTCAAACAGTAACTATGTATATATCATAGTCCAGATTCCAAGTCCAAAATCAAACTTGAGGTAGACAGGAATAAAGGGTTGGTCCAGACAATAAGTTGTAGTCCAAGCCATCCAGAATTCAGGTGACCAAGCAGGTGAGACAGAGTACTTTTGGGGCTGAAACAGGGCAAGGACTGGGTTCAAGGAGCAAGAATCCAGGTGAGGCATGACAACAGTCCACATGAATGGGCAGGAAGTCTTCAGGAACAGAAAACCTGGAGGAAGGCAGGAGATCTTCAGAGGCAGGAACCAGCAATATTTCAGGAGTCAAGCAACCACAAGTCCTATAACCTTCATTAGTGATACATCTTCTAGGTGGAAGAACCTGTTCTTATATAGCTCAGACTCACAGGGCCTTCAGGTGGAGCTTATGATGGTCCTGAGCTTTGCCTAGCCCTCTCAAGTGGGGCCTAGCAGCTGCTGCAGGGTGAAAGTCTAAGCCTGTAAGTATTAGAGCTGCCTTACAGGCTGGTAATTTAATGCTGAGTGCATCACAAGTATGAGTTAATAAAGTGGTCCTGAGTTTAAATCCAACACTGTGTCTGTCTCTTTACTCGGGGGTTGGGGGGCAAGGGATTCCGTCCAACAGCATATGCTGGAGGGTGGGGTTTTGCCCTCTTCACCTGGGAGGAGACGGTGCCTGCACAACATGCCCGGAGGTATGCTGGCTGGAGGAGAGGAGCCAGGTTGTCTTAAAAGGCGGCCCCTCCCTAGCCTCGGCCTCCTCCACATCAGTAGGCATGTGGAAGCCCACCCACCCTCTCTTAAATCACAGTGTGGGATTTGCTTGTCACTTTGGGGCCATGTGGGTATTGTTGCACTGGTCCCTGATTGACCTTTGGGACCATGGTGTTTTTGCCCACTTCACACTGTCATGGATGGGGTATAATTTGGTTGATGTCTAAATTCTGGTCACTTTGGTGGGTAGTGCTGGGTAAAATGGTAGATGAAGACCTAGGATTATTCAGGAATGGGGCATGGTGTGGCAAACAGCTGGGAATGCATAAACCTATGCTTCCTTTCCTGGCTGGTTGGTATGCTGATGGGCTGTTGAACCAGGATGAGGACTGTTAAAGAACAGGACGGTCCCGGGGAGCCATTTTTCACCTAGATGTGAGTAGAGAAGGTGAAAGATGATTACCTTTATTCCATCACTTAAACCAGCACTACTCAGTCCCCGTTGAGGTAATGGAGAGTTACAGTTGATAAAATTATTAGTTAATAAAGTGGCCCTGAGTTTAAATCCAACACTGTGTCCGTCTTTTTACTTGGGGTTGGGGCAAAGTTCATTTATTCTTGCAACAACCTGTTTCCTTTGACACTTTTTCAGTGTAGAAAATTCTCTTCCACTTCTCGATCCTAGTAATCAAATGTTAAGAAGCTAAGTGTGTGTGTGTGTGAATCAGGCTTGTAAATATGAGATTTCCCAAAATAATAATACAATGGTACCTCGCTTAAAGAGTATAATGCATTCCATGAGATTGCTCCTTAAGCAAGTTGCTCTTTAAGCGAAACAGTTGGAAAAAGTGCTGCCACTGTACTGTAAGTGACCAATTGTGACTTCTGGCAGAGGGGGAGGGATTATGAACCCCAATTTATTTGTTAAGTGAGTTTTTGGTTGTTTTTTTAGTTGTTAAGCTAGGGAGCCCATTGAGAGAAATTTCTGCTATTTAAGCAAGTTAGTCTCTAAGTTAGGTGCTCTTTATGCGAGTTATTACTGTAATAATAAACTCCAGATTTGTCCACAAACCATTCCCCCTTTCCCCTTTTCATGTTTTGTAACAGTGGGTGAGGAATAGAAATGCAGACACTTGTGGTTATTTTAGATAAATTATTCCTCGCCTGCAGACCTATTTGAAACCAACTGCATGAGGTCAGCAGTAAAGGAAGATTATTTTCCTCCTAGAGAGATCCATGGATGAGAGTATTATTTCACAACATTATGCTTATGAATCCAAAAAACAGTGGGTGTCAAATGAAGAGTACATTATCTAAAGGTAGGGAAGAGCAGGCATTATTTGAACATCATAGACACTGGAAAGAGAAAGTTCTGCTGCCTGCTAATATAGATTAATTTCCTGCAGAGCATTTCCTAGTTTTAGCTTCTTCTCCCTTTGCCAAATAATATCTGGCAATAAAAGTATAAAGAACATAGTTATAAAATAATGATTAAACTGTAATATAACTATTATATGTTCTTTGTACACATGTACTCCTTCAATAGACCAAAGGGGGCTAATTCTCAAAGCATGTGATTTCCTTCCCTTCATATCTTTTACTTTGCTTTGCTTTATGATTAGTCATTGAAAGGTACACACAGCCTTAATTTCTGGATCTGATTGCAGTGTCACATTATCTCAGTGTCAGAATTAAAGCCATTTTAATAATAGTGTTTTGGCTGAGTCCTAGGGAACCTCACTTAACTCTAATCCCTAGATGATGGGGTCAATGTCCTATTCAGATGTCAGGAAGCTGTTGGGGTCTGGATGAGAGACAACGGGCTACAATTGAATCCCTCCAAGACTTAGTGGCTATGGATAGGGGGGCCCATATTATCCAGGGAGCTGCCAACTTTGGTCTTGGATGGGGCTGCTTTGCCCCAGACAGACCCGGTACGCAACTTAGGGGTCCTCCTGGATTTGGGACTGCTACTTGTAGATCAAGTGGCGGCTGTGGCCAGGAGGGCTTTCGCACAGCTTTGCATCATCCGTCAGTTGCGTTTGCTTCTGGACTGGGACTCCCTGCTCATGGTCACACATGCTCTGGTGACCTCCAGGCTAAATTATTGCAATGCGCTCCACATGGGGCTGCCCTTGACGACCATTTGGGGGCTACAGCTGGTGCAGAATGCAGCAGCTCGGGTGGTGAGGGGTGCGGACGTTATGCTCATGCCTCACCATTGCTTCAGAAGCTGCACTGGTTACCAGTTTGTCTCCAGGTGCAATTCAAGGTGCTGGTTTTGACGTTTAAAGCCCTACATGGTAGTGAGGCAGGATACCTAAGAGACCACATCGTCCCAAGAGTGTCTGTCTGTCCAACAAGAGCGGACCGTGTTGTAATGCTCCCCCCTGAGGATCGGAGACCCCATGACAGAAGGCTTGTTTATGTGGCATTCTGCTGGCCAAGTTACATTTGCCAGCCTAAAAAGTTACTACGTACATGGGTCCCTGTTTTGGGAACTGATTAGCGGATTTGGCGAGACTCATCATTTTCGCCCTATCTCAGAGTCCTTGAGGCTCTGGGCACCTATGCATAGCTATTTGGTCTAGCTGCGATTTGTCTTTACCCAGCTCAGTCCATGGACATGAGCTGGATACCTTGTGGTGTTTGCTAGACCTTGAGTCTCTACTGGGTGTTTCACCTTAGGACATTTGTCCTACTTCTCTCAGCATCCCCAGCCAAGCAATATGGATTCTCTATTGCTACCTAATGCTATTGGCCCACGATCCAATTTCCCTTCAAGCCAAGCCAGGTTGGTCTCAAGCTGCCATGCATATCCCGACAAAGCCATTGGTAAAGGTTAATAGCCAATCAATAATGCAGGCAACCCACAGGACTGGAGGGGCTCTCTAATTGTTCCATCTGCCAGAGGGGCTCACCTCTCTCGCACAAGAAGGAGGGCCTTTTCCGTGTCCGCACCGGCCTTGTGGAACCTCCTGTCAGTAGAGTTGTGGGAGCAGACGGAGCTGCTGCCTTTCAGAAAAGAGTTAAAAACCTGGTCGGCGGGGCAGGTGTGGGGCCCTGATGGAAGAGTGACCCCTGCCTGTTGGCTTATAAAATAAAGCCTCCCCATCTTTTTAATGTGGGCAGTTTTAATGTGGTTAATTTTTAATAGGTGGGTGGGTATGTTGGTGTTTTAATTGTTTTTAATATGTATGTTTTAATCCTGTTGTGAGCTGCCCTGAGTCGGTTTCGCCTGATTGGGCGGCATAGAAATTTGAGTTATAAATAAATAAATATGAATAAATAAATAAATAAATTCCATAGGATGCCATTAGAGTAGTTAACATGATATAAAATGGTTATAAGAAATCACTACAGGCTCATGTGCCTATTTAAGAGATATAGATAAAGTTGTTTCCTAATTAATTTTGAAAATAAAGTAGGGACAGAACCAGGTGTCGTAGACACTTCAGGAATGGTCCAAAATGTTAGCACTATTAATGTCTTTGTGAGGTTGGCAAGCCTCCAGCTGGGATTCTTGAAAAACTTCATTTACTTTTAGGATGTTTCCATTCTTTCAGACTGTAGTAGAAGAAGAGAAGCAGGACTGCCAAGTCACCTCTGTTGAAGGTCCAGGATCCATCAGATTCTTCTCATCATCATCCCATATGTTGCTGTAGCTATTCTGTCATGCTGTAGGAAAGGAGAAGTGGAAAGCCTAGTCATTGCAGGTGCACCCCCCAATAAACGACTCAGACACTGGTAAAAGTGGATAACGGCATTGGGCGACATTTATTGATTCATGCCCTAGTCCGAATTATAAATTTCTATTGGTATTCCACCAATTATAATTCTTAAGGCAAGCAGGCCGAAGTAACACTGGTAAGGTTCCACCCAAAATTGCCAACTGCAATTGGTTACAATGTATCCATTTGTATCAATTTGTTTGTTGACAACAAACAAATTGTTGACCGTAGTCAATAATCTAACTACTGACCCCACCCTCTGACACGTATCCGTAAAATAACGGGGTGATGCCTGCTGCCTAGCTCGTGCCATCACCCCATTGCCTGGTTCATCGTTGACCGGACAACGTTAACCAACTTGTGCCTGTCTAGTGTTGTCCAGTCAATTGCGAACCTGCCGGATACCTGTGGGTCATAAATGTTTACCTTACCAGTGCTACCCGCCCATGTGACCAAAGTCAACAGCAGCAGCAAGAAAACCCCTATGTCAAACCATAGCAACAGTGTGGGATGGGCAAAAAAGCCAGGACCCAGAAGCCAATTGTAGGTCCCAGCCAAAAATTCCCACCCAGCCCCGAAGCGACCAAAATATCACACTGTTAACTAGGGAGGGGGTGGAGGGGAAAAACTTCTCCTCTCCGTCGCTTCGCAAAATGGCAGCGCGGCTGCCTCGTGGCCACCCCTTTTAAAGGGTGCTGGCCACGCCCCCTAACTACCCGGATGTCTAAGTCCGGTGGGGGGGCCGCAAAGAGCGCGGCGGCCATTTTGGCGCCGCGCTTGCATTGCAGGCGCACCCCCCAATAAAGGACTCAGACACTGGTAAAAGTGGATAACGGCATTGGGCCACATTTATTGATTCATGCCCTAGTCCGAATTATAAATTTCTATTGGTATTCCACCAATTATAATTCTTAAGGCAAGCAGGCCGAAGTAACACTGGTAAGGTTCCACCCAAAATTGCCAACGGCAATTGGTTACAATGTATCCATTTGTATCAATTTGTTTGTTGACAACAAACAAATTGTTGACCGTAGTCAATAATCTAACTACTGACCCCACCCTCTGATGCATATCCGTAAAATAACGGGGTGATGCCTGCTGCCTAGCTCGTGCCATCACCCCATTGCCTGGTTCATCGTTGACTGGACAACGTTAACCAACTGGTGCCTGTCTAGTGTTGTCCAGTCAATTGCGAACCTGCCGGATACCTGTGGGTCATAAATGTTTACCTTACCAGTGCTACCCGCCACACGGGGAGGCTTCAATAAAGGCTCACCGCCCCCCCCAGACCATCAGCTCGGTCGCCAGGCCTGCTTGCAGCACACCCAGAACGAGGTACATACCTCCAGCTGACAGGTGGACCCCTTCTCCTGCCTATCAGCAAAATTTTTGTGTAAACCTATCATCCGGTCTCCAATGGCCGTTACACGGCCATGCTCTGAACGGGACGGAGCCACAGCTCCGTCCACTGACTGCCGGAACAGTCTTAACTAGGGAGATCCGCATCTCCCCTAAATTGGTGTCTCGGCACGATGTTAGACCATAGCGACCGTATGTAAGCCATACAAGATGCTAGGTCACAGCCCCTCGACCGGTTAACAACAGCAGCGAGCCGTATGAAATCGCTGCCGCCGAGGCGCCTGTAAAACATTGGGCAGTCCAGCATCCCTATCAGACAGCAGGAATGGCCACAGTTCCCGCCCCATGTGCCGCGCATACCATACCATAGCCTACATGCGGATGCTCACAGCCCAGCCGGGGTCCACTCTCTGTCGCTGCAGCATAACCTGCTGCCCAGTGTACATAGCTGCGGCCCACCAGCCCCCTGCCACCGGAATGCTGAGACCCCTAGGATCTGTAAAAGAGGAGAAAAAAGGTGAAGGACATAACTAGGTACTCGTACAGTGAGGGGATGTACATATCTGAAATTGTGCGTAGACGCATATCCTCCGTCGAGTACCCCAAATGTAGTTGCGATCAGCGCGACGCCTATCTTAAGTAATGGTGCCAAAACGGGCCCCACACCGCGAAATGCGGCACCGGTCACCCTCAGGGACTGCACTATGGCAAGGGTAGACCCGTTCCGGTGGCAGAAAACAGGCTGGGGCGCACAGCAGGCACTGTCGAAATTCAGGTAGGGCACCAACCGGACAGATGTCTGAAAAACTTCGTAGCAGTATACACCACTGCCTACACCGTGCTGAATAACCCGTGAGGACCGCATCCCCACTCAAGCCCACTCATGTATGACAGGAACATCTTCGAGTTCCAGTTCCCTACGATACACATCCGCCTTACACAGGTGGCACCAACTCTGGCACCCACTCACTGATGCGGAGCGCTCCAACAAGGCTACCGTGGTAGCTGCGTGGCCAAGAGCCACCTCACACCTATCTGAACATAAGCAATGCCAGCCTTGTGCAAGGTGGGTAGAAATTCTGAACAGGGGTGACGCGCGTAATGGCGGCGGACACGTTCCCGTGTCCACCCCTCCCAAACACGACGCCTGAATGCAGAGTGATACGCCTTACGCGTGCGAGGTGCCAATGACATGTCCGGTTCCCCTCTCCTCACCAAACGTCCAACCATCAGCCAAAAAGGCGAGTGGAGTCCCTCTGCCTCCAGAGTACAGCATGGAACCAGGTGATCTGCAGTGGTGGAGAGCAGCATTAGAGTCATTACAAACACCCATCACATGTCTGGCATAGAACGGCACCTTAGGCATAGGCTTCTAAATATAATAGACAGATTGATGTCATGACCCTGGGGGATTTGCATGTCTGGGTGTGGACAAAGAGCACCACTGCCGCATTGTCACACCGAACTTGGGCCACTGAGTATGCCCACCCCTTTTCACCATAGCATCAGTGCTCTCCAAATGGGAAAACGCAAGGCAGGTAAGATCGCAGGGCGATCCATGCGCCCACCCCCGGAGTACACCCCATAAGTCCGGGAGCCGGAGGTGTCCGGCCGTACTAGAATCTAGGGCAGACCACTAGGTCTGATCTCCCATAAGAGACCCCTCTAAACCCAGGAGTAATTTGAGCCAGAGCAAACAAATTAAGGGGGCAATGAATTAACTACAAGTCCCAAGGGCATACTCTATGTTTGGCAATCAATGCCAAAATCGCTATGGGCATCCAAGCCACCGTATGAGTGGTAAACCCGGATGCCCATGCGACAGCATCAAGGCGTAGATGCGATGCCAGAAAATGGGACCCCGGTCTATTCAGGCGCCAAGGGGACACCCAGTTCCCACCTGAGTGTCTGAATCATGATGAGGAGACGCGCACACGTGTCCAAGCCCCGTTTAACCCCAGACCAAAAGTCGTCGAGGTAATGGGCTGGAGACCGAGGCCCCAACCTGTGAGCGAATGCCCACTGAATGAAAGTCCCACATCGGTCGGGTGCTGAACCTGAATTAACACGATCATAAAGGGGTTTGGCCTTATCTAATTAAAATTCCCCTCAAAACCTAAAAACCCGATGGGCCTAAATCCTGAAGTGCACTGGCAAAAGGCTGGAAGCCGAGTGCATAGCCCACTGTGCCAAAACAGCACCAGAATTGCATGAGCGCACCACCCACAGTAGCCATGGTAACTACGAGTACCTGACTGGACAAGGTCATCAGGAAGGGCATCCCTGAACGGAGCACCCACAGGGTAAGCCAAATGTAGGAGTATATTACATCCACCCTTTTTCTAGGTCGGTATGAGCTTCCAGGGGGTACATTCGACTAAGGAAAGGTGGTTCGAAGAAGGGCCCCCCGTTACTCACATAGCCCCCAATTTCCTAACCGTGGACAGTGGGGCCTCCTCTCCGTTACCCAGGAAGGGAACCAGATTAGTAGCATCCTGGGGCCCCCAGCACCCCCGAACAGATACAAAAGCCACATTGGAAAACCCTACGGCAGGTCTCCCGCCCCATCCCTTCTCGGATGAACTGAGTGACATCCCTCCAGGCCGACTGTACTTGGGGCGGGGAGGGGCTTATGACTAAGTTAGCTGCTCCAGACGGAGCTCTGATCGCCCCTGTGCACCCCCACCTCTGCCTCGTAGCCCACCAACCCGCAGGCCGGCGGAGGCGGCGAGAGGGCCGGCGCAAAAAGGGGGCACTGAGTTGGTAACGACCGTGGTGCTTAGTACAGACATAGTCAGCTGAGCCTGCCGAACAATAGTAGGCGGGCTGGAACCCCCCGCCCGACCAGTTTGCATGGAGCCAGTGTCCAAACAGGCCGCTGCTCGGCATGCCCACCATGGTACCCCATCACCCGGCACCGGTTCCGTGGGAATGATGTACACGAGCACCCTTGCTGACAGGACTCATCCCAACTCCCCTCGGGATAGCGAGCCACCCTCGTCCACATTCCTCACCATGAGCCAACTGTCATGGGCCCATCCGCTCGACATCAGGATGGCCCAAACAGGTCAAGCTCTGCGGCGTACCCCATCTTTGGCCCCCTCCTCTGGCCCGGACAGTCAGGGGAGGGAAGAGGAGCCCAGCTGAGCCTCATCTCTGCAGCGAGGCTTGAAAAAGCCACCGCCAGCGCACCAGAGACGCCCACACCATCTTTGGCCCCCTCCTCTGGCCCGGACAGTCAGGGGAGGGAAGAGGAGCCCAGCTGAGCCTCGTCTCTGCAGCGAGGCTTGAAAAAGCCACCGCCAGCGCACCAGAGACGCCCACACCATCTTGGCCCCCTCCTCTGGCCCGGACAGTCAGGGGAGGGAAGAGGAGCCCAGCTGAGCCTCGTCTCTGCAGCGAGGCTTGAAAAAGCCACCGCCAGCGCACTAGAGACACCCGTACCATCTTTGGCCCCCTCCTCTGGCTCAGACAGTCAGGGGAGGGAAGAGGAGCCCAGCTGAGCCTCTCCCCTTGGCCCGCCGGGCGGGGAGTATAAAGGACCGTGATTCCACCTTTGGCTCCCTCCCCCGCCCTGTCCGGCGGGGGTGGTGGGAACGCAGCTGACCAGTATTGCCGCGGCTGGACTTTTCCACCAAAGTTGTACCACCAGAGTTGCCGGTCCATTTCCTGGCCTTAAAGGCCAGGTCATCCTCTTCTTTGGCTCCGTCAGGGACGTGCAAGACATGGGGTTCTGTTTTGGGGATATTGGTGGCCGAAGGATTGTGTAATTAATTTTGCTATGTTATAACTTAATTTTTTTTTTGAGACATGTTTTCTTTTCTGATTTCATTAATGTATTGTATTATTATTGTATTGTTGTTCGATGCATGACTTATGTATCCATGCTCTGATTATTGTATTTATGATGCATCTTTGCCTGATTGCTTTATTTTTGTTACTGTGTTTCAGGGTTTGCTGATACTCAGTTTATATGCTGTTTTTATAGGAATTGTGTTCATTGCATTTTTGTTCCGAATGTATATTTATTTTTATTGACATTTTGTATGTTTATTATATTTTGTTTTGTTGTATTCTTAATTATGTTGGAAGCCGCCCTGAGTTGGCCTACAAGCTGAGTAGGGCGGGGTACAAATTAAAATTTGAATTGAATTGAATTTGAATAGGTACAAGGTATGCCGACAACCAGTTGACCCCAAGGTGCACGGTGGCTAACGACTATGGGACATATCTTTGTCTCAGCCGTCCTGTCCTCCTTTCTCCACCCAGTGGGCTCACAGTGCAATAGGGAGAATATCCACATGTCCCCCTCCAGCCCTTGCCCTTCATGGCCTGCAGCCAATAATCAACTGGGGCCAGTAATAGCCGTCCATCGGGAAAGCCCTCAACGGCACGTTCTGTATAAACGTGCCTACGCAGCAGGATCCAAACAGCCCCTGCGATGCTCAACACTGTTCCAGAGGCGGACACCCAAGTGCGTGGTGGCTTACTACGGCGAGACCACACCATGTCTCTGTCCTCATGTCCGTACCTCCTATCCTTGTTGGGGTCTCAGTTCATAGGGAGAATATATCCACGTACTCCCCCCCCCCACCAAATCTTTTCCCTCATGAGCTGGGGCAGATAATCACTGGGGGGGGCATGAATAACCAGTCATCGGCAATGCCATTGCCGGTACATGATGTACCCCGGACGTACACAGCGGGACCCGAACAGCCCCCGTGACACTACGTACCACCCCAAGGGCGTAAACCCCCACCCCAACGTCGTGCCAGAATGCAAGTAAGGGGCACCGGGATAGGATGGCGAGTGAAGCCCCCCAGCCTCAAATTGGCGAGGCAAAGAGGCCTGAACCACCACTGGTGGGAACGAACTGTGATGTGTGTGCATTCAACTTGAACCTCATACTTACAAGTTGCACCCCCGTGAGCCGCCCCCACTGGGGGTTCCGGCCCACAGTGGGCGTCGGAGCTCGCGACCGAAATCGAGCTCTGGGGCGACCTCCAACGCACTCCTGCCGCAGTTCCAGACAAACGGGGAGCTGCGAGACAGCGGTGGGCACAGGCCGGACTGTCAAGAGAAGCTCGACCCAGCTGGCCGCCTGTTGCATAGTGGCAGCAGTCGAAGTAGCCGGCAGACACCTAGGTGGGCCAGGTGGGCCGGATGGCCCACAAGGTATTGGGCCAGAGGCCCTAATTTGAGAGCCTGGGCCAGAATAGGGCCATGCCCAAAACTCCGGCCCCTAATTGGTAAAATGTGCTGTGATCCAGCACCAGGCCCTCCCCCCAATCGTTCCGGCCCGTGGCCGGCAGCCGTGGGCCGAGGGCCAGATCCTCTGAAGGGCCGATCCCTAGGGATGCCTCTAGGGCCGCTACATGGGCCAGTAAAGCGCCGCCGCCGCCGAGCCCCCTACATGAGAGGTGCCAGGTGGGCCGTACGGCCCACCAGGCAATGGTCCAGGGGCCCCTACTTGAGAGCCAGGCCCCAAAAAAAGGGCCATGCCCAAAAACTCCGGCCCCTGAGGGGCCGGGTTAAGCCCTGCTGTGCATCCGCACCAGGCCCTCCCCGCTGCTCAAAACCCATGGCCGGCAGGTGCGGGCCGGGGGCCGAAGCCCCCGTAAGGCCAGCCTGGCACTGTAGGTCCGCGAGGGAAGCCTCTGGTAAGAGGTCCTGTTGAGGGGGTGCAGTCGCGGTCCGCCGACCCGACTGCCGCCCCCTGAGCCTTCTCTTTAGGAGGCACAACGAAGAGCGATCCCTTTCCAGGGATCAGCCAACGCTGCCTACTGTCACTGGCTGGGAAGCCGAAAATTAAGCAGCCCAGATCCCGCTAAGGGGCTGCAGCCCCGAAAAGGCTTCCCTGAGAAATGAAGAGCGACGGAGAAAAACTTCTCCTCTCCGTCGCTTCGCAAAATGGCAGCGCGGCTGCCTCGTGGCCACCCCTTTTAAAGGGTGCTGGCCACGCCCCCTAACTACCCGGATGTCTAAGTCCGGTGGGGGGGCCGCAAAGAGCGCAGTGGCCATTTTGGCACCGCGCTTGCATTCTCTCAGCTCATTTGGTGCTTTCTTTCTTTGAGCAGTTCCACTCCCAGCTGCCAATAGTGAGATTTTCTTTTTGTTATATGCTGCTATATATGTTGCATGTTATATGTCGCTATATTATACCACCATCACAAAAACTACTTCAGCAGAATTCTCATCCACAGCCATGGTTACCTCTCAGAAAAGGAATTACCAGGTGCTTGGCCTGGGCCACTCACACAATAGATTATACTAGGCCTGAAGGGTAAACTCATTATCAAATGTGCAATAGTTGTCTTGCATCCATTTGCAATTCAACAGGGTGAAGCTTCACTGCTGATCTGAACAATAGATATTACCAGTTGTAAAAAAAAAACCCACATATCTATCTGTTATGCTAGGGGTTCTCAACCTATGGCTCACAGGCTGGACCCAGCCCACAGCACCATTTCATGTGGCCCACTTCGCCACCACCGCCAACGGAAGCGGATGCATTTGCAATGTTTACAACAGCACATTTACAGTTGTCATTGATGTCATAAACATGTTTATGACAGCCAAGGATGCATTTTACAGCAGCGTTTATGATGGGGGAACCACCAGTCCAGCCCTCTCAGCTGTCTGAGGGGGTGTGGTATGACTCATGGCTTGAAAAGACTGAGAACCCCTGTGTTATGCTAACCATTCTGAACCTCTGTATCTGTTGTGTATAAATTGATCACAAGCAGAAAAACGGCAAAACAGTGTATAGGTCACTAAAACAATGAGAAACTGAGGCAATGAAAAATTGATTAAAACACAGTCTTGACATTCAAAAAGTAAGTTTTAATGCATATACTTCTTAGATATTTGTAGTCCAAAAGGTAAGTATTTGATGCATATACTTCAAGCAAAAACTCTTCTTAGATTCTTAAAAGTCAATTAATAAGTGCTACATGAACCAGTGCAAACCCAAATGATTGTTAGTTTCTTCACAGTAATCTTGAAATAAAATTTGTTTGTTTCACATAAAGGTAGACTTGAGGTGTGTTTCGTCACAATAAATTCATAACAAAAGGAGTTGATCCAAATTAAGATTGATCAAAGCAGTTCCGGTATAACTAGCTTTCAGATGTATTTTTCATCAGGATATCTATAATATGATACAAAATATATAACAATTCATTTACGGAACAACAGTGCACTTGGTTAGAAACAATACAATATACAGTGATACCTCATACAGCGTCCAAACTTGGTTCCACAAGTTTGGACTTTATACGGATTTGGACTTTGTATGAGGCATGCAAAATCCTAGCTGCAATGCCTCATACAACGTCCAAATCCTTGCTGCAATGCCTCATACAACGTTGTTTCTATAGAGATACATTGTACTGTAACAGCACAGACTTCAGGGCAAAGTCAAGGAAACTGACAGAACTTTAAGAAATCATTGTCTAAAGGCTAAATACATTACAAAAACATGTCAAACAACCCTGATTGTCCAAAAACCGGAAGAATGCTGCAAAAATCCCAGGAATGCTTCTAAAAATTCTGATGAAAAAATTCCAAAAATTCCAAAATCATGCTCAAAACCACTCCTAACACTCTTCACCTCATGCAAAACCCACAAAGGCAAGTGTGGTGCCAAAATGGCCACCGCACTCTTTGCGGGGGGCCCCCACCATGGACTCAGACATCCGGGTAGTTAGGGGGCGTGGCTAACCCCTTATAAAAGGGGTGGCCACGAGGTGGCCCCTTCGCCATTTTAGAACAGAGACGGAGCGGAGAAGTTCGCTCCGACGCTGCTATTTTGACTTTTGCTGTCCTTGATCGGGGATATCTCTCCTCCGATCAGTGCGTATAGGTTTGGGTGGCCATGGCACCCAAACGGAAGACTCCCGCAGCCCCGCGGCCACGTGTAGGGGGAAGGGATCACCCTACCCCCTTGACCACCTCACTTAGGCCACCATCGGGCCAGCGGGCTCATGCGGGGGCACCAAGGGGGGGCGGCAGGGTTCCTTTGACCACTGCCACCAATGTTGGTGACCAGGCCCCTGCCCCCCTGCCCAGTCGTAGGGCTCAAGCGGGGGCTGTGCGGGCCTGCTCCCCAGGGGTTTCTGCCCCCATTGACTCATCTGGCTTGGGGCATGGTGGCCCAATTGGGCACGGCGCGGGATCGCGCCCCATTATCGCACCAGCACACCATGGGCCAGATTATTTGGGCTGGCCATATTGCGGCCAGGGACTGCCGCATGGCTTTCCCCCTCCACCTAGTTAACCATTGCCTGGTGGGCCACCCGGGCCACCCGGGCCACCTTATCATGGTGGGTCAGACACTGTTGATATACTGCTTGCCTGCATAGCGGTCCTCGAGGCATCCATGGGGATCACCCCATCACCACTGGATTATGGGTTTGGCCATTCTTCGGCCATGGCCCATAGGCCTATTCCGGCCTCTCAGTGGGCCATCAGCTGGGTTGAGCTGCTGGAGGCCATCAGGCCAATGCATGCTGGCACTCCGCAGCTCCCTGTCCGGCCGCCCCAGCAGGGCATCCCGTCGTTGACCGGTCCTACTTGGCCTGGACGCTCAGCGGCTCAGAGCTCGATTTCCATTGCGAGCTCCGACGCCCGCCAGGGGCCGGAACCCCCAGTGGGGGTGGCCCAGGTGGGTGCAACAAGTGAGTATGCTGGTCAAGTAGGCACACCGATGACACTGACACATGCTACTGGTGGGGTGCAGTGGCCCTGGCCTCACCAGTCTGCTGCGGGTGGCCAGTTCACTGCGCAATACCCTCTGACCTCCGGGGCTCCCAACTATTCTCAGGTTTTGCCGGGGATAACCGCCCCATTGGTTCCAGCTCAATTTCCCTGGGGGCGACAGGGCCCATTATACATTCCTCCACTTCACTCTGTGCCGACTACGGCCATGCCGATGGCCGGCTACTCCCTGCCACTGGGCGAACATTTATCCCAGGCCACCAGGGAAAAGATATGGCGGGGGGAATATGTTGATATTTTCACCCTCCTTAACCGTGAACCTACTAAGGAGGAGAAGGAGGGGCAGGATGACAGGGACAAGGAATTGTCCCGTCGTCGTAAGCCCCCTCATACGTGGGCCATCTGGTTACCGGCCTATTTAATATACATGGCAGTATATCTTAGGGCTCGTCCTGATTTGGCCATTCCGATGGTCCAGTATCTGGACAATATTTACCGGGCCGTCGTTGATTTCCCTGGCCCATCATGGTTGGCCTATGATGAGGAATTTAGGATGAGGGGGGCCCTTCACCCAGAGATGCAGTGGGACGAGCCCTGCCAGCAACTATGGCTCCTGTATATGACCCCTACACAGCTGGCGCCTGGTACCACTGCGGCCATGCCGTACAGCGGTCTGCCACTACACAGGTTCCCCGCCAGCCGGCGGGGCAGGGGGTTTCAGCCCGCCTGCTGTGTTGGAGCTACTCTGCCAATGGAGTGTGCAACAGGTGCCAGTGTAAATTTAGGCATGAGTGCCCTTCCTGTTCCGGCCCTCATGCTGCCTCCATGTGCCCGTGGGCCGGTGGGTTAGGGGAAAGGGATACCAGGGATCGGCCAGAGCTCCCTCTGATGCCGCTACCCATTCAAAAGGCCCCCTCCCCCATTAATCTTAGCATGCTTGAACGGTGGCTACACGTATATCCTAAACAGGATGATGTGCTCTATCTGCTAGAGGGTTTTACTTTTGGCTTCCGCATCCCGTTCAGGGGTGTTCGCGCGCCTCAGGACGCCCCGAATTTGCTGTCTCTTCGGGGTAATGAGGACATTGCAGAGGAGAAGATAGCCAAACAGGTTAGAGAGGGTAGGGTTGCTGGACCCTTTGATACACCCCCATACCCAAATTTAAAAGTATCCCCTCTGGGCTTAGTGCCGAAAAAGTCCTCAGGTGAATTTTGTCTGATTCACCACCTTTCTTACCCTGTGGGTTCCTCGGTCAATGACGCTATACCGGATGACCTTTGCTCGGTCCGGTATACGTCCTTTGACCAGGCCTTGCAGATGGTATGCTCATGTGGTCGTGGGGCGCTATTGGCAAAGTGCGACATCAAATCGGCATTCCGATTGTTGCCAGTGCACCCCGATGACTTTGAGCTTTTAGGTTTTTGTTTTCAGGGAAAGTTTTATGTGGACAAGGCTATGCCTTTTGGCTGCTCCATTTCATGCACGGCCTTCGAACGTTTTAGCACCTTTCTTCTTGGGCTTTCATTCGGAGGTCGGAATCCCGGTCCGTGGCACACTACCTCAATTATTTTTTGTTCGAGGGTGGACACGACTCGGGCACGTGTGGACGCCTGCTTAACATATTTCAGGGGCTCATGGAGGAACTTGGTGTTCCTCTGACACCTGGAAAGACAGAGGGCCCAGCCACCACTCTCACCTTTCTTGTATAGACATTGACACCGTTGCTCAGACATCCAGGTTACCCATGGAAAAGGTGAGTCAGATCTCAGATGTGATTTTGGCAATGCTTGCCAAGCGCAAGGTGTCTCTCCGGGAGTTGCAGGTGCTCCACGGCCACATCAACTTTGCATGCAGCGTGGTAACACCAGGTAGGGCCTTTGCCAGGCATCTTTGTGATGCTATGGTGGGTCTTTCAAAAAAGCACCACAGGGTCCGGCTGACTAGAGGTTTGCGGGCTGACCTGTTGGTTTGGCTCACGTTCTTACAGGGCTTTAATGGCATTTCCTTTTGGAGGGCTGAGCGTATGGTCAGCCCTCAGTTCCAGGTCCAGTCGGATGCCTCAGGTTCCCTCGGGTATGGGATTTATTTTTAGGGTAGGTGGGCCTACAGTAAATGGCCTCAGGAATGGCTTGGCTCACATTCCTACAGGACTTTAATGGCATCTCCTTTTGGAGATCTGAGCTTATGATCAGCCCTCATTTCCAAGTACAGTCGGATGCCTCCGGCTCCCTGGGTTATGGGATTTATTTTGAAGGACAGTGGGCCTATGGTCAATGGCCTCAGACATGGCAGGGCACGGGCACGGATCATTTACGCGATCTTATGTTCCTCGAGTTTTTTCCGATTTTAGGTCCACTTATGCTCTGGGGGGACATGTGGGCTAATTCCGTAGTTCACTTTTGGTGAGACAATGCTGCCGTAGTGCATATTGTTAACGCCCTAACATCTAAGTTTCCCAGAGTCATGGCCTTGGTTCGACAATTTGTTCTTAGGTCCTTGCGCCTTAATGTGCTCTTTACGGCCAGACATGTGCCAGGCATTAACAATGATATTGCTGATGCTTTATCCCGCCTGCAGATCTCCCGGTTCCATGCCTTGTCTCCAGATGCAGAGGAATTTCCCTCTCCACTCCTGGCCGAGATGTGGACCTTTGGCGAGGAGAAGTGAACCGGGCGATTGGCATGTCTTTGGCACCTCGCATGCGTAAGGCGTATCAGCACATGCTACTTAAGTTTAGGGCTTTTTGTAGGGAGAGGCAGATGCCTGACATGTGGCCGATCCCGGTTGACCATGTTTTGCAGTACATGGTGCAACTTCATGCTCAAGGTTTAGCCCCATGCACCATTGCCACCAGGCTCTCGGCCTTGGCATTCATGGCTAAGGCATGGGGCTTTACTGATTGCATGGGTGACTTCCGTATACAACATGTGTTGGAAGGGTGGACACGTGAACGCGGCCACCGCCCAGACACACGTCAGCCTGTTTCACCATGTCTTCTGACACACCTTGCTCAGGGCTGGCATAGCCTGTGTTATGATAGGTATGAGGAGTCTCTTTTTCATGCAGCTACCACTGTAGCTTTCTTTGGAGCTCTGAGAATCAGCAAGCTGGTCCCACTTTCAAAAGGGGACATGTCTCATAGGGCACTGGAACTGGAAGATGTATCTCTCAACCAGGAGTGGGCTCAATTGAGGATTCGTTCCTCAAAGCCCGATCAGCACGGGAAGGGTTGTAGTGTGACGCTTCTACGATGCACGTTTGCTGACATCTGTCCGGTTGGTGCCCTACATGCATTTTTGGCAGTGCGTGGTTCACACCCTGGCCTGTTGATCTGCCACCAGGATGGGTCCCCCTCTTACCAAATTCCAATTCTGGAGGGTTACTGGGATGGCACTTCACAGTGCGGGCATCCCTGGGGCTCGTTATGGTACCCATTCATTTAGGATAGGCGCCGTGTCAACTGCAGCTGCATTTGGGTACTCGGAGGCTGATATACGTCGGATGGGCAGGTGGGGATCTGCGCGCTTTTCTTTGTATGTATGTCCCCTCACTGCATGAGTGCCTCGTTATGCCCTCAATTCTCTGTCCTTCTTTTACAGACCCTGTGTGTTTCTGCACACCGGTGGCAGTGTGGCTGGTAGGCCACAGTTATGTGCACTGGGCGGCACAGTACGCTGCTTCGTCGGAGTGGGGACCCCATCTCGGGCTACGTGCATCCACACGTATGCAGTAGTATGGTGTGCGTGGCATGAGGTGGTGGGAACTGTTGCCATTCCTGATGTCCATTAGGGATGCCGGACCGCCAGATGTCCTAATTCTGCACCTCGGCGGCAATGATCTCGCACAGATCACTGGCCTTGCCTTAAAGATGTTGGTGTGCAGTGACCTGGCATTCCTTCATCATTTATGGCTGTACACACGGTTGCTATGGTCAGACATTGTGCCGAGACACCGTTATAGGGGAGACATTGACCTCTGTGGTCTGTTGAACAGGGCTGTTGCCCGGTTCCTTACGGAGAATGGCTTCGGTACAGCCATTCGTCACCAGAGGATAGGGTTGCAGGATTCTAGCCTGTATTCTGGAGATGGGGTTCACCTGTCAACAAGAGGTATGGACCTCTTTCTGGAGGACATGCAAGCAGGCCTGGTGACCAAGTTGTCGGTCAGGGGGGCGGGCAGTGAGTCATTTCATTCATTCATTTTTCATTTATTCGATTTATACCCCGCCCTACTCGACCAGGGCCGACTCAGGGCGGCTTACAACAAGTAAATCAAATACAGTATACAAAATTACAAATGGTACAATGTTACAATACAGCAAATTAAACAATAAATATTAGAAATAAAAACACAGTATAACAGCAATAGCAACAATGTGATCAATATAATCAAAGGATATAATTTCAAAAATACCAAAAAATACAGAAATGCAATAAAGACATAAGCAGCAATAGTAATACAATAATTAATCAAAAAATACAGTTAAAACGATCAATACAAAATAAATACATAGGCCAGAGGGCACAAAAGGAAAGTCCTCAATTCCAACTGCACAGCAGTTGCAAGTAGCCCAAGAACCCCAGAACAGTGTAAGAGTTCCAGGGTAGGCGGGAATCCCTCCTCGCACCGGCGGTGGCGGCGTCCTTTTCACCCCTCCGACCAGGTGTGGTCCGGAGGGGCGGCGGGCGCAGGTGACCCCAATCCCCTGGAGCGGTGTTGGAGCTCCAGGGCAGGCGGGAATCCCTCCTCGCACCGGCGGTGGCGGCATCCTTTTCTCCCCTCCATCCATCATCATGGATGCATCCCCGTGTGGTGGGTAGCACTGGTAAGGTAAAATCTATGACCCATAGGTATCCGGCAGGTTTGCAATTGATTGCCCAACACGTTGATAGGTACAGGGGAAACAGGCTTGGCTGGTCAAGGGTGACCCATGAACGGGGTGATGCTAGGAGCTTCACAGCCTGCATCACCTTGATATTTTAATGGATACATGTCAGAGGGTGGGGTCAATAGATAGTATATTGACTTCGGTCAACAATTTGTTTGTGACAACAAACAAATTGATACAAATTGATACATAATAGCCAATTGCCATTGGCAATTTGGGTGGAATCTTACCAGTGCTACTGCGGCCTGCTTGCCTTAACGAATTACAATTGGATGATACACCAATTGAAAGTTATAATTCGGACTAGGGCATTATTCAATAAAAGTGGCCCAATGCCTTTAATCCAATACTGTTGTCTGAGTCTTTATTTGGGTGGATGCGCCTGCAAAGCAATGCACGCATGTGTCCTGCCTTTTATACTGCCCAGGCACAATGCAAACTGGGAAAACCCCAATGCCTCATACAAAGTCGCACGACTTTGTATGAGGCAACTTTTTTCAAGGAATTAGGCGATGTTGTATGAATCCGATGTTGTACGAAGCGGACTTTGTATGAGGTATTACTGTATACACATGAGTCTTTATTAATAATATTATTAACAAACCGTGAAAATTGGAGAAGAGCAGTATTATTATCAAAAGTGATTTTGAACACATTAACTCATAGAGCAGATTATAAAAATAAAACAAATTAGTAAATACATCAACATACTTTTCTAGTATTAACTTAGCCTCACTCAGCAAGCATAAAAAGCATAAGAGTTAGTCTACATAAGGTCCTCTACATACCAGTTGTTTAATAAGCATCTGGAGCCCCTTTTCTGAACTTCTTTTGTGCTCACGACATTGAATCAGAAACTACAGCCCGGATGTTAATATACTATAGCAAAATAGTACATGTAAAAGTGATAATCACAATGTCAGAGCTGTGTAAATTCATTTACAAAAAGCAAGTCAAGTCAAATTCACAATTTAACCTCTTATGTTCCATGGTCCCGAACTTGTACATGTAATATAAGAACAAAAGAACAGCCTTGCTGGAACAGGCCACAGCCCATTCAGTCCAGCATTCTGTCTCACACAGTGGCTCACCATTTGCTTCAGGGTATTCCCAAGCAGATGCCTTCACCTGCTTAGGATTCCCTGGAAATGACATTGAGAGATATCCTGCCTATCTCTCCAACCCAGAGGTTGTCCTTAGGTAATAAGCCTCCCTTTGGAGTAACTTCCTATCTATATTGAATTTTTCAAAACGTCTCAGTGAAACAGTTTCTAAGGCCAA
The DNA here is from genome assembly GCA_035047305.1 of Bradypodion pumilum. NCBI lineage: Eukaryota > Metazoa > Chordata > Lepidosauria > Squamata > Chamaeleonidae > Bradypodion > Bradypodion pumilum. The sequence goes on along the minus strand of JAWDJD010000009.1, from coordinate 12,114,156 downwards.
TGAAAGCGGATGCATTTGCAATGTTTACAACAGCACATTTACAGCTGTCATAGATGTTGTAAACATGTTGATAACATTCGAGGATGCATTTTACAGCAGTGTTTATGGTGGAGGAACCACCAGTCAAGCCCTCTCAGCTGTCTGATGGGATGTGGTATGATCTGTGGCATGAAAAGACTGAAAACCCCTGTTGTTATGCTAACCATTCTGAACCTCTGTATCTGTTGTGTATAAATTGATGCCAAAAATCTTCACTTTTATTTCTAACGAAGTTTACTTGATCCACAAAAACTAATATTAAAATACAGCAGTTAATCTTTAAAGTACCAAAACATTTTTGTCTTTTTGTTTTGTTTACTTTTTGATATGCTTGAAACAGACTAACATGGTGACTATCTCAAAAATTGTAAATAAGAGCCAATGCTTGAGTTTGTTTGTTTTTCTTACAATTGACTTTTGCAACCTTGGGAACCTTTTCAGCTGAACAAAGAGAGAAAAACTACAAGGGAAAAATGGAAAGAACATCTTGCTGATTCTAAATATATGAACATGAACTATCAAAATGTGATTCACAATCAGGAAAAATCCCATGATGTGCCAAATTGAATGGTATATGCATACATAGTCCTATGCCTCCAATATCTCATGTTGCTTTGTTCCATCTGACAAGCTATAGCAACATAAAGATTCAAAATTCAATTGTGGTGGTGGGGGGAGCAGATTGGACTTTACAGAGGTTTTTTAACCATTTCTATTATGCCATATTTTTCTAGCCCTGAATGCTGCTTTGACACTCAATGATGGCAGTTAGAGAAATTGACAAAGATTTTCTTCTCGAAAGGAAAGTTAGATGTTGCCATCTAACAGCCTTTGAGAAAGAGGGAGATTAGCATATTGCTTTGCTGTACCCACGCCCCCAATAATGACACAGACACAGAAACTTTTGGATTATAATTGGGCCACATTTATTTAAATTCAAACAAGGCCGACCTTAACAATGGTTAAGGATCAGACGGGCCGCAATAGCACTGGTAAGGGGCAAATCCAATTAGAGTCCTAATTAACTGACTCTCACACCTTGTTACTGTGGTAACAACATGACAGCCTATGCCAACAACTGGCTTCAGCGGAAGCATGTTGTTGACCTACTCTATGTGTTGCCTATCTAATTTAAGCTGGCTGGCCATACCAGTTTGGCTAACCTTGTCCTCCCTATGGCCAACCAACTGTATTTAACCTGTTAAATGTTAATGCAGTTGCCCCTAACCAGTGCTATCTGCCAGAAGTGACCAAATCTGGCACCAGAGAAAAAAACCCATAAGTCACCCCATAAGTGGAGTGGGCAAAAAGACCAAAAACCAAGGAGCCAATCAGGTTCAAGGCCAAAAATTCCCACTCGGCCCTGAAGTGACCAAGAATCACACTGTGACCTAAGGGAGGGGGTGGAGGGTAAACGCACCGTGGCCCAGCCAAATTCGAAAGAGGGGGGCATTGGCCCGGCCACCCTTTATAAAGGGGGAGCCGGCCACGCCCCCTCTCCCAGGCTGTGCCCGTGCCTCAGGGGCGGGGCCAGCAAAGCACACGGTGGCCATTTTGCCGCCATGCGCTCCTTCTTCTAATTTTATTACTGAACTAGTTTGAATTACTGCAAATAAAAGGGCATCTGAAATGCTTTTGACAGTTATATTTAAAATGGGAATTAATCAAAGATCTTTTGTTTACCTGTTACATGTTAAAGAAGACAGAGCTATATTTTTCTCATTTGCAAATATTGTATTTGTTTTTGCCAGTCCATCTGTTTTGATAAAATATCCCTCTTGACTACTTTCCATTAAGGAAAGCATTAATTTTGCTATAGCCATAGAACTACAGTGTGGTAACATCTTCTTTGCAGAAGGACAGACTCTTCCTTTTGATGAGGACTCTTGAGTGCTTCAGAAAGCAATGTTGGCCTCTCCAAAACTCCAGACCAAATGGATGGGACAGGGGTAAATTAGGACTAAGTAGACTCCAAGTGCCTCCTCCCTCCAGACATGCATGGCATCTAGGAAAAAGAACCGTTTGAATCAAAAAATGTATCAATATAGATGTATGTTTATTTCAAAAATGATCACTGATGATAATTGTATAACCAAAAATGTCAATGAGTTTCTTTTGTTAATTCTCACAAGCAGTTTTAGCCACACTCCAACAATTTTTTCTTAGAATAATCAGTATTAATGAATACGATCAATGAACAAAAACTTATTTTCTTTTCTTTTGAAATTGGAAATTGTTTCTTGTATGTTGAAATAAAGTCAAATATAAGCATCTGTATCTAATATTTCTTAATCTTTTAAACACCAATCCTGAAACCACAAAGTCCATCGATAATGGATCTTTTCAAAATATGCAATTTCTTCATCAGGAGATTATTTAGTATATCTGTAAGAATAACAAATATCATAAGGAATTTTTTCTTCATAAAATATATAAATAAGCACTTCACAGTTCAGTTTAAATCATTCTAGAATGATACAAATCACTGAGGAACTTGAACCAAATTTCTATATATTTATCTATATGGCATAATATTTATGATATGCCTGATATTAATAGCCTGGTCGATACCTCTTACCTTCTTGATACTCATCCATGTATATAGCCTCAAAACTGCTGATTCTCATTGTGGGCTAATGAACATCAACGAAACACAGTAACTAAGGGTAATATATATGCTTCCTGCAGGTGGAGATGTAGTTGCATAGCCTAGGACCTATTCATTTGAAATTTACTGAATATAAGGATCACAGTTCTATTCCTTTTCTAGATCTATAGGTCTTTGTTTTCTCAAATAATGAGATCAATATGAAACTTTGTCGCAAACCTACTGATAGAAACATTTATCTTCAGTAAAATTCATTCTACCCTTTTTTTAAAAAAAACAATATACCATTTTGTTTATTTTCTATTGTCTTGAGGAATTCTACAAGGACATCTGATGTTGAGGCTGCAGTTGAGTCTGTCAAAGACTTTGTTTCATACAGGCTATCCTGAGGAAGTAGTTGTCTCTTACCAGGGTGAATAAAACTCCAAGACATAAATTATTTCAGTGAAAACAAAGGGAAGGCACATCTAGCATACACTGGTCGATAGATTTTACACCGCTGGCTAACAATATTAAGAAAATAATATTTAAACATTGGCACATCATTGACGATGTCCCAGGGTGTAAAGGGAAACTATTTGTGGGTTTCCGCAAGACTAGGACATTAGGCAATATGGTATCTCGCTCAGATTGTGTTTCGAATACAGGGTCATCTAAAATCAAGAATAAGGATCATTGCAAGTGTCATAACTGCAGTGTTTGCAGGTTTGTATTGGAAATCAAGGTCTTGTCTTTCCCTGATATTAGGTTTACGTTGACATTGAAGAATTTTTCAAATTGCAATACAGAAAACTGTGTGTACCTCTGGTCTTGCCCCTGCAATTTAATGTATATTGGGAAATCTACTACACCAGTGAAGGTTCGCATTGGCAAACATCGATCAAGAATATAGAATAAAGTGATGCAAGCACCCCTAGTTTCCCATTATGTAGAGAAAGGGCATACAAGGAACCCTTTTAAATTTACTGTTACAGAGGTCGTCCATTCTAAACCATATGAACAAATAAATCTAGAGAAAGTACTCCTTCATAGGGAGGCATTTTATATTTACAGATTAAGGACTATGCAACCTTTTGGGCTTAATTACGATCTGGATCTTTTGTGTTTTCTATAGCTTTATTGTATGTGAATTCATGAGTGCAGATCCCGTTTCATTTTACTGGTATATATTTAAGCAAATTGGATAGGTCCTAAGCTATGCAACTACATCTCCAACTGCAGGAAGCATATATATTACCCTTAGTAACTGTGTTTCATTGACGTTCATTAGCCCATAATGAGAATCAGCAGTTTTGAGGCTATATATGTGAATGTAATAAAATTTAAAAAACAAATAAATAAATAAAGATAACGGCAAATAAAAAAATACAGATAACACTTAACACCCGTGCTGTACAGAGGAATCTGTGTCAGTTCTTATTAAGTCTTTCCGATTACACTCTATTTTATCCAGAATTTACACGCTTCAGGGTCGGGTTTTGTTCCTTCTTCATTAGTCAGGGAGAATTCTACAAATGGTTTCCATATATCCCAAAATCACCTCTTGCATGTTAAACCTTTTTGTTTTTGGTTCAGTTCCGTAGTTAGTTTCTCATTCAATGCCATTTGCCAAACCTCACTGTACCAATTACTTATGGTTGGGAGTAGTTCATTTTTCCAATTACTGGCAATTATTTTCCTGGCCACTACTAACAACGTAAGCAGTAGATCGTTTCATAGTATTCTCATCCAATTTTAGTTCTTCAGTCTCACCTAATAGTACTATTTTAGGGTTGAAAACCAGTGCCTTGTCCATACTTTTTATCACCTTCTCTTCAATCCTATTCCAATATTGTTTGATCCGTGGGCATCCCCACCACATGTGCAGGTAGGTCCCCCTCTCTACTTTGCATCTCCAATACAAGTCAGATTGTAATTTATTCATTTGATGTAATCTAACTGGTGTAATACCATCGCCAAGGAATTTTACTATTGTGCTTTTATTATTTGATGGATAATTATTTAGTTATTCTTTGCAACAACCTCCTATTCCAATTTTCCTCCTTGATTTTAATTCCTAGATAATTCTCCCATATTTTTCTTAATGCCTGCCAAGAACTTTTTTCTAATTTCAATTGTAGGTATATTATACCTGCAATACCCTGTAATTTTTTCCTCCCACTTCTAATTTAGAACATAAGAACAGCCTTGCTGGAACAGGCCACAGCCCATCCAGTCCAGCATTCTGTCTCACACAGTGGCTCACCATTTGCTTCAGGGTATTCCCAAGCAGATGCCTTCACCTGCTTAGGATTCCCTGGAAATGGCATTGAGAGATATCATGCTTATCTCTCCAACCCGGAAGTTGTCCTTAGGTATCAATTATAGCCATTGATACCCTTGTCCTCCATGAACTTGTCTAATCCTTTCTTGAAACTGTCAAGACTGACAGCTGACGCCACTTCTTCTGGCAGGGAGTTCCATAGACCAGTGATCCTCTGGGTGAAAAAGTAATTTCTCTTATTTGTTTGAGAACTAGTACCCAAAAGTTTCATGGAGTGTCCCCTAGTTCTTGTGTTGTGTGATAGGGAGAACAGTTTTTCCTTATCTACTTTGTCCACACCGTGCATGATTTTATAAACTTCAATCAGGTCACCTCTTAGACACCATCGTTCAAGAGTGAAGAGGCCCAACCATTGCAGCCTCAGATGGTAAGGAAGGTGTTCCAGTCCTCTAATCATTCTGGTTGCCCTCCTCTGCACTTTTTCCAGCTCCATAATATCCTTCTGGAGGATATTCAAATATTAAATCCTTAAACGATGTTAAAGCCCTTCTTATAAATGGTAATTTCCTGATGTTCCTATCCCACTCATCCATTTGTATCCTCTGAAACCAGTTGAGATCTAGTTTGTCATATACTTCTTTTTTGATTCGAAAATTGTTACAATTATCAGTCCATTCATCCAATAATAATAATCCTACTATTTAATAGAATTTCTCTTATCTCTTTCGATGGTCTCAATGGGAAAACTCTAACATCTAAGATTTCTAGGATAGGAGACCTATTAGGGGTGATATTTGCCTTTAACCTTTCCCAAAAACTATATAGTGTCTTCAACGTATAGTTGTTAATCTTATTTTTATTTGGGAATTCTCCCAGAAATAGTTCCCCTTTCAAGCCTTTAAATTCCAATCTGTCAGGTTCTAAACTTTTCTCAAATCCATGCGTTAGGTATTTTATCACTCTTATCAAATAAAATGCTTTGTAGTAGTTTTTAATATTTGGAATGCCTAAGCCATGTTTAGAGATCCTGGGGCTTTTGCCACTGTTACAAAAGGTGTTGATTTTTTTGCCACTTTTTAAGTTCTGATTCCTTGATGACTATTGGAAGATTTTCCAGCAAAAAGTTTATTTTAGGTATAGTTTTCATTTTACATATACTGATCTTTCCAAACTAAGACACTTTCATCGTATTTAGTTGTATAATCGTATTTTAACCTCTTTTTCAAATTTGTCATAATTGATCCTATAGAGATATTTAACCTCTTCTGATACTAATATTTCCAGATATTTCATTTTGTTGTTAAATTTAATTTTATACCTTTCTCCTAATTCCTTTTGTTCTAAATCTGAGTGATTACAGACAATAGCCTCCATCTTGTCCCAATTGATTTGTAACCCTGTGTATAATTCAAATTGCTTCAAGGGGACTTTTATTTTCTTTATCCCATTTAATGGGTCCTTAATTGCCACCAGGGTATCATCTGCAAATAAGCTTACTTTCTTCTGCCCTACTCCTTTTATTTCTTTGTCTTTTCTAATTGTGGAGGCTAGCATTTCAATTGTTAGTATGAACAAAGTGGGTGATAAGGGTTATCCTTGCCTTGTACCTGCATTCAACTTTATAATATTGCTTAAAGAGTCATAAGAACATAAGAACATAAGAACAGCCTTGCTGGAACAGGCCACAGCCCATCCAGTCCAGCATTCTGTCTCACACAGTGGCTCACCATTTCCTTCAGGGTATTCCCAAGGAGATGCCTTCACCTGCTTAGGATTCCCTGGAAATGGCATTGAGAGATATCCTGCCTATCTCTCCAACCCGGAGGTTGTCCTTAGGTAGCCATAATTATAGCCATTGATAGCCTTGTCCTCCATGAACTTGTCTAATCCTTTCTTAAAGCTGTCAAGACTGACAGCTGTCACCACTTCTTCTGGCAGGGAGTTCCATAGACCAGTAATCCTCTGGGTGAAAAAGTACTTTCTCTTATTTGTTTGAGAACTAGTACCCAAAAGTTTCATGGAGTGTCCCCTAGTTCTAGTGTTGTGCGATAGGGAAAACAGTTTTTCCTTATCCACTTTGTCCACACCGTGCATGATTTTATAAACTTCAATCAGGTCACCTCTTAGACGCCGTCGTTCAAGAGTGAAAAGGCCCAACCGTTGCAGCCTCAGATGGTAAGGAAGGTGTTCCAGTCCCCTAATCATTCTGGTTGCCCTCCTCTGTACTTTCTCCAACTCCATAATATCCTTCTGGAGGTATGGTGACCAGAACTGTACACAGTATTCCAGATGGGGCCTCACCATAGATTTATAAAGAGGCAAAATGACACTTGCTGACTTATTTTCTATACCCTTCCTAATGATCCCTAACATTGAGTTTGCTTTTTTCACTGCTGAGGCACACTGGGTTGACACCTTCATTGAGCTGTCCACCAGGACACCAAGGTCCCTTTCCTGGTTTGTCGCAGAGAGTTCAGACCCCATCAGTTTATAAATGTAATTGGGGTTTTTTGCCCCAACATGCATCACTCTGCACTTACTGATGTTGAAGCTCATTTGCCACTTACCTTTATCCTGGTCTGACTCTCCTTATACAATTTAATAATTTAAGTTAATTTAATATTTCAACTTGTTCGCCACCCACTCTGACAAGCCCAACTCAGGGCGGCTTACAAAATTTAAAACCTCATACAGTAAAACCCACCCACATTAATAAGCCCACCCACCCCAAGAAGCAGAAAGAGGGCACATCTCATGTTAAAAGCCAGTGAGCAGAAGGCACATTGCCCTCAGGGCTCCATACCTGCCCCACCAGCCAAGTCTTAAGTCCTTTGCCATATCCACACCCCAATAACAACACGGACACAAATATTGGATTGAAAATTGGGCCACATTTATTTAAATTCAAAATGGTCCTACCTCAACAACGGTTAAGGATCAAACGGGCCGAAATAGCACTGGTAAGGGGCAAATCCAATTAGAACCCTAATTAACTGCCTCTCACCATTTGTTACTGTGGCAACAGTTGAGAGGCTCCATCAACAACTGGCTTCAGCGGAAACATGTTGTTGACCCACTATGGGTGTTAAACTATATAAGTCATTTGGCTGGCCATACAAGTTTGGCTAACCAGGCCCGTTTGCAAGGAGGATAAAAAGAGGTCCATTCCCCTTTCCAACAAATGCACCCCGTCCATGCGATACAAACTGCAGTCTTGTATCCTCAACAAAGGGTGTGGGACAATGGTCCCCAAAGCATTAGCATACAGGTAACAGGCCACTGCCCTGTTGACTGACCTGCGGGCCCGGTCAATGCCGCGGGGGTCAAGGCCGCCCCGGTAAAACACTTGTGGTACCATCTGCAACCAAACGATCCACACCTGTGGCCAGGACTGACCCAACAGGGCAAGATCTCTGTGGATGGCACATGCCAAGTCCAAACCTGTGACCTGGGCCAGGTCATTGCCTCCCAGGTGCACAACCAGGACATCCGGTGGACCTTGATCACTGAGCGACCTGAGGAACGGGATCAATGCATGCCAACGCATGCCGAACCATTGAAGCAGCGCCACTGCACCGATGCCCAGGTGTGACCCCCATGCAGTGGACACGGCGTGGCGGGCTGCCCAGTATACATAGCTGTGCCCAACAATCCACACCCTCACGGGCATACTGGCACGTGCCGGAGCTGCAAGAAAAGAGAAAGAAAATGCACGAGCAAAGCGCTATTGGGAAAGAGGTCAGAAATACGAGTGCAAGCGACCCGAATCCCACCTCCCCATGGCCCTAATAGCATCATCGCTGTAACCACATGCAGCTGCAGTGGACACTGCACCAATCCTGAAGGAATGCGTTCCAAAACAAACCCACTTTAAGCTCAACCTTGTCAATGCCGCACTGGTCACCCGCCAAAACTGGTACCTGGTCAAAGGCTGGGCATCTGAATGGCAGAAAAGGGGGCCCTGTCCATCACCGCGCACTGCCAAGAAGGCACTGAGGGCCCTGACCGGGCAGATAACTGGGTTGCTGCATGTGTAAAGTGTAAGTGTGCTGCCCCTGCCAAGCTGGTCAGTTTTGGAAGAATGGATGAAGAGCCACAACCATTCCTGAGTAGTGGCGACATCAGCCAGCTCCAATGCCCTACAGGAGGTATCACTGTGGGACCGCACCACCAGCTCACTAACCCGAAGTGCAGCAAAGAAAGCCAGTGTGGTGGCTGCGTGGAATAAGCAGGCCTCATAATAATCCCTGCAGACCACCGACCAGGCTCCAGCCATTTGCAGTAGCACATCAGGGGAAATCGGGCGTCGGGCTTCAGTGTGTGGGCCGCGTTCATGAGCCCACCCTTCCAAAACACGCTGGACTCTAAAATCCAATGTGACATCCACCATACCATTTACCTTTGCATAAAAAGCCAATGCTGAGAGGCGGCCTGCAATGGTCCTAGGTGCCAAGCCACCAGCATGTAGGTGGACCATGAACCGCAATGCATGATCGATAGGGATAGGCCAAACTGAAGGGAGGAAGGCATCGTGGCGAAACGCCTCAAAAGCCCTGTGCATGGTAGCACATGCCTTACGGGTGCTGCTAGCCAGCGACAGACTGATGGCCCGGTTCACTTCCCCATGCCAAACCTCCACATCTTGGCCGGGATTGGTAAAGGCAGGTCGTCGGCCTCTGGCGCCAGGGTCCGGAACCGATCTATCTGTAGGTGAGACAAAGCATCAGCAATATCATTGATATCCGGGACGTGCCTAGCCTTAAAAAGTATGTTGAGGCGCAATGCACACAACACAAAATAACGGACCATGGCCATCACCTTACGGGAGCGGGATGTTTGGGAATTAATGATGTGGACAATGGTCGCATTGTCGCACCAAAAATGGACCACTGAATTAGCCCAGGCTTTACCCCACAGCAGGAGGGCCCCTAAAATAGGAAAGAACTCCAAGAAAGTAAGGTCCCTGAGTACGGCAGTGCCATGCCATGACTCTGGCCAACTGCTATATGACCAGTGACCGTCGAAATACAGCCCATAGCCAAACGCTCCAGATGCATCCGACTGGACCTGGAACATGGGGGTGGCAATGCATTCATCCCGACAGAATGAAACCCGTTAAAGCCCGAGAGGAATCCCAACCACACCTGTAGGTCATCCCTGGTACCTCTAGTCAATCGAACCCAGTGGTGCTTCTTGGACAACCCAACCATAGCGTCACACAGACACCTGGCGAAAGCCCTGCCGGGGGCTATGACCTTACAAGCGAAGTTAAGGTATCCATGCAGCACCTGGAGGTCGTGGAGAGATCCCTTGTGTTTGGCTATCAAAGCCCGAATCGCTTCGGAAACGTGAGCTACTTTGTCAAGGGGCAACCTGGAGGTCTGGGTGATGGTATCGATCTCAATCCCCAGAAAAACTAATTTGGTTGTGGGACCCTCCATCTTTTCAGGAGCCAGTGGCACCCCCAATTCGGCCATGAGTTCCTGAAAAGTGACCAGCAGGCGCACACACTCACCTGTCTCGGCAACAGCCCCGAACAAAAAATCGTCTAGGTAGTGTGACACTGAACTGATCCCAGAGTGGCGGACGAAGGCCCAATGCAAGAATGAACTGAAATGCTCAAACGCAGAGCAAGAGACAGAGCATCCGAAGGGCATGACCTTGTCTACAAACTACTGCCCCTGAAAACGGAAACCCAGTAACTCGAAATCATTTGGGTGAACAGGCAGGAGGCGAAAGGCCGACTTGATGTCACATTTGGCCATCAGCACTCCCCGGCTGCATGCCCTGACCATGCCGAGCGCCTGGTCGAAAGATGCGTACCGGACTGAACATAGCTCGTCCAGTATGGCGTCGTTCACTGATCTACCAGTGGGATACAACAAATGGCGAACCAAACGAAATTCACCAGCAACCTTTTTTGGGACTAAACCCAGGGGCGAGACCTTCAAATTAGGGAAAGGAGGTGCATCAAAGAGCCCAGCGACCCGGCCCTCGTGCACCTCCTTGAATATTTTATCCTTAGCCACATGCTCCATTCATTTTAAAGAAAGTAAATTAGGGGCATCCTGTGGCGAATGCATTCCCACGAAAGGGATGCGAAAACCCTCGGAAAAACCTACCCAGATATAATCCGCATCCACCCTCTTAGGATAGATGCGAAGCCAATGCACCAAAACATTCAGCTTAATCGGGGAGGGGGCCTTTGTTAGCTGCCGCAGGGTCAGTGCTACCCCGGCCGGGTCCCTGTTGTCCTCTGCCCCTGCCATGGGACCCCCCCGGATCTGGTGCAGGCAGTAGCCAGGTGGGGCCCTGAGCAGATAGAGCATTCATGCCTATACCTGCATTTTTTGCGGGAACATCCAGCCGCGGATGAGTAGTTCCAGCACAACAGGCAGGCTAGAACTCCCTGCCCCGCCGGCAGGTGGGGTGATTGTGCAGGGCCAGGGTGCTGTACGGCATGGCCCAAATGGAACCAATCACCGGTGGCCGGGCAGGACGGGGTCATATAATACAGCCACAAAAGCTGGTTGGGCTCATCCCAGCGCATCTCCAGGTGAAGCGCAGCCCGCATACAAAACTCCTTATCGTATGCCAGCCACGATTGACCCAGGTAGTCCACATAAGCTCGATAAATAATGTCGAGAAATTGGAGCAGGGGGATGGCTAGATCAGGACGAGCCCGTATGGAGACCACCGCATAGATAAGGCATGCGGGTAACCAGTTGGCCCAGGTGCACGGAGGTTTGCAATGACGGGCCAACTCCTTGTCCCTGTCGTCTTCTTTCTCCTTCTCATCCCACATGGGTTCCCTGTTCAACAAGCTGAACAGGTCGATATATTCCCTGCGCCAGATCTTGTCTCTGGTGGCAGGGAGTAGGTGATCGCCTAGGGGAAGTACAACCCCTGTGGTGGGTAACGCCGACATAGAGATTTTATGATACCCGGTATTGGTCAGCGGGCCATAGGGCCAAACAGGGTAGGGAAGTTGCATGCCGGTCGCTGCTGACGCCAGCAGGGGAGGAGGGTAAGGCGCCCTCCAACCCCCGGGCTGTGCCTCACCCGCCATAATGGGTGGCACGGACGGAGCAACAGGCTGAGGCACCTGGACGGAGGGCCATGGCCAAGCAGTGGGCAGAGGCTGGGAAATGGCTTGTGAGGCAGTGGGTCTAACTTGACCACCATACTCACCAGTCGCTACCCCCCCCCGCCACCCCCACCGGGGGTTCCGGCAGGGCAGGAGTGCCGGAGCTCATGGACGAAGTAGAGCTCTGCCCACATTGTGATCAGAGGTGATGGCGTCCGTCACCGGTCCCGGAATGCCGCGGCGGCGCACCAGCAGCACTGGAAGGTGCACCGCCCACAGGCCTGGCAAGCAGGACTGCCTTGAGGTGGGCCAGCCAGGAGTCGAGCATGGTAGGAGGCAAGGCATCCTGGGTTGGGGCCAGCTGTGAGGCAAGAGAAGTGGCCCCGGCCCACGGCAGGAGGCCTGCAGCCCGCTCCAGGGCCATGAAGCGAGCCTCAAATGTGGCATGGGCCAGGTCACAGGGCACCGGTGAGGGCCCCTCAGTCACAGGCTGGATGGCCGGGGACCCAGCCAAATGCCCGGGGTCCTCGTTTGAGGGACGGGTGCTGGCCGCCCTGCATGCCCTGCGGTGCGGTGGTGGCACGGGCTGGGGTGCCGACGCAGGGGCCACCGCGGGCCTACGTCGCGCCATGGTAGGGCGGCAGGCCACAAGGGTGCCACCTGAGGCGGCCTTTTTCTTCGGCGCCATGTGCGCCTAGGGTGCTAGGGGGGCAAATACGGACCCCTACTAAGGGCAACACGTGTGGTAATGGCCCACGGGCTAACAGGGGCCCCACCCATGAATAAACAGGCTGCGGCCCGCAGCCACGACCCGTTCCCAGGTGGTAGGTGGTGGCGCGGAAGGCCTGCTGTAAGGCAAGGCTCCTAGGAGCGAGCCGGCAAGGCTGGCTGCACACGGCGCAGTGACCCTCAGCCCCAGCCCATTCCCGGGCAGGGCAGGAGCAAAGCAGAAAAGAAAAAAAACCGGAGCGAGCCCAGTTCCCGGGCTAACAACGGGGGAAGATCGGCTGGGCATGGGAACCAAGCGCGCCCGGGGCCCAGCCGAATTCAAGAGAGCGGGGCCATTGGGCCGGCCACTCCTTATAAAGGGGAAGCCGGCCATGCCCCCTGTCCCTCACCATTGTGCCCACGCCTCAGGGGTGGGGCCAGTAAAGCGCACGGCGGCAAAATGGCCACCGCACGTCCCTTCTTGAAGGGCTGCAGCTCCATCTGCAACCATAGCTCTACTGGCAGGAGGTTCCAAAGGGCCAGAGCAGATGCGGAAAAGACCCTTTTTCTGGTGCCAGAGAGGTGGGGGGCCCTGGCTGATGGAACAAGTAGGGAACCCCTCCAGTCTGCTCTGGTTGGATGGACAGATGTTCTTAGGGTGATGTGGTCTATTAGGTATCCTGGACCACTACCATGTAGGGCTTTAAAGTTCATAACCAACACCTTGAATTGCACCTGGAGGCAAACTGGTAACCAGTGCAGCTCCCGGAAAGGGGCGAGGCCCGGGCATAACACCTGCACCCCATCACTACCCAGGCCGCCGCATTCTGGACCAGCTGCAGCCTCTGAATGGTTGTCAAGGGCAGCCCCAAGTAAGCACATTGCAGTAGTCTAGTTTGGAGGTGACCAGAGCATGTGTGACCATAAGCAAAGAGTCCCTATCCAGGAGCGGGCACAGCTACCATATCACATGGATTTGTGCAAAGGCCCTCCTGGCCACAACCACTACCTGTTCTTCTAGCAGCAGTCGAGAGTCCAGTAGGACCCCCAAGTTGTGCACTAGGACTGTCTGGGGCAGAGTATCCCCAACCAAGACCATGGATGGCAGCTCCTGGAATAACGTAGGACCCCAAACTCACAGCCACCCAGTCTTGCTGGGATTCAATTGTAACCCATTGGCCTCCATCCAGACCCCCACAGCCTCCAGACACCCAGATAGGACTTTGACAGCATCGCTGGGGTCCCCATGGGCCGAGATATACAACTGGTAGTACCGCACCCCATGGGAATGGATGATCTCACCCAGCGGCTTCACGTAGATGTTAAATAGGAGAGGAGAGAGCACCGAGCCCTTAGGCACCCCATATTGGAGGGGCCTAGGGCTGGGCCTCTCACTCTCCAACCACACCAACTGGATCTGGCCCTTCAGGAATGAGGAGAACCAGGACAACATGATGCCCAGGATCCCCAATACCTTGAGCTATCCCAGAAGGATACTGTGGTCGATGGTATTGAAAGCCAATGGGTGACTGCCATCCCGCTCCCACCAGAGATTATCCATCAGCGCGACCAATGGCATCTCCGTACCATATCTGGGCCTGAATCCTGATTTAAAGGGGTCCAGATAATCCACTTCATCCAGGACACCCTGCAACTGATGCACCACTGCCTTCCCAGGATCTTCCCTAAAAAGGGGTCCAAAGGGTCCAAAGGGTCCAAAGGGCAGGTAGTGATGTAAACAGCTGCAAGGAGCCTGTGCATTTCATCAGGGACAACTGGGTCAAACTGATACCAGATAAAACAGCAAGACTGTGCTCTGGTCCCCCCCCCCCCCCGAACCCTCCCCAACCACACCAGGATTTAGCCCCGAGTGAATCCGATCAATTTTCTCCACCAGAAGGTCAACAAAGTCCTCAGCCAGACCCTGCCAACTGGGCAACCCCCCGTCCTCTACCAAGGAGAGACCTGGTTACCCAAAACAGGGTGGCTGGGTGGTTATCAGCGGAGGCAATAAGGGTGGTGAAGTATTGCCACCTCACCACCCCTATCACCACTAGATAGGCCCTAATAGCAGCTCTAGCTAGTGTCCTATCGGAGTCACTTTATGTCTTCACCCAGCAATGCTCTAGGCATGTCTTTGCCAATTTGAGTTCCCGTAGTTCATCTGAGAACCACAGGGATGACCTAGTCCCACAAGCTCAGAGAGGCAAGTAGTGGCGCAATTTCATCCAAGGCCTTTGTCGTCATCCTGTTCCACAGGTCAACCAGCACCTCAGGTGAATCGCTTAACTGATCCAGAGGAAACTCCCCCAGTTCTCGATGGAATCAATCAGGATCGATTAGTCACTGGGGGTGGGTTAGCTTAACAGGCCCTGCCTCCCTATGGTGAAACGTCGCCCCCAGAAAGTCTAGTCACCAGAAAGTGATCTGACCATGGCACAGGTGTTATGTCTAATTTCTGTAATATCAGATCACTTAGCCACCACTCTGACAAAAAAACGAGATCTGGCATGAGGCCACTGCCCCTGGTCGGGCCGTGAATTACCTGAGTCAGGCCCATCACTGCCATGGAAACCATGAGCTCCTGTGCAACCTCAGAGCCAGTCCCCAGTGAAGGCAAATTGAAGTCCCCCAGGACCATCAAACTAGGGAACTCCAACGCAAACTCTGAGACGGCGTTCTGCCCGGTGCCTTCACTTTCCGAGTATGTGTTTCGCTTTCAAGGGAGGGTGAAGGCATCATTGCCTTCCCCTCCTTGAAAGTGAAACAATTCCTCCGCAAAGCAAAGGCACCGGATGGGAGCTCTGCCCGGTGCCTTTACTTTCCGAGTAAGTGTTTCGCTTTCAAGGGAGGGCGAAGGCATCATTGCCTTTGCTAACCCTTGAAAGCGAACCCATTCCAAGGTAAGCAAAGCCAGCAGATGGCGCTCCGCCCGCTGACTTTACTTACCCCAAAAGTTTGTCGCTTTCAAGCGGGGCAAAGGCAATGGTGCCTTGCCCCCCCTTGAAAGTGAACCCATTCCCAGGTAAGAAAAGCCAGCGGATGGCGCTATTATTTTGAAAATAATTCAAAACACACACAAAATAATTCAAAAAACACACAAAAATCACAAACAAAAACATCCAAAAATAACCAAAATCAAACTCAAAAATAACACAAAGAGGAAACATACAGAACACCCCTCCCCCCAAAAAAAATAACACTACAAACCCCCAAAAGAAATTAAACCAGAGAACTCACCCAAACGACCTTCCTCCATGACGTCTGGAACTGAAATGAGGAAAGAAAGAGACTACTTTCCAGAAGAAGCGACACCCAGAGGCCAGTAGAGAAAAACAGTCAAAGTAAAAGAAAACCTCAACAGCACCACCCAGAGGCCACAGGAGAAAAAAAGTCAAAAATATTCACAAAAAAACTAAAATTTCTAAAACATTTCTTAAATCCTGTGTACAGTTATCACTCAAAAAACAAACATCTAAACACAGTTTAAAAACATTGAATTTTAAAAAAACATATACTTAAACATTTTTAAAATTATTATCCAAGGTACAACTAAAAAAAATTCACATAGTAAAACATTATTTGGTTTTTAAAAATTTTTAAAAATTATATCATCCTTTCCTCCTTTTTTTAATCAAAAAAACAACAACCAAAAAAAGCTGATCACAGTTTATAACAGCCTGTGCATATAAATAAACATTTTAAAAATCACAAAACCTTTCAACAACCTGGCACCATTTGTTCAAGAAAAAAAAACCAAACCCTTTACTATCCAACACAATTTAACGTCTTTTAATATAACAATACACATTAAAAAAACCTTCTGAAACAATTTAAATCAGCCCGGCACTGCCAGGCAATCTCTGCTAGTTTACTTATAAATTTATTAAGCCTATTTGACATAACAGCTGTGAATATTTTTGCGTCTTGATTCAACAGTGTTATCGGCCTATATGATTTGACTTTGTCTTTTTCTTTGTTTGGTTTAGGTATCAATACGGTGATCGACTGAAACCATGAAGTTGACACCATGAAGTCCACTACTTGAAATTTGTCTAGTAATTTATGGCATTTTTGATCTTTCTTATCTGTTAAGACATCAATTTCTCTTCTGACTTTCTTCTGTTTAGCTTTTTTTGCTAACCTTTTCATACTTTTATTATTAAACTCAAAATTATCCTTTTTTGTGTATATCAAGTCTTGCCTAACTTTCTCAATATCTTGACCGATTAATTCTTTCCTTAATACTTGCAGTTTCTGCCATACTTCTATCTTGCCTGTATTCGTGTGTACTTTCTCTATTTTTTTATTTCTAGCTCTATTTTGACTATTATTCCCTCATTATTCTATCATTGATTCTTTTTTCTTTGATGCAGTCTCCCCTGAAAATTGCCTTGATTGCATCCCACAAAATATGTTGGGGTGCATCCCCAGTATCATTCTGGTCCCAGTTTAATTGCCATTTGTTTCTCAACTTTTTTAATCACATATTTTCCTAACAATTTAGTGTCCAATCTCCATCCTTTAAACTATTTAGCCTCATTTTTTAAACAAATGTCAAATGAAACCATGGCATGGTCAGATACTTTGATAATCCCTTTACCTGCATCTTTTAAATTTTCCAATAAGTTGCCTGATACAAAAACAAAATCAATTCTAGAATATGTTCTGTGTACTGGAGGAAAAAAGTTGTATGATCTATCTGACCCCTTTAATGTTCTCCATGTGTCCTTTATGTTTAATTGATCCATCCAGTTGTCTAATATTTTTTGTCCTAATCTTCTATAATTACTGTCATTCGAAACAGCCATTGATGATCTGACCAAATTAAAGTCACCCACTATTATTAAGTTTTGAGTTCTTTCTCTCTTAATAATTGGTAGGATTCTCTCTAAAAAATTATCTTGGTCTTGATTTGGTGCGTATACATTCACCAACATAATTTCTTCTTCTTCTATTTTACCAGTTATTAGTTGAAATCTTCCCTCACCATCATTTATACTTTTCTGTAAGGTAAAACCCAACCTTTTTATATTAAGATAGCTATCTGTTTGATTTTGATGATCCCAAACCTTTTTCATATATTGATGTCCATCCTAAATACAAGTTGTTGTTTTTTTGTTCATATTTCTGGTGGGTCTCTTGGAAAAAGATTATATCTGGTTTTAACTTTTTCAATGCACCTTCCAACCTTCTCCTCCCTTAACGTTCCACGAAATAATAATTTTTCATTGTATTTATGTCTTAACTTTCCAATTAAAATCACTATGGATTCCAGTTACTGTGATGTACCTACCTTGTGCTATCCATCGCATCCCTGTTTCCCACCCGACTTCCTTGTTTATTCCCCAGGCGCACCCTAGCGGGGGGCTGCCTCCAATTAATGGAGTCTGAGGCTGGTGAATCTTCATTGGGCCAAGTTTTATTTTCTTAATCTTAGTGTTGTGAAGTTGTTATGATTGTAAAAAATACTTAATTACCATGGGCGGTAGTGAACTCGAACATCCAGGTTAAGCTAACCTTTATATTTATTATTAATACAATTCTCATCATCTTAGAGATAGGTACTTACTAACTCTAATGTTTCATACACATTAAAAAGAGAAGAGGAAATCAAGAAAGTTTCAGACATAAACGTAGTATTAGAGACCTGGTATCCTGGCCTCTTTAAGTAGAAGAACTTTTTCAGACTCCATCCACCTGAGCCTATTAGCTCTTCCTTCAAGTTGACCCATTCCTGAGTGCCTTCCTTTACCAGATTGTTGGACTCTAGGATGTCCAGATGGTCAGTTTGTTTACTTAGTATGGAAATTTTCCCTGCACAATTTTTTTTAACTTCTGGGGGTATACCCAATTATATTTAACCCCTTTGTTTTTAAGAAATTTAGTAATTGGTTTTATTTTCAATCGCCAAAGCCTTTCCTCTTTTGAAATGTTGTGGTAGACTTCTAGCTTATTCCCCTCAAACTTAATATTTTATCTCCTTTATTCCTAATACAGGCTAGTCTTTTTAATTTTAGCTCCGAAATTGTAAATTTTACTAATGTTGGTCTATTCATTCTACCTAGCTTCCTTTGACCTATTCAAAATACACCCCAGATGTCTTCGGTTGTTATTTGCTTGTCCAAATCCACTGTATTTAACCAAGTTATTATTCTCAATTTTAGCTGATTCTCTTAACATATCAATGCCAAGTACATACTGTATTTTCCTTCTGGTGAAGAAAATGTTGCATGTGCTCTTAATATTTCTTAGTGTACACTGAGAGCGCTGTGCATGACCATTTCAGTTGTACTTGTCTGTTGTGTGATTTATGCAGTGGCTCAAGTAGCTAAGAAACCGAATGGAAGGCAGCAGGTCAGCAGTTCGATACCCGAATACTGCAGTGAGCTCCATTTCTGTTGAGTTCCTTTAGATTTTTAATAACTATATTTTTTGATGCAGTTGGTCTTCCAATCAAAATAACCTATCCTCCTGGGATAACACTTTAATAGTCTTTTCTTTGTCCTTATCCCACAACACTTTAATTTCATCTTCTACTACTTTTACTTCTACTTGATAAAGTTTTGTATCCATTACTGTGATAAAAATAGCAATAATGTCCCGTAGATCTTGTTGTCCCTTAATGATGTCATTCTTGTCTTGTTTCCTAGTGTGTGTTTTTTCTTCACTTTGTTGCAAGTATAGGTCAACTTTATCTATTCTAGCTTCAATTTTCTTCAGTACTGTACCCATTTCCAACTGTTCTATATCAACATTCTCAACTAAAGGAGAATCAACCTTTTTGAGGCACCATTCTTATTGTTATTCGGTTCTTTCACCTCTTGATCTAGCCTAGTTAATCTCTTAAAGTTCCAGTCGGATGATTTTTCTCTAGGTTCCCTTATACACACTTTTTTTGGATTTTTTGAATGCCTATAACTCATTCACTAGATTATGCAAGGGTAGGACGAGAAAAGGTATAGGAGAAAAAGGCTTTGATCTATAGATTGTACAAATATCCTTTGACTTACTCCTGTTTAAATTCTAATTTCTTCTTTATCATACATTAGACTCACTTTGGATTTATTACTTTTGTTTGATTTATTTAAGTCTTAACAATTATTCAAATTATTTACCCTCTGAGTCTCATCATTCCTTCAGTCTCTACACCCACCCCCTTTAACCACTCTGGAACTATTCCAGTTATTATCCCTAATTCACAAACAAATAGGTCAGTCTGTTCCTAAACTGTTGTATCAGTTCCTTACTAAATACTAGGGTATTTGGACATTCCTGCTCAAGATTCTATCTTACTTGATATATGTTAAGTGTCTTGAATTCAATAAGGTGCTTTGGACCTATTAAAAGTGCTTATAAGGACGGATTCCTATTGATCCAGTAAATATTGTGTTTTGTAGTAGTACTCTCTTTATGGTGCTTAATATTGTCTCATTCATTCATGGCTCTATTTGCCCTCTTGTCAGCACCAAACAGTCCTGGTAACAGCACCAAACAATCCTGGTGACTCTTCCGCGACGTCACGGCCCAACACAATTACTTCTACTTCCAGCTATAGAGCTCCCTCCCTCATTTAACTCAGTCACTTCCAAAAGCCTCCGGAAGTCTCTCACAGTAACTTGTAGTCGGGCTCTGGTTCGTCCTCCTAACTTGACTTTACTGTGTCCCAAACCCTCCCAACATGCCGCTCTGCCATTTCAACTAACCACACTAGTCACTCCAGTCACAAAATGTAACTTTGTAATTGTTGCTCGGACCTCCACCCACATCACTCACTCCATTGATTATATCGGTATTTCTCTCAGTGCTCCTCTTGGTCACCGCCCTCTCTCTCACTCACTCACTCTGTCCACCTACTCCAGTAGCTCAAGACCACGCAGCAACAGCTCACACCAATCCAATTTCTGTTCAGGTACCAGCAGGGGCCCCTCAACACGCCAACGCTACTCAGCATCTCAAACAGAGCTTTTTCTGCATCAGACTCCAAATGCTTGATGCACCCCGCAACCTGGCATGCTTCTCCTCTGAGCCTCTCAATCACCAAGATTCAGAATCCCCAAAGTTCCGAGGTAGGTCTCTCTCACAGCGTCAGTCGAATTCTTTCTTTCTCCTTCTCTCGGTCTCTCCCTTTCTTTGTTTACTGGACCTCTCAAAGCCCTAGTGAACCTCTCTTCTAATCTTGCTTTATCATTTACTTACGCTCTTTCCTTATTTTGCCTTATTTTTTACAATGTATTGCTCTTTCTGGTTCTCCACCCTGTAGCTACAACTGGAGCTCTCACACACTGCTCCTACTCAGCCCGCCATCACACCAGAAGTCCTTGCTTACCAAACATAAGGCACCCATAGAATATTGAGGACTGGGAATGACTTTTCTAAAATTTCCAACAAACCATTGTGCAGCATCACCATTATCTCTTATTTCTTGTCAGTTTGGAAGGAAGAAAATGGAAGGCAGAAAGGGTAAATGATGAAATACAAAACCAACAAGAAGACTTTGATCAATATGGTGATAAAACAAAGATGAAAATAAAGCTATCTCTGGTAGAATTTGCCCTCATATGCAATATATATCTATATCTATATCTATATCTATATCTATATCTATATCTATATCTATATCTATATCTATATCTATATCTATATCTATATCTATATCTATATATCTATATATCTATCTAGATAGATATAGATATAGATATAGATATAGATATAGATATAGATATAGATATAGATATAGATATAGATATAGATATAGATATAGATATAGATATAGACAGATAGACAGATAGATATAGATATACACATACACACACACACCACACACACTGATCCCAATTTTCTTTCTTCCAGGTATTACTGACCAATTCATGGGACTGTTGGTGAATAATAATAAAAAATGAAAAGACCAACATAAAGGTGCTTTGATCTTTTTCCTTTTCCCTTCAATAAATATTAGAAGGATTTAGTATTTCTCTTCTATTGTCTGTTCAGCAGTTCTGTGGTTTTATATACTTGTGTAAACTAGACTAAAGGGCATATCTTAGCTAGCTTTGGAAAATAGTTAAACATCTTCTGGCAGCTCCAGAGATGGACTTTCACATAATTTCCCTTGTGCCTTATCCTCAAAATGAACATGTTGAGTGTGACTTTCTGACCTTACTTCACTGACTTTATAACATATTGCTTTCTATTAGATCCTGTTTCCCATCTGAGTACAGAAGAAAAGCATGAAAGAAAACATGCACATAACCTCCTCACATTTGAAGCCAGTGTGAATGTCTTGGGGCCAGGACCATATGGGTTTCGTTTTCCTTAGATGATAAAAAGATGTAGACACTTATGCTGCTTTGTTAATGTTTGATTTATTTATTTTTAAAAATCAACCACTGGACATAATGAGAATTATTATTATTATTATTATTATTATTATTATTATTATTATTATTATTATTATTATTATTATTATTATTATTATTATTATTATTATTATTATTATTATTATTATTATTATTATTATTATTATTATTATTATTAAACCTTTATTGGCATTAAATGGAGACAAAGAGAAGAATTAACAAAATGTTCACATAGCTGACCATAACCTACGCAACTGAAGCTTACCATAGCTTACACAACACATCAACTGTCAGGGGAAATCTACATTAGATCACTGTCTTATTGTTAATCATCTGGCTGTTAAATATAGTGTGAAGACTAACTCCAAGCTTTACACTTTTTTTCTTGATTTGAAGGGGTCCTTTGACTCTATTCCTCACGTGCTCCTGTGGGACAAATTGGCCAAACTAAACATTGACAAGCGGCTATTATATTTAATCATGAAGCTCCACACCTCAACTACCTGTCAAGTTGAAGCTACTCCCACAAAGGTGTTAACCCAAAAAATTCCAACCAACAAAGGGTTAAGCAGGGCTGCATCTTGGCTCCCTTTCTATTCAATATATTCATTAATGACTTGGCTCCCTGCCTATCTTCCATTGACTGCCATAGCCATAGATTGGGTTCTTGCTATGTTTCCTTATTCTTATTTGCTGATGATGTAGTCCTCCATTCCTGCTCCCAAGTCCGTCTCAAGTGCCTTCTGAATCGATGTCAGGACTATTTTTCAATGAATAGACTCACATTGAACTATGAAAAATCGAAGGTCTTGGTGTTTGCTAAATCTTGGAAACCATTGCATTGGAACATCAATGGCAACAGCATTGAGCAGGTTAAAAGTGTAAAATACCTTGGTGTCCACTTTCACTATAATGTTAGCTGGGGGTACTCACTGTAGGTTTGCAACACTATCAGCAAAGTTTTTGAACACCAACTCTGAACGTCCACCACATTCAAGGTAAGATAAATAGTGTATCTAAATGTTTACTCATCTCACGTTCTCTGAAGCAGTTCCTCCGGTGGCTTAGTGGTTAAGACACTGAGCTTGGAGACTGGAAAGTTGGGTTTTGATACCCAAGGGCTGCAGTTGGGGACATGAAAGGAGCCTCATTCCCCTGAGCGGAGTTTCTCCAGCAAAACTCCTTTCAATCCAGAGTAATCTCTGACACAAAATTATTATTATTACTTTCACTGAAACATGTTTTTCAGACAAGATGGGTAGGTTTCTACCTTGGAGCCATAGATTAGTAATCTTCATGATAAGTAAGGTTGTTGTTGTTTTTAAATTTATGTGAGCTATTTTAAATCTGGAGATATAAGAGTTCTCTTTTTTCTGCAGAGGGATGAAACAGTTATCAATTTACAAAATCTTAACTTCAAAACGCTTTGCTCAAACCAGAGGTGGGGTTCAATTATTTTTACTACCACACTGTGAACATGGTATGGTGGGTGTGGCCAGGGGGAAATCCCTGCACTTCACCTGAATTAGGACTACTTTATTTCAAAACTTGGATGGGCAGAGCAAGCCAGAATTTCTGCTACCAGTTCTAGCGAACTGGTGCAAACCTGCTGAATCCCACCACTGGGCCCCAAACTTCCCAAAAATTTGCCATAGAACATTACCAAACTGTCTGCTACACATGTGCTATGTTTGCTGATGATCTGAACTCCATTTTAATGTTGAAATCTTTTGCTTGGGGTGCCCCGTTTTTAGAATTGCCTTGTAGAACATTGTTTGGCTCTGCCACACAATAACTTAATTTCTAAAGATAATTTCTAAAGATGCTATTTGCTTTTAACAGTTAATTTTGTTAACCATATGATTTTTAAAGCATTTTATGCATGCAGAATCATTATATACATGCTTAGAAGTTCCATTAGATTTTGCTGGAATTTTTCTCAACTCGGTTGATTCTCTTAACATATCAATGCCAAGTACATACTGTATTTTCCTTCTGGTGAAGAAAATGTTGCATGTGCTCTTAATATTTCTTAGCGTACACTGAGAGTGCTGTGCATGACCATTTCAGTTGTACTTGTCTGTTGTGTGATTTATGCAGTGGCTCAAGTAGCTAAGAAACCGAATGGAAGGCAGCAGGTCAGCAGTTCGATACCCGAATACTGCAGTGAGCTCCATTTCTGTCCCAGCTCCTGCCAACCTAACAGTTTGAAAGCAAGAAATTGCAAGTAGATAAATATGGACCACTTTGATGGGAAGGTAAACAGTGTTATGTGTGCTCCGGTGTCTAGTCATGCCTGCCATGTGACCATGGAAATGTCTGCAAACACAGTCTGCGCTGCTGATATTTTTACCAAAAATAATAATACTGAATCTAAGTGAACTCATAAGAGGCAGAAATTTTCTTCTGGATCTCACCCCAGTGTATTTGATCAGATAAAAAGGCATCTAAGAAAATATCTGGTGGCCAGGTAAAGTAACTAATGCTTAGAAGAGATGCCTCTGTTTCCATCGATGTTGGTTTAAAGAAAATAAACTTGTGTTTGATATATATATATATATATATATATATATATATATATATATATATATATATATATATATATATATATATATATATATATATATATATATATATATATATATATATATATATATATATATATATATATATATATATATATATATATATATCACTCTCACACACACACACACACACACACACACACACACACACACACACACACACACACACACACACACACACACACACACACACACACACACACATGTTTATGAGACAACATGTTATGGTCTTTTCATCTTCCTTGTTTCCCCGCCAGGCAATGGCTGATACAACAGCAATTCCCTAAATTCCAGAGTGTCAAGTTTTGGTAAAGAAAACAACATGATGCTTAAAGATTGACTTGAGAAATGACAAGGGTACAGTGCCAGTAAAAACTGTATCTTCTTTTTCAGAAAATGGAGAACTGTCTCATAACAGTTTTCAAACTTAATGCAGCCTGACTTTCAATGTTGGGATGGAGCAATTTTATTTAATAAACTGCTTCTACCATTCAAAGAGCTTGTATGTGATTTTCTATAATGAGAAGTAAACAAAACTCACCCAGGACCATTTCCTGCTCTTTTGAGTGGTGTATTCACTGACATTTAAAGGCATATCAAAGAGTGCCTCAGCACCTGATAGTATTCCAGCAATTTTGGGGTAGGGTGGGGGACATTACTACCATTTTACTCTATCTTGATCTCACAGTGAATTGTCCTCAATTGTCCTTATTATCATCAACATGGAGCCAAATGTGATTGGAATCTTAGCATTATGAAGCATAGCAACATTATCTCATTTAATTCATGAAGTGAAATAAATGGGTTGCAATAACACTTAGAAATAAAATCTAAGTATCAGTCGACTTTGCTTCTTTGGATTTCTATACCACTTTTCATTTTTTTAAAAATCTGAGGGCAATTTGCAATGACAACATTTAGGTAAAACTGAGTCTAAACTTAGTAAAAGTAAAATGATAAATTCTAATGAAAGAATGCAAGAAAAACCAGAAATGACTAATAATGTTTAGCTGTCAGTCATCTTTGCTGTACATCACACCCCATGCAGCTGACATTTAGCTTATTACATCACTCAGAACTCACTTGTTTCCGAGATGTTGACAGATAATTCTGTCATTCTATTGATTATAACCAAGTCTGGTCAGTCTATCCTGCTATGGTAATAGAGTAGACTATACTCTCAGTAACTCTGATGGCAGTTAACTAACTTGACAACCCTGAGGACTAACAGCCTTGTCTGCGGAAGTCCACGGGAAAGGTTGATGTTCCCCAAATGGATTAAATCCCACTTGAATCCCTCTTGATGGAGGGCAGCAGCTTCATCAATACTTCCCTGGGGCAGATGAGGACTTTGTTTGCCAAAAGGGTTCAGCACCAGAGAGTGACTTGTGAAACTAGATTAGTGGTACGGGTGTCGTGATGCAATGTAGAAAGCAGATAAAGGCCACTGCATTATATTCTCAGGACAGTTTTCATGGCTGATCACCATGATGATCATCTGTATTCAGATTTGGATATAGAAGAAGAAGAAGAAGAAGAAGAAGAAGAAGAAGAAGAAGAAGAAGAAGAAGAAGAAGAAGAAGAATGATTATAAACAGCATCGTTTTGTGTTGTACAACCGCTGAAGGTTAGTCATGAAATCCTCCCTTTTGTATGCTAGTTTTGCCTTACTTGCATGACTTGTACTGTAACTGGGTGTATCATGCAAATAGGTGGTCTGCTAATGTGGGAATACACACAATATCATCCTGGTGTAAGTGAGCTCTAGTTGGCTGGGATCAGCCTTGCAGCCAAGGTAGATTGTTGGGAGAAGCAATACTCAAGGCCAATACAATGCCACAGCAATCACCATTGAGGCAGAAAAAGTAAGAACAATGTTAAAGGTCACCCTTGCTCGAAAGCCAGTTCTAGGATTCAGTGCTCATCTCCGTTTATAGCCAAAGATTCAGCACTGTGTCTGTGTCTTCAGACATTTCCATGGACATGTGGCAGGCATGACTAGAAACTGGAGCACACAAAATGCTTTGATCTTCCCACCAAAGTGGTACCTATTTATCTACTTGCAATTTCTTGCTTTTGAACTACTAGGTTGGCAGGAGCTGGAACGGAGACGGGAGCTCACTCCATCGTGCAGTACTCGAGTCTCAAACTACTGACCTGCCAACCTTCCAGTCATCAAGTTCAGGGTCTTAACTACTAAGCCACCACTTTGTGGTTAAGACCACTAACCACTAAGGCACTGTCTAAAATCACAATACAAATTGCAATGGAGGAAATGGTTCCATGCAATGTAACCAGCCACATTTCATGGCCTGCTACTATCTTTGCATCCTAGATTTCATTTTTCTTTTCCAGATAAAGGTGTATAATAACAGCAAAAAAACCCAACAAATTTATCCAGACTGCAGATGTCCATTGTACATAGATGGTGAAATTAATTTGGCAAGATGGGTCAGCACTTGTCATGTATATCTCTTTAATTTTCAGCAAAACCTGCTGAAGAAGGATTCCAAAGGTTGTTCTATAGCTCTGTCTGGCTATGTCTTCACCAGATAGCTGGCTTACAAGCATTTCTGTATCTTTCTTTCTTTTCAGTCCCCTCTTTAATTCTAAGGGGTTTGTTAAATCAGAGTACAGCATGTATAATTTCCTCATTAAGTCAATAGACAAGGTCATTATATGTTAAAAAAGAGGAAATAATGAGTTCACATATGTTATATTTTCAAAAAAAAGGAGCTCTGCATTGGCATTGACCTTTCAATATCATTCTGAATTAAATTCCATCAACGATGCTCTCCCTTATTCCTTATAGTGCAGGGCTAGATATTAATGGGGGAAATTTCAACAGGAGCCATTGCTTTGGAGCTGTTTGGAAATAATTTTGTGCTTTGACGAGGCTGTATTTTTCTCTTTTATCTCCAAATGTTAAATATAAATTTTCAAAATATGAGGACAAATTTGGTATGTCAAATTGTAATGATATTGTGTCTGTGACAGACCTGCCCATTGGAATCAGAATGCTTATTTATCTGATGTAAACAAAGGGTTGGTACCACATCACCCATGCATAAATGCTTTCTTTTTGTACTAAAATATTTTATTTTACCCGGGTTGCTACCCTGAACCTTAAATATCAAGCTGAGCTGGAAATCCTGCATTTCTTTCCCCCAACTGCTTTCCCTTATTACTGTAAGGAAGTCTGCATGTGTCAGGAAAGCTAATTTCAGTTAATCCATGGAGATAGACTCCAGTCTGAGTCTAGATCTAACCGACTCTCTACTCGCCGGTAGGCCTTTGGATACTTAGGCTTTGCGAGACTGCAAGCTGCAGCACAAGCATGAACCAGCCCTTGGTCAGTGTGGCCTAAGGGTGTGTGCTTTCTCTGGCCTGAGTTAGTGCAGCAGAGAAAGACTGGTCCAGTGAATCTGGCTCATAGGTTCTGGGGAAAATGGTGATAAGGCAAATTAACATCATAGGTCTTATGTGAGCTGCACAGTCCTCTGGGACTGTAAACACCAATTCCCACAGAACGACATCCTTATCTCTAACTTAGGGGAGAACTTTCTGGCCTTGGAAGTATGGTGTGCATGGGGGGAGCCCGTTACCTGCTCTTCCACAGATCTTTCGCCGCTTCTGTCTGGGAAGAGGCAAGCCCAGCTGGTACTCCTCCGGACAGCTGGAAATAAACTTCACAAGAGAAAGTTGCTATCTTCTGTTCAATGAAGGCCCTTTGTATTTTAAAGCCTCCTTGCTCTCTATCTTGCCCCTCTCTATCTTGCTCTATCTTGGCTTAAGGAGCAAGAAGAACTAAGATTGACTTGGAAGCCAATTTAAAGAGTTTATTAAAATAATAGAATAAAGCTCCAATAAATGCTCATAATACAAATAAACAGAAATCAAAGAAATCAAAAGTAAGAAACATAGTAGTACCCTAGCCTAAGCTAGTCTGTGGCACTCTCAGGCACCCCATCAGAGATGGGTTTGATAGCTTCCTCAATGTTTAGAAACCCTATCAATGCATGAAAGTGTGCTTATCTCTCTCTCTAGAGAGAGAGATCTCCTTCTTAGTTGAATGAAGCCTTGTTTTATACATTTTCTGATGGGAAAAGGTAGATAACGTCCTACTTGACTTGTCAAAATGACAACTTCTGTGCGCAGATCAAAGATCCAGATGGCATATTATCAGTGTTCTCCATCTGAGTCCATAAGAGAGAACAGCTTCAATGTCCTTTCCCTAGGGACAGCCTTGAGAACTGGCCACAAGGCAGCTTCCCATCATCTTCTAGAAAATGGTGGAGAGTTGCTCACAAAATGGATTCAGTTAGGCTAAGTGTACTCAATCAGAATTAAACAAAATTAACTACATAAAATCTTAACATGATAACCCACTCAAAATCATGATTATTAACATAAAATATCAACTTCTTATCATGAGACCACAACACTAGAATCCTAGGAAAGTTTCCTAAGGTGAAATGGTCAAAGCTGAGACACTAGACTAAGATTTGTCCATCGTCTTCAGGATTTAACAGACACATTACTAGAAGAGAATTGAGAATTTCTGCAGTGATGGGGTAGATAAATTCCTGAAGGGCAACATAATGTGTGATTCATGCAAATCAGTTGGGCATTCAGGGCACACCATGAAATAGCTTTGGGGGACATCCAACATTCATTCATGCAAACAGAGTTGGAAACGGACTCAAGGTTGTTTCCCCAAATAACAGATGGCCTGGACAGTGGCTCACACGGATCAGCACTGCACAGGGCCAAGGGTTTACCTGTCTGGTGTCAGGAATACCATTACTCATAAGTAGGACTTTGGCCTATATGTACTTGGGATTCTTCCTTCTGAGTTGCCGCCCTCCTAGCTAAGCAACCCAGGATTTTCGCTTGCTGTAAGTACGGTAGTGCATAGCCAAGTCAACACTCCAGTCATCTTCTGGTATTTTAAGAGTATATTGTAGAAAAAGTAGTTTACAGACTAAATAAGAAAATGAAAAAGTTTTAAGTCAGGAAGCACATTAAAACAAATAAAGCTTCTTTAATTGTGGAAACCAAGAGCCCCCTCTTCTATCTTAAACCCCTACATGTTTCTAACTTCACAGCTCACCCTTATCATGGAGCACCAGACCAAGAGAGCATTCTGTCCACTCCCTTTAGTTTTTATCTTCTCCCACAAGTTCCACTCTCTGCATGACTCCAGTCAATCACTATACAGTATCATATGTCTATTACAAATTAGGTTTCATTTCTTCCAGACCATGAGGCTAGCATGTTTTGACTAATAATCCCTCTCTGGGATGTGCCACAGCTTCCCCCCACAATTGGAAATCTCCATTTTGGAATGAGACTAAGCTCAGGGAACAATTTAATACCTTGACATCTGGTACGGAGAGGGGTAGATTTAGCTTTTTCTGCTCTGCTACCAGGTATAACACTACCATGACACACACACACCGCCTCTTGCAGGTTAGGGGTTAATACATTTAAATAAATTGTGGCCCAGGCCTTTTGACCATATTGAACTTGCCTCACCTCTTTATTTTGCAGATGGGGGGGAGGAATTAACAGACACATCACTAGAAGATAATTGATATTTTCTGCAGTGATAGGGCAGATTTACTCCTGAAGGCAAAAGAATTAGGAGAAAGAGACAATGGTAGGGAATCTTCCACAGAAGATGCCAGATGCTCAAGCTGATTCCAAATATTGTTCAGAAGGAAACAAGAGCATACCACTTCTGAATAATTTACACCTAAAATAACTCTTGATGATAAAATCAAAATGAAATAGGAGGTATCCAGAAGGCACACAGTCAGCTACTGGAGAAAAGCAGAGGATATGTATAGTTGTTTATGAAACATCTGAATTAAAGACAAAATTAAGTCTAGCTGCTGATGTGAACAGGGATGAGATGAAATACCCAGTGCTGGTACAAAATTGGATACATATAACTGGAAAATAAAATGTGACAATAATGAATAAGGTAAGTTTGAATTTGCAAAAGATAAAATGAATATTTTAGCTTCATAATATTTGGAGTTCCTTCAATCTAAAGTGGAAGGAACAGGATATTTTCAATGACATAATTGCAAAATGGCTCACTCCAAAAATGAAAGCTTGGAAAGAGATGCCATTTCTTTGAAAGTAAGGTGAGATGTACCACTAGCAATTGGGGGGAAAGTCTGATTGAATGATATCAAGCAGACTTCATAAAACATGCATCACCATATTGAAGTCTATGCTCGAACTACAGTTAATGAGAATGTAAAGTTTTTATGCAAGCATCCTGGTAGAAATTAATCACACACCCAGACAGGATGTGCTGATAATAATTGGTGACTGGAATGGAAAAGTAGGAAGTAAAAGCAGAATCAAGCATTGTTGAGGTGTTTGATCTAAGAGTCATGTAGCAGAAAAGCCAGTCATTTATTTGCTGCAATTCTTGATGGTGAATTATTGCAAGATGAGAAGTTAATTTAAGGAGAAGGGAAAGGTCTCCCTTGCTCAAAAGCGAGTTATGTCCATTTACAGCCAAAGAGCAAGCACTGTCTCAATCTGCAGATGTTTCTCTGGTCATGTGACAAGCATGACTAGATGCCAGAGTGCATGGAATACATATACTTTTCCCACCTAAGCAATATTTGTTTATCTACTTGCAATTTCTTGTTTTCAAACTGCTAGGTTGGCAGGAGCTAAGACAGACAGCTCACTCCATGTCACAGCACTTGGGTCATGAATTGTTTACCTGCCAACTTTCTGGTTGTCAAGCTCAGCTTCTTAACCACTAAGTCACTGGGGTCCCTTTGAAGTTAATGTAGTAATCTGTTTTTGTGGGCCATCTCTTGTGCAATTGGGTGTACAAGAACAAATATCTACACTAACTTCTTAATGTTTCAGTCTGCCACTGTGATTTATGCTAATTGAGTTATGCTAGGAGAAATATATAACAGGTTGTTTTGCTGTTCAGTTGCACAGTCGATTCTGACCCTTGGCGATCCCATTGACCACTGCCCACCAGGCACCCCTGTCCTCCACCATCCTCCTCAACCCACCCAGCTCTGTGCCCATTTCATCTACAGTACCATTTTGCCATCTCATTTTTGGCCGCCCCCTTCTTCTTTTGCCCTCAACGTTTCCCTGCATCAAGGCTTTCTCAAGTAAATCAAGGTATCAGAAATAGGGTAAATGTACTACAATTTGAATGTTTTCTACCTCTGCTATTTCTACTACAAAGACAAACTTCCTTCTGTTTCACAGTCAATTAAATTTAGCAATGTAAGTCTGTTCTTAATATGATATTCAAATTCATAGGAAGGTTATTTAAATTATATTTCAGTTCTATGATTCTTTTAGTGTTCATCTCCAACTTTTCTTTAATTTTTGACATCAATAGTTCACATTCTATACCACTGTATGCTTTTCTTTTCTCTTTAAGAGAAGAGAGTGAAAGCACGGAGCCAAAATGGCCGCCGCGCTCTTTGCGGGGGGCCCCCACCCGGACTCAGACATCCGGGTGAGTTAGAGGGCATGGCCACCCACTTTAAAAGGGGTGGCCACAAGGCAGCTGCGCTGCCATTTTGGAAGCGACGGAGTGGAGAAGTTCGCTACGCCGCTTTCTCCCTGGCTTTTGCCCTCTTTGCCGATTTTGCTCCTCTTTTCTGATTATTTGCTTGGGAGACATGGCTCCCAAGCGCAAGGCACCGGCTCAAAAGCCACGGCCGAGGGGGAGGGCTCTGCCCACATACCCCCAACATCTTGGGGGCTGCCTCTGGGCTGGAGGGCTCAGGCGGCACCCCCTCAAGCAGGTGGTGGGGTTAGCATACCCACTGCAACCAATGCGGGTCAGGCGTCCACCGGCCCCTCTGGGGTTACAACCCCTGCTATGCAAGGTGGCCCACTTGGGCCTGGTGTGGGCCTCCGCCCCACCATTCTTCCAGCCCCTCATGGGCCGGACTACTGGGCATGGCCCTATTGGGGCCAGGGATCCCCAGCTGGGTTTATCCCACAACAATTGCCCGGCGGGCCATCTGGCCCATCTGGCCCACCTTATCCAGGGGGGTCCGAGACCGTTGATGCCCTCTTTGCATGCATTGCTGTGCTGGAGGCATCAATGGGCATTGCCCCACCACCTCCAGATGGTGGGCTTGCAAACCCTCCAGTTCCAGCCCACACGTCGGCCACGACTGTCCAACAGGCCGCTAGCAGGGTCGAGCTGCTTGAGGCCATCAGGCCAGCCCAAGCTGGTGCCTCGCAGCTCCCCACCAGAACATCACTTCGGGGCTTTCTGCCGGGGACCAGTCCTGCGGGGCAGGGGTGCAGCGGCACGCACGAGCTCGATATCCATCACGAGCTCCGAAGCCCGCCGTGGGCCGGAACCCCCAGTGGGTATCCACACTGTCCCGTGAATTCTTGGTTGTCCAATTACCCCCCGGTTATGACAGGGGTGACCGCCCCTGTGGGCATGCCCACTGTGTCAGGGGTTATTCAGGGCCCACTGCACGCACCCCCAATTCAATCCGTGCCGATGGCGGCCCTGCCGACGGCCGGTTATTCCTTACCACTGGGTGATCATCTCTCCCAGGCCACGAGGGAGAAGATTTTGGTGGGGGGAATATGTGGACATTTTCTCCCTTCTGAACCGTGAACCCACCAAGAAGGAGAGGGAGGGGCAGGACGATAGGGACAAGGAGTTGTCCCGTCGTCGTAAGCCACCTCGTACATGGGCCAATTGGTTACTGGCCTATCTGATTTATATGGTGATATACCTGAGGGCACGTCCTGACCTGGCCATCCCGATGGTCCAATATCTGGATAATATTAATCGGGCTGTGGTGGATTTCCCTGGCCCGTCATGGTTGGCTTAGGCTGAAGAGTTTAGGATGAGAGTGGCCCTCCATCCTGAGATGAGGTGGGATGAACACTGCCAGCAGTTATGGCTGCTGTACATGACCCCCACGCAGCCAGCACCAGGTGACCGCTATCACTGTGGCCATGCCATTCAGCGGGCTGCTACTACACAGACTCCCCACCAGCCGGCGGGGCAGGGGGTTCCAGCCTGCCTGCTGTGTTGGAGCTTCTCCGCCAGCGGAGTGTGCAACAAACGCCAGTGTCAGTTCCGGCACGAGTGCCCCTCTTGTTCTGGCCCTCACGCCGCCTCCGCGTGCCCGCGGGCTGGTGGGTCATGAGGCAGAGGAAGGGGTGGGCAGGGGGTGGTCAAAGCTCCCTCTGACGGTGCTACCCATCAAAAAGGCCCCATCCCCAATTGATGTCCAGGTGCTGGAACGTTGGCTTGCCGCTTATCTTAGACGGGATGATGCGAAGTACCTACTTGAGGGTTTTCAGTTTGGCTTCCGCATACCATTTCAGGGTGTACGCGGGCCTCAGGGCGCCCCGAACTTACTTTCTCTCAGGGGTAATGAGGATATTGCCGCCCAATATATAGTCAAGGAGGTCACCGCACTGAGGGTGGCTGGGCCATTTGCTGACCCACCGTTCCCGAACTTGAAAGTGTCACCTTTGGGTTTAGTCCCTAAGAAGTCCCCAGGTGAATTTCAACTAATTCACCACCTTTTTTACCATGCGGGCTCTTCGGTCAATGATGCGATACCTGATGACCTTTGCTCGGTCAGGTATACGTCCTTTGACCAGGCCTTACAGATGGTACGCTCGTGTGGCCTGGGGGCGCTACTGGCAAAGTGTGATATCAAATCGGCATTCCGATTGTTGCCAGTGCACCCGGACGACTTTGAGCTGTTAGGTTTTCGTTTTTGGGGCAATTTTTACGTAGATAAGGTCATGCCTTTTGACTGTTATATCTCATGTTTGGCTTTCGAACGATTTAGCACCTTCCTTAACTGGGCTTTTGTTTGTAGATCAGAGCCCACTACCTCGATGAATTTTTGTTCGGAGGGGAACACGGCACGGACACGTGTGCTCGTCTCCTCGCCACTTTTCAGGCACTTATGCGGGAACTGGGTGTTCCCCTAGCACCTGAAAAGACTGAGGGACCAGCCACCACTCTCACCTTTTTAGGTATTGATATTGACACCATTGCCCAGACATCCAGGTTGCCCATGGAAAAGGTGACTCAGATCTCTGATGCAATTATGGCGATGCTTGCCAGGCGTAAGGTGTCTCTCTGAGAGTTGCAGGTGCTTCACGGCCACCTCAAATTCGCCTGTAGGGTAGTAACACCGGGCAGAGCCTTTGCCAGGCGTCTGTGTGACGCCATGGCGGGCCTTTTAAAACGTCACCACAGGGTATGGCTGACCAGA
Organism: Bradypodion pumilum; assembly: GCA_035047305.1. NCBI lineage: Eukaryota > Metazoa > Chordata > Lepidosauria > Squamata > Chamaeleonidae > Bradypodion > Bradypodion pumilum. The sequence goes on along the minus strand of JAWDJD010000009.1, from coordinate 12,079,227 downwards.
GGTTTACGGGCAGACCTTACGGTTTGGCTCACATTCCTACAGGACTTTAATGGCATCTCCTTCTGGAGATTGGAGCTTATCCTCAGCCCGCATTTCCAAGTGCAGTCGGATGCCTCCGGCTCCCTGGGTTATGGGATTTACTTTGAGGGAAGGTGGTCCTATGGTCAATGGCCTCAGACATGGCAAGGCACGGATCGTTTACGTGATCTTACTTTCCTGGAGTTTTTCCCCATCTTGGGGCCCCTAATGCTCTGGGGGGATAGGTGGGCTAATTCAGTAGTTCACTTTTGGTGTGACAATGCTGCAGTGGTGCACATTGTCAATGCCCAGACATCCAAAGTTATGGCCTTAGTTCGCCATTTGTCTTGAGGTCCTTGTGCCTTAATGTGCTTTTCAGGGCCAGACATGTGCCAGGCATTGATAATGATATTGCTGATGCTTTATCCTGCCTGCAGATCCCCTGGTTCTGTGCCTTGGCTCCAGATGCAGAGGAACTTCCCTCTCCACTCCCGGCCGAGATCTGGACATTTGGCGAGGAGAGGTGAACCGGGCGATCGTCATGTTTTTGGCACCTCGCACGCGTAAGGCGTATCTACATGCACTCCTACAGTTTAAGAACTTTTGTGGGCAAAGGCAGTTGCCCGAAGTGTGGCCGATACCGGTTGACCAGATTTTACAGTTTATAGTTTGCCTTCACTATCTAGGGTTAGCCCCTCGCACCATCGCCACCAGGCTTTCAGCATTGGCGTTTATGGCCAAGGCACGGGGCTTCACTGACTGCGTGAATGACTTCCGCATACGCCACGTATTAGAAGGGTGGAACGTGAACGTGGCCGCTGCCCGGACACACGTCACCCCATTTCACCAGAGGTTCTGACCCACCTTGCACGAGGTTGGCATTGTTTGTGTTACGATAGGTATGAGGAGGCTCTCTTTCATGCAGCTACCACCGTAGCTTTCTTTGGAGCGCTCCGTATCAGTGAGCTGGTCCCATTGTCAAAAGGGGACGTGTCTCGTAGGGCACTGGAACTCGACGATGTCTTTATCAACCAGGAGTGGGCCCAGTTGAGGATTCGCTCCTCAAATGCCGATCAGCATGGAGTAGGCAGTGGTGTCAGACTGCTACGGTGTACGATTGCTGACATCTGTCCGGTTGGTGCCCTACATGCATTTTTGGCAGTGCGTGGCACGCACCCTGGCCCGTTTTTCTGCCACCAGGATGGGTCTCCTCTTACCAAATTCCAGTTTTGGAAGGTGACCGGTATGACACTTCACAGTGTCGGCCTCCCAGGGGCTCATTACGGCACCCATTCATTCAGGATAGGCGCCGCTTCAACTGCGGCTGCATTTGGGTACTCTGAGGCTGATATACGTCGCATGGGCAGGTGGGGGTCCACGCGTTTTTCTTTATATGTACGCCCCCTCATTGCATGAGTGCCAGTTATGTCCTTAATTCCTTTTTCCTTCTTTTACAGACCCTGTGTGTCCACGCACACCAGTGGCAGTATGGCTGGTGGACCACAGTTTTGTGCATTGGGCAGCGCAGTATGCTGCGGCGACAGAGTAGGGACCCCATCTCAGGCTACGTGCAGCCGTACATATGCGATGGTATGGTATGCGCAGCATGAGATGGCGGGAACTGTTGCCATTCCTGATGTCCATCAGGGATGCTGGACCGCCTGATGTCCTGATTCTGCACCTCGGCGGCAATGATCTCGCACAGATCACTGGCCTTTCCTTAAAATTGTCGGTGTGCAGTGACCTGGCCTTTTTACATCACTTATGGCTGTACATGCGGCTGCTATGGTCTGACATCGTGCCGAGACAGTGTTACAGGGGAGGCATTCACCTCCGTGGTTTGTACCGCGCTCGATGGTCAGTGAATAGGGCTGTTGCCCGGTTCCTTGTGGATAATGGCTTTGGCACAGCCATTTGACATCCTAGGATAGGCTTGCAGAATTTTGATCTATATGCAAGAGATGGGGTCCACCTGTCGGCCAGAGGTATGAACCTCTTTCTTGAGGATGTGCAAGCAGGCCTGGTGACCGTGCTGACGGTCTGGGGGGGGCGGTGAGTCATCACAGACGCCTCCCCGTGTGGCGGGTAGCACTGGTAAGGTAAAGATTTATGACCCATAGGTATCCGGCAGGTTCACAATTGACTGGCCAACACGTAGATAGGTACAGGGGAAATAGGATTGGCCGGTCAAGGGCGAACCATGCAAGGGGTGATGTCAGGAGCTTCACAGCCTGCATCACCTTGATATTGAACGGATACACATCATAGGGTGGGGTCAGTAGATAGTATATTGACTCCGGTCAACAATTTGTTTGTGTCAACAAACAAATTGATACAAATAGATACTTGTAGCCAATTTCCATTGGCATTTTGGGAGGAACCTTACCAGTGTTACTGCGGCCTGCTTGCCTTAATGAATTACAATTGGATGATACACCAATTGAAAGTGATAATTCAGACTAGGGCATTATTCAATAAAAGTGGCCCGATGCCTTTAATCCAATACCGGTGTCTGAGTCTTTCTTTGGGGGGTGCGCCTGCAAAGCTCTCTATCTTCTGCTTTGGGTTTTGTAGTCTGTTTGGTTTCTATTTTGGCCTTCTGATGATGTTCGTGTGTAAAATCAGCTGTACTGCCTGAAAAATATTATGCAGGCTCAGGTTGCCACAAGATTTGTTGTTCTTTCTGCTTACCTGAAATCTTTTTTGTAGTTGTATTCTATTTATTCTAATAGTTACACATCTGATTTACTTCTGATATAAATCTGTGGTCCCCTGAACTCATTTTTTTTTGTAAAAAAAATCTTGCTTGGTATTGAAATTTATCAGTCTGCTTTTTTGTTTGGACATGGTTCATTTGACAAAAGATATGACTTACTATTTACTGTTTATTTATTCTTGTTTAGCTTAGCTACAATCTACAGAAAAAGAATCATTTCATGTTTAAAATCATCCCAGAGGACAATGGCAGGTCAGCATTATTTATGAGGTTAAATCATTGTGTTAATTGATTCCATATTTACATATTATGAATGCATATTTTAATCTGTTCTACATGATTAAGCTTGCCTCAATGAAGATTTCATTCTCTTTTTTTTACAATAATAATCATAATGGCTCATCTTATTTGAAAGAACAAATTGCTCCCAATTGATTTGACCTCAGGGCATAAAAATATTTTTACCTTCTAACTTTTGATGATCAGCTTTGTGCCTTTTAAAATGAGTGAGATCTCGTGGCCCTATCTTATTTTTCTGTTTTTCAACTACAATGAAAGGGCTAGTGCTGGCCTGTTGACCATGGGTGTTAATGCTCTTTACACAAATATCCCTATGGAGGAGGCTAGGATGGTTGTAAATAATGCCTTGAGACAACAAGTCCAACTCTTCCCACCCACTCATTTTATTTTGGATCTGCTGGACATTTGTTTAGCGAAGGAGGAAGGAACCACCCGCAGGGGAAATTACCAGAAGAATGGGCCAAGCACAATGAGATAAAAATGCAAAAGTGTTTTTAAAAAGTGGATTAATCAATATGCGAGGACTGGTGGGTGGGACAAAACAAGTTCTATAAGACCATTGACCAAAAAGTGTAGAAAACACTACTACTATAAACACAAGTCCTATTGGTAAGACCATAACCATATGGTCTTGTGAACTGAATAAGTATGTACTAAAGACTAACATGCATAAAAGTACACGTCCCAACAGTTCAAGCAATAACTGGGTGACCAATATAACATATAAGGTTCTAGGAAAGAAGCATAGGTATAGTCCTGGTCATAATAAAGTGGAGGAAAAATGCTGGGAACAATATCCAATAAGTGAATCCATAATACAATCCTGGTCATAACTAAGTGGAGAACATTCCTAAGAATGAGTAGTTCACAATACACAGTTTACACAGTCCAGGTCATTACGAAGTTGAAGACAATCCTCGAAATAAGTATTTCATGAATCCCAGTTGACAAAATCCAGGAAAGAAGTTCACAATTCACAGTAAGTTTTATATCCAAGAATAAGAAGTACACAATACACAATTCGTTCACAGATCATTAATATCCATCCGGTAAAACTGGATATTTCATGCAATTCTTCATCAGAAATTGTAACATCTGTGAAACAAATTAGCATGCTGTAAAATGCCCAAAACTGGGAACAGTACAGATAAAAACAATAATGTAGATATCTTACCATACACAAAGCTAAACGCGCTCAGGAACCTCCTACAGAAATTCTTATTGGGCAGAGTGTTAAAGTGTCTCAGTGTATTTAGCATTTAAAAGCTAAAAATGGAAGGGAAAGAGAACCATGTATGATAAAAGACACATGTTGGTCCGACCGAAAGAATTAGATCTAAAAGGGACCATTGCAATGCAGGTTACTAGAATTGAAATGAATCACAGAGGTGTAATTATAGAAATGCCGAATAATCTATGTCTATGTTTAAACCTCTGGGGATGAGAGTAGTGAAACGATGTATATAAAATGCCTCTCTTTTTAAAAGAAACTGTTCGACACTTTCCACAAGATAGGTTTTGGGCTTGTAGCTTTTGAGGACTACTACTCACATATCCGTGCATCGGTGATGTTTGTTGAGAAAGTGTGCGACCATGGGGGCTTGTAAATTAGCACGTCTAATGCGTGACTGGTGTTCCCCCAGTCTCACTTTGAGGGGATGACTAGATTGGCCGATTTAAACCATGTTGCAATTGCAGAAAATTAAGTAAACGCAATTGGAGCTATTACAGTTAGTGAACTCCTTAAGTTCTAATGTAAAATTGGATCCAGAGTATCCGACCTTGTTGGTGGTCCACGTATACTTACAAAATTTGCAATGACCACAGGTATGATGGCCCTTAGGTAGACTGGAAGGTGGTAAATGTTCAGTGATTGTATTAGTTCTCGTAACAATGTTGGCTATGCTCTTAGTTCTGCGGAAGCCAATAGTGGGTGGGTTCAAACACCCTGGAATGGAATCCAGTATGTGCCATTGGTTCCGGATGATTTTCTTAATTTTCTTGGCAAAAGGGTTAAAGTCTATGGACCAGAAAATGTTTGAAGCATTGACAGTGTTCTGTCGTTGAAATAAAGAAGATCTAGGTCGTGTCCGTACTCTAGTTAAAGCACTATTGATGGTGTTTTGTGGATAACCCCTGCGTAAGAGGGAATATCATACATTGCAAGCTGCCTTCATAAAATCCTGGTGTTCGATCGAGTTGCGTTTGGCTCTTAATAGAAGACTGTATGGTATATTATTTTAAGATAATGTGGATGATATGATTGGTATTGTAAATACGCCTGTCTATCAATAGGTTTGTGGTATAACCGCATCTTGAGTGTGTCGTCATTAGCAATGTAAACTGAAATGTCCAAAAATGGGAGAGAATGAGAGTCCGATGTGTGTGTAAATGATAAATTGCTATTAAGTTGCTATTTGTTTAGATTTTTTCCCCAGGTTTCAGGATTCTTTTTATCTTCAAACACAAGGTATAGCTACGGATAGTCGCATAGTACCCAGTGTAGCAAACCTCTATTTTGAAAATAAGGTTATTCTGAACCCTGAATTTAATCCATTTTTGCACATATTATGGTATATAAGATATTCATTGATGACCTTTTTTAAATTATTGATAAACATTGCATCATATAAGACTTTATAACATGGCTCAACAATCAGGATCCTAATTTAAAATTTTCTTCTGACATGGATCTTAAATCCTTACCATTTTTAGATATCAATGTTTATATCTCCAATCAAGGAACTTTGTGCATGAAACTATTTCATAAACCCAGACAGAAATGTTTATCTCCAATTTGGGTCATGCCAGCTATATTATTTAAAAAATAACATTCCATATAGTCTCTTCTCAAGGGAAAAAAGAACTCCTCTACTGAAGGAAACATTTTAGAATCAGCTAATAATATCAGGGAGGCATTACATCAAAGAGGCTACCCCATCACATCATCAATGGTTCCTTTGATAAGATTTAAAATATACCCAGAAATGTACTTTTGACACAAAAAAGAAAACTAGCAAATTTAGAATCAATTGGTCTCTGGAGTTCTCTCTGTTGGCTAATGATATTAAAAAGATTATACATAAACACTGGCAGATCCTTGGTGACATACCAGGATGCATTGCTAAACCAGTTATAGGTTTTAGAAAGACCAGATCCCTGGGCAATATAGTAACACATACCGAATGCTTGGCCAGACAGGGACTAACACAAAATATCATATGCAGCCATTACAAATGTCACAACTGTGTCATATGCTGGGAAACAAATTTGGCTGGGAAACAAAGCCTGTACCCTTTCCAGAAGTTGATTTCCATCTTAAACTCAAACATTTTTCAAACTGTAATAGCATTAATTGCATTTATTTATGGATTCATCCTTGTGGTAAGAAATATGTTGGAAAATCTTCAAGACCCATTAAGATACGAATTGGAGAACATTGGTCCAGAATTAGAAACCAGGTATTATAAGCACCTTTAGTCATGCACTATATCAAGAAGGGTCACACAGATGAGCAGTTCATGTTTGTAGTTCTTGAAATTGTGCAACCTAAACCTTTTGAAAAAACCTATATTGATAAATTGTTGTTGCAGAGAGAAGCATTTTATATTCACCGTCTAAAGACTTTGGTTCCATCAGGTTTGAATAATGAGTTGGACCTTTCTTGTTTTTTATAATCATTTGTGTGGTTCATTGCGTTGTCACTTTAAATAATCAAGCCATATCTGCCTCCTTACTGTTTCTTTAAAAGAAAAAGAAAATTATTTCTCATGAATATATCACTCGACACACATTATATATTGCAAACATTGTACCATATGTTTTAACATCTTTAAGCTCATCATGATAGGATGTGTTTTCGTCCCTGAAGCTAGTAGATGCGTAAAAAAAAAAACTCTTGGTGAACATATGGGTGGAGTTGCAGGGTGGTAAAGGAATTTTGGGGGGAAATAGAGAAACAGATCTCTAGAATTTTTGGGGTGAACCTTAAGCTGGAGTCAGGTATAGCTTTGATGACAGACACAGGAAACATAAACTTAGACGAGGATAAAAAAAGAGTTACTGTCCCTGTGCATGACAACAGGAACACAATGTATTGCGAGAATGTGGAAAAGTGATCAGAATCTAAAGTTGAATGATTGGTATAAGGAAATGTGGGAGCTCGTTTTGAATGATAAATTAACGGGAACTGAATAAGAAAAAGGGTATAATAAAAGAGAATAGATTTTGGCAAATTTGGCAACCGTTTGTGGATTCTACAGGTATCAGAGGAGATGGGAGCAGTCCAGTACCGGAACATCATAGATTCTGTAAATAGCGAAATGATGTGTACCACCACATCTTCCAGGGCAATGTACAGTCACATGGGGTGAATTAGTAATTTTTCTTTTTCTTTTTTCTTTATTGCTGTATTATCTTGGTTAGGCAATAGACAATCAGGGTAACTAAGAATAGAAATATATAGTCAAAGTCGACCGGTTCTGCAATCCAGAAAGGAAAATCAACAAACTGACAAGAAAAATTTGCTAGATGAAAACCAGATTGATCAATATAACCTATTACCCTGCTGACAACAAATAATCAAGGATTTTATAGTAGCCTAACATAGCCAAGTGATTTTGTATTGGCATTTTAGTATTTTTATTATTTTCTTTTTAAATGTATATGTTAATGTCATCATTGCTATTTTTTTATTCTATGTATTATTTCATGTGTTTTTTCTTAAACATTTATGTTGTAACCTTTAAAACCTAATAAAAATTATTTTTAAAAAACTGTTGGTATGTATTATGTTTAGATATCTTGGTTTAAGGCTCACAGCCAAATTAAAATGTATTGTCAGAGTGTATGATTTTGTTTTCATTTTATTGTCTACAGAAAAAATACTTAAGATTATATCCTGATGAAGAAAAATTCTTTTGAAAAACTGGCAATACCAGGACAGTTTTGATGATATTTTATTTCTTCACTGCTTTGCATTCTTGCAGTAAAAGAGACTTGAAAGATATTCCTGCCTCAAATGGTTTCTTTCTCTCATTTGCATCTGCACCATTTGGACCTATTTTTGTTGTTTATATAAAGGATGGACAACATATGTAGCCTAAGAAACTTGTGGGTGTGGGTGGCTAAGAAGCCAATGGAGTAACACACATTTTTCTTTGCTCGCGCTTGCCAATGTGGAAAACAAAGTGGATTTAATGCTTAAATGAGGAACTGACTTTTTTTAAAAAAGGGTAATCCTAAGCCCTAAAATTACTTTATTAATCTTCAATTGAAACAGAGGTTGGAGTTTGGAGATCGAGTAGCAAGGGAGGTATAATGGGGGTTGCACGGACCGAGCTGCTCGGAGGCCAGACGGAACTTCTGAAAAAGAAGCAAGCAGGGGTTGGAGCTTGGAGCTATTTGTATAAAATATTAAGAAAATAGTGTGGCGGCTGTGGAAGGGAGCCTTGAAGGAAAAGTCCGGAAGAAAGAACGTGGAGGTTGTGGTTGGGAAGGAAGGAGGGTGGATGATAAGGAGCAGAGAGAGAGAAGGAGACAGTGTAATGGTTGCAGAGAATGAAAATTAAAAAGTGCTGATTGCCTGGAAAGTTGTATTTTCTGAAAGTTTGGAGAGGGGGTGCTGGATTGGAGCGATAGAAGGAAAAATTGGAGTGGGAAGTGTGAAGAAGTGGAGGAAGGAGGAGAACGAAAGAAAGTGAAAAGGAAGAAACGGAGGTTTCAGATTGTTTGGTCTGTGAGGGGAAAGGTGCGGTCTGATTGAGAGCCGCCGTGGCGGCTTGGATTTTGGATTACTTGGAAGAACAGTTCCTCTTGGTATTGCTATTTTTCCTTTTAAAATTGGTGCAAGAGTTTTAAAGGATGATTTTACATATTGACAGATTTTGTTAACAAGAAAAACAGTGCTAGAGCTTTAGTTAGCACGTATATTTTCCATGTTCCCCCCTCCCCTCTTTGGAAGACAAAGGTGACTTTTTTGAAGAAAAAAGTGGGGAGGTTAGTATTGGGTGTTTTGAGTCTTTTTTGCTGTAAGTATTGTGTTAATTATTGTGGGGTAGAAGGTATCACGCCCAATAGAGAAATTAGAGGTGGAAGAAGAGTGTGGTGAATTAAACTATGAGGAGTATTAAAGTGTTAACATGGAATGTGAAAGGTACAGGGTTTCCGGTTAAGAGAAGAAGAATTGAATCAGCTTTAAGGAAGGACAGGCCGGATATAGTCTTTTTGCAGGAAACTCATCAAAAATCTCAGGATACAATTTTTTTTAGGGTGGATGCAGCACTATGAAAGGGCATATGGCACATCAAAGGCAAGAGGAGTAGCAATTTTGATTTCGACCAGGCTGGGGTTTGAGATAATAAATAGCATTTCCGATCTGGAGGGTAGACATTTGATAGTTAGAGGGAAAATAGATGAGGAGGAAGTAACTCTTGTGAATACGTATGCTCCAAATGATCACCAAGCTGAATTCTTAGAAAAAATGTACAAAATATTGGTAAAAGAGAAAACAGCAAAGATTATTGTGACCGGTGACTTTAATTTAGTAAGGTCAAATTTAGAGTGCACAAATATAATGAGATGTGGAAAAGGCATTAAAGGACAGATGTTGGACAAGTGGATGGTATCCTTAGGTTTGAAAGATACTTGGAGGGAGATTAAGGGGTCAGAATGGGTATATACTTATTTTTCACAGGTTTATAATTCATACTCTAGAATAGACTATATATTTGTAATGGATAATATGGTTAGAAATATGGAGGAAGTAGAAGTTGGAATTTTCAAAGAGTCAGATCATGCTAAAGTGGAAATGAGGACTGAGGGTAAAACAAAATCGAGAAGGAGTTGGAGATATGATGAAAAACTATTCAAAGACCATAAGTGCAAAGAACAAATCATGGAGAGTTGGAATGAAAGTTGGCAGTTGAATGATAATGATGAGGTAAACTTTAACATGGTTTGGGATGCAATGAAGTCAGTTTTTAGAGGGGAAAGCATTTGCTTAGCTAGTATTAGATATAAAAAGTTTAAGAGGTCAAAGGATAAAATTGAGTGAGATAAAGCGATTACAGGAGGAACATGCAAGGACAAAAGATAAGAAGGTTTTTGGTAATTTGCAAAGATTAAAGGTTGAGTTGGTAGAAAGGACATAGAAAAGGTGAAAAGGGATCTTGTTTATTTAAAAAGAGAATATTTTGAGTATAGTAATATAAATTCAAAATATTTGGCAAGAGCAGCTAAAGAAAAGAGGGGGGAAAGGGAAACTGGAGTTTTGATAAATGAACAAGGGATAAAATGTAATAAGATTAGGGACAAATGCAAAATTGTGAAAGAATTTTATCAAACATTATATGCAAAAAAAGAGATAGATGTGGAGAAGCTTTAGAGAGGCAAATAGATACTGGCATAAAACAGGAGCATAAGGACAAAATGGAGGAACAAATAACAGAAAAGGAAATAAAAGGGGTAATAGCTAGTTTGAAAATGGGGAAAGCACCCGGGGAAGATGGACTACCTGCTGATTTCTATACGGAATTTAAAGATATAGTGGTACCAAAATTGGTAAAATTGTACAATTATATATTGGATGGTGGGCAAATTCCGACTTCATGGTATAGGACTACAATTGTATTGTTACCAAAACAGGGAAAAGATTTGGAAAAAGTGGAATCTTATAGACCTATTTCCTTGATTAATCAAGATGCCAAGATCTTCAAAGTGATATTGGCAAATAGGTTAAATAATTTTATGGGTAATTATATAAATGTAGAACAGGGGTTTTTTGAAAGGGAGACATTTGGCAGATTTGACAAGAAGAGTGGTGGATTTAATAGACACAGTGAGACAAGCAAAAGAAAAAGTGGGATTAATATCCTTGGATATCTTTAAGGCATTTGATTCCTTACAATGGGTTTCAATTAAGGAAATAATTAAAGGTTATGGATTTGGCGATAAATTTAGAAGGGTAGTTGATCAACTATACCAACAAGACACAGCTATGGTTAGAGTAAATGATGAGGTTACTGATGAGATAAAAGTGGAGGTGGTATCTGACCCCAGTAAGGTTGTATCAGATTGATAATAAAAAAGATAAAATGTGTTGGAGATGTAAAGACGCAATAGGAACATATGAACATATGTGGTGGAGTTGCACAGTGGTTAAAGACTTTTGGAAAAAAGTTGAGAAAGAGATTGGTGAAATTATGGGTAAGAAAATTAAGCTGGGGTCAGGTATCACTATGCTAACTGATGTGGAATGTTTCAATTTAAATAAGGATGAAAAAGAGTTATTAGAAATAATGCTCACAACGGGTAGACAATGTATTGCTAGACATTGGAAAATGATGTAAATATAAAGATTGAAGAATGGTATAAAGAAATGTGGAATTTAGCACTGAGTGATAAATTAACTTGGGAGAGAAAAAAAGGGTGTTATTAAAGAGAATAGATTTTGGAAAATTTGACAGGATTTTGTGGACTACTCACTTAGAGGGGATGAAATGAATAGACCTGTACCGGATCAAAGAAATTTTTGGAATGAAAGTACTAAGACAATCTGATTTCTCCAGGGCATTGTATAGATCACTGGGTGTATTAATATTAATTTTATTTAGATTATTATTTAGTATTTTTATTATTATTATTATGACATTTAAGAAATTAATTATCAAGCCATATTTCAAATAAAGTATATAAGATTTAATTGCCATGTACAAAGATAGGTTTAATAAGGTATTAGTATATTAATGTGAAGGCAATAATGCATTTGTATGGTTTTTCTTTTTTTTTCTTTTGTTGTTGTTGTTCAGTCGCACAGTCGATTCCGACCCTTTGCGACCCTATGGACCATCTTTCTCCAGGCACCCCTGTCCTCCACCATCCCCCTCAGTCCTCCCAGTTCTGTGCCCGTTGTGTCTATAATACCATCTATCCATCTCATCCTTGGCCTCCCCCTTCTTCTTTTGCCCTCCACCTTTCCCAACATCACGGCCTTCTCAAGTGAATCCTCCCTTCTCATTTGATGCCCAAAGTACTTTAGCCTCATCTTTACTATTTGACCTTCCAATGAGCAGTCAGTGTTGATTTCTTCTAAGATTGACCTATTTGTTCTCCTCGCTGTCCAAGGTACCCTCAAAACTCTCCTCCAACACCACATTTCAAAGGCATCTATTCTTCTGCGTTCAGCTTTCCTAATTGTCCAGCTCTCACATCCGTACATTTTTCTTATGTATGTATTATTGTTGTATTATTGTTTATTGTATGTCAAAAATTCTAATAAAATGTTAAATACAAAAAAGAAAAGAAAGAAACTTGTGTGACCCTTAGCTAGTTGTCTAGAGACAGTGGACAGATTGTTTTCAATCTGATCCTGGTTGCCTCCTCACCAGAGAGAGTAAGACAGGGTTCCCATCTCTTTTTCACTTCCTTCTGAATGTCCCACATTATTACACAAAGTTTGAATACATGAGAAAGAGAAAGAGAGAAGGAAAAAAAGTGGCTTGTAGCAGCAACCTGTAGCTCCTGGGTTCACCCGTCTCTCAGAGTGAAAGTGATTAAAGAAGTCACCTCAGATAGCAAGTATGAGGTGATGAAAAAAGGCAACCAATTTTCGTGATTCCAAATATTATTTCACTGTGAGGGACAAAGGCAGATGCTTGTCAAACTATAATCTCATTTGTCAAAATTCTTAGTTGACTATGTAGATTGTACATCTTGATTTCTGTCAGTCAAGGCACCCTTTGCTGTCCCATTTATAGCAGTGAAATGCCTTGGACCTTGGCATCTGTATTCTTAGCTTATAGAGGTCATATAGCACAGTGGGATAGAGTAGATGGCTGTAGAGTCAGGGGCTTGGGATTTGAATCTCTACTGTTTCTGTTAGGAAAGGGGCCAGGTGATATCACCCAGACCATGTGTGGCTGATGAGTGAGTCTAGTGCCTTGCCACTGAGTGGTTTTGGACAAGCAGCACAGTCCCAAATGATAAAACGGTAAACCACTTCTGTGCAACTCATATCTAGAAAATTTAAATTTAATTCAATTTAATTGTTTGATTTCTACACCGCCCACTTGGCCTAGGCCGACTCTGGGCAGTTCAGAATCACAGATAAAAACATAATAAAATTAATTTAAACTACCCACCCCCTAAAAAGGGTGCAGGGACCGAAGGGACCATGGGGTAAGGAATTATCCTCTATACCAACCACTCAATGGAGGTTACCGTTCCACCTGCACCCCATACTTGGCCCGCCAGCCAGGTTTTGAGGTATTTTCTTTTTATATATATAATAATAATTTTTATTAAAAAATTTAACAAATAAAATACAAAACACAATACAAGAGAAAGAAACAACATCATACTAAAGATACAAATAAATACAATATACACAAGCAATGAAAAAAAGAAAAAATATACACACCTATCCTAGTACATTTTTATACCTATCTTTTTAAAATCAAGATCTTAGCACCATCCTAAAAAAAAAAATCTCTTAAATTATGACTTAATGGTTATTCTCTAACATTAGCTAATGTTCCAATACTCATTTCCCCAAAACGTCATAATATACAATTATGGATAGGATGGGAAAAACAAAGGAAAAAATACAATAATACAATTATAAATAGTCATCACCCAGTGTTTATTTACATTGCCCTGGAGAGCTCAGAATATCTCATTATTTTATTTCCAAAATTCACTTTGTTCAGGTACAGGTCTGTTCTATCCTCCCCCATAAGGGAGTGATCCACAAAAGGTTTCCAATTATTCCAAAATCTATTCACTTTTAAATTATCCCTTTTTTTCTTAATCTCCCAAGTCAATTTATCGTTCAATGCTAAATTCCACATTTCTTTATACCATTCTTCAGTTTGTATAGTTACATCATTTTTCCAATTTCTAACAGTACATTGTCTAGCCGTCGTAAGCATAATTTCTAATAATTCTTTCTCATCCTTATTTAAATTAATACCATCTACATTTGTTAACAGAGTGGTACCCGAATCCAGTTTAATTGTCTTACCCAATATTTCTCCAATCTCTTTTTCAATTCTTTTCCAAAAATCTTTTACCATGTTACAACCCCACCACATGTGCTCATATGTTCCAATTGTGTCCTAGCATCTCCAACACATTTTATCTTTTTTATTATCCATTTGGTACAACCTCACTGGAGTCAGATACCATCTCCATAACATTTTATAATTGTGTTCTTTTATTCTAACTGACATAGTTCTCATAATCCTCTTTTTCCATTTATTTCTCCATGTATCCTTTTCTATCTTTATATTCAACTCTTGCTCCCACCTTAATTTCAAATCCTCTTGTGGATCACCTTCCCTATTTAATATTGTGTACAATTTACTAACTAATCCCTTAGCATTTTTATCTCCCTTTCTAATTTTTAGAATCAGATCTTCAAACTCCATCTTTTCTCTTTCCAAATCATATTCTCTCAAATATTTGCAATTCCATTTATTAATCCTCAGTCTCTGAAACCAATTCATTTTTAATTGCTCAAACAAATTTATCCTACTAATCTCATCACTACAGATCCTTAACCAGTCTTTCAATAGGAAAACCTCATTCTTGTCCAATACTTCCTTTACCTCATCATCTATATTAATTGGAAAGCTTGTCATATCCAAAATTTCCAATATTAGAGAAACATTCGGGGCCAGATCTTTCTTTACTCTCTTCCATATGTTCCTTAATCCTTTCATCATAGTATTTTTAGTTACTGTCTTTCCCAAATTACTTCCTAAAAAAACATTTTACCTATATGTCTATAGTCCCTCATCTCAATTTCCTCCCGTATTACCTTTTCCCTTGCCAAGATCTTCACAACATTCTTAATTTGAAATGCTCGATAATATGCCATCAAATTCGGCATTCCCAATCCACCTTTCTGTGATAAATACCATAGCTTTTTGGTAACCTGGATTTCTTTCCACCATTACAAAAATTATTAAACAAATTTTGAAACTCCTTAACTTCCTTATCCTTCAATTGAATTGCTAACGCCTCAAAAAAAATATTCTAGGTAACAACATCATTTTTGTAAATGCAATTCTTCCAACCATAATGCAGTAAGACGGCTGGGGTGTAGCAAAAACAGCGCAAAAAAAACAACACTCCCTGGTATGAGAATGGAAAAAATCGAGTGTATGTCTTTAATAAAAGAAAGTATTCACATGCTAGTCCTATAGTGAGGTATCTATAAGAACGTATTGTGGTGTATATACTTCTCAAAGTTATATCCAGTATATTTATATATATATATATATATATATATATATATATATATATATATATATATATATATATATATATATATATATATATATATAAATTATAAATCCACATACAGAAAAGTATCTATACACACACACAAAACCAAGAGTGCAACAGTATGAAATACCCCTCACACATACAAACATGCACACATGAGAACCTCGCAAAAAATATATCAAAAATTATATCAAAATATATCAAAAATTTCCCGAGCAAACACCCCAGTTTAATCCTCCAATGCCAGTATGTAACAGCAATCAAACAGAATGTTGGTGTTGTAGTCCACAATAAGAGGTCACTGGGTGAACTGTAAAGCTATATCGGCTGTGAGTGCCATCCATAATGTGATCGTCGGGAAGCAAAATACATCCATTCCATCAGCAGGTTCCCATGCGGTGGGCAGCATCAAGCAGTTGTAGACAAATTATCGATGCCCTTCCGGTAGATGGACATTTCGAATAACTTTCTCAAGAGTCTACAAATACAACATGAAACACACATATACACTATGATATTTGCTATGGTAAGAACCCTTTTAAAACATATAAAAGTACATTAAGCATATATATGAGAAATGGACAAAGTACATAGAGTTGTGACCCATTTGGATCCAGCTAGCTTCTGGATCAGGTCATCTGTCCTGGATAAAGGAAAACAATCATGTGGTATGACTGCATTAAGTTTGCGATAGTCTACACAAAATCTGATCTCGGGTAAAATTTCCCCTTGAGCATTTTTCTTTTTAGCTAACACCACAGGAGTGTTCCAAGGTGATTCACATTTCTCTATCACACCTAGAGCTAACATTTTGTCAAACTCCTCATTGATTTTAGCTTCTATGGCTCCAGCTAACCTGTATTGAGGTACCCAGATTGGTTCAGAAGTAACTAGAATATCATGTGACAAGACATTTGTACATCCTGGTTCAGAAGTGAACAAATCTCTGAACTTGGCTATTACATTTATCAAAGCTAACTGTTCAGTTTCTGGTACATTTTCAGAAATATATACAGAATCAACATTTCCAGCATTTTGGTATTCTTCCATAACATTCACCCAGTCCCATTCTTCCCCTGAAGATTTTGAACTGGTGATTCTGAGCATTTGTACATTAGATCTGGACACATAAGGTTTCAAAGAGTTTGCATGAACAATTTTACAAACTTTTGTGTCTTCAAATTGAATCTTATAGTTACATTCATCAACCTTTTGCAATATCTTGGCTGGACCCTCCCATTGGACTTGGAGCTGCCCAACAGAATGTGGGTTCAGAACCATGACCTGCTGTCCTGGCTGGAAATCTCTGTGTCTAGCTTTACGATTATAGTACAGCTTGGTGACATCCTGAGCTGACTTCAGGTGTTTCTTAGCTAATGCATGTATGTCATTTAGCTTTTTCTGCAAGTCTTCAATGTATTTAGATACTGGTTAGGGCAATTAAGTGGTTGTACCTTCCCATTCTCCTTTGAGAAGATGGAGAGGCCCTCGGTGATTGAACCCAAACAACATCTCAGCTGGTGTGGTTCCCCCTAAATTTTTGTGTGGGGCTGACCTGTATGTGGTGAGAATTAGTCATAAACCTTCCACCCAGTTTTCTCCAAAATCTTGTACATATGCAGTCAACAATCTTTGTAATGACCCTTGACATCGCTCTACTGTCCCATGTGATTGGGGATGGTAGGGCAAAGAAAAAGTTTGTTCTACCCCTGCTAATTTGCATACAGTTTGCATGAGACATGAGACAAAAGCTCCACCTCGGTGTGAGACAATTTCAACAGGTAAACCTAACCTACTGACAATTTCAATAAATGCTTTAGCAATATGGGATGCAGAAATTGAAGTTAAGGGTACAGCTTCACACCATTTTGTAAAAGTATCAACATAGGTAAATACATACTGTTTTTCCCCTTTTGATTTAGGTAAAGGACCAAACACATCAATTTCTACCCTCTGAAATGACTTTTCTGCTATTTCAGGTACACCAAGTTTAGCTTTGGTTTTAGACTGTACATTCCCAATTCTTTGACATGTGAAACAGGATTTTGTAAATTCTTTACAATCAGAAGTACACCTGGGCCAAAAGAAGTGTTCTGCAATTCTTTGAAGAGTTTTCTTTCTTCCTTGATGCAATGCAAACACTGAGTCATGTGCTATTTTAAGAACAATGTCCCGAAAAGATTGAGGCACAACAAGCAAGTCTCTAGTCCCTGTATCAGGTTTAGGCAACTTGATCTGTTTGTAAAAAAGTCCATCTGCTGAATAAAAGAACCAACTTGGCCTGGCACCTGACAAAGGCAAATTCAGTTTAGCCTTCTGCCCAATTTCTTTTAAAGTTGGGCACAACTGTTGTTCTTTAGCAAAATTAGCATAGTCCAGTTTTTCAGAAAAAGTCCAAGAATAAAATTTGGGCTGCCCAGCAGGTGGTGCTGGTGTATCTGGAACAGTCACAGGCTGGCTTTGACTTCTGGTTAAAACTTTAAGTACATTGGCCTGCTTGGACCTCAATTGTTCCTCTAAAATCATTACAGAAAGTCCTAGAAGTAGAGAAGGGTGGCTACTAGACCTGTGGACCAAGCAAAGAGCTTCTCCTGTGAAACAACCATATTTCAGCTTAATTTTAGCCACAGGACTATTAACCACTTTTTCCCCAATTTCTAGGTGATATCCCTCAATTGGTAAATAACAATCCTGCAAAATCTGTTCAGGTTTAACAAAACTCTCATGTATGCTGCAAAAATCAGAACCAGAATCTTTAAATGCTTTAATAGAGACAAATGGTTCTCCCTGGTCATTTAGTAAAGTCACTAAGGCATATCTTTGCTCTTCCATTTTGGACAAGAGATCCTTTCCTAGCAGCTCAGTAGGATCTAGAGCTATAGGTGTCTGTGTGTGTGCAGTGGTAATATTCAGCTGCCATGCTACTTTAGGGTCTCTAACAACGTGAGCACTATACTCACGAGCTGGTTGGACTTGCTGTGTGTCCGAACCTGTAGCAGAATCTCGGGCAGTTACTGCTGTTCCCATCTGCGATGGCTGATTCTCAGGTGAATCAGTTGCTTGGCTTGCTGCTTGAAAAATGCGGGATCTGGAAGTACCGGTTCCTGATTTCTCCTTTGCGGGTTGAGTTGCACCTTTCTGCAACGCAGGGCAATGCTGGTGGGTGTGTCCCAGCTTGGAGCAATGATAACAGATAATGTTAGAAACAGGCACCATCTTACCCTTTGGCTTATTACCATCCTGTTTCGGCGCATGCTCCTTTGCTCCACTTGATGCAGGCAGCATCTTTGCAAAAGCCTGACTTTTTGTCTCTTTAAATTTCCCTGAAGATTGGGCTGTCTTAGGCATCTGCTTCTTGACATTCATTATGCTGATCCAAATCATATCAGCTTTCTGGGCAAGCAACTGATGATAATCAATTTTCTTATCAGCAAGACTCAGTCTTAAAGAAGGTGGAATTACCTCCATAAACTGTTCTTTCAGCGCAAACACTCAGATGCTTGGTGTCATTTCCACTTTAGATGCTCGGACGCATTGGTCATAGGCTTGTGCCAGCTGAATCATGAGGGCAACAAATGGTTGTTTACCATCCCATTGGATCTCCTGGAATCTCGTTCTCAGAACGTCAGGGACCATTGCACAATATTTCTCCAAAGCATCTCGTATTTGGGGCCATGTATAATCTTTGGGCAATCCATCAAAATAGTCCAGGATCGGACCTCTCAGCTGTGTACTGATTAGCCCTGGTGACTCAATCTCATCCACTTTCATTGCCTTGCATGCATGCTGAAACCTGGAAAGAAAAGAGAGAATGTCCTGCGGGCCTGTCAGAATCGGCAGACATTTCCGATCAGCATTATCGGCTGTCACAGGTTTTGGCTGCTGCTTCATTTGCATAACGTGAATCTGCGTTTCAAAAAAAGTTGCCATTAAATCCTCCAATCGACTTATTCCGGTTGGAACTCCTCCTACCTCTCCCATTGGCAAGGGAGGGTTTCCTCCTGGTATCGCTAAAAGCAGAACCTGTGGAAAAGAAGAAAGAGGGGGGAAAACTCCTGTTGGTGGTGCCGATAGACAGACAGGCTGAGGTACAGGGGCTCTGGGTGGTGGATTAATCTGCAGAAGCGAGTCTGGTGCAGTGGGCTGCGGAACAGCTGACAGTATAGGCTGGGCTGGTGCTGGCTGCACTGCCCCTTCTTCCTCCTGTAAAGTTTGGGCATATTTTTCATCCTCCATTTCCTGTTTTATCTTAGTCCTTTGACGTGCTGCTTCACTCGCGCGTTCAAGATTACCTGCCAGCCGAGCCACCTGCTCCTGTTGAAGGAGACCATATATTTGGTCAAGCCTGTTTTCCTCCGTTGGTAGTGGAACGGCTGCCACTTTCTCCACTTGGCGGGCTGCTTGCTCGGAGGCTAAGGCTTTCTGTGCCTCTACAAGCCGTTGTTGCAATTTCACGATATAGGTACAATATCGCTCTGCCCTTTGCTGCTCCTCCTGCAGCATCCGCTGTAGTTCCTCCTGCTCCATAGCAGTGGTATAGGCACCGGCCACCCCCTCTCCTGAGGAAAGAGCCATGGATCCCAGTGGCTTAACAGATAGTTTAGCCGTTCCGGAGCCCGGTTTCTCTGGGTCTGGCTCCCATTCCAAACCATTGGTCCGATCCTGGCTGGAATGAGACCACTGGCTCAGCTACTCCCTGTAGCAACTGTGCCAGTTTGTGTCGATCTCCTTATTCGACACTCCGGTCTTGCCCCACCTGGACCGAGATGGTTGGTGCTGCCATTCCACTCTCCTGAGCTCGGGACGCCACCGCAACAGTTCCCGGCACTTCCTCCTCCATGATGTTTTGTCAAGTGGGGCACACTGGAATAGCTTCCTCAAGCACCTGGTATGCCCTACTGGAGGGGCTATACCTTCGGAGAATCTCCTCACACTGGACCTGGTGCTCAATGATTTCCATCAGACTTCTCCTCTGGGTTTCCATTACACTCCCATCAAAGGGTGCTTTATGTACCATGTCCAGTAGCCATTTGGAAGTCGAATGGGGACCCGCAGGCACCTCCCTTTCCCAAGACAAGCTCCGGCGAGCTTGCTTACGAGTTTCCTCCTCCGACTGGCATTCCTCTTCCTCCCCCCATACGTTTTTGCCTCTCATGGTACAGAGGGGGATGCATTCAGCCACAGCTGCATCTGCCCGTGCAGCTTCATCCATTACCCGGTAGGCTGGATGCCGACACCTAATCCTTTTCCACTCGGTAGGTCTCTGGTGCCCTTCCTCCTGGTCAACATAGCTTGTCTGGGGCTTTAACAGACTCGGTTCTGTATCCGGAGAGGCTCCATGCACAGGGGGCAGCGCCAAGATGGGCTGATCAGACCCTCCTGCTGCTTCCCCTTGCTGGGTTTCCTCCTCCTCTTCTTCCTCAGACTCACATTTTCCCAGAAGTTCCTGAAGGGTTAGGGGCTTTGACAAGCTTTGTCCCATCACGGGATGGAATAGGAACACCCAGTTCTCATTCCTGGAAGATCGCCCTGATGCTGGCACCTCCACGTCTATGGTAACGAGAGATGACTCCGAGTCATCCATCCTTATACCTGTAAGGAAACAAAACATTGCAGGCTAATCTTACCCTCTTTATAGAGGAGCCGAAAGTGCTGCTCTATTTGCCTTGACAAAGCGTCCTGGCTCTCAGATCCGAATCCCACCACTGCCACCATGTCTTCAATGCTCGACTGGGCGCTGGCTTACAGGAGGCATGTACTGATCCTTTAGGCTGTGATAATTTCCTTTATCCACACACTCCCAGTGCAGCCTAAGGTCGCCTCACCGTACCGCTTCCCAATCGACTTCAAAGAACTCCACCTGTCGCTTACAGGGAGTATGCGGTGGTTTAATATGTTGGTAGCATGTGGGGGCATAGAGCAAAGCACTAAGAAATAGCCTGATAAATTGACATCCACTCCATTGATGTTACTCACAAAGAGTTTTATTTTCCTTTAGTATCTGGAAAAGAACAAAGACAGAAAAAAACAAAGTACATAGCAAACATAGTTAGTATAGTCCACTTAGATCTGAGGGGTTCAGATCATGTTTAGAGTCCAGCTCAAGGAGACATCTCTGCCTTCAACCTGAGAGGACCGAAGAACTCAGGGAAAGGGCTCTGCTTTTATACACAAAAAAGAGCAGATTTCCCTCCCACCTTTGCATTCCTAGGATAACTCAATCTGCAGGTGTTCAGAGTCATAGGGTTTTGATAGACAGGGGGGAGGCATCTTCTCCCTTGTGGGTTAGTCAGATGTCTCTGTCGTCACTTGCCACCTGACCTATTTGTCATCCTCCCTCGAGGGGTCTGCAGGTGCAGCAGCAGCAGCTGCTTATTACTCATCGAGAAAGGAATGTGTTTACAGCTCTATCTGCAGGTGCAGTATTGCTCATCAGAAAGGAATGTAGGAATGTGTTTACAAGTGCTTCAGTAGCTAAGTGGTAAGGTTGCCATGGGTACTCAAGGTTCATGACACATCATACCTCCATATCCTTCTTGATCTAATTTCATTCCGTAATTTCAATTCTAATATCACCTTAGCATGGTCCGATTCCTTAAATATTCCAACTTCCATTTCCTCCATATTTTTAACCAAATTTTCAGTTGCAAATATATAATCTATTCTGGAGTAAAAATTTTGAACCTGTGAAAAATACGTGTATACCCTTTCTGGACCCTTAAGTTCTCTCCAGGAGTCTTTCAAACCTAAGGCAGCCATCCAATTGTCCAACATCCACCCTTTAATCCCTTTTCCACATCTAAATATATTTGTACAATCCTAATTTGATTTTACTAAATTAAAATCCCCAGCCACTATCATCTTCATTGTTTTTTCTTTTACCAAAATCTTGCGCATTTTTTCTTAAAATTCCACTTGATAATCATTAGGGCATATATATTCACCAGCATTATTTCATCATCGTCTATTTTCCCTTTCACAATCAAAAATCTCCCTTCAGGATCCAAGATATTATTTATCTTAAACCCCAATCTAGACGAAATCAATATTGCAACTCCTCTTGCTTTTGATGTACCATATGACTTTTCATAGTGCTGAATCTAACTTAAAAATTTTTTGTTTGTATCCTGAGATTTTTGATGAGTTTCCTGAAGAAAGACTATGTCTGGTCTATCTTTCCTCAGAGCTGATTCTATCCTTCTCCTCTTAATCTGAGAACCTGTACCTTTTACATTCCAAGTTAATACTATAATTGCTCTCATAATTTAGTTTAATTTGTTTCCCTCTTCCACCACTTCCGAGTTCTCCATTGGGTGTGTTACCTCTTATCCCAAAACAATTAACATAAAACTTAACCAACATTAACGAAAAACAACAAAAATAAAAAAAACATTTTTAACTCTCCCCACTTACTATAAATGCGGCCTCCAAAAATCAAATGGGGGAGAGGGGGAAAGTGCATCAAAAATGGCGTGACCACAATGGACTCCCCACAGATCCCAGCTTACATTCCTCCTTCAGCACCCTTGGGCATATCATCTTCTTCTTCTTCCATATTTCTTCCAAAGTACAACCCTCCTGAAATTATCAAACCCTCCTTTAAAGCCTCCCATTCCTTAGTACCATTCTCCAATAGCTTTGCATCCACCAAAATATCCAAGACATTAAGACCTTCTCACACTGAAAATCTTCTCCCCAAATTCCAGAACAGTAATTGCCTTGGAAACTTCCAGT
The DNA here is from genome assembly GCA_035047305.1 of Bradypodion pumilum. Taxonomy (NCBI): domain Eukaryota; kingdom Metazoa; phylum Chordata; class Lepidosauria; order Squamata; family Chamaeleonidae; genus Bradypodion; species Bradypodion pumilum. Next base: position 12,056,171 of record JAWDJD010000009.1, on the reverse strand, counting down.
TATACTTAATACCCTTGCCAATCAAATGTTTTGTTGCCGGTTTCATCGCTTGTCACCACGTTCTCGCCTCCACTGCAATATCGTTATAGATCTCAACGTCAGCACCCTCTATCTTCAAAACCATTGGTCCAGCTTGTTTAATATGTACCATTAATCTTGTCTTGTCAGCCACATTTGCAAACTTCACCAACACGTTTAGTAGTCCGGGTCTACCTCTCTTCTGTCCAAGACGATATATACTTGCGATTTCCTCCAGAACAAAACTATATTCCATCTCAAGGGAATTAAGCCACCCCAAAAAATCTGTCTTTTAATGAATCCGGTGTGTTCTTAGGAAAATTTTGAATTACTATATTCGGGTGTTTTAATTGTTCTTCCAATATTTCAACTCTTTTGTCCAATGAACCCACCTTAACACCTCTTTCCTTCTCTTTTTCTTTCATCTTTTTCACCTCAACTTTAAGTTCTTTCTGTTCTTTTTTAATTTCATCCTGTTCTTTTTTAATTCAACTTGCCCTTTCTTTAATTCATCAAATCCTTTATTTGAGTCTCTTGACATATCTGCAATCTTATCCTGTAGAATTATTTGACCTGCAGTCAATTTAGCTTCCATCTTTTCAAAACATTCAAACATCCTTTCAAAGTCACTCTTAGGACCCGGCAAGTTGCAATTGGATCTGTCACTAATGTTGGGGTTAGTGCTACTGTTGATACCATTGATGTTTTTGGAATTACTGTGCTTGATGTTTTTGGTGAAGTTATTATTATCAGTGTTTTCGATGTTGCTGTGGTTGATATTTTTGATGCTGGTGTTGTAATCATTGTTGTTGGCGATGCTGCAATTGTAGTTGTTACTACTGTTGTCGCTGCTGTTATTATTATTATGGAGCTGGAAAAAGTGCAGAGGAGGGCAACCAGAATCATTAGGGGACTGGAACACCTTCCTTACCATCTGAGACTGCAACGGTTGGGCCTCTTCACTCTTGAACAACGACGTCTAAGAGGTGACCTGATCGAAGTTTATAAAATCATGCATGGTGTGGACAAAGTAGATAAGGAAAAACTGTTTTCCCTATCGCATAACACTAGAACTAGGGGACACTCCATGAAACTTTTGGGTACTAGTTCTCAAACAAATAAGAGAAAGTACTTTTTCACCCAGAGGATTACTGGTCTATGGAACTCCCTGCCAGAAGAAGTGGTGACAGCTGTCAGTCTTGACAGCTTTAAGAAAGGATTAGACAAGTTCATGGAGGACAAGGGTATCAATGGCTATAATTATGGATATTTAAGGACAACCTCCGGGTTGGAGAGATAGGCAGGATATCTCTCAATGCCATTTCCAGGGAATCCTAAGAAAGTGAAGGCATCTGCTTGGGAATACCCTGAAGGAAATGGTGAGCCACTGTGTGAGACAATATGCTGGACTGGATGGGCTGTGGCCTGTTCCAGCAAGGCTGTTCTTATGTTCTTATATTGTTGTTGCTATTGTTATTGGGGTCGTAACTGGTGATTTGGCAATAGTTGTGGTTGTTGTTGTTACTGCTGTCATCATTAATGCTGTTGTTGTTGGAGTTATTACTGTTGTTTTAGCAATGGCTCCTTGTTGTTGTTTTTGCTGTTGCTGTTGTAAAATCTTCCTGACCCTCTCTTGCTCCTTGGCGTCAATCACCTCCTGTTTCAAAGTTTTCTTCATTACATCACTCTCCACCTCTAACCACACAAGCCTTCAATAGCTCCTGTCAGATGATGTCTCCCTATCTCTCAACCAACCTAACTTCTTTTCCTTTTCTTTGCCTCTTCCCTGATGACTCATCAACTTGCACTTGCACTTACAAATCATAAACAGTACATAACACACACACACACACACACACACACACTATTATTTTTCTAAAGGAAGAATTAATTCAAATAACGGCACTCTTAATAAAAATTCTATTCAAAAACCACAATAACTACAATCTTAAAGTCCTTTCTGATAAATTCAATTTAAGGGATTAATAATAGGGTTAAAGAGAGAATGGAAAAAAAGAAAAAAGAAAAAGAATTTTAAAAAAATTAAAAAGAAAAGAAGAAAAAGAAAAAAAACACTCCATGGAAACAAGCAAAGCAAATTGCCAACAACAGCATAACACTGTGGGATTACCTTGCAAACATGATCAACTTCTCCCAACCAGTTTTAGTGGGATCTCTAAGGAAACCACACTCACAAAAGAGAAAAAATTGCAATGTAAGCTTGTCTTGTAAAGAAAAAAAAACATTCATACTACAAGATGATGGCTGCCGCGCTCCTGGCCCCGGTGGGGGCGAAGAGGCCCTTCGGCCACACCACCTGCCGCCGTTCCCGGGCCCCGCCCTCCCGCCCTCGCCTTCGGACTCAAAAGGCGAGGGGGTGCCGAGCGAGCCGCTGCCGCCGCGCTCCTGGCCCCGGTGGGGGCGAAGAGGCCCTTTGGCCACACCACCTGCCGCCGTTCCCGGGCCCCGCCCTCCCCCCTCGCCTTCGGACTCAAAAGGCGAGGGGGTGCCGAGCAAGCTGCTGCCGCCGCGCTCCTGGCCCCGGTGGGGGCGAAGAGGCCCTTCGGCCACACCACCTGCCGCCGTTCCCGGGCCCCGCCCTCCCCCCTCGCCTTCGGACTCAAGGGCGAGGGGGTGCCAAGTGAGCCGCTGCCGCCGCGCTCCTGGCCCCGGTGGGGGCGAAGAGGCCCTTCGGCCACACCACCTGCCGCCGTTCCCGGGCCCTGCTCTCCCCCCTCGCCTTCGGACTCAAAGGCGAGGGGGTGCCAAGTGAGCCGCTGCCGCCGCGCTCCTAGCCCCGGTGGGGGCGAAGAGGCCCTACGGCCGTACCGAGGCTCTTCTGGGCCCCCGCCATCGGCCCAGGATGGGAGCCACTTGCGGTCGCCGGCCCCGCCTCCCTCCGGCCCTGTGTTGACCGGAGGGATAAAAGGACGCTGCACCGCAGCCGGGGACGCCGAGCCGAAGCTCTCCTGGGCCTTCGGCCCAGGATGAGAGCCACCTGCGGCTCTCTCCCCGGGCCAAGTTGGTCAGGGGAGATGGGAGCGTTGGCGCTCTCTGTGAGGAGAGTGGGGGGGGCAGGGAGGGAGACAGAGGGACTGAGGCTGATGTTTGCCGGCTGGGGAAGTTGGGCTGGGCACAATATGGGATGTGAGCTGTGCTTCATCCCTTGGGGATTTTGTTAATATGGTTTACTTTTGATGCTGTGTACTTATGTATTATGTGTTGTATTGATATTGTGCTTTTCCCCTGAATTTATTTGATGTAATTGAATTGTATTATTACGTGTCATTGTATTATTATATTGTATTTATTGTCCGCCATGTAAACCGCCCTGAGTTGGGTTGCACCCGAGTGGGCGGTATATAAGCGCGAAAATTAAATTAAATTAAAATTAATTAAAAAGAAAAAAACCAACAAGCTTATAGGTGGAAACCACATTTTCAAAAAAAAGGAAAAATATACATATAGACCCCCCCTCCAATAAAAAGGATATGAGCTCTTTTAAAAATTTCAGATCAGTTCAGTTCAGTTCAAATCAATTCAAACTTTCATTATATATGTGTAGATTCAACTCCCTCCTTGAAAGAAAAAAAAGGATAGTTAAACAAGTTATTTTAAAAACCTCCAAATAAGCTTTCAGATTTGCCACTGACTGTACTGCATGATCAGTATAACCTTAAAAATACGTTGGGTGTGGAAGAGTATCCAGAAAAGAGGGAATTAACTATTTCAATTCAGATCAGTTCACTTTAATTATATATATGTAAATTCAACTCCCTCCTTAAGAGGAAAAAAAAGAAGGTTGAAAAAATGATTTTAAAAATCTCCAAGTGAGCTTTCAGATTTACTACTGGCTGTACTGTATGATCTGTACGACCTTAAAAATACGTTGGATATGGAAGAGCAGAGCGTTGGGTGTGGGTGTGAAAGAGTATCCAGAAAAGAAGGGTAAACAATTTTAAGAACAACAACACCAGAGTCTTCAATCACCATCTTGCCACATGTAATGAGTGAAAGTCAATGCTATAATTTCCAGCAGAAAAACAAAAAGAATCTTCTTCTATTATTCCTTCTCTAATTGAAACAGTTTTTCAGCTTCTGCAATATTGTGTCATCTAATCCAGGTACCCTTTTAAAACTTGTTGTGGTCAAGGCGGGTAAGAACAACCTTTCGGGTACTCAGTGGTTTGGGACCCAAGGCATTGCCTTTTCAGTCATCAATCTGGTTCAGGCTGACCCCATTCAGGCCATGTGTGATAAGTATCTGGATATGTTCCACCCTGGGTTGGGGACTTTCATGGGGGCCACTGTTCATTTTGACTTGGATCCTACGGTCAGGCCCATTAGACTCAAGCCATGGTGGGTGCCCTTTGCGCTAAAAGACAAAATTGAGGCAGAACTGGACAAGCTGGTAGCACAGGGAATCTTGGAGCTGGTGGATTCAGCACCTTGGAAGACACTGACTGTCACCACAATCAAGGCGAACAGTGACATCAGGATTAGTGTGGACTATAATTGTACTATTAACAAAGATATCTGCCCAAATTCCTACCCTGTGCCTGTTATAAGCCACTTGCTGGCTGCACTCCATGAGAGAAAATGTTTCGCCAAAGTGGACTTGGCCCAGGTTTTACCAGAAGTCACCTGTGACCCCAGACTTTGTTCTATGTCAAACTATCACCACAAACTGCAGGCGTTTCGTGTGAAGTGCCTGCAGTTTGGCATTAACGCGGCACCTGTTATTTTTCAAGTGTTGGTGGAAAACCTACTTAAGGATCTTCCTGGTGTGTTACCTTACTCTGATGATGTGTTGATATCTGGGAAGGATCGGAGGGACCTTGCTGTTAAACTGGTTAAGGTACTCGAGCATTTCCAGGGGGCGGGGCTCAGGGTTAAGAAGGAAAAGTGTTGTCTGTTCTCTACATAGGTGGATTTTCTGGGTTTTAAAGTTACTCCAGAAGACGTCAAGCCCTCTGACGCTAAAGAAAGAGTGAAGAAGACTGCAAGATTAATGCATTAAAAAGGTGGAAAAACAGGGGCTGTTAAAGACAAATTTGAGGAATGTGACAGAGGAGAACTGTGGGGTGAAGAGGCGAAGAATTTATGGGGTGAGAGAGTCCTGGGTCAGCGCAACAGAGGCTTAACAGACAGGGAGACACCGACCGAATGGGACGGTCACATCCTGGAAGCCAAATTCAGGTTGTTAGGAAGAAGATTGAAGTCCTGGATTTCCAAGGTAGCATTTTCAGATGTGCTGCCTGTTCCTCATGCAGGACCTACCAGGCAGGCAGAGATCAGAAGCCTCAATGTGTGGATGAGGCAGTGGTGTTGAGAGGCGGGCTTCAGATTTGTGAGGAACTGGAAAACATTTTGGAACAAGCCAAATCTGTTCAGGAGGAATGGGTTGCACTTGAACAATGATGGGACTAGATTGCTGGCACTCATTATCAAAATGGCTGCAGAGCAGCTTTTAAACTGATAACTGGGGGAAAGCCGACAGGAGCTGGGCAGCATCTGGTTCTGGAGAGTGTGTACTTGAGTAGTGAGGAGGATGCAAAAATTACTGAGCAGAGCAAGGAGCTAGTCACCAGCACTCTAACAGAAGGATGTAAGAGGCAGTCTAACAATGCAACTGGACTCAAAAGACTGTATCAAAAAAGCATATATAAATGCTTGTATGCAAATGCCAGAAGCCTCCGGAACAAAATAGGGGAGCTGGAAAACTTAGCAATAGATAAAAATATTGATATTATTGGCATCACTGAAACCTGGTGGATGGATGATAACCAATGGGATACAGTTATCCCAGGCTACAAACTGTACAGGAAGGATAGGAAGGAGCAAACGGGAGGTGGTGTAGCCTTGTATGTCAAAGAAGTGATAAAATCATACGAATTGGAATAGCTAGGTGATTTGGAGTCATCATTAGAAACTCTGTGGGTAAGTGTACCAGGCCACAAGGATGGTGTAACAGTAGGCATATACTATCGGCCTCTGACCTAAACTCCTGAGGGAGACTGGCAGTTGGAGAATGTTATAAAGGAGGCATTCAAGAAGGGAAGTCTGGATATAATGGGGGACTTCAATTACCCTCACATAGACTGGGTGAACTGTTGTTCAGCACATGATAAAGAGATAAAGTTCCTAGATATGCTAAATGATTGTTCCCTGGGACAGATGGTTGAAGACCCAACTAGAGGTACAAGAATCCTTGACTTGATCCTGAGTAATACTCATGATCTGGTACAATATGTTAATGTGACTGATCCAATAGGGAACAGTGACCACAACTCAATTATGTTTAACTTGATCATATTCCGCAAGTCACTGATAAAATCTAAACAGAGACCTTAAATTTTCAAAAAGGAAATTTCGCAAAAATGAGGAAACTAGTAAAAAAAGAAGCTGAAAGGGATAGAGTCCAAATACTCCAAGAGGCATGGAGGCTGTTTACAAAAACAATAACAGAGGCCCAATTGGAATGCATAATCAAAAGGAAAAAGGGCACTGCCAGGTCCAAGAGGACTCTGATGTGGCTTAAAGGAGCTGTTTGGGAAGTGATCAAAAGGAAGAAAAGCTCATTTAGAAGATAGAAAGCTTGTCCGAATGAGGACAGCAGGCAGAAACATAAATTCTGGCAGAACAAATACAAGGCAACAATCAGGAAAGGAAAGCAAGACTTTGAGGAGCATATAGCTAAAAACACTCAGAGAAATAACAAAGACTTCTTTAAGTACATTAGAAGTAAGAACCAAATTAGGAACGCCATTGGACCATTAGACAACAATGGAAGGCAAGGGGTTATTAAAGAGGAAACAGAGATTGCAGAGAGGCTCAATGAATTCTTTGCTTCAGTGTTCACTGAAGAAGACAGGGACCACATGCCCAAAACAGAGCCTATCTTCGTAGGGAGGGAAACCGAAGAATTAAGCCAGATAGAAATAACCTGGGAGGAGGTCCTTGCATGTCTTGTTAAACTAAATGCTAACAAATCACCAGGACCAGATGGCATCCATCCACGAGTTCTCAGGGAACTTGAAGATGAAATTGCTGATCTCCTAGCCAAAATATATAATCTTTCCCTCAAATCAGGGTTTGTGCCTGATGACTGGAAGGTAGCGACTTTAACGCCAATTTTCAAAAAAGGATCCAGGGGTGATCCAGGAAATTACCAACCAATCAGTTTGACATGTGTCCCTGGTAAAGTGATGGAAACCATCCTAAAAGATAGCATTAATAGGCACATAGAAGAGAAGGCACTGCTAAAGGAGAGCCAGCATGGCATTTGCAAGGGCAAATCATGCCTCACTAATCTTCTGGAATTTTTTGAGAGTGTCAACAAGCATTTAAGAACATAAGAACTGCCTTGCTGGAACAAGCAAGAGATTGTGAGAGATTGTGAGGAGCTTCAGAGGGATCACTTGATACTGGGGGAGTGGGCAAAACAGTGGCAAATGAGCTTCAACACTAGTAAGTGCAGAGTGATGCATGTTGGGGCAAAAAAAACACCAATTACATTTATAAACTGATGGGGTCTGAACTCTCTGCGACAAACCAGGAAAGGGACCTTGGTGTCCTGGTGGACAGCACAATGAAGGTGTCAACCCAGTGTGCCTCAGCAGTAAAAACAAGCAAACTCAATGCTAGGGATCATTAGGAAGGGTATAGAAAATAAGTCAGCAAGTGTCATGTTGCCTCTTTATAAATCTATGGTGAGGCCTCATCTGGAATACTGTGTACAGTTCTGGTCACCATACCTCCAGAAGGATATTATGGAGCTGGAAAAAGTGCAGAGGAGGGCAACCAGAATGATTAGGGGACTGGAACACCTTCCTTGCCATCTGAGGCTGCAACGATTGGGCTGCTTCACTCTTGAACAACGGCGTCTAAGAGGTGACCTGATTGAAATTTATAAAATCATGCACGGTGTGGAAAAAGTAGATTAGGAAAAACTGTTTTCCCTATCACACAACACTAGTACTAGGAGGCACTCCATGAAACATTGGGTTACTAATTCTCAAACAAATAAGAGAAAGTTCTTTTTCTCCCAGAGGATCACTGGTCTATGGAACTCCCTGCCAGAAGAAGTGGTGACAGCTGACAGTCTTGACAGCTTTAAGAAAGGATTAGACAAGTTCATGGAGGACAAGGGTATCAATGGTTACAATTATGGATACCTAAGGACAACCTCCGGGTTGGAGAGATAGGCAGGATATCTCTCAATGCCATTTCCAGGGAATCCTAAGCAAGTGAAGGCATCTTCTTGCGAATACTCTGTAGCAAATGGTTAGCCACTGTGTGAGACAGAACGCTGGACTGGATGGGCTGTGGCCTGTTCCAGCAAGGTTGTTCTTATGTTCTTATGTAAAATGAATGAGATGGCTCAACCTGCAAGCTTCTGGAAGTTCCTGTAAGTCCTACATTTGTAAATCTCTCAATGGTTATTTGGGGCCATAAGTGGACTGTACAATTAAGACTCAGCAAGAGAAGGAAGGTGTGATTTATGAGACTGATAAGGAAAAACAGAGCTGTGAATTTCTCAGTGTGCAAGGTGGTGGAAGCATGCCTGAGAGGATGCTTTGAAAAGTTTTTCAAGCTTTGAGCTCTGCAAAAGCCTTGATTTCCCTTAAACAGTGGAGTGAAATTTTGAATTAAAAGGAGAAATAAAAAGAGATAGAAAGGGGTCTCTGTTTTTCTGGAAAAACTTTTGGAAAAAAAAGAAGAAGAAAATGAGAGAGGAAAAACAAACTCTTGAAATTAAGAAACAGCTGATGAAGTAAAATGATTAAGTAAAATGGGAACAGCTGAGAAAAGCAGAGAGAGAAAAAGAAAAGAGCAATAGTCAGCCCTGAAAGCAAGAGAGAGAACAAAGTTAAGAAAAAGAAAGAAATGAAAGTAAGTTCATAATTGAAGAATATAAATTAACATTAACATATGTTAGAGCTAATTGGTTTGTAGTTACCGAAGATGGATTTGGTTTGAAAAAGAAGTATAAGAGCAAATTTTAATCTGCCATAGCAGGAAGGAGAGGAAAAACTACAGTTGGGAGCAATGGAGAAAGAACTGTCAAAAAATGAACTGGAGAAAGAAAAGGATGCTTGGAGTGAAATAGAGAAAATTGGGAAAAGGATGGACAGAATGGAGGAGATAAGGCAAGAAATGAAAGATATTATGAAAGGACAACAGGATCTGAAGGATTTATTGGCCAAATTTATGAAAGCAACAAATAATATATTAGGGGAATTAGAGACAAAATTAACATTTGTGGAAGGAGAGATAAAAGATATGCAAGGAGCAATGGAGAAAAAAAATGATGTTTGGAGCAAAATTGAGAATAGGTTGGACAAAATGGATATGTTGTGGTCTGGGTTCGAATTGTGCAGAGTTAAGTAGTTAACTTTCGGCAGCAGTGGCCGTGCCCGTGTGGTTTTATCTCTCTCTCCCAGACAATAACAAGCAGTGATGCGGAGTAACGGTGCAAACATGAAAAGCTTTTACTCAGCAGAATTAGTTCATAAAGATAACATAAACAACAGATTCCTCTCTGAGAACATAAAGCATATAAACAGTCTGTAAGTCCTTGCGAGTAGTACTTTAAGTCCTGAGACACGGTAAAAGTACTCACTGCAACTCCAGCCTTCTCCTGGCTGGCTGTAGGTTGGGCAAATCCCTTTTTCTCCTGGCTTGTTCCTTCAGTTGAGTTTCAGTCCTCTGAAGACTGCTCTGGCTCTTCCTCTCCTCCAGAGAGTTTCAGCAAAGCCAGCAGCTTTTGCTCCAGGCAAAACAGTGAAGTCCATAAGGCACTAAACTAGCTAGCAGTCCGGCTAGCATCCATTCAGTATGCCATGATGCAATGGCACGAAGCCTATGGCATAAAGCAGTTCTGGCATACAGCATTTGGCATAGAAGGGTTTTAGGCATAAAACATTTTGACATGAAGCAAAGGTGGCTACTGAGAAGCCCTAATTTATACATGATATTCTGCTCAGTCACCCACTCAGTAAATTCAGCTGGGTGCTGCTCTGCAGAGACCCTTAAAGACATAGTTTCATGTATCTTACACAATACTACTTGCACACTGGTCAATATATCCCTATCAAAAATAACGCAAGAAATGAAAGACTCTATGAAAGGACAACAGAAATTAAGGGATTTGCTGACCAACTTTACAAAAGTAGCAAATAATAAATTTGTGACAACAGAGGCAAAAGGCATGCAAGGAAAAAAGAAAAGGACACAATAATGGATAATAAAAAAGATGGTATATGCTGGAGCAGATGGAGAGACAAAAAATCTGGTGATAAAAATATTCCAGAGGAAAGTCCAGATCGATTGAGCGAGATAATTATTAATTGGTTGAATGATTTGAAGACAGGGAGGGATTTTACACAGGAGGATATTCTAGCAGTTTATAGATTGGGGAAGAAAAGAAATGGGATTTCTAAAAGTTTCATTTTGGTAAAATTTGCAGATCTGGGCAGTAAAATAAGGTTAATGATATATTTAAGAAGGAATGGTACACAAACACCAAAATTGGATGGTGAATCGTTGGATATCTATCAGGACATAATGATAGAAGAAAGATTGTGGAGGAAGAAAATTAAACCAATTACTATATTGTTAAGGGATAAGAGAGTGAGATATAATTGGCAACAATTACACCAGTTAAGATTTTTTTGGGCAGGGAAAGTTGTTGTGATAAGTAAACAATCTGAGTACTTGGATGTACTAGAATCATGTAATATTATCAAAGAAGAGTCAGAAGAGCGACCCTGCCATTGTTCACTCTAAGGTGCTTGCCAGGAGTTATTTTTGGTGGCTAAGACTCGACCTCGACATCAAAGCGTGGGTGGGGCATTGTCATGCGTGCCAGGCCTCCCGGCCAGAGGAGCACCACCAGCCCCCCAGGGAGTGGGACACTGCAAGAGGACCTTGGTCGTTAGTCCATATCGACTTGGCTGGTCCTTTTCGGGGAGTTACATTTCTGCTTATGGTGGACTCTTACTCAAAGTGGTTGGAAGTAGTCCTGGTTTCCTGTACGTCTTCTGCCACCACTATTTTCAAGTTAAAAAGGGTTTTTTGCATGTTCAAGTTACCGGACATAGTGGTATTCGACAACGCCTTGACTTTCATGTCGGCAGAGTTTCAGGAATTTCTCAAGTGAAATGGAGTTTGCCATATTACTTCTGCCCCATTTCACCCCGCTATGAATGGGCAGGTAGAGAGACAGGTCATATCTGTCAAGGAGGCCCTAAAACATATGGGCTCAGGTGATCTTGATTTATAATTATGTCAATATTTGCTGGCTCAGAGGGTTACACCCTTGGCTTCTGGGTTCTCCACAGAAGACCTCTTGATGAAGAAGAGGAGTTGTCTATGGCCTTAGACCAATTGGATCCCCATTGCAGGGAAGATAGGGGTATCAACATTGATATTCAGAACACTAAGAGTTTTCAGGTTGGACAGGCAGTTCATTGCCGAAATTATGCTCCAGGGCCCCAGTGGTTGGGGGGGGAGAGGTCCTTGAATGGACGGGGCCTGTGTCATATAAGGTACTCATGGATAACAGGTTAATTTGGAGGAGACATTTGGATCAAATTCGTCCATGCATGACAGGGCAAAATGCTCTTTCGGACTCGGTTGAAATTGAGTCGCCTCAAGGTGATCCTTCTTTGGGGGAGTCGGACCTCCCCGACTTCAATCCTGATCTGGATCTATTCACTCAGCCCATTCCTCCTATCTCTGAGCTGACCTCCAGCGCTCATCCCTCCCCTGGGAGCCCCCCAGAGTCAAACAACATCAATTCTGTGGTAGAAAATGTCCCTCGCTCTATGGGTACAGTTTCTGCACCGTCACAAGGTAATGCCACAGTGCACCCCTCCACTGACTTCTTGTCAAATGCCAGGGTGCCCCTCTCACCAAGAACTCCTCCGGAGTTGGCAGACTCCCTGGCAGGTCTGAGTACTGGGTCTACACCTTGACAATCATTTCCAATTCTTGCTATTAGTGAACCCCTCACAAACCTTGCTTCACGTAAGCCACACAAAACTCCTAGCTTGCCTAGGTCGATCAGTGAGTCCACCGGCAATTCCAAAGGACCTGGTCCTCCCGTACCCAATGCCCTAAGTCCCACAAGTATTGGGCACCCTATTCGGACATGTGGTCTGCCCAAAAGGTATGGAGAGTGGGTTCCCCGCTGGGGGGGAATGTTGTGTCCAAATGTTATATTGCTTTAAATCTGTAATCACCGTTAAGTCTTTGCTGCAGTGTGCACCCTTTTCTAAGGCACTACTTTCATATGTTGTCAATGTACTCTGATTGGTCTAACACAGGTTTCCTGTGTTAGCAAAAGCCTGGGCAAATGTATCACTGTAACTGCCATTCTGATTGTATATATGTTGCTACCTCATCTCTTATTCCCCAGTCCGAATTATCCCTGCAGCAGTATATGAGCTGACAATAAATTACTGATGTTAACCCTGAACTTGTTGTCGTGTTGCTAATTACCTTTGGACTCAACAGCCAGAGAGGCGAGCCCCTCTGGCTGATGGAAGCCATCATAAATTGGTATCAAATTGAAAGAAATGTAGGGATGATCATGATGGTAATGGCTTTTGTTGACATTGTTGTTGCCCTTCAGTTGTCTCTGTATGGGGGAAATGTGTAAAAAATGGACTCTAGGTTTAGAATGCAAAGAGATATTGAGAAGAGAATTATTCCTTTTACATGATAGGCAGATATTTCTGTATTTTCTTTTGTCTTTTCTTTTAGCAGGCAAAATGCCAGAGGAATTTTTCAAAGACAAAAGAGATAATAACACTATCCAAATTTATCAAAGGATTTGTACTAATTCCTAACACTAGTACATAATATTTCACTGAGCGCTCAAATGGAGGGAAATGCAAATGGCAGAATGAGGACTTGAATTCAGAAGCTGATATACAGGGATGGATCCCATCCCATCTGTTTTAATACTCAGGAGAGGCACACACACTGAGTCAAGAAGATGCCACATTTTTCCTCTCCTCAAAACAAGATTTCCCATCTTCTAACTGACACAAACATTGTAGACAATGCAAGCGCGGCGCCAAAATGGCCGCCGCGCTCTTTGCGGGAGCCCCCCCACAGGACGAAGGCATCCGGGTAGTTAGGGGCGTGGCCAGCTCCCTTATAAAAGGGGTGGCCACGAGGCAGCCGAGCTGCCATTTTGCGAAGCGACGGAGCGGAGAAGTTTTTCCTCTTACTCCGTCGCTTTTTACCTCGAGCGGGAAGCCTTTTGGCTGCTTATTTTCCTCTTTTTCGGCTTCCCTTAGGTCCGTCTGAGATGCCTTCAAAGAAGAAGGCGGCCGCGAGCGCGGCCCGGGCGGCGCGGCGGCGCAATCCGGGTCGGAGGACCGCGGCTGCGCCTTCCCACCAGCCGCCTTTGCTGGCTCCCACCGGGACCGGTGGGATGGGGTCTATTACCCCCTGGCCGGAGGCCGGGGACCCGAGTAGGGGTCCGGTATGGGCTGCGGCCCGTGGCCCGCAAGTGGCGGACGCCGCTCCTGCTGCTCATTCTGGGCCTTCCTCCATCGGGGCCCAGCTCACTTCGGGGCCTTCCAGCCTTGGGGGGTGGTGTGGTCCCCTCCCTTGGCAGATGCCCACGCCGGCCCTGCCGGGCCTGGGTGTGGGGTCATGGCCTTATTCGGGCCCCGGGGTGCAAGGGCCTGTACCCACGCCCGTAACGGGCTGGCCGGCTGGCCCGTGGCCCCAGGCCAGTGTCGAGGCCTTGCTGGCCCGCGTGGCGGCACTTGAGGCTTCCCTTGCTCGGGCCAGCCATGCAGGCGCTCCTTTTGGGGTGCGCTTGGACGCGTCGTCTGCTGGGCAGCGGCAGGCGATGGGACGGGTCGAGCAGCTTGAGGCGCGTGGCGCGACTTCGGCCACTGCCTCGCGGCTCCCCGACCAACAGGCCGGCGCGGGTCAAGCTCTGGCGGCGAGCTCTACGGTGGTCGTGAGCTCCGACGGCCCCAGTGGGCCGGAACCCCCGGTGGGGGCGGCCCACGGGGGTGCAGCATGTGAGTATGCGGTACAAACTAGTGCACCTACACATGTGGCTACGTTGGGGGGGGCTTTCCAATGGCCTTGGCCTCGCATGGGTGGTCCGGCGGTACAGTCGCCGACGCACCAACAGGCGATGCCAACCACCACCCAGGGCCCCGGGGTGGGTAGTGTTTCCTACCCTGTGGAGAATGTTTTGGGGGTGGCTGGGTTAGTTCAAGCCCCTTTCCAGATGCCCGCAGTTTCTGCTGTGCCTGTCTCGGCCTTGCCAACAGCGGGCTATTCCTTGCCACTGGGTGACCATTTGGCACAGGCCACCAGAGAGAAAATATGGCGAGGGGAGTACGTGGATATCTTCTCACTCCTAAACAGGGAGCCCACCAAGGAAGAGAGGGAGGGGCAGGATGAGAAGGATAAGGAACAGGCACGTCATCGCAAGCCGCCACGGACGTGGGCCAACTGGCTGCCGGCTTACCTCATCTACATGGCGGTGTACCTGAGGGCCCGGCCGGATCTGGCAATTCCTATGGTCCAGTATTTGGACAATATCTACCAGGCGATGGTTGATTTTCCGGGCCCGTCGTGGTTGGCTTATGACGAGGAATTCCGTATGAGAATTCCACTGCACCCTGAGATGAGGTGGGACGAGCCATGTCAGAGACTTTGGCTGCTGTACATGACGCCCACGCGCCCCGCACCAGGGGAAAGGTACCATTGTGGACATGCGGTCCAGCGAGTGGCTCCAGCACAGGCTCCCCGCCAAGTGGCGGGGCAGGCGGTTCCAGCCCGACTGCTGTGCTGGGCTTTCTCGTCGAATGGTTCATGCAGTAAGAAGAATTGCAAGTACAGACATGAGTGTCCCACCTGTGCGGGCCCCCATGCGGCCTCTGCCTGTCCCAGGCCTGGAGGGACGCGGGGCAGAGGGAGGGGCAGACAGTGGGCTGGCAAGACTGCCACAGATGGAGCTGGTTCGCCGAAAGGCTCCCTCCCCAATTAATGTGGACATGCTGGAGCGTTGGCTTGCATTGTACCCGAAGGGCGAGGATGCAGATTATCTACTTCAGGGCTTTAGACAGGGGTTCCGTATTCCTTTCATGGGTGATAGGTCCCCTCAGGATGCCCCCAATCTTCTGTCCCTTAGGGGAAGGGAGGAAGTGGCTGCCGCCAGCATTAATAAGGAGGTCAATGCGGGCAGGGTCGCTGGCCCTTTCCCTGCACCCCCGTTCACTAACCTCAAGGTATCGCCCCTGGGCTTGGTTCCCAAGAAGTCACCAGGCGAGTTTCGCCTAATCCATCACTTGTCCTACCCAGCCGGCCGATCGGTCAATGATGCTATCCCTGATGACCTTTGCTCAGTCAGGTATACATCCTTTGACCACGCGCTGCGCATGGTGCGCTCATGTGGCCAGGGTGCGCTGCTGGCTAAGTGCGACATTAAGTCGGCTTTTCGCCTCTTGCCAGTGCACCCGGGCGACTTTGAATTGCTGGGTTTCAAATTTCGGGGCGAATATTATTTTGATAAGGCCATGCCTTTTGGCTGTTCCATATCATGCTCGGCTTTCGAGCGTTTCAGTACCTTCCTAGAGTGGGCTTTCGTCCGCAGGTCAGGGTCCCGGTCTGTAGCCCATTACCTGGATGACTTTTTATTCGGGGGTGAACGGGGCTGGGACACGTGTACACGTCTCCTCAACACATTTCAGACGCTAATGGAGGAACTCGGTGTCCCTTTAGCGCCCGAAAAGACCGAGGGCCCATCTACCCAGCTAGTCTTCCTGGGGGTGGAGATTGACACGATAGCGCAGGCATCTAGGTTACCGCGGGATAAGTTGTCGAGGATAGTGGCCCTTATCTCGGACTTGTTGGCCAAGCGCAAGGCATCACTGAGGGAACTGCAGGTGCTGCATGGTCACCTTAATTTTGCCTGCAGAGTGGTCGCACCGGGCAGGGCTTTTGCCCGGCGCTTGTGCGACGCTATGGCAGGATTATCCAGGCCTCACCATAGGGTTCGGCTTACCCGGGGTATCAGGGCAGACATGCTTGTCTGGTTACAGTTCCTGAGGGACTTCAATGGGGTCTCATTTTGGAGGCATGACCTCCTGGCTTCCCCTCAATTTCAGATTCAGTCTGATGCCTCGGGATCCCTCGGTTATGGGATGTACTTCAATGGGAAGTGGGCCTATGGTGGGTGGCCACCGGCCTGGGCAGGCACGGGTCGCCTGCGTGATCTCACGTATCTGGAATTTTTCCCTATTCTGGGTGCTTTGATGCTATGGGGCCAGGAGTGGTCCAACTCTGTCGTGCATTTCTGGTGTGACAATGCGGCCGTGGTCCACATTGTAAATGCACAGACTTCTAAATCGCCCAGGGTTATGGTTCTAGTGCGCCTATTTGTGTTGTGCAGCCTGCGCCTCAACGTACTGTTCAGGGCCAGGCACGTCCCAGGGGTTAATAATGATATTGCTGACGCTTTGTCCCGCCTACAGATCTCCCGGTTCCGTGCCTTGGCCCCGGATGCAGAGGAATTTCCCTCGCCACTCCCGGAGGAGATATGGACCATTGGCAAGGAGAGGTGAACCGGGCGATTGGCCTGTCACTAGCCCCACGCACCTGTAAGGCGTATCACCATGCAATTAATTCTTTCAGGGCATTTTGTGCTCAATTTCAATTGCCAGTAACCTGGCCAATCCCGGTAACCCATGTTCTGCAGTTCATGGTTTACCTGCATTCTCAGGGCCTTGCACCTCGCACCATAGCATCCAAGCTTTCAGCGTTGGCTTTTATGGCCAAGGTGGGGGGTCATGTGGACAGCACCTCTGACTTCCGTGTGAGACATGTTTTGGAGGGGTGGGTGCGCGAGCGCGGGTGTTGCCCGGACGACCGCCACCCGATTTCCCCAGGGGTCCTTACCCAGTTGGCTCGGGGCTGGCCTTGCCTCTGTTTTGATGCATATGAGGCAGCCCTGTTCCATGCAGCCACAACGGTGGCATTTTTTGGAGCGCTCCGCATCAGCGAGCTTGTGATGCTGTCTAAGGCGGATGCAAGTCGTAGGGCACTGGAACTCGAGGATGTCTGTGTAGCCAAAGACTGGGCTCAGTTGAGGATACGTTCCTCTAAGACCGATCAGCATGGCGTCGGCAGTGGTGTGCGACTGCTACGGTGTTCTTTGGCAGACATCTGTCCGGTTGGTGCCCTACAGGAATTCCTGGCACTGCGTGGCACGCACCATGGCCCGTTTTTCTGTCACCAAGATGGGTCTCCCCTTACTAAATTTCAATTTTGGAGGGTGACGGGCAAAGCACTGGCCAGTGTGGGCCTCCCAGGCGCCCGCTATGGCACTCATTCATTCCGTATAGGGGCGGCCTCGACCGCTGCAGCTTTTGGGTACTCAGGGGCTGACATACGTAGCATGGGACGGTGGGGATCGCAATGTTTTCAATTTTATGTGCGCCCACTCCCCCCGTGAGTACCGACCCGGTCACCTTACCTATTTCCCTCAATTTTTTCCTTTACAGTCCCGGGGTGTCGTATTACACCGGTGACAGTATGGCTGGTGGGCCATAGCTACGTGCACAGGGCAGCGCATTATGCTGCGGCGACAGAGTGGGGACCCCAACTGGGACTGGGTGCATACGCAAGTCTCACATGGCATGGTAAGCCTGGGATGTTATGGCGGGAGCTGCTGCCTTTCCTTTTTTCAGGCCTGAATGCTGACCCGCCTGACATTCTGATCATACACCTGGGGGGCAATGATTTGGGCCAGGTCACCGGCTTGTCGCTGAAGCACGCGATTTGCGAGGACCTCGCCTACCTGCATTACGTCTGGCCCGCCACAACCCTTGTTTGGTCGGACATGGTCCCGCGTCATGCCTACAGGGGGGGCGTTGACCTCCTGGCCCTTGACCGCGCTAGACGCATGGTGAATAGGGCAGTGGCGCGTTTCCTTGTCGACAGGGCTTGGGGGAGGGTCAGTCGTCACCCCGCTATTAGCCTCCAAAGTTATGACCTGTATGCAGGGGATGGGGTCCATCTGTCGCGAGGAGGTATGGACCTCCTGTTGGGTGATTGGCGAGCAGGCCTGTTGACCGAGCTGACGGTCTGGGGGGGGGGCATCGAGCCTTCTTTGAAGCCCCTCCGTGTGGCGGGTAGCACTGGTAAGGTAAACATTATGACCCACAGGTATCCGGCAAGTTCGCAATTGACTGGACAACACTAGGCAGGCATAAGTTGGTTAAACGTTGTCCGGTCAACGATGAACTAGGCGACGGGGTGATGGCTATAGCTAGACAGCATGCATCACCCCGTGATTTTACGGATACGCGTCAGAGGGTGGGGTCATTAGTGAGATATTGACTACGGTCAACAATTTGTTTGTTGTCAACAAACAAATTGATACAAATGGATACATTGTAGCAATTGCCGTTGGCAATTTTGGGTGGTACCTTACCAGTGTTACTTCGGCCTGCTTGCCTTAAGAATTATGATTGGTTATTACCAATAGAAATTCATAATTCGGACTAGGGCATGAATCAATAAATCAATGCCGTTATCCACTTTCACTGGTGTCTGAGTCCTTTATTGGGGGGTGCGCCTGCAATGATCCTTGAAATAGTAATTGCTAGATATTTAATTATATTAAACCAAGTTACAAATATTAACATGTTTTTCACCAAGCTAAAGACTCTGGTTCAACTAAGTATGAAACCATTCTAAATTAAACGGATCATCAATGAGTTTTTGTGCCTTTTTCTGCCTTCAGCTTCTCCTGAAAGTCGAACTGCTTAAAATTCAAGCACACTGCAACTAAGAAATTCCAAAAAGAGGTAATGAACCATAAATTATTGTCGTTAGATATTTAATACTCAATCAGCATGTGCTCTCTCATGCATATCCCACTGGCATTGCATTCAGTCTGACAGTGTGGTATTGGTTCAATTACTTTGCTCATTTACAATAAAAGATTAATGAAAAAAGGTATATTTTAGTTCACAGAGATTAATTGCATTCCTTCCTTTCCCTAGACTAGAAATATTCAGCCCATAATCCTGATAGCTTTTTCATCAACAAGTACATGGCAAATTAATAGACTTTTCTACTGCTGGAATTCTCAATAGCTTTGCTGTTGCAAACATCCTGGGAAAAGGCTTGACGGAGAAGCCAGCTACTTTAGTAAGGAGGTGTTCATTTATCTTTCTTCTCATTAATTCCATTCAGATGGCCCTTTTTAATTAGCCTATACAGAACTGGACATATGAGGAGGCATTTTGAAACTTGTATACTCTTTGTCGCACATGCTCAGTTTATAATCAACATAATGGCTTAGCACTGAAGAAACAATAGTAATAATGTATAAACACTCACATATACAGTTTATAGATATCATTGTCACATAAAGCATAAATACTCCACTAGGGTTGCCATAATTATCTCCCACAAAACCGGGACAGAAGTATACTTGACAAAAATGGACGGGTTATCTACAAAATATCCTTTTTAAAAAACAAACATACATAATATAATGACAGCTATAAAACAATTTCACATTAAATATATCAGTAAAATACTTTCACATTGAATATATCAATATATCAATGCATAAATGAATTTATTTACAACACTTAATTCTTACTGTAAGGTGATCTGTTGTATGTCTGTCATGGTCAATTCTTAACGTCCTCAGTTCCAGGAAACACAATGGTCACACTTATTGGTCGGTGGTGTGAGATGAGGACATTAAGATTTCTCTCAAGGTATACTTCAACTCCAATATGTGTTTATAATACACAAGCAGTAAGTTTTAAAAATCTGGGACTTTAACATGATTTTTATTGAACTGGGAGGAACAATTTTTTCCAATCTTGAATCCGGGACTATCCTGGTTTTCTGGGACTTATGGCAATCCTATACTCCACCACTCACAAATAGCATGTACAAGATTATCATTGAACCTCAATGTTTAATGCCATTATGGAAATGACAGTGGGTATGACTATGAGAATGTAAAGCAGGGGTCGGCAACCTACAGCCCACTGGCCGAATCCAGCCCTCAGCACCAAATCATCAAGCCCTCACCCTCACATCAAGGATTATTGAGCTACTTTGTTATATTTATTTAATTATACTTCTATTGATAGTGGTAAGAAGGTATGATAAACATAATATAGACATGATTTAATTTAATAATACTTTTATCTTCTTACTGGAACCAGTATGGCAAAAACAGCTCTTAACAATAGAAAACTTGCAAGGAAAAGCAAGTTCAGTTGAATGATTTTTTAAAGTAAGTGATACACTTTTTAATAATGAAGAGAAGAAAACTGTAAATGAAAGCAATGATGGCTTGAAGTATATATTTCTTCAAAAGCTAATAGAAGTTTCTGATGCCAGGGTTTAGTGAGGGGGATGATTCTCAAGGTATAGTCCAGTTTGGAGCAATTTGGGGCATTAGAGATTGAAGGGGAAAACACCACTCCCAAAATTGAGTCTGAGAAACAACAGATTAGCAGTGAAGCTGATAAAATTGGGATGAACAAGTATTTCCCTGAAGAGTTCAATGTTGTTTTCAGTTGAATCAGAAATTGGTTCAATAAAAATAATATAATATAATTTCGTGTCAGAAATTATTCTGGGTTAAAAGGATTTTTTGCTAGAGAATGCCCAAATGAGGCTCCTTTAATGTCCCCAAGAGCTGGGGCAGAGATGGGTGCTCAATCTATCATGCAGTACCTGGGTCTCAAACTGCCAACTTGCTGGCCTTCCAGCTAACAAGGTGAGCTTCTTAACCACTGAGCTGATGATTGTTCCAGCCAAAGATCTGCATGTCCTAAATTTAGACCTGATGACAGGCAAATTACAGCAGCATTGAATTCCCTTATTCCACCTTCCCTACTTCTCTCACACATACAGTCATCTTCCCTTAATTTGTCACACACACACACACACACACATACACACAAATCTCATTTCTCTGGCAACAGGGACGTTCAAGGCTCCATTTCCTGCCTCAGATAACATTTGCCCATCCGTGTAAATTAACTGGCTAAGGGATAGGCATGCAATTTGAATCAACTTGGCACTCAGATAGGATTCTTCCCACATACAATATTCCCCATTTTAATTCCTGCCAAGCTGCTACTCAGCAAGGTAGCGTGAGAGTGATTGTACTGTCCAGGATGGCAGATTCCCTGCTTAAATCAGGCTTTTATCATGTCACTTTACAGATCTTTGGTGGGTTGTGAGAGGAGTGTAATTTAACTAGTCAAGACTATAGCCTGGTGCATTTTTAGTGCCACTTGTTGTGCTACCCATGAATTCTTACCCATATCTTGTTATTTTTCTTGTTATTATTACTGTTCATGTTATTGCAGCATCATTTTCTATTCATTACATTGGCCATTGTTAGAAGTGCATTGACAGTGAGGATATTCTATAGGCAAAAAACCCTCACTGATTTTTTGCCCACTTATTCTCCTTTAGTAGTCTTTCCCGGGGTACACAGAAAGAACCTCCTCAAAGATTGTGGTATTTTTGAGCTACAATCGGGTGTACCCTGGTAAGGGCAACCTTGCGTTGCTCGCTAATCTTTTTCATACTGGGTCAGACAGAAGGAACTGTTGAATGAACTCACCCAAAGGTGCCTTCATTTTTGGCAGTTTCATGTCTGGCCTAGATGTAGTAGTAGTAGTAGTAGTAGTAGTAGTAGTAGTAGTAGTAGTAGTAGTAGTAGTAGTAGTAGTAGGAGGAGGAGGAGGAGGAGGAGGAGGAGGAGGAGGAGGAGGTGGTGGTGGTGGTGGTGGTGGTGGTGGTGGTGGTGGTGGCAGTAGTAGTAGTAGTAGTAGAAGAAGAAGAAGAAGAAGAAGAAGAAGAAGAAGAAGAAGAAGAAGTCTTTCCCCAGTATTCTTTTGTTTTCCAGGCTACATCTGCTCTGCCTTGGCCATTACATAAATAACAAAACCTAGTGATAAACACTGGATGCAGTGACAGACTTTACCTTTTTTGGATCTAAGATAACTGCAGATGGTAGCTGCAGCCATGAAATGAGAAGAAAAGCAATTACACTTATATACCGCCCCTTAGCGCTTAGTGCATTATCTGGGCATTTCACATGTTAATTAGCATTTTGCCCCAAATGTGCTGGGTACTCATCTTATTGACCTCAGAAAGATGGAAGGATGAGTCAACCTTGCATCCTGGCCAGGATCGAACTCACAACCTTTTGGTTGCAGGACAGCAGTTTAACCAAAACACCACCAGGGCTTCTCTTAGGGAGGCAAGGAATGGCAAACCTAGGCAGCATAATGAAAAGTAGAGACATCACCCTGCCATCAAAAGTCTGCATTGTTAAAGTGGTGGTCTTCCCAGTACTAATGTATGGCTGTGAGAGCTGGACCATAAGGAAGGCTGAGCACAGAAGATTAGATGCCTTTGAACTGTGGTGCTAGAAAAGTATTTTGAGAGTCCCCTGGACTGCAAGGAGGTCAAATCAGTCAATCCTAAAGGAATTCAACCCTGATAGAAGGACAAATACTGAAGCAGAAGCTCAAGTACTTTGGCCAGCAAATAAGAAGAGGACTCACTGGAGAAGGCTCTGATACTGGGAAAGATCAAAGGCAAAAGATGAAGGAGTGGCAGAAGATGAAATGACTAGACAGCATCATTGATGCATTAGGCATAGATCTGGGCAGACTACAAAGGATGACAGATGACAGAGGAGCCTGTCATGTGGTGGTCCATGGTGTCGCAAAGGGTCGGACTCAACTGTGCAACTGAACAACAGTGATAACCAAGGCCACATTGACAAAATAAATGCACTATAGGTAGAATAGATGCAAACAACAAAGCTAGTGGAGATGATGGTATCCCAGTTGAATTTTTCAAAGTGCTAAAAGATGACGGCGTCAAATTACTGCATTCAATATGCCAGCAGATTTGGAAAACAAAACAGTGGCCACAGGATTGGAAAAGATCAGTATACGTCCCAATCCCAAAAAAGGGCAATGCCAAAGAATGTTCAAATTATCAAACAATCGCGCTCATCCCACATGCCAGCAAGGTGATGCTCAAGATAATACAGGATAGACTTCAGCAACATGTGGAGAGAGAATTACCAGAGGTGCAGGCCAGTTTCAGAAGAGGCAGGGGGACTAGAGACCACATTGCCAACATACGCTGGATCATGGAGAAAACAAAGGAATACCAGAAACAAGTTTACTTTTGTTTTATTGACTACACCAAGGCATTTGACTGTGTGGACCACAACAAGATGTGGCAAGTAATTAAAGAGATGGGAATACCAGAGCACCTCATATGCCTCCTGAGAAATCTGTACATGAACCAAGAAGCAACAGTTAGGACAGAACATGGAATGACAGAGTGGTTTGGAATAGGAAAAGGAGTAAGACAAGGCTGCATTTTGTCACCATGTTTATTCAACCTATACACAGAGCGCATAATGCACAGTGCAGGGATGGAGGAATCACAATATGGGATCAAAATTGCTGGGAGAAACATCAACAATCTGAGATATGCAGACGATACCACCCTAATGGCAGAAAGTGAGGAAGACCTAAAGAATCTCTTGATTGGGCTGAAGGAGGAGAGTGCAAAAGCTGGCTTGAGACTCAATATCAAGAAAACCAAGATAATGGCAACAGGCCCAATCAGTTCCTGGAAAATAGACAGGGAAGAGGTAGAGGCAGTGACAGATTTTACTTTCTTGGGATCAAAGATCACTGCAGATGGGGATTGTAGCCATGAAATAAAAAGGCGACTGATTCTTGGGAGACAAGCAATGAGAAACCTGGGGAACATAGTGAAAAGCAGAGACATCACATTGCAAACAAAAATTAGAATAGTCAAAGCAATGGTTTTCCCAGTAGTAATGTATGGATGTAAGAGCTGGACAATTAGGAAGGCTGAACGCAGAAGAATAGATGCCTTTGAAATGTGGTGTTGGAGGAGGGATTTGAGAGTCCCCTGGACAGCGAGGAGAACAAATAGGTCAATCTTAGAAGAAATTAACCCTGACTGCTCATTGGAAAGTCAAATAGTAAAGATGAAGCTAAAGTACTTTGGACATCAAATGAGAAGGGAGGATTCACTTGAGAAGGCATTGATGTTGGGAAAGGTGGAGGGCAAAAGAAGAAGGGGAAGGCCAAGGATGAGATGGCTAGATGGCATTGTAGACGCAATGGGCACAGAGCTGGGAGGGCTGAGGGGGATGCTGGAGGACAGAGGCGCCTGGAGGAAAATGGTCCATGGGCTCGCAAAGGGTCGGAGTTGACTGTGCAACTGAACAACAACAACAACAACAAAGATGCAAACAAATGTAACAAAGGGCTTCCAGGGGTTGTATCATAATCTTATTTTCAAATGGTTCCTGAAAAATCATTGTCTTTAAAGAAGAAGAACATGGGCTATAATCTCTATTCATCTGGTGCCAAAATATTTGCATAAAGCATCTTATGCTTTATATAAACATACCTTTTTCCCAGCATCCCCAATTCCCCAGAAGAACAGTGGCAATTCTTATTGGACTTTTTTGACCACTTGCTCCTGCAGTGCATCTTATGCATTCCAACACAAGTAAAACCACCACTGAGTACATTGGGAATAAGAGCAGGTAAGTATGGCGTAGTGAACACACTGATGGAGTAAGTCAGAAGGCTTTGATATGAATCCAAATGTGGCTATGGTAACTGATGGGGGAGCTGGAGCTAATAAAACCATTTTCACTTTGTAAACTCCTATTAATGTTGCTGTAAATTGGTTCTGTCATGATGGCACATAACAAAACGGGTATGTACAGAATTGCAGACAATGAACATTACCTTTAAATCAGTTTTTTTTTTTGCAATATGAATAGAAAACTGCTAAGCAGTTATCTCCTGCCTGCCTTAATGTTTTCATCAGCAGAAATTATTTGTTGCATGATTAAAGTAAAACATTTGTGTGTTGAGGTCATTTGAATGCCAATAACATAGACAGGGAATTTCATTCCACTTGACAGCTTGCATGCAGTAATTGACCTCGATGCCTTTGCAATAAGACGCCAGTTCAAAATTAAGAATGGCAAGTGTTACTGGAAACACTAGAAATGAATTGTATAAGGAAAGTTACACACTACGTATAAGGAAGGTTGAGCACAGAAGAATAGACACCTTCAAACTGTGGTGCTGGAGAAGACTCTTGAGAGCCTCTTGAACTGCAATGAGATCAAATCAGTGAAACCTAAAATAAATCAAACCTGACTGCTCCTTGGAAGGACAAATACTGAACTTGAAGCTCAAGTACTTTGGCTACCAAATGAGAAGAAAGGACTCACTGGAGAAGCCGGGCAGACCCACCATGTGCTTGGCAGGTGCCCTTGCAGAAGGGACTGTGGGTGTGTGCAGACCCATTGGTGGCCCCTTCTGCAAGGGAATGGGCCACACCCCTGGTCGCTTACCTTCCCGGAGGGCCAGAGGGTGTCTCTGTATTCACCCTCCAGCCCTCCGGGAAGGGAAGCAGCCAGGGGCTTGGCCGGTTCCCTTCCCAGAGGGCTGGCAACACGATGTAACAGATAACACTAAAATAATTTAATCCGATACAAAAAAATTCAAAATTTCTCATTGTTATCCGATTATAGCGTTATTTGATGCATTCGTTATCCGAGGTATTACTGTAATAGCAAGATGGAGATAGCACAATGCATGACAGGACAACATCATGATCCACAACACTCCACAACATATTGCCGGACCCACTTCCCAATAAAGAGATAGACAACTATGCTGGATTTTAAACTGGGCCACTTTATTAAATAACAACTCAATAATGCAAGTGGGCCGAAATAGCACTGGTAAGGATTAACATTAATTTCAAATATTAATTGATACAATGTATCCATTTGTTTATTAATTAACCAATTATAATTGACACCAAACAGAAGCTCAAATGGTTAACCTCTGCTTCTGACGTATGTCCGGTGAACTGTAAGGTTTTGCAAGCTGTGTATAGCATAGCATCGCCTTGTTCCTGGTCCCCACTTGATTGGCCACCCCGATTTTCCCTCTATCTTATCCTTCCTGTGGCCACCAAGTGGGTACCTGCCGGACTTGTAGGGGTCATCCAGTACCTCCTTACCAGTGCTAGCCGCCACACGGGGAGGAGTCTACCAAGACTCACTGCCCCCCCGACCGCCAACTCGGTCACCAGGCCCGCTTGCAAGGAGGCCAAAAACCTGTCCATACCCCTCACTGAGAGGTGGACTCCATCCCTGCGATACAAACCTGCATCCTGTATGCATATCACAGGGTGCTCCACCACAGTGCCCAAACCGTGGTCACCAAAAATTCGAGCAACAGCCCAATTAACTGACCCCCGGGCCCGGTCAATGCGGCGTGGATCACTGCCCCCCCCCCGAAAAAAGAATCGTGGGATCATGGAAGACCAAATCAACCGCACCCGTGCCCATCGGTGCCTCACGAGTTCCAGATCCCTCTGTATGGCAATGATTAAGCCCAAACCAGTAATCTGGCCCAAATCATTGCCACCCAAGTGAAGGAGCAGAATATCAGGAGGGGAAACGTCCTCCAGAGACAAAAGGAGATGGAACAGCTGGTGCCATCGCATCCCTTGAATGGCATGCCAGCAAAAATGTGCCACGTCCTGAGGGCCCCATCGTGACGCTGCTGCGTGGTGGGCCGCCCAAAATACATAACTATGGCCCACAAGCCAGACACGGACCACGGGATCGCCCTGCAAAGGACCTGAAAGAAAGAAAGGAGAAGACATGTGCCAGTGGTGTGTTCAACGCAACATGGGGCGAATTATACAGCCTGAAATGTGCCAAACCCCACTGGCCCATCCACTGGATATCGTGTCCAAATAACCGAAAAGGGCGGCCGTCGACGCGGGCCCCCAGAAGTCCCATGTCAGCAAGAGCCAACCCCATCACCCTCCAAAAACTGGTACTTGGTAAGCGGGAGACTGTCTTGGTGGCAAAAGAGTGGTGTAGTATCACTGGGATACTACACCTAAAGAGAGTTACTACGCAACCCCTGCCTAGCCGGTCCATCTTAGAGGAATGAATGTGAAGCTGCGCCGAACCTCGAGAAAGAGTGACATCAGCCAATTCAAGGAACCTATGGGACCGGTCATTCCGGGAAAGGGGCACTAGCTCGCTAACCCGTAATGCCCCAAAGAAAGCCACTGTGGTGGCAGTGTGGAAAAGCGTTGCCTTATATTGGTCACGACAAAGAGCCGACCAAGCCTGGGCCAAACCCGGGCAAAGCTGGAGAGGAGAGCCGGAGATACCGGCTGGCGATTGTCCGGGAAAAAACCACGCTCCCTGGCCCAACCCTCAAGCACCCTGCACACCCTGAAATCACCGGTGGTGTCCGCATAACCCCTTGCCTTGGCCATGAAGGCCAATGCAGACAGCTGCCCAGCTATAGTATGAGGTGCCAACCCACTTTCATGCAAATGGACCATATATTGTAACACATGGTCCACCGGCAAAGGCCACAGGTCAGGAAGAGACATCATCCAGCGAAAAACCAGAAAAGATTGGTAAGTACCCGAATAAGCCCTATGGGTACGGCCAGCAAGGGATAGGCCTATCGCCCGATGCACTTCACCTTGCCATACGTCCATATCTTGCTGGGAAGCAGTGAGGGAAAGTCGTTGGCCCCCGGTGCAAGCACCCAAAACCTGGTCATCTGTAGGCGGGACAAAGCGTCGGCGATACTATTGTCAACACCAGGAATGTGCCTGGCTCTGAACAGAATATTGTTGCGCAAAGAGCACAAAACAAAATGGCACACTAGCGACATGACCCTGGGTGAGCGAGATGTCTGCGCATTGACAATGCGCACGATGGCCACGTTGTCACACCAAAAATGCACTACAGAATCTTTCCACCTATGTCCCCATAGCAAAAGTGCACCCAGGATGGGAAAGAACTCCAGGAACGTAAGGTCCCGGAGCATACCCGTGCCTAGCCAAGCCGCGGGCCAACGACTGCAGTACCAATGGCCATCCCAGTAGATGCATTAATACAGCGCATCCGTGCATCAGACTGCACCTGAAATTTGGGCACAGTGGCAAGTTCCCGGCACCAAAAGGACACCCCATTGAAATCGGTCAGGAACGCAAGCCACACCTCCAGATCGGCCTGCATACCGCACGTTACCCGCACCCTGTGATGCTTCCTGGATAAACCAACCATGGCGTTGCACAGGCACCTGGCAAAGACCCTGCCGGGTGATACCACCCTGCAGGCGAAGTTGAGGTAACCATGAAGCACCTGAAGGTCATGTAAGGACACTTTGCGCTTGGCTAACATGGCCGAAATTGCCTCTGATATGCAGATGACCTTATCCACGGGGAGCCTTGACGTCTGCCTGACTCTATCAATTTCAATGCCCAGGAAGGTTAGTACAGTGGCCAGACCCTCTGTCTTCTCAGGGGTTAGAGGTACCCCCAATTCAGACATAAGCTCCTTAAAGATTAGAAGCATTTGTTCGCATGTCCCTGACCGCTTTGGCCTGCCAAACAAAAAATCATCCAGGCAATGGGCCACCATGTCAAAGCTGGACCTGCAAACAAATGCCCACTGCAAAAAGGAACTAAAGCGTTCAAAGGCTGAACACGAAATCGAGCAGCCAAATGGCATAGTTTTATCTACAAAGTATTGGCCCTCAAACCTAAAACCCAACAATTCAAAATCGTCCAGATGCACGGGGAGCAGCCGAAATGCAGATTTAATATCGCATTTGGCAATTAGCGCTCCGGGACCGCAGGATCGTACCATCCGTACAGCCTGGTCAAAAGACGTATACCAGACCAAGCAGAGTTCATCCGGTATATAGTCATTAACCGAGGAGCCCGCCGGATACGACAAATGGTGTATCAGGCAGAACTCACCAGAACCTTTTTTGGATACCAAGCCCAGAGGGGATACTTTCAAGTTAGGATAAGGTGGTTTGTTAAAGGGCCCTGCTACCCGCCCTTCGCGAACCTCCTAAAATATCTTCTCCCTAGCTAAACTTTCCTTACCCTTCAATGACATTGAGTTAGGCGCCTCCTGTGGTGCGCGCACACCAACAAAAGGGATGCGAAATCCCCATGAAAAACCAGCTAACAGGTAATCGGCATCCGCACGCCTGGGATAAACCCGCAGCCAGTGTCCAAGCACCTGCAACTTAATTGGGGAGGGGCCCTTTTGAAGTTGAAGTTTGGTCACTGGAGACATGACTGCTGCCCGTGGCCCCAGCCCTGCGACCCACCTGACCGGGTGTAAGTAGCTGCGTAGTGAGGTCCCCTGCAGCTGGAGCACTCGTGCCTATACTTGCATGGTTTCCGAGTACAGCACCCTGGCGGGGAGAAGCTCCAACACAGCAGGCGGTTTGGAACCCCCTGCCCCGCCGATTGGCGGGGAGACTGTGTTGTGCCAGGGCGCTGCACTACATGACTGCAGAGGCAGAGGCAGGGCGAGATGGAGTCATATGGAGAAGCCATAACAACTGGTCGGGCTGGTCCCAGGGCATTTCGGGGTGCAAAGCCGTGCGCATGGGGAATTCCTCATCATAAGCCAACCAGGACTGGCCCGGGAAATCCACATACGCCCTGTAGATCAGATCCAGATATTGGGTCAAAGGGATCGCAAGATCTGGATGGGCCCTAATGGACACCACTGCGTATATTAAGTAAGCAGGCAGCCAATTGGCCCATGTCCTGGGAGGCTTACAACGCCAGGCCAATTCCTTGTCCCTGTCATCCGCCTTCTCCTTCTCTTTCTTGGTTGCCTCCCTATTAAGAAGGCTAAAGATATCTACGTATTCCCATCTCCATATCTTGTCCCTAGTAGCTGGTAACAAGTAGTCGCCCAGTGGTAGGGACCTACCCGCAGTCGGGAGAGCAGAAAGGGGGACTGTATGGTACGCCGTGTTAATCGGCGGACCATATGGCCATATCGGGTATGGCACATTGGGCCCCGCCGGCGAAACTCCAGGTGGCATGGGAGGGTATGGAGCGTGCCACGGAGCGGCCTGGGGGGTTGGTGGCATGGGGGGACCCCGATTCGGCCATACCGGGCAGTTGGACTGGGCCTCCCATATGTGATTGGTGTGGCCAGGGCCACAGCCCGTTCCCCATATAAGGCAAGGATCCAGAAGGAGGTGTAATATCTTGACCTGGATACTAACCAGGTGCACCCACAGCTGCTGCCCCCACCGGGGTTTCCAGCTGCTGGTGAGCATCGGGGCTCCCGATTGAATCGGAGCCCACTGGGCCAGCCATCGAGGACCCATCTGCTACCTGATCCTGCACAGGCATGATGCCCGAGGCGAGGGCCGCTTTGAGCTGATCAACCCTCCTTTCCAGGGGGGGCGAAAGCTGCGGCCTATCAGCCCCTGGCCGTGTTCCTTGACTCGCCAACAGCCCCCTGCCTCGCCTTGGCATGGGCTGTGCTGGACCCAGGCCCGCGGCCCGTTCCAGGGCCTCGATCCTGGCCATCAAGGCCCCATCGCACTCCTGGCCAGCGTGGGCCGCATGCTGGGCTGGGGGCTGAGGTGTCCCAGACCAGGCCCTTTGAAGACCACCCTGTTCCGCCCCTGTAGAAGCTTGAGTCGTTGCCCTCGTGCGGGACCTCCGGCTCGGAGGCAGGCCCGGCGGGGGGGGGGTAGAGGCCCCAGGTTCAGGCTGGGTTCTGGCCCTGTGACCAGTGGGGGTGGGTGCCGGATTCTGGGGCTGAGCCCCGCGCACCCCGGAAGGCCTTGCCACCCTACTCTTGAGTGCCATGGTGCCCTAAGGCCAAATTAGAGAGGCTCGCTTCGAGCCGAGCACCTCGCTGTAGTGCGCCCCCGAGCCCTAGGCCCGTAAAGGAGCCACCCTGTTGGGAGCGCAGGCAACAGGCGCAGCACGGCCGAACGCCGCAAGCTAAGAGCCACACGCTAAAAGCCCAGGCCACGTGGAGGCTGCTCGACTGGGGCAGGGAACAAACGTTTCCTGGCCCAGTCGAAATCAACTGCCAGCGGGGCGGTCCATGCCTCCCCTTTTAAAGGAGGGCCCGGCCCCCGGCCCTCTGCTGGCCCCGTGTCATCTCCCATGAGGGCGGGGCTGGCAAAATGCACGGCAGCCTATTCTTGCTGCCGCGTGTCCCTTATCTACATTTTGCCAGGATTTGAAAAGCACTTAACTTCCATAGTTATGCTTTAGGGGCAGATTTCAGGATAGCTTTAAGCAGTAAATGTTAAATTATGTCAAAATAGGGAAAGAGCATATGAAATTATATAGCAAAGTGAATCTAGCCTGGGCACCCACTTTATTTCAGCTAATTACTATAGCAATTTCATTCTTGGAAATATTTCAGTTTACTCTGCACTGAATTTTTTTTTACAATTTCCCACCAGATTTCCTTTCTACACCCTCACCTTTCTGTGTTTCAAGAGCTTCCATGCCCCTATTTTCTTAAAATGTGAAAATATATACAGCTGTAGAAATACTTATTTTTGAAATGTACACTGGGTTATGGTCATATTTTCTGATTCCAATATGCTTCTAAGATGTTTCAGATGCATGGATTTCAAAGTTGCCATTCATCCCATTCTCTTGAAGGTTCTGAGAAGAAGCAACAGATATCCCTGCACAGAAACAAGAATCTAATATAATTCTTTTCCTTCCCACGTTATTTGACATTCATTTACAAGTCTTATTTTAAGTCAGCATTCTACATCCCTGAAATCTGGGCCCCCTATGTTGAATCACTCTATTTTCTAGTTTCTGATTTTAGATATCATTTTTTCGGCAAATCAAAAATAACTGTGTTAGAGTTGTTTGGCGGGGAAAATCTTTTTGCCGTTTGGAATTATGCCCAAAATAAACTGGGTGACCAAGTACTGTGTATGAAGTTTCAGAACACATAGGAACTTTTATTACCTCTCTTCCAGATCGTTCCCCTCACTTGAACAGTTTTGATTTCTACTATACTCCTCATGCCTACCTACTTTCTCTCCTACAAAACCCGTAGATCGTGCATTAATCTAGATCTTCATATTCTTCTTGTTCCTCTTTAGAGGACGAACATCCTAATTTTTCTATATTTGTGAATGGCAATGGCTCTTTCTAAGCATGATAATGTCTCCATACGTTTCACACAATCCAATGAGGACAATGTTGTGAAGATCTTCCCATTTTGAATTCACTGGATGTCTTCAAAACTCACCATCCCCCCCCCATGTCCATGAATTGTATTGGTTTATGAGTCATTAAGTTTTCTTCCAACATGGATAATAAAAAGGAATTTTTACCCTGTTACTTTGCTAATGTGCACATTTATTTGTGAGTGTTTTAAGCATTTCTCCTTTCGATTAAGCCCTGTTTCTGTGTATTGTTTTCAATTTCATGCATATAAACTGCTTGCATTTTGAATTGTGTGCATATTTTTGCTAGAATTTTGCTTCTCTGAAATGACATATATTTGACTCACAAATAATCAAATTCTTGGGCTGAAGTGCATTTCTTCTCACATAAGATCTTAGGAACTAATTAAAGGCTACTTTCATTGAGACTGTCAGATTCAACAAACTTTTCTTCATGCTCCATGTAAGACTTTGCTGTGTGATACACCCAGACTTTGGAACCTTCATAGAAAAGTTCCAACATATTTCCTTAACTGAGGAAAAACCTGCATCCATTAATGTTACTTAAATTCTATACCACAACTTTCAATGAGTCCCACAGAATTCTTTCTTTAAACTGGCCATTATCATTAATTTCCCATATGTGTTCCCTGAAAATACGCTCTAACAATGAGTTTGCATTACATCAAAACAGTTAACACAATTACTACTTGATACAGTAATTTATGAATGTACTTGTGAAATGCATCATTTTATTCATTGCTTCCCACATCTGGATACCTTGTCTTGTGAGAGAATCCATGCTGTGAGAAGCTGAATAAATTGCAAAGCTTAAGGGTTTGCTTGATATGTATTCATATCTCTAATGTTTTGCTATGCTCTGCATTATTTCTGTTCCATGTCTAACATGTTTCCAAAAAACCCTAGTAGCATGTCTGTTCTAAAACAACATGCTTAGCCTGCCACAGCATAAATTGAGCTGTGTGGTCAGTGAGACCAAGATAAGGCATTCTCAGGATTCCTACAGCAAGCGAGAATGCATACTTGTACCTTTTGTTTGGGTTAAAAATGGATTCCCGCTTATAGGGAAATTTACCAAGTCTGGACTGGGAAAGCAGGTGTGCCCTGCTATCTCACTCTAGACCTAAGGAGCAGTCTGTCAGTCAAAAGTAGTGACGCACAGACTACGCAAATTGATTTCTGAAGTTTCTCACTAAAGCTCTATAAGAAGTCACTTTAATTAAAACAATTCCAGTTAGTTTTTGGGATGGACTTGAATAGCTAAAGGCATGCTGTCCTTTTTACCCTAATTCCCTATTGAATTCTATGTGCAGCCATGAGCCGCAATATTAACGATTTTAAAAGACTCTTTGAATTTTTGCTATTTTTCTATTTCTATTTCATAAAATAAAAGCCAGAAAAGATCATTTTTTTGTATCAGAGTCTTTACTAACTCCAATAAGAACATAGGAACAGCCTTGTTGAAACATGCCACAGCCCATCCAGTCCAGCATTCTGTCTCACACAGTGGCTCACCATTTCTTTCAGGGTATTCCCAAGCAGATGCCTTCACCTGTTTAGGTGGAAATGGCATTGAGAGATATCCTGGCTATATCTCCAACCCAGAGGTTGTCCTTAGGTATCCATAATTATAGCCATTGATACCCTTGTCCTCCATGAACTTGTCTAATCCTTTCATAAAGCTGTCAAGACTGACAGCTGTCACCAATTCATCTGGCAGGGAGTTCCATAGACCAGTGATCCTCTGGGTGAAAAAGTACTTTCTCTTATTTGTTTGAGAACTAGAACCCAAAAGTTTCATGGAGGGCCCCCTGTTTCTAGTGTTGTGAGATAGGGAAAACAGTTTTTCCTTATCTACTTTGTCCACACTGTGCAAGGGTTTATAAACTTAAATCAGGTAACTTCTTAGATGCTGCCATTCAAGAGTGAAGAGGCCCAACCTCCAACTGTTGCAGCCTCAGAAGGTGCTCCAGTCCCTTAATCATTCTGGTTGCCCTCCATGCTACCCCCTCTATCCTGTCCCTTAGCCACTTGCTGATCCACGACGAGATCTGTCCATTTATTCCATGACTGGTAGGTTTATTCAAGAGCCTATGGTGTGGGACCTTGTCAAAAGCCTTTACCTGGGACACATGTCAAACTGACTGGTTGGTAATTTCCTGGATCACCCCTGGATCCTTTTTTGAAAATTGGTGTTACATTCGCTATCTTCCAGTCATCAGGCACAAGCCTGATTTGAGGGAAAGATTATATATTTTGGCTAGGAGATCAGCAATTTCATCTTTAAGTTCCCTGAGAACTCGTGGATGAATGCCATCTGGTCCTGGTGATTTGTTAGCATTGAGTTTTAAAAGGCATGCAAGGACCTCCTCCCTAGTTATTTCCATCTGGCTTAATTCTTCGATTTCCCTCCCTACGAAGATAGGCTCTGTTTTGGGCATGTGGTCTCTGTCTTCTTCAGTGAATACTGTAGAATACTGAAGCAAATAATTCATTGAGTCTATCTGTAATCTCTGTTTCCTCTTTAATAATCCCTTGCCTTCCATTGACACCTAATGGTCTAATGGCCCTCCTAGTTGGGGCCACACCTGACTGCTCCCTGCCGGCAAGTCCGAACATGCGGGGAGCTGCGAGGCACCAGCCTGGGCTGGCCTGATGGCCTCAAGCAGCTTGACCCTGTTGGCGGCCTGCTGGAGAGTCACGGCCGACGTGTCTGCCGGGATCGACGAAGGGGCCGTAATAGAAGAAGCAGCTAAACCCCCATCAGGAGGTGGTTGGGCAATGCCCAGTGATGCCTCTAGCACCGAAATGCGTGCGAGAAGTGCATCAACAGTCTCCAAGGCCCCGGTATAAGGTGGGCCGAATGGGCCGGACGGCCCGGTGGTCAATTGCTGGACGGGAAACCCGAATGGGGATCCAGGGCCCGAGTAGGGCCATGCCCAAAACTCCGGCCCGTGGGGGGCCGGAGGAATGGTGGGGTGGAAACCGACACCCGGTCCAAGTGGGCCACCCTGTCCCGAGCCCATAAAATGCCCTCCAGGGGCAGGAGTTCCTGAGGGGCCAGCCTGTGCCAGCCCAGCCTGGAAGCTTGTGCCGGGCTGACCGGCAGAAGCCTGATCAGGCCCACTGGCAGTGGTGGGCAAGGCCATCCCACTGCCCAGCTGGGGGGGGTGCAGCCCGAGTCCTCTGACCCGATGGCTGCCCCCCAGTAGAGGGAGGGGTAGGGAAAGCCCTTCCCCTTGGGCACGGCTTGACCGCCGGAGCCTTACGCTTGGGAGCCATGTCTCCCGAAGAAGCTGCACACGATGGATCCCTGGCCAGGGATCAGTTCCTGTGCCCTGAGTACCGCAGTAGCGAAGACCAAAAGAACTCCATTAAAGCAAAAGGTATGAAGGGCGAAGAAAGCAAGGAACGCAGCGGAGAAAACTTGTCCGCTCCTTCACGTTCTAAAATGGCAGCTCGGCTGCCTCGTGGCCACCCCTCTTATAGAGGCATGGCCACACCCCCTAACTCATCCGGATGTCTGAGTCCGGGTGGGGTGGGGGGCTGCAAAGAGCGCGGCGGCCATTTTGGCTCCGCGTTTTCATTCTATCTAGTAAGAATATATTCTTCCTTTGTTTTTTGTTTGAAATCTCGGTGTGCAGGCCTCTAAAGCAGCTCTACTCCAACTGCAAGCATGCCCAAAATTTGCCAGTGCTTAGTTCCTTTGTTTGGCTCTCCTCAGCAGCAGCTCTGCTTAAGAGCACATGCAGAATAAAAAAGGCTGACGCTGAAAGAGCTCAGAGCTTTTAAAGGCTCTGCCCCTCTGAGTCACAGTTCAGGGAAGGGCCTGGTCTGGCTCCGCCTCCTGCTTCCTGTTTCAGGAAACTTCTAGCTGCTTCCTCTGTTTGAACAGAGGTGGGTCTTAGCAGTTTATATTATCAATTTAAATTAGTGGATGCCTCTAAAGCAGCTCTACTCCAACTGCAAGCATGCCCAAAACTTACCAGTGCTCACTTCCTTTGTTTGGCTTTCCTCAGCAGCAGCTCTGCTTAAGAGCACATGCCGAATCATAAAGCAAAGCTTTACCTGGGAGCAGGAGAAGGGGTTTGATTGCTGAGAGTGTGTAAAACAGAACCATTGTTCTGTATCGTGGGTTCATACAGAAAGAAGCTTACAAGATGATTTCCAGGTGCAAGCCTGCAGAAGCTGCAAAGCTTGGAAAGGTATGCTTCCACTCCCACACCAACAGTCTGAAGCTAATCTTCAGGCACCCCTAGTATAGAAGGGTAAACAAAGATCCTTTGCAGGCGCACCCCCCAATAAAGGACTCAGACACCAATGAAAGTGGATAACGGCATTGGGCCACATTTATTGATTCATGCCTGATTCATGCCCTAGTCCGAATTATAAATTTCTATTGGTAATTGACCAATTATACTACTTAAGGCAAGCAGGCCGAAGTAGCACTGGTAAGGTACCACCCAAAATTGCCAACGGCAATTGTTACAATGTATCTATTTGTATCAATTTGTTTGTTGACAACAAACAAATTGTTGACCGTAGTCAATATCTAACTAATGACCCCACCCTCTGACGCGTATCCGTAAAATCACGGGGTGATGCATGCTGTCTAGCTGTAGCCATCACCCTGTCGCCTGGTTCGTCGTTGACCGGACAACGTTTAACCAACTTATACCTGTCTAGTGTTGTCCAGTCAATTGCGAACCTGCCGGATACCTGTGGGTCATAAATGTTTACCTTACCAGTGCTACCCGCCACACAGGGAGGCTTCCCAAAAGGCTCACCGCCCCCCCCCAAGACCGTCAGCTCGGTCAACAGGCCTGCTCGCCAGTCCACTAACAAGAGGTCCATACCTCCCTGCGACAGATGGGCCCCATCCCCTGAGTAAAAGCTCGTAATTTTGCAGACTGATGTCGGGGAGGCGAATGACGCGTCCCCCACCTTTGTCGAAAAGGAACCGGGCAATAGCCCCATTCACGGAGTGTCGGCTCGGCCAAGAGCCTCGAGGCCGCATGCCCCCCGTAAGCGTACCGCAGTATCGTGTCCGACCAATTGAGGGTTGTGGCAGGCCACACATAACGTGAGTGGGGCAGGTCACTGCAAATCGCAAGCTTCCGCGATAGGCCAGTGACCCGCCCTAAACCATCGCCCCCAAGGTGCATAACCAGGACATCCGGCGAGTCAGCATCCCTGATGTAGAAAAGGAATGGCAACAGTTCCCGCCATAACATGCCGCGCTTACCATACCACTTGAGACGTGCGGATGCACCCAGTCCCAGTCGGGGTCCCCACTCTGTCGCCGCAGCGTAACGCGCTGCCCTATGCAGCATAACGCGCTGCCCTGTGCAGCGTAACGCGCTGCCCTGTGCAGCGTAACGCACTGCCCTGTGCACATGGCTATGGCCCACCAGGCACACTGTCACCGGTGTAATACGACACCCAGGGTCTGTCAAGGAAAAAAGGGGGGAGAAACAGTGCAGTGACTAAACTGGTACTCACGGTTGAAGAGGGCGAACACAAACTGAAAACATTGTGATCCCCACCCTCCCATGCGGCGTATGTCAGCCCCGGAGTACCCAAAAACAGCTGCAGTAGAAGCCGCCCCTATCCTGAATGAATGGGTGCCGCAACGCGGCCCAGGGAGGCCAACACTGGCTAGTGCCTACCGGCACCCTCCAAAATTGAAATTTAGTAAGGGGAGACCCATCTTGGTGACAGAAAAAACGGGCCATGGTGCGTGCCACGCAGTGCAAGGAACTCCTTTAGGGCACCAACCGGACAGATGTCTGCCAAAGAACACCGTAGCAGTCTTACTCCACTGCCTACGCCATGCTGATCCGTCGTAGAGGAGCGTATCCTCAACTGAGCCCAGTCTTTGGCCACATAGACATCTTCGAGTTCCAGTGCCCTACGACTAGCATGCGCCTTAGACAGCATCACAAGCTCGCTGATGCGGAGCGCTCCAAAAAAAGGCCACCGTTGTAGCCGCATGAAACAAGGCTGCCTCATACCTATCAAAACATAGGTCCTGCCAGCCCCGTGCCAGTTGGGTAAGAACCCCTGGGGAAATTGGGTGGCGGTCGTCCGGGCTACGCCCACGCTCCCGCACCCACCTCTCCAAAACATGTCTCACACGGAAGTCAGCGGTACTGTCCGCATGTCCGCCTACTTTGGCCATAAAAGCCAGCGCTGACAGCCTGGATGCTATGGTTCGAGGTGCAAGGCCCTGGGAATGCAGGTCAACCATGAATTGAAGTATATGGGCCACCGGGATCGGCCAGGTATCTGGCAGCCGGAATTGGGCACAGAATGCCCTAAAAGAATTAATTGCGTGGTGATACGCCTTACGCGTGCATGGCGCTAGTGACATGCTGATCGCCCGGTTCACCACTCCTTGCCAAAGGTCCATATCTCGTCCGGGAGTGGCGAGGGAAATTCCTCCGCATCCGGGGCCAAGGCACGGAACCGGGAGATCTGCAGGCGGGACAAAGCGTCAGCGATATCATTATTGACCCCCGGGACATGCCTGGCCCGGAACAGCACATTAAGGCGCAGGCTGCGCAATACAAACTGGTGCACCAGGTCCATTACCCTGGGTGATTTGGAAGTCTGTGAGTTGACAATGTGGACAACGGCCGCATTGTCACACCAGAAATGAACGACCGAGTTGGCCCACTCCTCACCCCATAGCATCAAGGCCCCCAGGATGGGAAAAAATTCCAGGTACGTAAGATCCCGCAGGCGCCCCGTACCTGACCAGGCTGATGGCCACCCACCATAGGCCCACTTCCCATTGAAGTACATCCCATAACCCAGGGACCCAGAGGCATCGGACTGTATCTGGAAACGAGGGGAAGCCAGAAGGTCAGACCTCCAAAATGACACCCCATTGAACTCCCTCAGGAACTGGAGCCAGATAAGCATATCTGCCTTAATGCCCTGGGTTAGTCTGACCCTATGGTGGGGCCTGGATAAGCCTGTCATGGCGTCGCACAAGCGCCGAGCAAATGCCCTGCCCGGTGCGACCACCCTGCAAGCAAAATTGAGATGACCATGCAACACCTGCAGTTCCCGCAGTGATGCCTTGCGTTTAGCAAGCAAGTCCAAGATAAGGGCCACTATCCTTGACACCTTATCCCCTGGTAACCTAGAAGCCTGCGCTACCGTGTCAATCTCCACCCCCAGGAAGACTAGCTGTGTAGATGGGCCCTCGGTCTTTTTGGGCACTAAAGGGACACCCAGTTCCTCCATTAGCGTCTGAAATGTATTGAGGAGACGTGTGCACGTGTCCCAGCCCCGTTCACCCCCGAATAAAAAATCATCCAGGTAATGGGCTACAGACCGGGACCCAGACCTGCGGACAAAAGCCCACTGTAGGAAGGTGCTAAAACGCTCGAATGCCGAGCACGATATGGAACAGCCAAAAGGCATGGCCTTATCGAAATAATATTCACCCCGGAACTTAAAACCCAGCAACTCAAAGTCACCTGGGTGAACCGGCAGGAGGCGAAAGGCAGACTTAATGTCGCACTTAGCCAACAGCGCACCCGGGCCACATGAGCGCACCATGCGCAGCGCTTGGTCAAAAGATGTATACCTGACCGAGCAAAGGTCATCAGGGATAGCATCATTGACCGATCGGCCGGCTGGGTAGGACAAGTGATGGATCAGGTGGAACTCGCCCGGTGACTTCTTGGGCACCAAGCCCAAGGGTGACACTTTAAGGTTGGGGAACGGGGGTGCAGGGAAAGGGCCAGCGACCCTGCCCGCATCAACCTCCTTAGAAATGCTGGCGGCAGCCACCTCCTCCCTCCCCTTAAGGGACAAAAGGTTGGGGGCATCTTGGGGGGACCTATCACCCTGGAAAGGAATACGGAACCCCAGTCGAAAACCCTGAAGCAGGTAAACCGCATCTGCCCCCCTCGGGTACGATGCGAGCCAATGCTCCAACATGTCCACATTAATTGGGGAGGGGGCCTTTCGGTGGACCAGCTCCCTCTGCGGCAGTCTTGCCAGCCCCTTGTCCGCCCCTACCTTTGCCCCGCACCCCTCCAGGCCTGGGGCAGGCGGAGGCCGCATGGGGGCCAGCGCAAGAGGGACACTCATGCCTGTACCGGCAATTCTTCCTACTGCAGGAACCATTGGACGAGAAAGTCCAGCACAGCAGGCGGGCTGGAACCCCCTGCCCCGCCGCCTGGCGGGGTGTCTGTGCTGGGGCCGCTCGCTGGACCGCATGTCCACAATGGTATCTGTCCCCAGGCGCAGGGCGCGTGGGAGTCATGTACAGAAGCCACAGCTTCTGGCAGGGCTCATCCCACCTCATCTCGGGGTGCAGGGGAATCCGCATACGGAATTCCTCGTCGTAAGCCAACCACGACGGGCCCGGGAAGTCGACCATCGCCCGGTAAATGTTGTCCAAATACTGGACCATCGGAATTGCCAAATCCGGCCGGGCCCTGAGGTAGACCGCCATGTATATGAGGTACGCCGGCAACCAATTGGCCCACGTACGTGGCGGCTTACGACGACGTGCCTGTTCCTTATCCTTCTCATCCTGCCCCTCCCTCTCCTCCTTGGTGGGCTCTCTGTTAAGAAGGGAGAAGATGTCCACATACTCCCCACGCCAGATCTTCTCTTTGGTGGCCTGGGCCAAATGTTCCCCCAGGGGCAAGGAATACCCCGCTGTCGGCAATGCCGACACCAGCACAGTGGGAACCACGGGCATCTGGAAAGGAGCCTGGACCAACCCGGCCACCCCTAACACATTCCCAACTGAGTAAGAGGTACCACCCAAAACGGGGCCCTGGGTGAGCGGTGAAGTCACCGGTTGGGGCGTCGGCGACTGAACCGTCGCACCACCCATGCGAGGCCACGGCCACTGGAATGCCCCCCCAACTTGGGTAGGTGTGTGGGTGCACTAGATTGAACCACATACTCACATGCAGCACCCCCGTGGGCCGCCCCCACCGGGGGTTCCGGCCCGCTGGGGGTGTCGGAGCTCACGACCGCAATTGAGCTCGTCGACGGGGCCTGACCAGCATCAGCCTGTTGAGTGGGGAGCTGCGAGGCAGTGGCCGAAGCCGGCCCACGCGCCTCGGGCAGCTCGACCCGTCCTGCTGCCTGCCGCTGACCGGCAGACAATGGATCAACCTGCACCCCAAAAGGCACCCCCGGGTGGTTAACCCTCGCGAGGGATGCCTCGAGGGCCACAACGCGGGCCATAAGGGCCTCAACACTAACGTAGCCCCCTAAGCCAAGTGGGGGCAAAGGGCCAGCCGGCCCACTGGCTGCAGGTGCCGGTCCAGGTCCCTGGACCCCGGGGCCCATATACGGCCACGACCCCAGGCCCGGCCCCTGCAGGGCCGGGGGGGTACCCTGCCAGGGGAGGGAACCCAGCCACCCCCCATGGCTGAAACCCCCCGCAGGAAGCTGCGCACCCATGGAAGAAGGCCCCGCAGAATGGGCCATGCCAGAGGCAGTGGCCACTGCTTGCGGGCCGGGGGCCGCGGCCCCAGCTGGGCCGGTACGTGGACCCCCCGCCTCGGGCCAAGGGGCAATTAACCCCATCCCACCGGTCCCGGTGGGCTCAGGCAAAGGAGGCTGCTGGGAAGGCGCAGCCGCGGTCCTCCGACCCGGCTGGCGCCTCCGTGCAGAACGAGCCGCGTTCGCAGTCGCCTTCTTCTTAGAGGGCATAGCAGCTAAGCGATGGGAAGCCGAAAAAGTCAAGAAAATCAGCAGTCAGAGGCTTCCCTAAGAAAGGCAAGAGCGACGGAGGTAAGAGGGAAAAACTTCTCCGCTCCGTCGCTTCGCAAAATGGCAGCTCGGCTGCCTCGTGGCCGCCCCTTATATAAGGGTGCTGGCCACGCCCCCTAACTACCCGGATGTCTTCGTCCGGTGGGGGGGGGGGCCGCAAAAAGCGCGGCGGCCATTTTGGCGCCGCGCTTGCATTCTCATGAGAATGTTTTCCAGGAGCAGGGTTTAGCCAGCCCTAATCAGATTTTGGGCTTTAATTTACCTGTGGGTAAATCATGAGACTTCACCATTTTTCTCTCATCCGCTCAAGAGAGACTGTGGATCTTTGCTTCCTAGCAAAGGGAGCCCTTTTTGCCCACTTACAATATGGGAGCGTATCAGTGAGAGCTGCTTGCTACTGGCACACTAATGAGACGGGTCTCTGACACCTTGAACTATTCAACCATCTCCTATGTCTTCATGTTATTCATTTCTTTTGCCTGCAGAAATTGCAGAAGATATATGAACTATACTGACTAATCGTTCTGACCTGAAGTGGCTTTCTTGAATGCTGAACCAAAGGCCCTGCTGTGCTTTACTCCAATCATTGAGATGCCTTAAGCTGGTGTCACACATTACTTCTCGTATAACATTCTGCAAAGTTCATCTGCAAAAACGGCATGCTCACATTCTGCACACAATATATAGTCAACAGCAAAGCTCTTGTTTTGGATATTTTTCTGCTTTGTTTTCAGCACAAATTTCCCAAGAGGGAGCAAAAAGTCCTATTGATGAGTTTCAGAAAATACTGCTTCTGACAGAGCTGTGGTTGTGTTTGCTCTACTTTCTTTTCTCACTTCTCCTTGAATGTGGTTGGGTTTAATAGACAGAAATTGGCATAGTTTTCCACCTCTTTTTGTGTTTTATTCCATGTTTCTTTCTCTCTCTCCTTTTATTGTATGGGTATAAAGGATACAATTACATTCACAATTGTCCCTCTGCCAACTGAATTCCCTCCCCCAGGAAGAGTGGTACTGAATGACCTCCTCTTGGTTCCAATCACCTTCTTCCCCAAGGGAAAAAATTGCTTTCTTCCACTGATAGAAAAAAGCATACTCCTCTCTCTCTCTCTCTCTCTCTCTCTCTCTCTCTCTCTTACACACACACACACACACACACACACACACACACACACACGCACACGCACACGCACACACGAGAGGGCCAATAATTATTTCTTCTTCTTCTATTATTCTACCCTGTCACTTATCTTGACAAATAACACTGAGGCATGGGTCTTTAGTGCCTCTTGAAGTGGAACCACTTACTCATCTAATTTTAGACTTTGGAGGAACAATGAGAATATAAACTGCCATTGATCATTCAGCAGTTCTGCCCCTACTGCCACTGCTTTTTCTTTAGAAAACTGATGTTCAATGAAATATCTTTAGAATATTTCATTGAACATCAGTTATTTTTGTTGTCTGTTTTGTATTCTTCAGCTAGCAACAGATGGAAAGAAAGACAGGAATAAGAGGCTAATAATAATCATAGCAGTCTCATTGAATCACAGGAACATCAAGTTGAAAGAGTCCCAAATGTCACCTAGTCCAATCTGTCACATGTTTGGAGATCTGAACTAAAGAATCCTCAACAGACATTATCCAGCCTTTATCCCAAAAGCTCTGTTGAAGAAGAGTGTACCATATTTCGAGGCAGTGCATTTCACTATCTACCAACTCTTAGTGCCTCACAACAATCTAATTGCATCTTGCAATTTACATAAGAACATAAGAACAGCCTTGCTGGAACAGGCCACAGCCCATCCAGTCCAGCATTCTGTCACACATAGTGGCTCACCATTTGCTTCAGGGTATTCCCAAGCAGATGTCTTCACCTGCTTAGGATTCCCTGGAAATGGCATTGAGAGATATCCTGTCTGTCTCTCCAACCCGGGGGTTGGCCTTAGGTATCCATAATTATAGCCATTGATATCCTTGTCCTCCATGAACTTGTCTAATCCTTTCTTGAAGCTGTCAAGACTGACAGCTGTCACCACTTCATCTGGCAGGGAGTTCCATATGCCGGTGATCCTCTGGGTGAAAAAGTACTTTCTCTTATTTGTTTGAGAACTAGTACCCAAAAGTTAAATGCAGTGCCCCCTAGTTCTAGTGTTATGGGATAGGGAAAACAGTTTTTTCCTTATCTACTTTGTCCACACCATCCATGATTTTATAAACTTCAATCAGGTCACCTCTTAGACGCTGTCGTTCAAGAGTGAAGAGGCCCAACCGTTGCAGCCTCAGATGGTAAGGAAGGTCTTCCAGTCCTCTAATCATTCTGGTTGCCCTCCTCTGCACTTTTTCCAGCTCCATAATATCCTTCTGGAGGTATGGCGACCAGAACTGTACACAGTATTCCAGATGGGGCCTCACCATAGTTTTATAAAGAGGCAAAATGACACTTGCTGACCTATTTTCTATACCCTTCCTAATGATCCCTAGCATTGAGTTTGCTTTTTTCACTGCTGTGGCACACTGATTGACACCTTCATTGAGCTGTCCACCAGGACACCATGGTCCCTTTCCTGGTTTGTCGCAGAGAGTTCAGAACCCATCAGTTTATAAATGTAATTGGGGTTTTCTGCCCCAACATGCATCACTCTGCACTTACTAATGTTGAAGCTCATTTGTCACTGTTTTGCCCACTCCCCCAGTGTCAAGAGATCTCTCTGGAGCTCCTCACAATCTCTCACAGTTTTCACTACCCTGTATAATTTAGTGTTGTCAGCAAATTTGGCTACGTTGCTATTTATTCCTAATTCTAGATCATTTATGAAGAGGTTGAAAAGCAGGGGATTCCCAGTACTGAACATTGGGGACCCCACTCTTTACTTCCCT
Organism: Bradypodion pumilum; assembly: GCA_035047305.1. Lineage (NCBI taxonomy): Eukaryota > Metazoa > Chordata > Lepidosauria > Squamata > Chamaeleonidae > Bradypodion > Bradypodion pumilum. Next base: position 12,011,341 of record JAWDJD010000009.1, on the reverse strand, counting down.
CCAATTGGAGAAGTGTCCATTTAGTGCTACCTTCTGTTTCCTGTCCCTTAGCCAGTTGCTGATCCAGGACAAGACCTGTCCCTTTATTCCATGACTGGTAAATTGATTCAAGAGCTTTTGGTGCGGCACCTTGTCAAAAGCCTTCTGAAAGTCCAGATAAACAATGTCAACTGGATCCCCCTTATCGACATACTTGTTGAGACTCTCAAAAAATTCCAACAGATTAGTGAGGCATGATTTGCTCTTGCAAAAGCCATGTTGGCTCTCCTTTAGCAGCACCTTCTCTTCTATGTGCCTATTAATCCTATCTTTTAGGATGGTTTCCATCACTTTACCTGGGACACATGTCAAACTGACAGGTCGGTAATTTCCTGGATCACCCCTGGATCGTTTTTTAAAAATTGGTGTTCCATTCTCTACCTTCCAGTCATCAGGCACAAAGCCTGATTTGAGGGAAAGATTACATATTTTGGCTAGGAGATCAGCATTTTCATTTTTAAGTTTGCTGAGAACTCGTGGATGGATGAAATCTGGTCCTGGTGATTTGTTAGCATTTAGTTGAACAAGACCGTCAAGGACCTCCTCCCTGGTTATTTCTATCTGACTTAATTCTTCGATTTCCCTCCCTACAAAGATAGGCTCTGTTTTGGGCATGTGGTCACTGTCTTCTTCAGTGAATACTGAAGCAAAGCATTCATTGAGTCTCTCTGTAATCTCTGTTTTCTCTTTAATAATCCCTTGCCTTCCATTGTCACCTAATGGTCTAATGGCCCTCCTAGCTGGGTTCTTACTTCTAATGTACTTAAGTCTTTGTTATTTCTCTGAGTGTTTTTAGCTATACACTCCTCAAAGTCTTGCTTTGCTTTCCTGATTGTTGCCTTGCATTTGTTCTGCCAGAATTTATGTTTCTGCCTGCTGTTCTCATATGGTCAAGCCTTCCATCTTCAAAATGAGCTTTTCTTGCTTTTGATCACTTAGATATTCCAATTCGTATGATTTTATCATTTCTTTGACATACAAGGCAACACCACCTCCTGTTTGCCCCTTCCTATCCTTCCTGTACAGTTTTTAGCCTGGGATAACTGTATCACATTGGTTATCATCCATCGACCAGGTTTCAGTGATGCCAATTATATCAATATTTTTATCTATTGCTAATTATTCCAGCTCCCCTATTTTGTTCCGGAGGCTTCGAATCACTTAGATATTCCAATTCGTATGATTTTATCACTTCTTTGACATACAAGGCTACACCACCTCCTGTTTGCCCCTTCCTATCCTTCCTGTACAGTTTTTAGCCTGGGATAACTGTATCACATTGGTTATCATCCATCGACCAGGTTTCAGTGATGCCAATTATATCAATATTTTTATCTATTGCTAATTATTCCAGCTCCCCTATTTTGTTCCGGAGGCTTCGAATCACTTAGATATTCCAATTCGTATGATTTTATCACTTCTTTGACATACAAGGCTACACCACCTCCTGTTTGCCCCTTCTATCCTTCCTGTACAGTTTTTAGCCTGGGATAACTGTATCACATCGGTTATCATCCATCCACCAGGTTTCAGTAATGCAAATAATATCAATATTTTTATCTATTGCTAATTATTCCAGCTCCCCTATTTTGTTCCGGAGGCTTCTGGCATTTGCATACAAGCATTTATATATGCTTTTCTGATACAGTCTTTTGAGTCCAGTTGCATTGTTAGACTGCCTCTTGCATCCTTCTGCTAGAGTGCTGGTGACTAGTCCCTTGCTCTGCTCAGTAATTTTTGCATGCTCCTCACTACTAAAGTACAAACTTTCCGGAACCGGATGCTGCCCAGCGCCTGTCGGCTTTCCCCCAGTTATCAGTTTAAATGCTGCACTGCAGACTTTTTGATGTTGAGTGCCAGCAATCTGGTCCCATCATGGTTCAAGTGCAACCCATCCCTCCTGAACATATTTGACTTGTCCCAAAATGTTCTCCAGTTCCTGACATATCTGAAGCCCTCCTCTCGACACCACTGCCTCATCCATGCATTGAGGCTTCTGAGCTCTGCCTGCCTCGTAGGTCCTGCACGAGGAACAGGCAGCAGTTCTGAAAATGCTACCTTGGGAGTTTTCTTCCAACAACCTGAATTTGGCTTCCAGGACTGACCGCTTGGCCTTCCCAACATAATTGGTACCAACGTGTACCATGACCACTGGTTCCTTCCCTGTTCTCTCTAACAAGATATCTAGATATCTCATGATGTCTGCAACTTTTGCACCTGGCAGGCAAGTCACCATACGTTTATCATGTGCATCACAAATCCATCTCTCTGTATTTCTAATTATTGAATCACCTCGTACAAGGAGCCTCTCTCTTGCAATTTGTTCATCTACATGCACCTCATCAACATATTAAGGGAGAGGACTTCAGTTTGTTCTTGTTGTTTATCTTCCTGTATCTCATCAAGTCTGATGAAGGAGAGATCCTCATGTGGAACCAGATGTTCCTCTGTGTGTTCCTCATCAGGTATGATGAGGGAAAGAGCCTCAAATTGATTCTGTAATTTCAGACTCTCAGAGTGATCCCCTACTCTTCTCCTCCTTTGAGTCACATTCCTCCAAGCATCTCCCTTCTGAGTTAGTGAAGTGCCTTCTTCCTCTGAACTGTGCCCTGTCTCTTCTTTGTCCAGGATAGTCTGCTCCGCTCTGTCCAAGAACAGCTCAAGCTCCTTAATTTGTTGATGGTTAGATATGTGGGCCTCTAGCCGCTGGACCTTCTCTTCTAGTAATGCAACCAGCTTGCACTTGCTGCAAGTGTAGTTCTCCATGTGCTTTGGGAAGAACACAAACATGGCACAAGTACTGCAGGTACTTACAGCAGTTCCCTCAGATTCCATTTTAACAAGTGCAGTATTCTGGGCCTCAACAATGTACACGTTTACTACCTTTCTATCTAGTAAGAATATATTCTTCCTTTGTTCTTAGTTTGAAATCTCTCAGCTGTTTAAATTATCAATGTAAATTAGTGGTGGCCTCTAAAGCAGCTCTAATCCAACTGCAAGCACACCCAAAACTTACCAGTGCTCACTTCCTTTCCTCAGCAGCAGCTCTCCTCAGCAGCAGCTCTGCTTAAGAGCACATGCAGAATCAAAAGGGCTGACCCTGAAAGAGTTCAGAGCTTTTAAAGACACGTGTGGCTCTGCCCCTCTGAGTTACAGTTCAGGGAAAGGCCTGCTGTGGCTCTGCTCCCCTGCTTCCTGTTTCAGGAAGCTTCTAACTGCTTCCTCTGTTTGAACAGAGGTGGCTCTCAGCAGTTTAAATTATCAATGTAAATTAGTGGAGGCCTCTAAAGCACCTCTACTCCTACTGCAAGCACACCAAAACTTACCAGTGCTCACTTCCTTTGTTTAGCTCTCCTCAGCATAAGCTCTGTTTAGGAGCACATGCAGAATCCATTGATTCAGTTGCTATACCTACAGCAGAAGTAAACAAGTTTGCTCCATCTGCCATTTGACAGCCCTGAATATATTTTGGAAAAATACCATCACATTACTTCTCAAACTTGTATTTTCCAGTCATAATTTATTCTGCTTCTTTAATCATTTGCCATCTTCATCATCTTGCTCTGGAAACATTGTTGTCTGGTCATATCCTTCATAAACTCTGGTGCCCAAAATGGGATACAGTATTCAAGATGATACCTGAACATACCAAAATACAGTGGTACTATGACTACAGTAACACCCTGACTTACAAGTGCCCCGAGGTACATAAAATTTGATGTACATAATGATTTGTGCTTAAAACATGTCCCAATGTACATAAATACCTGGATTTACATAAATTTATGTAACACAATATCCTATGGGTTTGCTTTGAGTTATATAAAAATTCATTTCCCTATTGGTTTGCTTCGATTTTCACAAAAATTTCATTTTTCCTATGGGTTTGTTTCGAGTTACATAAAAAATTTTCCTATGGGTTTGCTTCAAGGTACATAAAGGTTATCTGGATACTATAGTTCTATTAATGAAGTTGCCATCAAGAGGACATACTTCATTTCAAGTCTGAATTTCTAGAAGGGTCAACCAAAGTGAAATAGCTATAGCTGAGAAACCAGACTAATGTGTATTTACTCTCTTCAAGGGAGCTCCTGAGCTGCAGTGGTGCCTGAAGGTAACACAAGCAGAGGAGGCAATGGATTGTCAGAATTATAAAATGGGTCCTCAATTAAATCAGCCCTGAACTATCACTGGAGTTAAAAATAAACAAACTGATCTTGCCATACTTTAGGCACATTTTGAGAAAGCAAGATTCTCTTGAAAATACAATTGTCATTGGCTGTTACTCGTACATATTACCCTCCCCCTGGAAATAATTTTTATAAGAAGAATGACAAACAGGAAAAATGCCACTAGCGTAAATTTGTTTAAGGTGGATCCCAACTTGCCATGAAGTGACACACACACTGTGATCCTGCGGCACACATGAAATGAGACATGCAAGATATGGCATAGCCAGGTCTTAAGTTCCTTTTTAAAGGGGAGCAGCTCATTCTGGAGGCACAGATCTGGTGGTAAGAGGTTCTACAGGGCCGGGGCAGACACAGAGAAGGCTATCCTCCTGGTCCCCATCAGATGAGCTTCTCTTGTCAAGGGGACCACCACAGAGCCTCTCTGATCTGCCCTCGTGGGATGGGTGGAATACCTTGGGGTGATGCAGTCCTGGAAATAACCCGATCCACTGCCATGAAGGGCTTTAAAAGTCAAAACCAGCACCTTGAATTGCACCCGGAGGCAAACTGGCAACCAGTGCAGCTCCTGGAGCAGTGGAGAGGCACGAGCATAATGCCCCCGCCCCATCACCTCCTGGGCAGCCACATTCTGAACCAGCTGCAGCCTCTGAAGGGCAGGCCCATGTAGAGTGCATTACAATAATCAAATCTGGAGGTGATCAGAGTGTGAGTGACCATGAGCAAGGAGTCCTGGTCCAGGGGTGGGCATAATTGGTAGATGACATGAAGTTGTGCAAAGGCCCTCCTGGCCACAACTGCCACCTGCTCTTTGAGCAGGAGTCACGAGTCCAGGAGGCCCTCCAAGTTATGCACCAGATTTGAATGAGGCAGCGATGCCCCATCCAGAACCAAAGGTGGTAGCTCCCCGGATAACCCAAACTCACAGCCACTCAGTCTTGCCGGGATTCAGCTGAAGCCCGTTGTCCCCCATCCAGACCCTAACAGACTCCAGCGCGGAAAACAACAACACTCCCTGGTTATGAGAATGGCAAAAATCAAGTGTATGTCTTTAATAAAAGAAAGTATTCACATGCTAGTCCTATGGTGAGGTATCTTTAAGAACGTATTGTGGTGTATATACTATTCAAAGTTTTATCCAATATACCTATATATATATATATATATATATATATATATATATATATATATATATATATATATATATATATATATATATATATATATATATATATATATATATATATATATATATATATATATATATATATATATATATATATATATATATATATATATATATATATATATATATATATATATATATATATATATATATATATATATATATATATATATATATAAACAAGTATATATACACACACGTAACCAAGAGTGCAACAGTATGAAATACCCCTCCCACATCCAAACACGCACACGTGAGAACCTCGCAAAAATATATATCAAAAATATATCACGAATTTTCCCCAAACAAACTCCCCAGTTCAGTCCTCCAATACTAGTATGTAACAGCAATAAAGCAGAATGTTGGTGTTATAGTCCACAGTAAGAAATCACTGGGTGAACTGTAAAGTTATATCAGCTGTAAGTGCCGTCCGTAATATGATCATCGGGAAGCAAGATACATCCATTCCATCAGCAGGTTCTCATGCGGTGGACAGCATCAAGCAGTTGTAGACAAATTCTCGATGCCCTTCCGGTAGATGGACATTTCGAATAACTTTCTCAAGAGTCTACGAGTATTTCTGGGACGTGAATTGACTTTATTGCGAGCTGTTTGAATGATGTTCCTGGGATATCCTCTTTTGCTAAGAGTAGTGGATATTTTGCTAGCTGCTACTGTGTAATCTCGGTGTTGGGACGAATTTCTTTTTGCCCTCAACATTAAGCTATATGGTATATTTGCCTTCAGATGATGCGGATGGAAGGATGTAAACTGTAAATATGCAAAATGATCTGTAGGTTTATGATATAGTTTGGTTTGTATTCGGTTATTTTCAATGAATATTGTGAGATCTAAAAAAGGAAGGGAAACTGAATCCATTGGTCAACACAATCAACTTAAATTCACACACACATCATTCAAACAGCTCGCAATAAAGCCAATTCACGTCCCAGAAATACTTTATTTAGAGATAACACCACATCACCTTCGGATTTATTTGGGGGGGGCGTGGCATGGAGACGACCCGAGCAGCAGCGTTTCTTCGTCTCTGCTTGGAAAAGGGGAGCCACAAATGTGGATATATGTGTGCAAAACTCAAGAAATTTTTGAATGAATAATTGGAAGAAGTGTCTAAAGATGTTAGTGGTCTGAAAATACTAGTTTCCTGGTTGAAAACTTGTACTGTAGAACCTGCAGAGCTGCGGAGCCCAGGGACGGAGTTGGTGTGTTCAAACGCCCAAGCACTCAAACGGCAAGTCGGGAGCCTTGGAGGCTCGGAGACTCAGAGGCTTGGAGTTCCAGAGATCGCAGTGGCAGTTTATCAGTATCGTGAGTTTTTTTTCAAGGGATATTGACAGTGTACTCCAATAAGTGGGTGAAAACAAAGAAAAAAACTTTTTTAAAAAAAGATTGGAGGCTGTAAGGCTGTGTTGGATCCTGCTGTTGGGGAGGTGAGGTGAGGTGGATGAACTTGAACTTGAAAGGAGAGACGCGGCGAGTGAGGATTAAAGGCAGAACGAGAAACAGAACAAAGGTGAAATCTGCACTGAGAAGGAGGTGGAAAACAGTTGGCAAAGAGTGATTTTTTTAAAAAAATTGGTCCCGGGTTGCTGGAACAGGAACTGTTGGTGTTGTGGGCTGAGCGTGATTTGCTCCCCCCTCCTCCCCTGTTGTTATTATTGTTATTCCTGAGCAGTCATTTTGGGTAGCCCGAGGAACAAAGCACACTGTCACCTGAACTTTTATTCTGTGAGTTGAAGAGCGGTGAGGGAGTGCAGTGTGGTTTTGGAATTTAAAGAGTACTATTAAATTTGACTCGCATACCATCCTGTTTGACTGTAAAGAAGGAAGATCCTGTGGTTCCATTGGTGCTTTTTGGTGCTTCTTTGATTTGAATGAACAAACGGACAAAGTATATAGGCATTTTGCTTCATTGCTTAAGTGGTTAATGTAATCATAATACTGAGAGAAATTGGGGAAATACTGAGAGTCTTGAACATTTTTCTTTGGAATAAAGGGGTGCTGAGAACGAGGAATAAAGTTTTGAACTAGAGACGGTTATAGTGTTTCATCGTTAAGAAGAAAGAAGAAACTGAAGTACTGTTCTTCAGATAACAGCAGTTAATCACTGAAGCACGTTACAGCTGGTGTCTTCAGGGTTTTACTAGACTCAAGGACAGCTCTCTATTTTATCTTATCTTGAAACACAGCTGTGTTACAAAGTTATTTTGTGAGTGCCAACTTAAATAGAAAGGTGAGCAGTCCTAGAATCATTTTGGAAACAGAAAATAGAAAGTCATATAATATTACAATACTAAGCAGAGTAAATGGTTGACTGCGTCATCTGATTAGATAGGTGTATGGAGAATAAAATTGTTAAGTGTGTATAAGGGTTAGATTAGTGAAATTAGAATATTGTATACTGTTTGGTGATAAAGTAGTGTAGTATTATAGAATTATCTGCTATTAAATTCGGATGAATCGTAGAGAGAAGGGTAAATTGTTAAGGCAAGAGATAGAATTAGACCAAGTTTTGGTTAAGGACAGGTAGGCTAGTAAGAGCTGAAAGTGAAAGCAGGAGGAAATCTTTACGGGACGAGATCAAAGAGGCTGAAGAACTGAGATTTTTTAGAACAGATATGGAAGCAAGGAAGAAGTGTCAAGAAAAGCAACAATCTAAACAACAATCAGAAGTAGAACAGATTGAGCAGGTGAATACTGATGAAGAAGACAGAGCTCAGGGGGCTATAAAAAAGAAAGTAATGGTAGAGAAGGTGCTTGAAATTAGGGAAAGGGATAAGACTCAGGAAACAGATATGAATGACTCTAGGAGTTCCATTGAAGTAAAGCTTGCAGGGTTGGAGAAGTTTCTCCAAACAAAATTTGAAACATTAGAAGAGCAGCGAGTTCGAGACAATCAAGAATATATTAAGCTACAACAATAAAGTTTTAATGAATTCCAACAAAAAATGTTGATGATGATGTCAGGGTTGATGGAATCTACCAAAGCTGAAGTAGCAAGTATTATGAAAGAAGTATCTGAATTAAAGGAAGGGATGTGCATGAGCACAAAAGAGGTTGAAGTACTGACCAAAGAAGTACAGGTGGTGCGAGAAAAAGTGAAGGAAGAGGAAGTGAAGGTAGATGACCATCAGGCAAGAATAGAATTTTTGGAAACTCAACATAGAAAATGTAATGTGATAATTCGAAATATTCCTGAGGGCAGACCGGATCAGTTAAAGATCAGATTATTGGGATGGTTAAATGATTTGAAGATAGGGAGGAGCTTTGTGGCTGAGGATATAATAACTGTACATAGGTTAGGTGCAAAGAAGCATAACAATGGAAACAGAAATGTGTTGGTGAGATTTGTGAGTGAAGGTTTGAAGTTGACCTTAATGCAGCATATCAGGAATTCCGGTTCGGAGGCATTGAAGTTAGAGGGAAATAACATAGAGGTTTACAATGATATTTCTGTTGAAGAACAGACTTGGCGAATGCAGTTAAAACCAATTACAAAAAAACTAAGAGAAAAAGGGATTTCATACTTTTGGCTCTCATCAAAAAAATTAAAAGTTGTAAATTCTGGAAAGTCATATATGATAAAAGAAGGATTATATGTTTTAGATGTTTTAGTGGACGTGAAAATAATTGAAAGTAACACCAAGGGATGTGAAGACCTTAAAGATGAGTTGATATTATCAGGAATGTATATGACTCATGATAAGAATTGTTAATAGGAATAAATTGTCTAGGCACATTATATTTGAGACATGTAAAGCACACATTAAGAAGGGAGGATAAAGTATATGGATGTGGCATGTAAAGTTGATTTAAGAGTTATGTTGATGTTATGCAGGATGATTAGGAGCTAGGCTCACATAATTGCACACTCCCCCCTCCCCTCCTTGATTTTCAAGGGTGTTCTTTCTAGGAAAGGTGGGGAGGGTAAAGAAGTTTTGTTATATGTTTTGTGTTCAGTTATTGTATTATTTGTGGGATGGGTTATGTAGTATGTCGAGCACTTGCCAATGGGAGACAGGGATTGGGTTAATAGGATGTAACATAAATAAGTATGAAGAAAATTAAAATTGTATCATGGAATGTTAAAGGCATTGGCAGCATAATTAAGAGGAAACGTGTGGAAGCGGCTATTAGGAGAAATAATCCTGATGTGATTTGTTTACAAGAGACCCATCAGAAAAACAATAATGCAAACAACTTGTATCTAAGGGGAATAGAACTTTATGAGAAAGCATTTGGTAATTCAAAGTCGAGAGGGGTCGCAATATTAATTTCTAAAAAATTGGGTTTTACAAAACTAAAGTCTGTTATTGACCCTGAAGGGAGATATGTCATAATTAGAGGAATGGTTAATGAGGAGGAAATATTAATTGCTAATATCTATGTACCAAATGAGAAGCAAGAGGAATTCTTAGATGGTGTATCTCAAAAGATAAGAAATGAAAATGTAACTAAATTAATCATTGCCGGAGACTTTAATCTAATTAGATCGGGTCTAGACACCTCAAATGTGTTGAGACATGGGCATAACTCTGTTATAGATAGGTGGTTAAAAATAATGGGATTACGGGATGTATGGAGAGATATCAGGGGTTCAGAAAGGGGTTTTACTTTTTTTTCACAAGCTCACAACTCCTATTCAAGGATTGATTACTTTTTGACTTCAGAAAACTTGATAAGTAAAGTTGAAGATATTAAAATTGGATTATTTAAAGAATCGGACCATGCTAAAATGTGTTTAGAAATTAGAATTGATGGTAAGAAAAAATGTATTGGGGCATGGAGATATGATACAAAATTGTTTAGGGATCAAAAGAGTAAGGAAATAATAATTAAAAAGTGGAATGAATGCTGGGAGATAAATGACACTAATGATGTTAATGATGGAGTTTTATGGGACACCATGAAGGCAATTTTCAGGGGGGGGGAGTATAAAACTTTCATGTAGGAATAATAGACAGGAAAATAAAAATTTAAAATTAATAGAGGATGAAGTAAGGAAGTTGCAAGAAGAACATGTAAGATCAGGTGATAGAAATGTGTTTAATAAATTACAGGGTTTGAAAATGAAAATTATTGAAAAGGATATTGAAGAAGTTAAAAAGAATTTGATTTATCTTAAAAGAAACTATTTTGAGTATGGTAATAAAAATTTTAAACTACTGGCTAAAGTTGCAGAGGAAAAGAAAAATAGTAGAAATATTCAGATTTTGATAAACAGTAATGGGGAAAGATGTAACAAAATGAAAGATAAGATACACATTGCTAGTAATTTTTATAGGGAGCTTTATTCTAAAAAGGAGATAAACGACGTTGAGTTGAAAAGTTATTTAAATAAATGGTCAAGGATAAAATTGGATCAAGAACATAGGAATTACATGGACGAAAGAATAACCTCTAAAGAAATTACTGATGTTATAGATAGGTTAAGGGTGGGTAACACCCCTGGTGAAGACGGTTTGTCTGTGGAATTTTATAAGGATTTCAAGGAAGTTTTGATACCAAGGATTGAAAGGGTATTTAATTATGTAATGGATGGAGGTATAGTACCGGCATCATGGTATAACTCAGTTATTATTTTAATACCAAAAGTAGGAAAAAACGTGAAAAACATCGAATCATATAGACCGATCTCGCTGATGAATCAGGATGTAAAGATTTTTACTGTGGTTCTGGCCAATAGGTTAAATAAATTTTTAGGTAACTATATTCAAAAAGATCAAGCAGGGTTTTTGCGAGGTCGGTTCATGTCGGACCTGACAAGGAGGATACTTGACATGTCAATCATTGCACAGCAGCAAAGAGATCACACAGATTTTATTTCATTAGATATATTCAAAGCTTTTGATTCCATCCAGTGGATTACCATAAAACAAATTATAGTAAAATATGGATTCGGTTCGAAATTTTGTGGAGTAATTGGGCAGTTATATCAAAGGGGATCAGCAAGAGTAAAAATAAATGATGAATTAACAGAGGAAATTAAGTTGGAAGCTGGCACAAGACAAGGGGATCCACTATCATCTTCACTGTTTATGATGGTCATGGAATTAATTGCTAATGTGGTAAGAGAAGATACAGACATGATAGGTCTAAATGGGATAAAAATTAGCCAGTATGCAGATGACACATTATTAACGTTAAAAAATCCTGAAAAGTCATTGGAAAAAGTATATGCACACTTAGAAAAATTTTATAAGGTGACGGGGCTTAAAGTTAACTGGGACAAATCAGAGGCAATTTTTTTTAATGGGAATGTTGAAGCACAAGAAGTTATAAAATCCAGATTTAAACTACAGATTAGGTCTAGTATTAAGTATTTAGGAATAAACATTTCAAACAAGTACGATGATTTAAAGAGATTGAATTATGACAAATTGGAAAAGGAGTTAAAGGAAAAGATTATAAGATACAAAAAACTAAATTTATCCTGGTTTGGTCGAGTATCGTTGTGTAAAATGAAATTGTTACCTAAAATAATTTTTTTATTTGATACTCTCCAAATTAATATTAAAAGGAAGGAACTAAATGTATTTCAAAATTTAATAAATAATTATTGCAATAACGGGAAAAAAGCTAGAATATCGAAAACGTTGTGGTATCTTTCACAAAAAAAGGGTGGTTTAGGAATCCCGAACATCACAAATTATTATTGGGCATTTCAACTGAAAAATATTTGTAAAATTTTAATAAGGAAAAAATTGATATGGGGGGAGATTGAAGTATGTGAAAAATTGGGAGACGAATCACTAATATTTCTAGGCAAAGAAACAGTTAAAATTAATACCGCGAATAAAATGCTAAAGACACTCTTTAGAACATGGACACTATTGAAAAACAAATTATCCCCAGGGTTATCACCAATTTTGGAGTTAAGGGATTTAAAATCATTCCCACTACTCTTAGACCATAGGACTGAAGAAATAATGAAAAGATATAAAGTAACTTTATTAAAGGAATGGTTAGATGTTTGTGAGGATGAGGAGAACATGTCAGAAATGTGTAAACAGTTGAAACTAAATTGGCTTCAAGTTGCTGCACTGAATAGTTGGAATAAAAAATACAGGGAAGAAATAGACTTAGACAGGAACATGACAAAATTTGAGGAGCTAGTATATAAATTAAGAAATGGTCAAATAGAAATTAAAGGATTAGTTAGTAAATTATATAAAGTATTGGATGATTCTAATGAATCCCAAAAAGCATTAAGAGGAATATGGGAACAAGATTTAATTGTTAAAATCACAGATGAATGTTGGAATAGAAAGTGGAAAAGAAGAATCATGAAAACGTTATCAGTAAGGATTAAGGAGCATAACCACAAGTTATTATGGAAATGGTATATGACCCCTGTGCGATTACATTTAATTGACAAGACAAAATTAAATATATGTTGGAGGTGTAAGGAGGATATAGGAACGTATGAGCATATGTGGTGGGGGTGTAAGAAGTTGAAGCCATTCTGGACGAGTGTAGAGTATGAAATTGGGAAAATTTTGAATGAAAAGGTTAAATTGGATGCAGTTATAGTATTACTAACGGATGTTGATAAGGTGGAATATAGTAAAAGGGAATTAATGGCAGTCATGTTATCAGGTGCCAGACACTGTATAGCGCGGCAATGGAAGAATGATGTCACTCCAAAAATTGACGAATGGTACAATGAGTTATGGACTATTGCTTTAAACGATAAGCTCACCTGGGAACTAAATTTAAGAAAAGGACTAATAAAAGAAAATAAATTTCAGGACACGTGGAGATGTTTTATAGACTATATACTGCATAAGGATCAAGGTCAGAAGCCAACGCCGGATCAGCATTCCTTTAGGAAAGGAATCATATAAGAATTAAGTAACTCTGTCCCATATGGCAATGTAAATAGCACATGGTGAATGTCCTCTATTAAGTTGATGGGTTTGTTTTTGTTATTATGTAATGTGTAGATTTAAATAAAATTTAAAAATATTAAAAAAAAGAAATACTTTATTTAGAGATAACACCACATCACCTTCGGATCCATCTGGGCTATTTTGGTCGTTGGATTACACCCCTCTGGCCAATCTGATCAAGCATACCATCTTGAGGCATTGGCACATACTTGATTCTATACCAGGGTGCCAACAGCGACCCACTATAGGATTTAGGAAAACGCAGACCATTGCCAATCTCCTCTCTCGAGCCGATGTCGTTACCCATAGAATGGCGCCACCTACTATCGTTTCAGGACACTTTGCATGCGGACACTGCAAATACTGTGTCCACATGTGGTGCACCAAGTGTGTGGAATTACCAGGCAGCAATTTTACCTTGAATCTAACTAGGTTTTCAAATTGTAATACAAAAGATTCCATTTACATGATCATCTGTTCATGTCAGTTGGCTTACGTGGGACAATCCAGGCAACCCCTCAAGGTACGCCTCGGAGAACACCTCTCCCGCATAAAAAATCGGATTGTCATCACTCCTCTAGTTAACCACTTCATTGAGAAAAAACATACATCTAGAGATATTAAGGTGGTGATACTGGAGACTTACTCTCCTAACAAATATCAGATCGTGGATGTGGAGCGCTTTCTCTTACAAAGAGAGGCGTTCTACATCCATCAATTTAACACATTGGTTCCCCATGGGCTGAATACAGAATGGGAACTGTCCGCATTTCTGTAGCTCCATCTCTATCACATTCTTCTTTATTATCTATGAATATATCCCTTTAAGGACTACTTACAAGGTTCTGAAAAGAGGTCGGAGAATCATAGGTCGATTTTTTTCACATGTTTGCTACCTAAGTATCACTGTATAAATGTAGCATTCACCTGTCAGAAATTAACGCGTGCACAGATTGAAAAATATTTTTATGGAGGTGCTATACGCGCCATGAATGCATCGTTAGGTATGTACCTTGTCCGTTTCTCATATATATGCTTAATGTATTTTACATGTTTTAAAAGGGTTCTTACTATAGCAAATATCTTAGCATATATGCGTGTTTCATGTTGTATTTGTAGACTCTTGAGAAAGTTATTCGAAATGTCGATCTACCGGAAGGGCATCGAGAATTTGTCTACAACTGCTTGATGCTGTCCACCGCATGAGAACCTGCTGATGGAATGGATGTATTTTGCTTCCCGACGATCATATTACAGACAGCACTTACAGCCGATATAACTTTACAGTTCACCCAGTGACTTCTTAATGTGGACTATAACACCAATATTCTATTTTATTGCTGTTACATACTAGTATTGGAGGACTGAACTGGGGAGTTTGTTTGGGGAAAATTCGTGATATATTTTCGATATATTTTTTGCGAGGTTCTCACGTGTGCGTGTTTGGATGTGGGAGGGGTATTTCATACTGTTGCACTCTTGGTTTTGTGTGTGTATATATACTTGTTTGTACGTGGATTTATACTTGTTTATATATATATATATATATATATATATATATATATATATATATATATATATATATATATATATATATATATATATATATATATATATATATATATATATATATATATATATATATATATATATATATATATATATATATATATATATATATATATATATATATATATATATATGTGTATATGTGTATATGTGTATATGTGTATATGTGTATATGTATATAGGTATGTATATAGGTATGTATATAGGTATATAGGTATATATAGGTATATAGGTATATATATAGGTATATAGGTATATTGGATAAAACTTTGAATAGTATATACACCACAATACGTTCTTAAAGATACCTCACCATAGGACTAGCATGTGAATACTTTCTTTTATTAAAGACATACATTTGATTTTTGCCATTCTCATAACCAGGGAGTGTTGTTGTTTTCCGTGCTGTTCTCGTTACACCCCAGCCGCCTAACAACCTCCAGGCAACTGGTTAGGACTTTGACTGCATCACTCGAGTCCCCACGGGCCGAGATCTATAGCTGAGTATCATCAGCATATTGATGATACCTCACCCCGTGGGACCAAATGATCTCACCCAGCGGTTTCATGTAGATGTTAAATAGCAGAGGCAAGTGTACCGAGCCCTGTGGCACCCCCCAAGAGAGAGACTTAGGACTGGACAACATGCTCTGTAGAGACACCAACTGGGACCAGTCCCTCAGGAATGAGGAAAACCAGGACAACACTGCCCTGGGCCCCCAATCCCCAGAGCCAGCCCAGAAGGATACAGTGGTTGACAGTATCGAAAGCTGCTGAGAGGTCAAGAAGAGCGAAAACAGAAGGATTTCCCCTATCTCACTCCTGCCAGAGATTATCCATGAGTGTGAACAATGCGGTCTCGGTACCATAACCAGGCCTGAATCCTGACTGAAATGGGTCCAGATAATCCGTATCATCCAGAACCCCCTGGAGCTGCTGTCCCACTGCTCTTTCCAACACCTTCCCCAAAAAGGGAAGGTTGGAGATTGGTCTAAAATTTGTTACTTCTGCAGGGTCGAGCAATGGCTTATGAGGGGGTGCACCAGTGCATGTTTAAAAGCCACTGGAAACACCCCCTCCTGCAAGGAGGCATTCACCATCGCACCGACCCAACTGCCCATTGTAGCCTTGGCCACTTTAATCAGCCAGGCAGGGCAGCAATCTAATAAGCAAGTGGTATTATGCACAGCACCAAGGAGCCTGTCCACTTCATCAGGGCCAGCCGGATCAAACTGATCCCAGATAACATGACTAGACTCAGCTACGGCCCTCTCCAGGCGATCCAGCTCCATGTCAGGTTTGAATCCTGAGCGAATGTGAGCAACTTTCTCTGCAAGAAAGGGGCCCAAACAATGGTTTGGGCCCCTGGGTATTGCAATCTCAGGGATTCATGTGGTACAGGCTGACCCCATTGAAGCTGTTTGTGATCGCTACCCAGATGTTTTTCATGTGGGACTGGGTATGTTCAAAGGGCCCCCTGTTAAATTCGAGCTGGATCCAACTGCCCAGTCCATTTGGATGAAGCCTCGTCGAGTGCCTTTCACACTCAAGGACTGTATTGACACAGAACTTGACAATCTGGTTACCCAGGGCATTTTGGAGCCGGTGGACTCCACTCCATGGGAAACACCCATTGTCACCGCACTCAAAGCCAAAGGGGACATCTGCATCTGTGCGGACTATATATGCATTATCAATAAAGCCATACACACTAACTCTTATCCTGTTCCAGTGGTCAGCCACTTACTGGCCACTCTCTATGGGGGGAAGTGTTTTGCCAAATTAGACTTGGCTCAGGCATACCAACAGTTGCCAGTTACCCCCGAGTCTGCATTCTGTCAAACTATCACCACCCATAGGGGTGTGTTTCATGTAAAGTGTCTACAATTCGGTGTCAATGCCATGCCTGCCATTTTCCAGGCCCTGGTTGAAAGGTTGTTTAAGGGTCTACCAGGGGTACAGTAATACCTCATACAAAGTCTGCTTCATACAACATCGAATTCATACAACATTGCCTAATTTCTTGAAAAAAGTTACCTCATACAAAGTCGCTAGACTTTGTATGAGGCATTGGGGTTTTCCCAGGTTGCATTGTGCCTGGGCAGTATAAAAGACAGGACACAAGTGTGCATTGCTCTTTTGGGTTTTGCACAAGGCAAAGAGTGTTTAGGAGTGGTTTTGAGTGTGATTTTGGATTTTTTTTTATTTTTCATTAGAATTTTTAGAGCATTCCTGGGATTTTTGCAGCATTCTTCAGGTTCTTGGACAATCAGGTTGTTTGACATGTTTTTGTAAAGTACTAGCATAGTTTGTCCAGCGTTGTCGGGCTTTTTTCCCCCTGTGCTTTATATAAAACAATGAATTCTTTGTTGTTTTTTGTAAATTTTTTATTTTTTTAACTTTGTAAAGTTTTATAGGTTGGTTTTATAGGTTAAGATCAGCATTTTTTGCCCTGCCGGGCAGTTATAACATGTGTGCTTGTGGTTGGGGTGGTTTTGAGGGGTAGACATACACACAATATAAGCATACATGCAACACAACCACACACGCGCACACAATACACACACACACAACACATACACACACACACAAAATACACACACAGCACACACAACACAACCACACTCATTCAATACACACATACAGCACACACAATATCACCACACACTCATTCAATACACAAATACAAAACAATCACACACACAACCCCCCACACACACAACACAAAACACACACACAACACAACCACACACTCACTCAATACACACACAACAACACACACAATACACACAGCACACACAACATAACCACACACACACACTCAATACACACACACAACACAACCACACAAACAACACAAACAACAGAACTACACACAACACATCCACACAAACAACACAACCACCCACACACAACACACACACACACACACACACACACACACACGCCGAAGCCTTGCAGGGGGAGGAGCGACTCTTCCTCCTCCCCCCCTGACGCCTCAGTGAGGACACACACACACATGCCAAAGCTTTGCAGGAAGAGGAAGGCCTCTTCCTCCTCCCCCCTGAAGCCTCGGTGAGCACACACACACACACACACACACACACACACACACACACACACACGCCAAAGCCTTGCAGGGGGAGGAGGGACTCTTCCTCCTCCCCCCCTGACGCCTCAGTGAGGACACACACACACATGCCAAAGCTTTGCAGGAAGAGGAAGGCCTCTTCCTCCTCCCCCCTGAAGCCTCGGTGAGGACACACACACACACACACACACACATGCTGAAGCTTTGCAGGGGGAGGAGGAGCTCTTCCTCCTCCCCCCAAGCCTTGGTGAGGACACCCAGGAGGCCTTTGCTGGGCGGGCGGGAGCATCGTTTGCTGGCTGGGCTGCTTGATTTTGGTGGCCCACACCCCACCGATGAAGGCCTTGGCGCCGGCATTGAGGGAGGAAAGGCCACACCATGGAGGCATGGAAGGTGAGTGGTCCAGCACAGAAGGCCGCTCTGGGGAGGCGCAGAGTATGAATTGCCCAGCTGCCAACAGGTAAGTGGGGCAGGGGACTGAGACTGGGGGGAAGGAGGTGGGTTCGTTCTCCCCCTTTCTTCTCTATGACCTGTGTGGGTGGCGTGCTCCCCAGGCCCGTTCCCCTCCTCAATTCCTCTCCCCCGCCCCACTTACCCGTTGCCAGTTGGGCCTTTCGTACTCTACGTTTCCCCAGTGCAGCCTTCTGTGCCGGGCCTCACCTTCCATGCCTCTGTGGCGCAGCCTTTTCTCCCTCTCCGCTGGTGCTGAGGTCCTCGCCGGTTGGGTGGGGGCCGCCAAAAGCAGGCAGTCCAGGATCCGACATGGCCAGCCGCCCACCGCAATGAGCTGGGGATGGCTTCCCTCCGGGAGACGAAGTGCCTCCTGGAGGGAAGTTGTTGGCGCATTGGCTTTCCCAGCCTCCTCCATGCTCATGTCCCTTAGCCTGATTGGCTGAGGGGTCACAGCACGGAGGACGCTGGGACTTGTAGTTTCTGACGTCCGTCGCTCGGCAAGGTTTTGAAACGCTACTTTTGATTGGTTGCGGCTCGTAAAACAAAGACTGAGTCCGTTGTTTTTATCATCTTGATTGGCTGACACTGGGAGAAACACGGCGAAACGCAATGCTTTTTGGGAAATGAAGTTGTTTCCCTTTCTTGCCAATGGTGGGGCTGATGCCCCAATCGCGATTTTTTAAACCATTCGTTGACCTGCGTAGCCACTTCGCCCATGCTCTCGAAGGGAGGGAACGGGTAAATAGGGCGACGCACAGCAGCCCATAGCCAATTCCAACGGTGAACACTTGGTTTTATAGGTTAAGATTTAGCCTTTAGACAATTTTTTCTTAAAGTTCTGTCAGTTTCCTGTCTGTTTCCTTGACTTTGCCCTGAAGTCTGTGCTGTTACAGTACAATGTATCTCTATGGAAATGATGTTGTACGAGGCATCGCAGCAAGGATTTGGACGTTGTATGAGGCATCGTGCCTAGGATTTTGCATGCCTCATACAAAGTCCAAATCCGTATAAAGTCCAAACTTGTGGAACCAAGATTGGACGTTGTATGAGGTATCACTGTACTGCCTTATTTTGATGATGTGTTGATTTCTGGGGAAGATAAGGTAGACCTAGCATCCTTATTAAGTAAAGTGTTAGAACAATTTCAAAATGCTGGGTTACGCATAAAAAAGGACAAATTTTGTTGTTGTTGTTTTTGGTGTGGGATGTAGAATTTCTGGGGTTCAAAATCATCCCTGAAGGGGTTAAGCCCTCTGACGCCAACCAAGCTCAAGGCTGTATGGGATGCTCCCCGCCCAACTTCAAAAACTGAATTGCAAGCCTTTTTAGGGCTCTTGAATTTCTATTATTCATTTCTTCCTCGCAAGGCCGCCATAGCTGAGCCTCTGCACCAGTTACTAAAGAAACCAACTGTGTGGAGATGGGGTCCTTCTCAGGACAAAGCATTTCTCAAGATCAAGAAGCTCCTAACTTTGGATGCTGTCCTCACTCATTATGATCCCCGAAAGCCCCTTACCCTGGTATGTGATGTCTCCCCTGTGAGGGTGGGAGCCATGCTTTGCCATGGCCTGGGGGGAGGGAAACAGGCACCCTTTGCCTATTATTCCAGATCCTTGTCTGCAGCTGAGAAGAATTATACTCAGATTGACAGAGAGGGATTGACAATAATTGCGGGGACCAAGAAATTCCATGATTTCATCTACAGAAGGGTTTTTACGATTGTCACAGAAAAGAAGCCATTGCTTGGCATTTTCATGCCTCACAAACCCAATCCCCAAAACCTGTCACAATGCATGCTGCACTGGACTATGTTCTTTCAGGCATACTATTTCAACCTACCGCATTGCCCAGGTGCCAGCATCAGCAATGCAGATGCACTGTCCAGATCCCCAGTTGCAATCATGGGCAAGATTGAGTCGGACCATCAGGTCCTCATGTTAGAGGTGTTAGACTCCCCGCCAGTGTCTGCTGCAGACATCGCAGCCAAGACAAGGAAGGATCCCTTCCTGTCAAAGGTCTCCATGTGGGTTCAGAATGCAAGCGTGGCGCCAAAATGGCCGCCGCGCCCTTTGTGGGCCCCCCCCCACAGGACAGAGAATCCGGGTAGTTAGGGGCGTGGCCAGCTCCCTTATAAAAGGGGTGGCCACGAGGCAGCCAAGCTGCCATTTTACCTCAGCGACGGAGCGGAGAAGTTTTTTCCCCTGCGTCTCCGTCGCTCGTTAGCTTACCGGGAAGCCTTTTGGTAGCGGTTCTGCCTTTCTGGCTTCCCTTTTTGCTCCGGTGGAGATGCCTTCGAAGAAGAAGGCGGCTTCGAGTTCAGCTCGCGTTGTTAGGAGGCGCAACCCAGGTCGGAGGACCGCGGTGCCGCCTCCTCAGCAGCCACCTTTGCCGGCCCCGGCCGGGGCCGGCGGAATGGGGTCTATTGCCCCTTGGCCCGGGGTGGGCGATCAGAGGGCGGGCGCGGAAGGGGTTCCGGCCCGCGGCCCACGAGCGGTGGACACCGCTCCTGCTCCTGCCCACTCTGTCGGGCCTACTCCTCTTGGGCTGCAGCCTCTCCCGGGGCCCTCTAGCCTTGGGGGGTGGTGCGGCCCCCTGCCTTGGCAGGTTTCTCCACCAACCCTGCCGGGCTTCGGTGCTGGCCAATGGCCATATGTGGGTCCCGGGGTACAGGGACCTGTACCCATGCCTGGGCCAGGCGGGCCGGCCGGCCCTTTGCCCATGGTCAACGTGGACACCTTGCTGGCCCGCATTGCGGCCCTGGAGGCGTCGTTGGCGCGGGCCAGTCAGGCGGGCGCCCCTTTCGGGGTTCCTTTTGAGACGCTGTCGGCTGGAGGACAACAGCCGGCGGGGAGGGTCGAGCTGCTGCAGGCGTGTGGCGCGGTTTCGGCCACTGCCTCGCAGCTCCCCAGCCAGCAACCAGGTGCGGGTCAAGCCCCGGTGATGAGCTCTACGTCGGTCGTGAGCTCCGACGCCCCCAGTGGGCCGGAACCCCCGGTGGGGGCGGCCCACGGGGGTGCAGCGTGTGAGTATACGGTGCAAGCGAGTACATCCACACACATTCCCAATCTAGGGGGGCCTTTCAATGGCCTTGGCCTCGCGCGGGTGGTGCGGGGGCCACGCTGTCGGCGACCCACCCGGCGACGACGACTACCACCTTGGGCACTGGGGTGGGCATTGGTCCCTACACTACAGGGAATGTTCTGGGGGTGGCTGGATTAGTTCAGACCCCTTTTACCAGGCCGGCTGTCCCTTTTTCGGCCTTGCCGACGGCAGGGTATTCCTTGCCATTGGGCGATCACCTGGCACAGGCTACTAGGGAAAAGATATGGCGAGGGGAGTACGTAGATATCTTCTCACTCCTGAACAGAGAGCCCACCAAGGAGGAAAGGGAGGGTCAGGATGAGAAGGACAAGGAGCAGGCACGCCGCCGTAAGCCGCCGCGTACCTGGGCCAACTGGCTCCCCGCTTATTTAATATACATGGCGGTATATTTGAGGGCGCGGCCGGATTTAGCTATTCCCATGGTCCAATATTTGGACAACATATATAGGGCGATGGTCGATTTCCCGGGCCCCTCATGGCTAGCATATGACGAGGAATTCCGTATGAGGATTCCCCTTCACCCCGAGATGAGATGGGATGAGCCGTGCCAGAGGCTTTGGCTTTTGTATATGACACCCACACGCCCTGCCCCGGGGGATAGATACCATTGCGGACATGCGGTCCAGCGAGCGGCTCCAGCACAGGTTACCCGCCAGGCGGCGGGGCAGGGGGTTCCAGCCCGCCTGCTGTGCTGGACTTTCTCGTCAATTGGTTCCTGCAATCGAAAGAACTGCAGGTATAAGCATGAGTGTCCCACATGCTCTGGCCCCCACGCAGCCTCTGTTTGCCCCAAGCCTGGGGGGGCGCGAGGCAGAGGGAAGGGTGGACAGTGGGCTGGCAAGGCTGCCACGGATGGAGCTAGTTCTCCAAAAGGCTCCCTCCCCAATTAAGGTGGACATGCTGGAGCGCTGGCTCGCATCGTACCCGAAGGGGGAGGACAGGGAGTATATTCTTCAAGGTTTTAAGCAGGGATTTCGTATCCCTTTTGTGGGTGATAGGTCCCCTCAGGATGCTCCCAACCTTTTATCCCTTAGAGGAAGGGAGGAGGTGGCTGCGGCCAGCATTCAAAAGGAGTTAGTCGCGGGCAGGGTCGCTGGACCTTTCCCCGTACCCCCGTTTCCCAATCTTAAGGTCTCGCCACTGGGTTTGGTCCCCAAAAAGTCCCTAGGTGAGTTTCGCCATATTCATCATTTGTCCTACCCAGCCGGCCGATCGGTCAATGATGCTATCCCTGATGACCTTTGTTCAGTCAGGTATACATCGTTTGACCATGCGTTGCGCATGGTGCGCTCGTGTGGCCCGGGTGCCCTGCTGGCCAAGTGTGACATTAAGTCAGCTTTTCGCCTCTTGCCAGTGCATCCGGGCGACTTTGAGTTGCTGGGTTTTAAATTTAAGGGGGAATATTATTTTGATAAGGCCATGCCTTTTGGCTGCTCCATATCATGCTCGGCTTTCGAGCGTTTTAGTACCTTCCTAGAGTGGGCTTTCGCCCGCAGGTCAGGGTCCCGGTCTGTAGCCCATTACCTGGATGACTTTTTATTCGGGGGTGAACGGGGCTGGGACACGTGCGCACGTCTCCTCAACACATTTCAGACGCTAATGGAGGAACTTGGTGTCCCTTTAGCGCCCGAAAAGACCGAGGGCCCATCGACCAAGCTAGTATTCCTGGGGGTTGAGATTGACACAGTAGTGCAGGCTTCTAGGTTGCCGGGTGATAAGGTGTCCAGGATCGTGGCCCTTATCTCGGAATTGCTGGCCAAGCGTAAGGCATCACTGAGAGAACTTCAGGTGCTACATGGGCACCTTAATTTTGCTTGCAGGGTGGTCGCACCGGGCAGGGCTTTTGCCCGGCGCTTATGCGACGCCATGGCAGGGTTATCCAGGCCCCACCACAGAGTTAGGCTCACCCGGGGTATCAGGGCAGACATGTTCGTCTGGTTGCAATTCCTGAGGGAGTTTAATGGGGTCTCATTTTGGAGGTCTGACCTCCTGGCGTCCCCCAATTTCCAGATCCAGTCTGATGCCTCAGGATCCCTGGGTTATGGGATGTACTTCAATGGGAAGTGGGCCTGTGGTGGGTGGCCACCGGCATGGGCAGGCACAGGTCGCCTGCGGGATCTCACATACCTGGAATTTTTCCCCATTCTGGGGGCTTTGATGCTATGGGGCGAACAGTGGGCTAATTCGGTGGTGCATTTCTGGTGTGACAATGCTGCTGTTGTCCACATTGTCAATGCACAGACTTCCAAATCGCCCAGGGTCATGGACCTAGTGCGCCATTTTGTGCTGCGCTGCCTGCGCCTCAACGTTTTGTTCAGGGCCAGGCATGTCCCAGGGATTAATAATGATATTGCTGACGCTTTGTCCCGCCTGCAGATCTCCCGGTTCCGCGCCTTGGCCCCGGATGCGGAGGAATTTCCCTTGCCACTCCCGGACGAGATGTGGACTATTGGCAAGGAGAGGTGAACCGGGCGATTGGCCTGTCACTAGCGCCACGCACGCGTAAGGCGTATCAACAAGCATTCAATTCTTACAGGGCATTTGCTACTCAATTTCTCTTGCCAGAGACCTGGCCTATCCCGGTGGACCATGTTCTGCAGTTCATGGTTCACCTGCACGCACAGGGCCTTGCACCTCGCACCATAGCATCCAAGCTCTCGGCGTTGGCTTTTATGGCCAAAGTGGGAGGTCATGTGGATACCACCTCTGACTTCCGTGTGCGACATGTTTTGGAGGGGTGGGTGCGCGAGCGCGGGCGTTGCCCGGATGACCGGCACCCTATTTCCCCAGGGGTTCTTACCCAGTTGGCCCGGGGCTGGCCAGGCCTCTGTTTTGATCATTATGAGGCAGCCCTTTTTCACGCAGCCACAACGGTGGCATTTTTTGGAGCGAACTCGTGATGCTGTCTAAGGCGGATGCAAGTGGTAGGGCACTGGAACTCGAAGATGTCTACGTAGCCAAAGACTGGGCCCAGTTGAGGATACGCTCCTCTAAAACAGATCAGCATGGCGTAGGCAGTGGTGTAAGACTGCTACGTTGTTCTTTGGCAGACATCTGTCCGGTTGGTGCCCTACAGGAATTCCTGGCACTGCGTGGCATGCACCACGGCCCGTTTTTCTGTCACCAAGATGGGTCTCCCCTTACTAAATTTCAGTTTTGGAAGGTGACAGCCAGAGCCCTCACCAGGGTGGGCCTACCAGGTGCCCGTTATGGCACACATTCGTTCCGGATTGGTGCAGCCTCTACAGCAGCTGCTTTTGGGTACTCTGGGGCTGACATACGCAGCATGGGAAGGTGGGGCTCGCAATGTTTTCAGTTTTATGTGCGCCCACTCCCGCCATGAGTACCAATCCAGTCACCTTACCGCCTTTTTTCTCAATTTTCTTACAGACCCTGGGTGTCGTATTACACCGGTGACAGTATGGCTGGTGGGCCACAGCTATGTGCACAGGGCAGCGCGTTACGCTGCGGCGACAGAATGGGGACCCCGACTGGGACTGGGTGACCACGCCAGTCTCGCATGGCATGGTAAGCCTGGGATGTTATGGCGGGAGCTGCGGCCTTTCCTTTTTTCTGGCCTGGGTGCTGACCCGCCTGACATTCTAATCATCCGCCTGGGGGGCAATGATTTGGGCCAGGTCACCGGCTTATCGCTTAAGCATGCGATTTGCGAGGACCTCGCCTACTTGCATTATGTCTGGCCTGCCACAACCCTGGTTTGGTCGGACATTGTCCCGCGCCATTCTTACAGAGGGGGCGTTAACCTCCTGGCCCTTGACCGCGCTAGGCGCGCGGTCAATAAGGCAATGGCGCGGTTTCTTGCCAACAGGGCTTGGGGACGGGTTAGTCATCACCCCGATATTAGTCTACAAAATTATGACTTGTACGCAGGGGATGGGGTCCATCTGTCGCGAGGAGGTATGGACCTCCTGTTGGGTGATTGGCGAGCAGGCCTGTTGACCGAGCTGACGGTCTGGGGGGGGGCGTCAGGTCTTCTTTGAAGCCCCTCCGTGTGGCGGGTAGCACTGGTAAGGTAAACAGTATGACCCACAAGTATCCGGCAGGTTCGCAATTGACTGGACAACACTAGACAGGAATAAATTAGTTAAACGTTGTCCGGTCAACGACGAACCAGGCGATGGGGTGATGACGATTGCTAACCAGCATGCATCACCCCTGTGATTTCACGGATACGCGTCAGAGGGTGGGGTCATAAGTTAGTTATTGACTACGGTCAACAATTTGTTTGTTGTCAACAAACAAATTGATACAAATTGATACATTGTAACCAATTGCCGTTGGCAATTTTGGGGTGGTACCTTACCAGTGTTACTTCGGCCTGCTTGCCTTAGGAATTACGATTGGTCGTTTTACCAATGCAAATTTATAATTCGGACTAGGGCATTGAATCAATAAATGTGGCCCTATGCTGTTATCCACTTTCAATGTTGTCTGTGTCCGTTATTGGGGGGGTGTGCCTGCAAAGGGTGACCGTCGCCACCGGTCTCTGAAGAGTTCATAGTGTTTTATAGCAAACGTAACAAGCTCTCAATTGAAAGAGGGTGTTTAGTGTGGGGGATCAGAGTGGTCATTCCGTCAAGTCTAAGGAACAAAGTGCTATGTACACTACATGTTAGACACCCGGGGATTGTCCGATTGAAGGCGCTAGCACATAGCTATTTCTGGTGGCCCAGATTAGACCTCGACATTGAGGCATGGGTTGTGCGATGAAGAGAATGCCAAGCCTCCAGGCAGGAGAAAACACATCTTCCCAGTAGAGAGTGGGACACTGCCAAAGGTCCCTGGTCGTGAGTCCATATTGACTTGGCTGGTCCTTTCAAGGGAGCCACATTTCTGCTTATCGTAGACTCATATTCCAAGTGGTTGGAAGTCATTCCCATATCCGGGATGATCCTCAAGCTAAGAAGAGTGTTTTGTACTTTTGGTTTACCCAACGTCATGGTGTCCGATAATACATTGACCTTCATGTTGGCAGAGTTTCAAAATTTCCTTTGCCGTAATGGTATCTGGCACATTACTGCCGCCCTGTTCCACCCCATGACTAATGGACAGGTCAAGAGACAGGTCCAAACTGTCAAAGATGCTCCAAAGTGCATGGTGGCTGGAGATCTAGAATTGCAACTATGCCAGTTCTTATTGTCCCACAGGATCACTCCCCTGGCATCAGGGTTTTCGCCAGCTGACCTCTTAATGAAGAGGAAGCTGTCCATGGTCTTGGACCTCCTGGATCCCCATCGTCTGGAGGACATAGGTCGCAATATTGACATTGCAAATGCAAAGGGTTTCACAGTGGGGCAACCGGTTCATTGCTGGAATTACACATCAGGATTGCCGTGGTGGTGGTGGGGAGATCTTAGAGCAAACAGGTCCAGTTTCATACAGGGTACAAATGGACAATGGCACAGTGTGGAGGAGGCACGCTGACAAAATTCGGCCATGGGTGTCTGTCCAGAATGCTGAACCTGAGAGGGAGTCTCAGGGGGAAGCTACTGCCACTGACAAGCAGGACTTCGAGTTGGAGCTCTTTAGTGAGCCGCTGCCCTCAACACCAATTCCTCCTTCTCTTGGGTCCCCGCTGGAGTTGCCCAAAACCACCATAGGAGGTTACCTCTAGTGAACAACCCATTTCCAAACCGGTCAGAGTTCAATCAGATCGGGCACCATGCCCTGAGGTCCTCAGGCGTCCGATACAGACCTGTGGTCCACCCAAACATTTTGGGGATTATGTTCCTCACTAAGGGGGAAGGAATGTAGTGTATAAGGTTTTATTATGTTAAATGTAAAACCGCTCCAAGCTGGGAAACTGGAAGCATGCCATTTTCCAAAAGGATCATATTTCAAACAAGCAGCCTAGATCACTGATTCACTGTATTGAATGTTTCCACTTCTCCAGAAGCTCACCAAAATGTATCTTCTCTCTTGTAACAGCAAATTCCACTGTATATAAGCAGGCCACATATTCCCCAGTCCGGATCCTGAGTTGAATAAAGATCACTGCTGTTAACCCAATCCTGCTGGTTAGATTACTTCTTTGTCCGGACTCAACACAAACCCAATTAGCTTTTGTAAAATACAAGGAATATGCTGGCATAACTCAATAATCATAAATTTTATGTATCGGATTGCAACCAGTTAAGAATTTAGGGGTGGCTTTGTTTATCATATGGCAGATCATGTGAATTGTTTTTGTTGTTGTTCAGTCGCACAGTCAATTCTGACCCTTTGCGACCCTATGGACCATTGCCCTCCATGCACCTGTGTCCTCCACCACCTTCCTCAACCCACCCAACTCTGTGCCCATTGCATCTACAATACCATCTAGGCATCTCATTTTTGGCTGCCCCCTTCTTCTCTTGCCCTCCACCTTTCCCAGCATCAAGGCTTTTTCAAGTGAATCCTCTCTTCTCATTTGATGTCCAAAGTACTTTAGCTTCATCTTTACTATTTGACCTTCCAAGTAGCAGACAGGGTTGATTTCTTCTAAGATTGACCTATTTGTTCTCGCTGTCCAGGGGACCCTCAAAACTCTCCTCCAACACCACATTTCAAATTCTTCTGCACTCAGCATTCCTTATGGTCCAGCTCTCACAACCATACATTACCACTGGGAATACCATTGCTTTGACTATGTGATTTTCAGTTTGCAAGGTGATGTCTCTACTTTTAACTATGTTCCCCAGGTTTCTCATAGCTTGTCTCCCAAGAATCAGTCACCTTTTTATTTCATGGCTGCAATCACCATCTGCAGTGATCTTTGATCCTAAGAAAGTAAAATCTGTCACTGCTTCTACTTCTTCCCCATCTATTTTCCAAGGACTGATAGGCCCTGTTGCCATTATCTTGGTTTTCTTGATGTTGAGTCTCAAGCCAGCTTTTGCACTCTCTTCCTTCAACCTAAGCAGAAGCTTCTTTAGGTTTTCCTCACCTTCTGCCATTAGGGTGGTACAATGACAAAAACCAGTGCTGACTTATACAGTGGTGGCAATTCACTACTGAAGTTATGCAGATTGAGTAATGCCAATGTCTTAATGTAATAGGATTCTGGCCATAGCTTATTGTATTTGAGATTGTCCCCAAGTCTAGGCCAGCAAACAGTTCAGTGATTCCTAACAATGCTATCATCCCTAAGTGCTAAAACCAATAAGTGAACCATGTATTTTAAACACTGGTTGAATATTAAGAAAGTGAATATACATATGGAACATATATAATTGGACCTGTATCACAGAGAAATTCCTTCTATATCTGGAAGGAAAGATATAACCACTTCAGATGCATTACAGAAGTTGGCACAACATTTATAGCTTCCATGCCATAGTCTCAAATCTGTAAAGAGAGTTTCCAAGTATGTTAAATGAGGTTCAAGAGCTGCAACAGATGTTCACCTTCGTGTCATTGGGACATTCTACAATGCCAACACTTGCTAGGGTCTTGTGCCAAGGATTAATTACCATTTAACGAGGCTGAACAAATTAGTCTGAAGAATATGCAGAACAGAAGGAGAAAATAGAATAGGCATTTTGTAGGAAAACGAAGGCTTCTGCATTTTGTGGTCAGTAGCTACATTTCCAAAAATATTAGGAAAAGGATTGTGATTATTGATTTAAAGTTGTGGTTTTAAATTTCAGATATTTTGAGCAACAGCATAAAATGGAACTCTCACTTTCACTCACTCACTTCTTCTCGGAAACCTCACTCTCAGAAGAAAGCAGGAAAGCAAGGCCAAAGATGGAGAAGAGAAAAGCAAAGTCAGTCAAGGACTAAGGAAAGAATTGCCTCAAAGTCCTCAGCCTGAATAGTATTTTTGGAGGTGATAGCTAAGGTTCCTTTGTTCTTTCTTTGGGTTTTTCAGCTGGCAAAAGATGATCGCGTTATGTATGGCTCATTGCCTAGCCCACCCCCGGAGTAAGGAGACAGACAACTTTTTGAGATGTAAAAAATTGGGCCACTTTATTAACTTTTGAACTGAATTAAACCATGTGATGTAGCACTGGTAAGGACTTTCCAATCTGAAATCCATTGGATATAATCATTGATCTTAATTCTGCCTTAGTTTTTTCTAATTAAGTTACTTAGTAGATCCCTAGCCAGAAGTGTCAACCAGCCACACTCACTTCTGGCATTGCATTGGGTGAACTGCCTAAGGCACTGTAAGCTGTCAAACTTGGCAGAGCCATGTTCCTGGGCCGCATTTAATCAATCAGGCATATCGTCCATCTTGGCTGTCCACCTGTGTGATTAATCAAATGTGTCCCTTACCCAATTCACTAGGGATCAATTTCCTGTCATTACCAGTGCTACCTGCCACACGGGGAGGAGCCTTTTCCTACTCCCCCCCACCCCGACTGACAGTTCGGTCTCCAGGCCACCGTGCAGAGACAATATGAATAATTGCAACCAGCATTGGAGAGGTGCACCCATCTCCACAGAATACTGCTGCCGCTCCATTCGTGTAAGTGGGTGCTCAACCAAGGTTCCGATACCTTCCTCCCAGAAAAAAATGGGCAACGGACTGGTTAGCCACCCTGCGAGTGCGGCCTTATGCACAGCAGATCGCCTGGCACCTCAAATGCCATGCGGAGAATTTTAGACCAGATCAACCTGGTACCCAGCCATCGCTGGCGGATGAGGGAAAGATCACATTGAATGGCAATACTAAGATCAATCCCAGTGATGCAACCACATCCTTACCCCCAAGGTAAAAGACGAGAATGTCTGGGCACCACCTGTACTCAGACACAAAATTCAATAGATGATACAACAGCATTCCTTCGAAACCACGCCACATAAGGAATGCCCTACTGTGGCAGCCAAGCTGAATGCCATAAGGTAAACATGCTCCATTGCAGGAAGCCCAAAACACAAAGCTGTGCCCCACAATCGAGACGTGTGCCATATCGGTAAGGGGAGCCGGACCTGCAAGGAACAGAAGAGAAAAATGTGCCAGCAGAGTAGTCACTCCAGCAAAGGGCATACATATGAACGAACATGCCCTGGCCCCCAGCGGCCCATCCACTTAACACCATTGACTGAATATCCAAAGGAAGTGGCTGCAGAGGTGGCCCCGATGTGGAATGAGTGAGTGCCATATCAAACACCCAGCCGGCCATCATCTGCC
Source organism: Bradypodion pumilum (assembly GCA_035047305.1). NCBI lineage: Eukaryota > Metazoa > Chordata > Lepidosauria > Squamata > Chamaeleonidae > Bradypodion > Bradypodion pumilum. Next base: position 11,980,659 of record JAWDJD010000009.1, on the reverse strand, counting down.
AGGGCTGAGCTCATTACCTTCCATAATTGGTAATTAGTCAAAGGAGAGCCATTTCAATGGCAAAAAGGGGGCTATTCCCCATAGGGCCAGCAAATTGCCAAGGGCCACCACTGGGCAAATTTCTGGGAAGATGCAACAGTAGCAACACTGTGGACCCCATACCCTGCTGACCGGTCTGAGAGCTGTGAATGGCGAGCCTGACCAACAGGGCAGAAAGTGTAATGGGTGACCACCAGATGGCATTACCAGAGTGGTCAGCCATGGAACAAGACACCAGCGCAATAACCCTGCATGCCCTAAAAATTGCAACAGCAGTGACAGCATGAAAAAGGGTTAGACTCAAAGGCATAGGAACAAATCTGGAGCCAAGCCATGGCCAAGCGCAGTAGCACGTCCGGTGAAATAGGATAACGAGAATCTGGGCAGGAACTGTGCTCTTGGGTCCATCTGTCCAACACGTTTTGAATAGGAAATTGCCCAGGGTGTCAGGAAATCCGGTTGCCTTAGCCGCTAAGGCCACAGCAGACAAGCGACCATGGATGGTGCAGGGCGCAAGGCCCAGGTGGTGCAAGTGGATGACCTAACATAGGGGATAGTCAACTGGCTACAGCCCGAGGTCAGGGAGATGAGCGGGCATGGAATTCAGCAAAGGCCAGGCTGACCAACCTGTAAGCTTTCAGGTTGTGGCCCACAAGGGAAAGGACAATAGCCCGGTCACCAAGGGTCCGGAGTGTCTCCAGGAGCACCGAGGGGAGATCTCAGGGCCCCGGGGCCAGTGCCCAAACCATAGATTAACTATTTAGACCACAGCAGCATTGACACACCAGAAGGTAATAATGGTGTTGGAACATTGGGAACCCCATAACATGAGAACCCCCAAAATTGGGAAGGAATTCCAAAAATGTCAAATCTTGGAGGATTCCAGGCCCCTGCCATGTTGAGGCCACAAACCGCAACACCCGTGCCCATTGGAGTACATGCCACACCCATGAGCACCAGATGTGTCAGAGTGGACCTGAAGCTGCATGGGAAGGGTAACCTCTGTGTGCCAGAAAGACAACCTATTAAAGCCCCTGAGAAATGAGAGACATACCCCATGTCACTCTGGCGTAGTGAAACCTCAGGGGCAGACCCAACATAGCATTGGAAAGCTGGCAGGCAAATGCCCAACCAGGAGCAATGACCCTTGTGGGAATGTATCTGTTTTCTGTCTGGCTGTCTCTGACACATTGTGTAAACAAAAGTCCTCTTTGTCTGCATGAGAGATAACACTGGATTTTGGGCATGCGTAGAATATGAAAAGATTTCTCCCTTCTTTCTCCTTATTTGGGCTCTGACATTCTTATTGGCTCTGTGCCTTAAGTTTTGTTTCTGTTAAGTTTCGTTTCTGAGATACTCTGCTTGAATAAAGAGAAGCCATTATTATTCCTTTGTTCAGCCAAAAGACCAGTGTGTGTGTGTTTGCTTTTCTCTCCATCTCTGTTTCCCTCTTACTCCGTCTAATGAAGCTGGACTCCGTTAGACTTTTTAACTCTCTCTCTTAAAAGATCTGGGACTATAAACTGCTGCTAATGAGGCTGAATGATTATCTTTACATGAATCAAATTCCTACAAGTGGCGCTCCGTGGGAGGCATTGAACTACAATGAGAGAGCCTTCTTTGAACTCTGCTTCAGCAATTAGCACCTCATAATTGGCGACCAGGGACAAGGTCTTCACTCGCTTCGACCAGAGGAAAGGTCATAAATCAAGCGCTTGAGAATTACAACTAGGTGAGTGGAAAAGTGGAAAACACAATTTAATTATGGGGTGCGTATTGACTTCGCAAGTGAATGAACTTTGTAAAGATATCTCAGATCTTTTGCATATGAATGGACGAAAGGCTGATGAGAAGCAAATACAACAGCTGGTCAAAGCTATAGAAAAAACTGTCATTGGGTTAAATATGATGAATGTTTGAACTTAAAACAGTGGAATCAGGTGGGGAAAGAATTGCAAAAGCATGAGAGAATTTTTGTATCAGTACAATTTACGTAGGAGGAAGTCAGAAACTGCCTTCAAAGACTTACTCCAAGAAATATGTTATTCTCTCAGAGGCTTGATGGCCCCCTCCCACAGCTTTTGCCTCCAGCCAAGGGAGGGGGTCCAACTGCCCCTCCATCAGATGAGAGACAACAGCATAAGCCCCCTGATGGGGATGGGGGTGGAAAAGAAGATGGGACATTATATCCTGCCTTGCAGCAATCAAGCACTTTTAGCCCTACAAAAACACTGTTCTCTGCTGCTTTAACTGCAGCTGTGCTGGATGTGGAATCTCCTGAGATATACCCAGTGATAAGGGGGGCTCCGGCTGTTGGCAATGCAGCGGCAGTCCCAGATAGATATGAAACCCTCCATTACAAATATCTGAAGGAACTGAGGGTCAGCATACGTGACTATGGGGCTAATGCACCTTTTACTAAAGCTCTGTTGGAAGCCATTGCTTCTCAAAAATTGCTACCAGTTGATTGGAAACAGATGATTAAAGCACTCCTGCCCCCTGCAGAAGCCATGCTCTGCTTGCAAGAGTGGAGGGATATGGCTTGGGAGGTAAATCGCACACGCCCTGCACTCACAATGGATATGTTATGTGGGGAGGGAAATTTTGCCAATCCCACACAGCAGTTGGCACTCACTGATGCCCAGTTGGGAGATATTGCACAGATAGTCATGCGTGCCTGGAATAAGATTCCTTCCAAAGGGGATAGCTCCGTTGCTGGGTTTGCAGCAATTAGGCAGGGCCCTAAAGAGGATTACACTGAGTTCATTAACAGACTCATGACTGCCCTCAGCCGCCAGGTGGAAAATGTTCCGGCACGGGAAATGCTCATGAAACAACTGGCTTTTGAAAATGCCAATGAGGATTGTAAGGGGGCTCTGACAGCTGTTTATGCTCAACCAGGCACATCGATAGCAGACATGATGAAAGTTTGTCAAAATTTGGGGACTCACAGTTACAAGGCTCAACTTCTGGCAGCTGCAGTTCAGTTGCCCACAACTCAGGCTCAAAACAAACGTTGTTTTGGCTGTGGAAAAGAAGGACATTTTAAAGCACAATGTCGCTTCTCTCAAAAGCAGGCCGCACGCCCTTCAAGGAAGTGTCCCATTTGCCAGAAGGGGTACCATTGGGCCAATCAGTGCCGCTCAAATCCTAATGCCAACCCCTCAGCTGCTCAGCACAAAGACTCTGACTTTTCTCCACAGCAGCAGGGAAATGGGAGTGCGGGCCAGGCTCGGGCCCAGGCAAAATAATAGGGCTACCAGAGGTCAGTGAGGAAGCAATAGCGGAGGTTTTGGAAGAAGATATGGAACTTGCACAAGAAATGATTTCACAATATAGAAAAAACCATCCTTTAAAAGAAGGGCTTTTATTGAGGTTATCCAAGGACTGTACTTTTACTATGCCAGGGTGTGTGGAGGCTCTTCCCACACTGGTTGATGATGTTATTCCCCAGGGCATGGTGGGCATTGTTCTTCCTTCCCAGACGTCTTACCCGCTTCTGTACACATTGCAGCAGGGTCAGTTACATTGGGTCACCAAGAAATTGTCATCCCTGCATCAGCCATGCAACATCTCACCCTGCCTAAGGGACAACCTGTAGGACGCCTTCATCTGCTCCCACTAGGGACCACTGCAACTCCATCCCAGGAGGCGACTGTAACAGCAGCTATGGCGGTGATACAAATCACCGAAGATAGACCGACCCGCTCTCTGATTATGGGTGGACGTTCAGTGTCTGGATTGATCGATACAGGAGCCGATATTTCAGTGGTGGCAAAAAAAGATTGGCCAACTGGATGGGCCGTCCGCCCCTGTAGGGAAGTTTTTGGGGTGGGCGGGTACGAGCCAGCACAGCAGAGTGTTCATCCAATCGTCTTTGAGACCTCAGGGGGAACAAAAGTTTCTCTTCACCCCCTGATTATGGATATTCCTATTACTCTGTGGGGATGGGATCTCCTGGCTAAAACAGGGTGTACCTTGCAGACAAATTTTTGATACGGGCCTCCCCTGCAGCGCCGTTGCATGCACTTCCACTACAATGGAAAAACACCCCGCCAGTGTGGACGGATCAATGGCCGCTCTCAAGAGAAAAGCTCCAGGCGGCGGAGGCCCTTGTACAGGAGCAATTAAATCTGGGACATATTCAAACAACCACTAGTCCTTGGAACTCTCCGATTTTTGTGGTGAAAAAGAAGTCTGGAAAATGGTGATTGTTGCATGATTTGAGAAAAGTTAATGAGCACATCTTGCCAATGGGACCTCTACAATCTGGACTTCCTAATCCGAACATGATTCCTGAAGATCATCAACTCATGGTCATAGATTTGAAGGACTGTTTTTATACAATCTTGCTAGCGCCACAAGACAGAGAAAAATTTGCATTTACATTGCCAGTATACAATAATGAACATCCTACTCAACGGTTTGAATGGTGTGTCTTGCCTATGGGTATGGCCAACTCGCCGACTCTATGCCAACATTTTGTGAACATGGCTTTGGAACCTTTCAGGCAACGTCATCCAGAGGTTAAAGTCTATCATTACACAGATGACATTTTATTGCATGGTCCACAAGTCACGGAGAAACACCTGCAGGACCTAGCAGACATTTTGCAACAAGCGGGCTTGATCATAGCTCCTGAAAAAGTACAGCGGATGTATCCATTCCAATATCTGGGACATAGGCTCTCAGCTACAGCTTCAACTCCGCTGTTGCCAACGATAGCTATTCCAGAGCAGTTCACTCTTGTACAATTGCAACAATTGCTAGGAAACATAAATTGGGCTCGTCCTTTCTTGGCCCTGAGCACGGAGGAACTGTCACCACTCTTTGCTGCTCTTTCTGGACACACTTCTCCAGCGGACATCATTCCCTGCACAACGGAGATGCGTACAGCTCTTCAACGCCTCAACGAAAAGCTGCATACCATCGCTGTGGATCGGGTGCCCTCAGGCACCATTGCGCTGGCATGTGCTCTTCGTCCCACACCGAGGCTGCCCACTGCGGTTTTGTTTGCACCTGTCAACGCTCAGAAGGTGGCCATCGTGGAATGGCTACACTTGGCGCACACTCCCTCGAAAAACTGTTATCGCCTGCCTGATGCAATTGCTGATCTTTTCCTTAAATGCCGTACTAGGGCAAAGCATTTGACTGGCTATGACGTTGACTTTGTTTGTTTTCCTTTTTCGCAGGATCAGCTAACCACCTTGCTACAGCATTCTGAGGCATTTCAGGTGGCCATGGCGGACTTTGTGGGACAAGTTAAATTTAACCCCCCCAAGGATAAGCGGTTTACCTTGCTGAATCTCACTTCTTACTCCCTGTCATCCCCGCTTTGCATGCAACCTATCTTGCATGCCGTTACTCTTTTCTCGGATGGCTCCCCCTCCCGTGGAGTCCTTACATGGCAGGGTCCTACTGGGGAATGGGAGGTTGTTTTTACAGGACCTCAAGCATCGGCCCAGCGGTCGGAACTGGCAGCGGTCATACTTGCTTTCTCTACGTTTTCTGATGTGCCTTTTAACCTGATTGTGGATACTCAATATGTTTACTGCCTTGTTTTTACTTTAGCTCAAGCTTATTTGTCTCCATCGATGGATAGGGATCTTTTTGCTTTATTCCAACAGCTTCAAGGTTTTCTTTCCAACCATACGGTCCCATTCTTCATTGCCCACATATGCTCTCACACAAGGATCCCAGGTTATTTGACGGAGGGCAATGCACGAGCAGATTCTGCTCTCCGGGACACTGCTGAGGTTTTTTCTCTCTTTGACAACCCCATTGACAGTCATGCAATGTTTCATCAATCTGCTAAGGTTTTGCATAAACGATTTTCCATTCCTATGTCACAGGCTAGAGATATTGTGTCATCCTGTGCTTCCTGTATGAAGTCTCCTATATTCCTGCCATTTGATGCTGTTAATCCTCGAGGAACAGAAGCCAATCAGCTATGGCAGATGGATGTCACGCAAGTACCTGCTTTGGCTCCGCTTTCTAAGTTACATGTGACTGTTGATACCTTCTCTGGATTTATATGGGCTACACCCTTACGGGGTGAAACATTCAGACATGTTATACAACATTGCATTCGTTCGTTTGCGGTAATGGGTAAACCTAAAAGCCTTAAGACAGACAATGGGTCATCATATGTTTCTTCTGCCTTTCAGGACTTTTGCCGTCAGTGGGACATTAAGCTAACCCATGGAATACCCTATAACTCGACTGGACAGGCAATTGTTGAAAGAGCCCACCTGACATTCAAAAATTTGTTACACAAGCAAGTGGGAGATAGAGGGGTTCCTGTGGCTGAAATACCTACAGCTGTTGCTAAAGTACTGTATACTCTTAATTTTCTTCTTGCTCCCCATAACAGGTCACACTCTCCAGTCGAATTGCATTTCAGGACCGAGGAGTGTCTTCCTAAGCCATTGGTCGTTTATCGGCAGCAGCCGGATCCTGAGTGGAAGGGTCCTGTACCTCTAATCACCTGGGGACGAGGATACGCAGCGGTTTCTACGACCTCAGGACCTGTGTGGATTCCTGCTCGAGCGATCCACCCATGGAGAGAGAAGAAGGTTACTCAGCTCCAGGATGGTGGTACACCAGTAGACTAAATTTGCTGACATTTGTTCTTTTCTTTCTTACTGTGCTTCCAGCTGTGAGAACAATACCTCATGGGGGCAACCCCAACTTCTGGCTTCGTCATGCTAACTATATGTTTGAGGTTCATGGTAAGGATGCAACGTTATACTATGAGCATCCACTGGCAGTGTCTCAAATGGCCTTTCTTCCGGCATTGTTCAACACGCCTGAGTTGGTTATTGGACACTTACAACATGTTGATAGGTCTACACTCTTCTCTAATCCCCCAGAACAATTTAACAACACCCGCTGGCGAAGCATGACATTCAAGAAATACACTAAAGGACTTTGTTTCTGCTGTCATAGTTCTGGAGTCTGGAATAGTAAATGGAAGCACTGGACTCAAGCAAAAAGGGTTTTGTGGAATGTAGGCAATTATACGGGTTGTGATGATTATTTTTGGTTATGGGGTAGTTATAACAGTTCTTATAAGCTTAATTATACCTTGTTTAACACTACTATTGAAGATATATATGATGTGTTTCCTATGTTTACTCCTGATTATTCTGCTATAGATAGTGGTTCAATTTGCAATGGATGGCAAATCAAGGATCCTAACATGTGGTTCTTTTTTAATGGAGTTGCCATGAATTTCCATCCAGGACAATATCAATGTGCAGCATTGGGTTATTTTACCTTACCCGTACAAGTGCAAATGCCGCTTCGGGCAGATGCACGGCGCCGGAGAGCTGCTGCCGGCCCGATGGGTTCTGGTTGCAATGATGAAGTGATAATCGATGTTCAGCTTTCTGATGGTAGCTCCTGGGGGAGAGCTATAGGGAGTGCTATCACTGGAGCACTCACATTGGGATCATACCCAGGTGTCATTTCCCAGGAGAATAGAAGGTCCATTTTGGGACTCACCTGTAGGCTGGAGAAATCAATCAATGCCACAGGGAGGGTCATACAGGATCTTCAAATGGAAATCACTGAGCTTCATCAAGACCGAATGCAGGACAGACTGGCCTTAGATTACCTGTTAGCAAAATCCGGAGGATTTTGTAAACTGGTCGGGAACCAGGGATGTCGGGTAAAATTCCAGGATCTGAATAATACTATTGAGAAAGAACTTCAGAATTTACAGGAGAGCATTACTAACAATGTACGCACTGATGTTAATCTCTTTAATTGGGTGACTTCTTGGTTGCCTGATTTATCTGTCCTTAGACAAGTTTTCTTTTATGGGTTCATTATTATTATCTGCCTTATATCTTTGCGTTTTTGCATTAATTGTATTCCTAATCTTATTTCTATGTGTAACGCATGTCCACTGCGTAGAAGGGAGACATCGGGTTTTGCACGACGGCAATTGTACTCAATGAGGTATCATCCTCCGGAACAAGGTACCAGGAGTCAGGAGGGGTACGATGTCCAGGAGGACAGTGATGATGTATATGGAGGAGTAGTTATGGAGTATGATGACATGCAGGGGTATGATTAGCCGTCCCTCTCTCAAATTTAAATGAAAAAGAATAACCTTACGCTTGGAGACCACTGCACCAATTTTAGTGGTAATGCGGTCCAATTCCTGGGGGGAAGGCGGGGATTGCACCACAGTATCCAGTTCAATCCCCAGGAAAAGTAAGCTGGGTCAAAGGCCACTCCATTTATTTCCAGGGGCCAAAGGAACTCAAAGGAACTCAAAGCTCAGTGGTGACCTCTGTAAAACACCGGAGAAGATGGCTGTGAGTGTCCTTGTTCACTGGGCCTGCCAACAGAAAATCAGTAAAGTAATGTGCCACGATGTTCAGTCTAGCCTTCTGCACTAAGGCCCAATGAATGAAATAACCAAAATGCCTTTTTGCTTTTAAGAATGAGGTCTTCAAAGGACATGGAATTTGTTACAAGGCTAAGCACAGAATATACATATATACTGTGAATTGCCTCGGCAGGAGTTAAGACTGGAAATAGCTGTGATGAATGGTGAGATGTTATATTTGGCATTGTTAGAAACTGCAGAGACTGATTCACAGCTCTGATGTTTTACCAGATACTGTACTGCCCACACATGTTTCAAGCTTTTTCTTATATTCAGAATCTTTAGGAATGCCTATACAGTGATACCTCATACAATGTCCAAACTTGGTTCCACAAGTTTGGACTTTATACGGATTTGGACTTTGTATGAGGCATGCAAAATCCTAGGCACAATGCCTCATACAACGTCTAAATCCTTGCCGTGATGCCTCATACAACGTCATTTCCATAGAGATACATTGTACTGTAGCAGCACAGACTTCAGGGCAAAGTCAAGGAAGCAGACAGGAAACTAACAGAACTTTAAGAAATCATTGTCTAAAGGCTAAATACATTACAAAAACATGTCAAACCACCCTGATTTTAGGGGAAAAACCATACAACAAGTTTTTAACTTTTGAAAACTTTATGAAGTGCAGGTTTAAAAGTTAACATGTCCCATCATGCAGCACAGTGTTAATCTGCAGCCATGCGGCCGATCATCCATTTTGTACAAGCTACTGTAAATAATTACTGGATGGAAGCAAGGACAAAATGGATACCAACATGTCCCATCATGCAGCACAGTGTTAATCATCCAAACAGCAGTAAACACCAAACAATTAAAATTGCCCTCAAAACCATTCCTAAACACTCTACGCCTCGTGCAAAACCCACAAGAGCAATGCACGAATGTGTCCTGCCGTTTTTACTGCCCAGGCACAATGCAACCTGGGAAAAAACCCAATGCCTCATACAAAGTCACAGTGACTTTGTATGAGGTAACTTTTTTCAAGGAATTAGGCGATGTTGTATGAATTCAATGTTTTATGAAGCGGACTATGTATGAGGTATTACTGTAGTTTTGAAGCAAAAGTAAGACTCTGCCTTTATTTTGTTCTGTACTGCAAGGGTGGTAAGACTTTTATAGTGCATGCTAGAAGCAAAAGCCCAGTTTTTGGTCACATTCCCGAAGCCTGTAGCTTCCCTGTATGCTTGCCTTGGCACAGCATATTTTAAAGAAAGAAGTTTACCTATTTGCTCTTTCCTCTGTACTTTACTGTGCTGATCTCTAGGTGTTCTGTAACTTGCAAAAGTCCTTGAAATATAGTTCAAATGCTACCTACACCAACTTCCCTACTTAGATTTTCTTAAATAGAACATTTAATTACACCATGGCATTATAATATGCCAAAGTTATTGTTCTCTTTTCCTTCTGTTGGCCAATCTTACAATAAGTAAAGGTAAAGGTTTCCCTTGCTTGAAAGCTAGTCATATCTGACTATAGGATTCAGTGCTCATCTCTGTTTCAAAACTGAAGGGCCAGCACTGTCTGCTTCTGCAGATGTTTCCATGGTCATGTGGCAGGCATGACTAGATACCAGAGCACACGGAATGCTGTTTACTTTCCCACCGAAGTGATCCCTATTTCTCTATTTGCAATTTCTTGCTGTCAAACTGCTAGGTTGGCAGAAGCTGGAACAAAGATGGGAGCTCATTCCGTCCTGCTGTACTCGAGAATTGAGCTGCTGACCTCCCACATCCCAGTCAGTGTCTTAGCCACTGTAGCCACTGTAGGGAATTTTTCAATTTCCACTAAAAATTTCATGGCAGAAATTATACTGGGTTAAAAGGATTTTTTGCTAGAGAAACTCCACTCAGGGGATACCCAAATGACACTCCTTTCATGTCCCTAAGAGCTAGGACAGAAACGGCCACTCAAACCATCATGCAGTACCTGGGTCTTGGACTGCCGACTTGCTGGCCTTCCAGCTAACAAGGCAAGCTTCTTAACCACTGAGCCACCATATAAGTTGGCCAAGATGGGGTAGGCAACACAGTCACCAAAGGCGGGGTGAGAAAATGGTGGGGCGGATAAGGGACCCTCCAAGGCACCACAAGGGTGGTCATGGGAGAGGGTCATGAGGGGGCCAAGCTAAAGGCCTGTTAGGGCCGAGGCCACTGGATTGTTACAAGCTGTGGCAAATGAGCTGGGGCCAGAGTGCTTGTTTGTAATGCATACTCACCCATGCCCTTCCTACCCCCTGCCTCCACTGAGGTTCAGGTTGGGGTGTAGAATCGAGGTCCACAATGTAAGTGATGTCATCCAAGCCCTGTCCCAACTCTGATGCAGTGGGGAGGAAGAATTTCCCTCTTTGCTTAGTTTAAAATAAATAAATAAATAAAATTAATTGCTAAGTGACTCAGCGGGGATTCAAACACAGAGACGCGAAGGATCTATAAGGCTATACAGCCGCCGAAACTATTGAGCCAACACTGGGTCTTAGCCATGCTAGGGGCCCTGCCACAGGCTTAGGCGGTGCTGGAGGCTCTACGGCTCCCCACTGGGCATCCCTCCAGTGGAGGGGAGGGCAAAAATTTGAGCCCCGTGGCCCATTCGAGCGCAGCCACACACTCGATGAGAGCCCGTGGGTCAAGGGGAGAGTATCCCCAGCCCCTGAGAGAGCCAGAGAGGGGTGGCACAGAGGCAACACTCTGAAAAGAAAGGGGAAAGGCTTCAAAATGAGGCTTTTCTGCCACCAGGGAGCCTCTTGGACGCTTTAAGGCAAGGAGAGGCTCCATTTCTCAATGCACCCAAAGGGAAACTGAAAGCAGGGAACTCTGTGTGGGCGAGTATCAATAGGTGGGTGGGTATCAATGGCTATAATTATGGATACCTAAGGACAACCTCCGGGTTGGACAGATAGGCAGGATATCTCTCAATGCCATTTCCAGGGAATCCTAAGCAGGTGAAGGCATCTGCTTGAGAATACCCTGAAGCAAATGGTGAGCCACTGTGTGAGACAGAATGCTGGACTGGATGGGCTGTGGCTTGTTCCAGCAAGGCTATTCATATGTTCTTATGTTAAAGGGAGCTCCAGGCTCCTCCCCCAGGGCTTGCTGTCGACTGCTGTCTCCCTTCTGGGGGAGAGGCAAAGCGCGCACATGCAGCATTCGCCGCCAAGCATTTGCCACTAGTGCACACCCATTTATTGCTTTAAAGTTTTTTCACTCTCTCTTCTAATCAGGATGTCTAGTTTCTTTTTATTGCCCCCAGTGCTTTGTCCTTTTCCTCAACAAGTCCCTTTTGCATTTCTATCTGTTGCTGTGGCTGTTGTTCTTGCCCTTGTTGTTGCTCTTACAGCTCTACCTGCCTTTGCTGTTGATGTTTTTCTTTTCTCTTTTCCACTTCCTACCTTAATTTCTCCAACTCCTCAATTTCTTCCAACTCGTCCTTCAGTGATTTTCTCCTCTCTTCTTTATCTGTCCTTGTTAATCTTCCTGTCCTAATCCAAATTTGGTCTATGTCTAAATCCTACCTTAAGTGCTTGCCCCTTCGACTCATTCAAAATTGAAACAAAATATCACAATCTCAAGTTACTTATAAACTAATATTGAATGCTACAAATATTAAATTTAAAAATAGGGAAAAATCAAAATGAGTGAGAGAGATATTAATGTTTTCAAACTGAATAAGCAGAGGTAAGTGTGCCAAAGTTCGAAGAAAAGCCACAAGCATCTTTCTCTTATTAGCAGCAAGTGAGATGATTCTCCTACAGAATACTGTCATTATTCTAATTCCTCACAGCTGAAACAAAACCTTTCAATGCCAAGCAAATGTTCCAAGGTTAAGTCTTCTAGTATCATTTTTAAAGCTTTTTAAAGATCACACAGCTAACTTTTCCGATTGCCTCCCTTCAGTCTTCAATGATTAAAGTTGTTAAGGATTTAAAAGTTTATGGGTTGAAGATATTAGGTTGAAAAAACTCTGACAAAATCAATACCACTTTCACTTTCTCTCGGACACAAGCAATCACTCTCTCAGCGACTCTTCCCCACAGACCACAATCGCAGACCACAATTGCTCGGCTCCGCAGTTTCCACTGCTCCGGATCACCTACTCTTGGGTTCACCCAAGGCTCTTCTTCGGTTGTCCCGGACAGCACCACTCACTGATCCCCGCTTGCCTTGATTAGTTCTGCTTGCCCAATGTCTCTCGAAGGAACTAAAATGTGCTCCTCTCTCAGTTTCTTCGCTTTTGGCTAGTCACTTCCCAACAGCTTTTAACAGGGAGGGAAAAGTTCAGCAGGGAAAGCCTCTCTCACTTATTCAAACAGTCAATCTGAGCACAGTTACTCCTTTCCCTTTTATTTCATTCTCTCTCCTCTCCTTTCTCTCTCCCATTAAATGTCAAACCACAATTTTTGATGTTGCTGTTAATCTCACCTCAGATGTATACGAAGCTCAGATCATGGTCCATGACTCAGCAATAATAATAATAAACTCTATTTCTCCAGTAACTTACTTCAATTCCAACCCCAACTCAGGAGAAAAAACAGATGCACAAATATAGCGACGAGCCACGTGGCAATGGTGGCGGAGCAACTGAGTGACAGTCAGGCTCTTTCTGACTCTCTTCATCTCACCACCTCAGCTCAACACCGCAGACCCACTTTTCATGATAAACAACTAAATCTCCTTCCAAACATTAACTAATGCTTTAACTAATGCCTTCAAATTTGGTTATTTATTCACTCTTACCACTTTAGTGGTCCCTCCTCTCTGGCAGTGACACGAAAAAGCCTCTGCTCAGCTTGCCATTTTAAACCAGCAGAGAAATTAAGTGGAGAGCAGTGTGGTAAAGGGACTCAGAGAAAATGGATATAAAGCACATTCTGGAGGAAACACAGGATCAATGTTTTCTAGATACTAATGTGATGTTCAATGACAAGTTAAAAGGGGCTAAAGATAATATTGGAGTAAGATTAGATAAGATGGGAAAGTACCTGCAGGATGGATTTTAAATAATGGAAAGTGAGAGACTCCAGGATAGTCAAGATTTTAAGAAATTTCATCAGGAAAGCTTTGAGAGGCTTCAACAACAAATGATGGAACAAATGATGCAATTTGTCACAAAGTTATCAGATACTACTAAAGCTGAGTCAGCAAAAATTGTTAAGGAGGTAGTAGACTTAAAGGAAGAAATGAGAGTGAATACAAAGGAGGTTGAGGATTTAAATAAAGAGGTTCAGGATGTAACAGAAAAAAATAAAGAAAAGGAGATAAGATTGGATGATTATCAAAAAAAGGATCGAAACCATAGAGGAAGGATTTAGAAAACAAAATGTTATAATAAGAAATGTATCAGAAAAAATGCTGGACAATTTGAAAGTAAGAATATTAGCATGGTTGAATAGTCTAAACATAGGTAGAGATTTTGGGTTTGAAGATATTCTGGCAATACATAGACTGGGAGCAAAGAAAAATAGAAGGGGAACAGAAACATATTGTTGAAATTTTGAAATGTGGGCTTGAAAGAAAGAGTGATGATGCATGTTAAGAAGATGGGAGCAACAGCAAATCAAACCCGTAACAAAATTGTTGAGAGGAAAAGGAGTTGTATATGCATGGAAATTTTCTAGACAGTTAAAGGTCACATATCAGGGGATACATTATTTTATCAAAGAAGGTTCATATATACTAGACATTTTAGCTGAAGCCAAAATCATTGAAAAAGAAAGCCCAGAATGGACCAAGCTCAAAGAGGCACTAGTAATTGCTGGTATTTATACAACTCATGATAAAGAAGAAACCCAATTTGCACACGGTGCTTATTAATTTGCACAATGTATTATTTCCAGCTCTGTGAATGATCATAAATGGCGAGATGCATGCAATGCTTGGTATGGCCATTTGCTGTACTCCCCTCTCCCCTCCTTGTTTCTCAAGGGCCACTTTTTCAACAAAAGGTGGGGAGGGTGGAAAGATCAATTAAATGTAACTTGTATTATTGTCTTTTTGTATTGTATGTGTGGGTGAGGGCATGTTATGTTGGTCAAGTTAAGCACATCAATTAGAGACTGAGCCTGTCCTGTTTAGTGGTAATTAAATATAAATGAAATGTGTTAGAATATTAACATGGAATGTCAAAGGCACTGTGTTGTATCTGAACCCTGGAAGGATTACTCAGGCAGAGCTGGTTCAAATAACAACATTGGTTTATTGCAAGTAGCAAAAGACAGAGAACAGGTGCAGGGATAACATCTTATATACAGAACATAGTTGTTACATTTACCCAAGAATTCTGGGGAAGTGCAAAAATATTAGCGAATCAGCATCTCCCAATTTGGCACGTATTTTGCAATATGCGCTTATGCATAAACAACCTCAATACTCAACATTTCTCCCCCCTAATGGGGGACTCAACTTCCATACCTTTGGGGAGGCTTACAGGTCCTCTTTGGCCGGTCTATCTGTGAGGAACTCCGAGAGACTGGCATAGGACACCCCTTAGTGCTAGCAGTTCCCGTAGACCCCATAGGTTGCCCTGCACTAGGAGTGGATCCCTGTGTTTCTTGGGTTTGTCCAACTTCTGAGTCCGGATGAGAAATCGGTGAAGCCTCAGCCCCAAAGTCAGACTGCTCAGGGGGACTGCCTGGAGAAAGTGTTTCGGCAATGACCCCAGTTGCATAGGCTGGATGAAAAGATCTGGATCCAATTCAAAATCTGCTGGAGAATACCCTGAGGCTAGGGGGGTAATTATGTGGGTGAACAGGAACTGACACAATTGCAAGTCTAAATCCCCAGACCCCATCATCTTAAGGGCCTCCTTAGGGCCTCCTTAACTGATCGGACCTGCCTTTCTATTTGTGCATTCATAGCAGGATGAAAGGGATCAGCCGTTATGTGATGAACCCCATTTTGTTTGAGGAAGTACTGAAACTCCACTGATATAAAGGTCAATGCGTTGTTGGACACGACTATGTCGGGCAACCCGAAGGTGCAAAATAACCTCTGCAGCTTCCAAATTGTGATAGCTGCTGAGGTGTTTGATTCAGGGACTACTTCTAACCACTTAGAAAATGAGTCAACAATCAAAAGGAAAAAGGCACCATGGAACGGCCCGGAAAAATCAATGTGAACCCTTGACCAGGGGTACTTTGATGTGTCCCACTCCCTGGTGGGCTGGTGAATCTCCTCAGGCCTGGACGATTGACATTCTCAACAATGCCCCACCCCATCCTCTATGTCCAAATCGAGCCTGGGCCACCAGAAATAGCTTCTCACAAGCGCTTTAGAGCCAGGATGTCTAATGTGTAACACACGAAGGATCTTCCCTCGGGGTGTCAGGGTAATGACCACCCTGTCCCCCCCCAGACCAAACACCCCCTTTCCAACGACAGCTCTTGCCATTTTGTATAGAACCCCCTAAACTCTTCAGGTGAAAGGGGAAAAGAGAAAAAATAAGAAAAAGAGTTGGAAGGGAGGGAAACATTATAATTAATTGGTTTTTACAAATGAATTAATTTTGATTTAGACACAATGGATAAAATTGATTTAACTTTTTGTTATTGATTGACTGTTTGAATGATTGAATAAGAGGATCTCAGAAAAATAATTGTGGCCCATTTGATTGATGTAAAGTAATAGCTTTATTCTTTACTATTGACTTTGTGTAATTTAAGAGGAAGGTTTTTTTCATTGTTCGACTTATGAGCAGTTTATGAATTGTGTTTGGAAGGGGAAGTTCAAGTGGATGAGGTGACAAGGAAGAGGAAAAAAGAAGGAAAAAATTGTGGGTTGCGTAAGAGACAGAGAAATGGCGTGGCTTAAGATGACAATAGGTTAACATCGACTTTTCCTTGCTCCCGCTATAACAAAGGTGGATTAATGGGAATGCTTTTTCAAATGAGACTTTAAAGGACTTCTTTTCAAAAATAAGTTGTTGGTGAGTGGGGATCTTGACTTTTGAGCAGGCAGACGGCCTGAAGAGCAAGACAGAAGGCTTTATTGCCGAGCTGGCTCGAGGTGCCGAAGCCAGAGAAAGTGAAAGTGAGATGAGCATCGGTAAATGGAGGGAGAGAAAGTGAAAAGAAAAAGATCCTCCCAACTGCTGAAACGTGTTTTGCTGAGTTGGGATATTTGAGCGATATTTGAGTGATTGTGCATCGGAGTACTGGACGTGCAACCCGGCAGCCGGAAGCTGGAAGCTGGACGGGGGTGCTGGCACTGAAAGGTATGGGGTGCGGAGATCAGGAAAGTGGGAGATCAAGTGAAACACTTCCTAAATCGGCAGGGGAGCCCTCTTGGACAGCGGAGAAGTGAGGAAGAGTGTCGTGTTTTTGGACTGGTTTGAGTCGGTGGGAAATTGGACATAAGAAGCAGAAGGAGAGGATTGAGAAGAAAGGAGGTGGATGGAAAATAATGGTGGCAATGGAAAGTGTTTAGAGAGAAACGAAAATTATGGGTTGAGAAGACACAATGTTACAGTTGCAGAGGGCAGGAATGAAAATTGGCTACATTGTCTTCTAGAAGTGGATGTGAAAGTACTGAGTTGGGAGTTGGTAAAGGATAAAGAAAGTTGAGAAGGTATGAAGAGGAATTAGAGTCGTGTGAGTGTTGCTGGAGTGTTGCTGGAAGGAGAACAGACGGAAGGAGGAGGGGCCGCCATGGAGAAACCTCCTGCGGATTATAAAAAAGTCCTTTTCTCTTTATTTTTTCCTTTTATTTTTCCCCTCCCCCCTCCTTCTCCCATTCCCAAACTTATTTTTGAAGGTTTTTTTAATGATGGTGAAAAGGGTTAGAGGTTTTGTTAGAGAAGATTGGATTGGGAAATAAAAACCCTCTCTCACACACCCCATTTTAAAAGGCTTGGACTTTAACTTGCTTTTTCTCTCTCTCTCAGAGTTTGAAACTGAACTAAGGGTTAAAGTTAAATATTTTCCTCAATTTGGGGACTGGATCCCAGTGTTTTAGTGAAAGACTTGAAGTGAAACATATCAGTATTATTTGAGGATATAATGGCAAGCATGGAAAAGAAAACAGAGGAGGAGGTGGTGGTGAAGCCAAAGCGAGCAGACATGAAGAAGGAAAAGGAAAAGAAGGAGAAAACAACACCGACTGTATCTCCAACACCTCTGGGTGAAACTCAAATTATGACAGAGCTAGGCAAGTTGTTTAAAAGATCGGATAGAATGGAAGATTCCAGAGCTCAAGATAAAGCAGATATTCTGAAAGGAATACAAGGGTCAGAGAATAAGCTTACTGGGATGTTTTCTAAATTTGTTAAACAGACCAATGAAAATTTTGATAGAGTGGAAAAGGAAATGCGGATTCAAAATTGATGCAAGGAAATCTGAGAAAGTTGTATGAGGAAGGGAAGGAGGTAAAGAGTAAAGTTAAATTAAAAGAAAAAAGAGTGGATATGGTGGAAGAAATGAGGAGTAGGCAGAACATAGTCATTTGTCAAATGGTGCGGAAAACGCCAGATCACCTTAAAGTAAGAATTTTAGATTGGCTGAACAATTTGAAGAAGGGAAAATATTTTGAGATGGTGGACATTGTGAGTGCCTACAGAATTGGACCAAGGAGAGGGAGAGACAAGCAAAGAAATGTGTTGGTGAAATTTTCAAATTTGGGGGATAAATTGAAAGTGATGGAATTTATAAAACAAGCTGGATCTGGTGTTTTAAAGATGGATGGAAAAGATATTGAAATCTATAATGACATAGCAATTGATGAGAGAATATGGACGTATAAGATGAAGCCAGTTACTAAGATCCTGAAAGAACAAGAAATTAGATATAATTAGAGGTTTCCCCAACAGTTGAGATTTTTTTATGCTAAGAAAATGCATGTAATTGACTCAGAGATGAATGCAATGGAATATTTGAGAGCAATTGGTCTGCTTCAAAGTGGTTCTCAAGAATGAGGTGAACAGAGGGAGGAGTTGGAGACTTTGGGAGGTGAGGAGAAGGGGGAAGATAAAGCATATGAAAGGGATGCTGTGGGAGGGATAGTAGTTGGAGTGACAGGGAAGGAGTTGAGGGTGGTGGAAGAGGAGGAAAAATGAGAAATGAAGCTATTTAAGGGGTGAGCGGTTAGAGCAATGAATATGAAAAGTCTCAACCTCTTACATGTTTTCCCCCCCCCCCCATCTTTGGAAGACAAGGGCTGCTTTTCTTTAGTCTCAAAGAAAGAGTATGGGGGAGATGATGGAGATTTTATGTTTATGTTTATGTGTGTGTATATATACACACACATAAATGTTTAGTTAAATGCACACCTTGGGAAATTGTGGAGGACCTAGCGAAATGTATTCAAACTTAATTATGAAGTCTGTAAAGGTATTGTCATGGAATGTCAAAGGGTCTGGCTACCAAGTGAAGAGACGTAGGCTGGAAATAGCCCTTAGAAGGGATAGACCTGATTTAATTTTTTTGCAGGAGATGCATCCAAAATTGGAAGACACAAATAAATTATTTTTGGGATGGACACAAATTTATGAAAAAGTTTTTGGTACATCAAAGGCACAAGGGGTAGCGATTTTGATTTTGAATAGATTGGGTTTTACAATGACAATGCAAGCGCGGCGCCAAAATGGCCGCCGCGCTCTTTGCGGGAGCCCCCCCCCCCACAGGACGAAGGCATCCGGGTAGTTAGGGGCGTGGCCAGCTCCCTTATAAAAGGGGTGGCCACGAGGCAGCCGAGCTGCCATTTTGCGAAGCGACGGAGCGGAGAAGTTTTTCCTCTTACTCCGTCGCTTTTTACCTCGAGCGGGAAGCCTTTTGGCTGCTTACTTTCCTCTTTTCGGCTTCCCTTAGGTCCGACTGAGATGCCTTCGAAGAAGAAGGCGGCCGCGAGCGTGGCTCGGGCGGTGCGGAGGCGCAATCCGGGTCGGAGGACCGCGGCTGCGCCTTCCCACCAGCCGCCTTTGCCGGCTCCCACCGGGACCGGTGGGATGGGGTCTATTACCCCCTGGCCGGAGGCCGGGGACCTGAGCAGCGGTCCAGTATGGGCTGCGGCCCGCAGCCCGCAAGCGGCGGACGCCGCTCCTGGTGCTCATTCTGGGCCTTCCTCCATCGGGGCCCAGCTCACTCCGGGGCCTTCCAGCCTTGGGGGGTGGTACGGTCCCCTCCCTTGGCAGGTGCCCACGCCGGCCCTGCCGGGCCTGGGTGTGGGGTCATGGCCTTACTCGGGCCCCGGGGTGCAAGGGCCTGTACCCACGCCCGTAACGGGCGGGCCGGCTGGCCCGTGGCCCCAGGCCAGTGTGGAGGCCGTGCTGGCCCGCGTGGCGGCACTCGAGGCTTCCCTTGCTCGGGCCAGCCACGCTGGCGCTCCTTTTGGGGTGCGCTTGGACGCGTCGTCTGCTGGGCAGCGGCAGGCGACGGGACGGGTCGAGCAGCTTGAGGCGCGTGGCGCGACTTCGGCCACTACCTCGCAGCTCCCCGACCAACAGGCCAGCACGGGTCAAGCTCCGGCGGCGAGCTCTATGGCGGTCGTGAGCTCCGATGCCCCCAGTGGGCCGGAACCCCCGGTGGGGGCGGCCCGCGGGGGTGCAGCATGTGAGTATGCGGTACAAACTAGTGCACCTACACATGTGGCTATGTTGGGGGGGCTTTCCAATGGCCTTGGCCTCGCATGGGTGGTGCGGCGGTACAGCCGCTGACACACCAACAGGCGACGTCAACCACCACCCAGGGCCCCGGGGTGGGTAGCATTTCCTACCCTGTGGGGAATGTTTTGGGGGTGGCTGGGCTAGTTCAAGCCCCTTTCCAGATGCCCGCAGTTTCTGCTGTGCCTGTCTCGGCCTTGCCAACAGCGGGCTATTCCTTGCCACTGGGTGACCATTTGGCACAGGCCACCAGAGAGAAAATATGGCGAGGGGAGTATGTTGATATCTTCTCACTCCTAAACAGGGAGCCCACCAAGGAAGAGAGGGAGGGGCAGGATGAGAAGGATAAGGAACAGGCACGTCGTCGCAAGCCACCACGGACGTGGGCCAACTGGCTGCCGGCTTACCTCATCTACATGGCGGTGTACCTGAGGGCCCGGCCGGATCTGGCAATTCCGATGGTCCAGTATTTGGACAATATCTATCGGGCGATGGTTGATTTTCCGGGCCCGTCGTGGTTGGCTTATGACGAGGAATTCCGTATGCGAATTCCCCTGCACCCTGAGATGAGGTGGGATGAGCCATGTCAGAGACTTTGGCTGCTGTACATGACGCCCATGCGCCCCGCACCAGGGGAAAGATACCATTGTGGACATGCGGTCCAGCGAGTGGCTCCAGCACAGGTTCCCCGCCAAGTGGCGGGGCAGGGGGTTCCAGCCCGACTGCTGTGCTGGACTTTCTCGTCTAATGGTTCATGCAGTAAGAAGAATTGCAAGTACAGACATGAGTGTCCCACCTGTGCGGGCCCCCATGCAGCCTCTGCCTGTCCCAGGCCTGGAGGGACGCGGGGCAGAGGGAGGGGCGGACAGTGGGCTGGCAAGACTGCCGCAGATGGAGCTGGTTCACCGAAAGGCTCCCTCCCCAATTAATGTGGACATGCTGGAGCGTTGGCTCGCTTTGTACCCGAAGGGGGAGGATGCAGATTATCTACTTCAGGGCTTTAGACAGGGGTTCCGTATTCCTTTCATGGGTGATAGGTCCCCTCAGGATGCCCCCAACCTGTTGTCCCTTAGGGGGAGGGAGGAAGTGGCTGCCGCCAGCATTAATAAGGAGGTCAATGCAGGCAGGGTCGCTGGCCCTTTCCCTGCACCTCCGTTCACTAACCTCAAGGTATCGCCCCTGGGCTTGGTTCCCAAGAAGTCACCAGGCGAGTTTCGCCTTATCCATCACTTGTCCTACCCAGCCGGCCGATCGGTCAATGATGCTATCCCTGACGACCTTTGCTCAGTCAGGTATACATCTTTTGACCACGCGCTGCGCATGGTGCGCTCATGTGGCCCGGGTGCGCTGCTGGCTAAGTGCGACATTAAGTCGGCTTTTCGCCTCTTGCCAGTGCACCCGGGCGACTTTGAATTGCTGGGTTTCAAATTTCGGGGCGAATATTATTTTGATAAGGCCATGCCTTTTGGCTGTTCCATATCATGCTCAGCTTTCGAGCGTTTCAGTACCTTCCTAGAGTGGGCTTTCGTCCGCAGGTCAGGGTCCCGGTCTGTAGCCCATTACCTGGATGACTTTTTATTCGGGGGTGAACGGGGCTGGGACACGTGTACACGTCTCCTCAACACATTTCAGACGCTAATGGAGGAACTCGGTGTCCCTTTAGCGCCCGAAAAGACTGAGGGCCCATCTACACAGCTAGTCTTCCTGGGGGTGGAGATTGACACGATAGCGCAGGCATCTAGGTTACCGCGGGATAAGGTGGCCCTTATCTCGGACTTGTTGGCCAAGCGCAAGGCATCACTGAGGGAACTGCAGGTGCTGCATGGTCACCTTAATTTTGCCTGCAGAGTGGTCGCACCGGGCAGGGCTTTTGCCCGGCGCTTGTGCGACGCTATGGCAGGATTATCCAGGCCTCACCATAGGGTTAGGCTCACCCGGGGTATCAGGGCAGACATGCTTGTCTGGTTACAGTTCCTGAGGGACTTCAATGGGGTCTCATTTTGGAGGCATGACCTCCTGGCTTCCCCTCAATTTCAGATTCAGTCTGATGCCTCGGGATCCCTGGGTTATGGGATGTACTTCAATGGGAAGTGGGCCTATGGTGGGTGGCCACCGGCCTGGGCAGGCACGGGTCGCCTGCGTGATCTCACGTATCTGGAATTTTTCCCTATCCTGGGTGCTTTGATGCTATGGGGCCAGGAGTGGTCCAACTCGGTCGTGCATTTCTGGTGTGACAATGCGGCCATGGTCCACATTGTAAATGCACAGACTTCTAAATCGCCCAGGGTTATGGATCTAGTGCGCCAATTTGTGTTGCGCAGCCTGCGCCTCAACGTACTGTTCAGGGCCAGGCATGTCCCAGGGGTTAATAATGATATTGCTGACGCTTTGTCCCGCCTACTGATCTCCCGGTTCCGTGCCTTGGCCCCGGATGTGGAGGAATTTCCCTCGCCACTCCCGGAGGAGATATGGACCATTGGCAAGGAGAGGTGAACCGGGCGATTGGCCTGTCACTAGCCCCACGCACCCATAAGGCGTATCACCACGCAATTAATTCTTTCAGGGCATTTTGTACTCAATTTCAATTGCCAGGAACCTGGCCGATCCCGGTAACCCATGTTCTGCGGTTCATGGTTTACCTGCATTCTCAGGGCCTTGCACCTCGCACCATAGCATCCAAGCTTTCAGCGTTGGCTTTTATGGCCAAGGTGGGGGGTCATGTGGACAGCACCTCTGACTTCCGTGTGAGACATGTTTTGGAGGGGTGGGTGCGCGAGCGCGGGCGTTGCCCGGACGACCGCCACCCGATTTCCCCGGGGGTCCTTATCCAGTTGGCCTGGGGATGGCCTTGCCTCTGTTTTGATGCATATGAGGCAGCCCTGTTCCATGCAGCCACAACGGTGGCATTTTTTGGAGCGCTCCGCATCAGCGAGCTTGTGATGCTGTCTAAGGCGGATGCAAGTCGTAGGGCACTGGAACTCGAGGATGTCTGTGTAGCCAAAGACTGGGCTCAGTTGAGGATACGTTCCTCTAAGACCGATCAGCATGGCGTCGGCAGTGGTGTGCGACTGCTACGGTGTTCTTTGGCAGACATCTGTCCGGTTGGTGCCCTACAGGAATTCCTGGCACTGCGTGGCACGCACCATGGCCCGTTTTTCTGTCACCAAGATGGGTCTCCCTTTACTAAATTTCAATTTTGGAAGGTGACGGGCAAAGCGCTGGCCAGTGTGGGCCTCCCAGGCGCCCGCTATGGCACTCATTCATTCCGTATAGGGGCGGCCTCAACCGCTGCGGCTTTTGGGTACTCAGGGGCTGACATACGTAGCATGGGACGGTGGGGATCGCAATGTTTTCAATTTTATGTGCGCCCACTCCCCCCGTGAGTACCAACCCGGTCACCTTACCTACTTTCCCTCATTTTTTCCTTTACAGACCCGGGGTGTCGTATTACACCGGTGACAGTATGGCTGGTGGGCCATAGCTACATGCACAGGGCAGCGCGTTATGCTGCGGTGACAGAGTGGGGACCCCAACTGGGACTGGGTGCATACGCAAGTCTCACATGGCATGGTAAGCCTGGGATGTTATGGCGGGAGCTGCTGCCTTTCCTTTTTTCAGGCCTGAATGCTGACCCGCCTGACATTCTGATCATACACCTGGGGGGCAATGATTTGGGCCAGGTCACCGGCTTGTCGCTGAAGCATGCGATTTGCGAGGACCTCGGCTACCTGCATTACGTCTGGCCCGCCACAACCCTTGTTTGGTCGGACATGGTCCCGCGCCATTCCTACAGAGGGGGCGTTGACCTCCTGGCCCTTGACCGCGCTAGACGCATGGTGAATAGGGCAGTGGCGCGTTTCCTTGTCGACAGGGCTTGGGGGAGGGTCAGTCATCACCCCGCTATTAGCCTCCAAAGTTATGACTTGTATGCAGGGGATGGGGTCCATCTGTCGCGAGGAGGTATGGACCTCCTGTTGGGTGATTGGCGAGCAGGCCTGTTGACCGAGCTGACGGTCTGGGGGGGGCGTCGAGCCTTCTTTGAAGCCCCTCCGTGTGGCGGGTAGCACTGGTAAGGTAAACATTATGACCCACAGGTATCCGGCAAGTTCGCAATTGACTGGACAACACTAGACAGGCATAAGTTGGTTAAACGTTGTCCGGTCAACGACGAACTAGGCGACGGGGTGATGGCTATAGCTAGACAGCATGCATCACCCCGTGATTTTACGGATACGCATCAGAGGGTGGGGTCATTAGTTAGATATTGACTACGGTCAACAATTTGTTTGTTGTCAACAAACAAATTGATACAAATGGATACATTGTAGCAATTGCCGTTGGCAATTTTGGGTGGTACCTTACCAGTGTTACTTCGGCCTGCTTGCCTTAAGAATTATGATTGGTTATTACCAATAGAAATTTATAATTCGGACTAGGGCATGAATCAATAAATGTGGCCCAATGCCGTTATCCACTTTCATTGGTGTCTGAGTCCTTTATTGGGGGGTGCACCTGCAAAAAGTATTTCTGAACCAGAGGGTAGATATTTGATAGTTAAAGGAACAATTGAAGATGAAGAGATCACATCTTCATTCCATGAAGATGAAGAGATCACATTGGTTAATGTGTATGCCCCAAATGAACAACAAGATAAATTTTTGGAGAAAATTTATCGAATAATAGATAGAGAAAGGTCAACAAAAATGATTGTTGCAGGTGATTTTAATTTAATAAGATCTGATATAGATTGTACAAATGTGGCTAAATATAGATCTGGGGTAAAAATACACATGATTGACAAATGGATTAAATTATTGAGATTGCAAGATGGATGGAGAGAACTTAAAGGGTCAGAAAGATTGTACACTTACTTTTCACAAGTTCATAATTCATATTCTAGATTGGATTATATTTTTGTTACGGAAAATATGGTTAGAAATTTGTAAGAGATGGAAGTGGATCTTTTTAAAGAATCAGACCATGCTAAAGTCTTGTTAGAATTTAGTTTGGAAGGACCGAATCAGGGAGGAAATAATTGGAGTTGATACAAATTTATTTAAAGACCCTAAGAATAAAGAATTAATAATGAAAAATTGGGAAGAATGTTGGCAATGGAACGATACGGGTGAAGTGAATTATAATGTAGTGTGGGATCCCATGAAGTCGGTATTTAGAGGAGAATGTATAAAATTAGCTAGTATCAAAAATAGACAGTGGAAGAATAAACAAAAAGTCTTGGAAAGAGAAATTGAGCAGCTTCAGAAAAAACATGCTAAGACTAAGAATATAAAGATTTATGAAAAGATGCAGAGATTAAAAGCTGAACTGATTGGGAAAGATATAGAAAAAGTCAAGCGAGATTTGATTTATTTGAAGAGAGAATGTTTTGAATATAGTAATTAGAATTCAAAATTATTGGCTAGGACAGCAAAGGAGAAAAAGACTAAAAGAGAAATGGGAACATTAATAAATAGAGAAGGTATTAGATATAATAAGACAAAAGATAAACTTAAAATTGTAAAAGATTTCTACCAAGAATTATATTCAGAAAAAGAAGTTAATGTGGAAAAGTTGAAAACATATTTAGAGAAGGGTTCCAAAATTAAAGTAATAGAGGAACATAGAGATAGAATGGAAGAAAGCATAATTGAGAAGGAAATCAATGAAGTCATAAAGAAGTTGAAAGGAGGGAAATCTGCTGGGGAGGATGGATTACCGGCCGAGTTTTATAAAGAGTTTTATGAAATGATAGGTCCTAAACTTTGGAGGCTGTTCAATTCTATTTTGGAAGGAGATAGGATGCTGGCCTCATGGCACAGGACTATAATTGTATTGATTCCTAAGACTGGGTGTGGGAAGGCATCTGGTTTCTGTCTCCTGTCTGCCTTCACATTGTGTAAACAAAGACCTCTTTGCTTACTGAGAGACAACGCTTGATTGTGGGCATGCGTAGAATAGTGAAAAAGTATTCTCCTTATTTGGGCTCTGACATTCTGATTGGCTGCTGTGCCTTAAGTTTTGTTTCTGTTAAGTTTCGTTTCTGATATACTCTGCTTGAATAAAGAGAAGCCATGATGATTCCTTTGTTCAGCCAAAAGACCAGGGTGTGTGTGTTTGCTTTTCTCTCTACCTCTGTTTCCTTCTTACTCCGTCTAATGAAGCTGGACTCCGTTAGACTTTTTAACTCTCTATCTTAAAAGATCTGGGACTATAAACTGCTGCTAAGGAGGCTGAATGATTATCTTTACATGAATCAAATTCCAACAAGTGGCGCTCCGTGTGACGCTTTGAACTACAATGAGAGAGCCTTCTTTGAACTCTGCTTCAGCAATTAGCACCTCATAATTGGCGACCAGGGACAAGGTCTTCACTCGCTTCGACCAGAGGGAAGGTCATAAATCAAGCGCTTGAGAATTACAACTAGGTGAGTGGAAAAGTGGAAAACACAATTTAATTATGGGGTGCGTATTGTCTTCGCAAGGGAATGAACTTTGTAAAGATATCTCAGATCTTTTGCATATGAATGGACAAAAGGCTGATGAGAAGCAAATACAACAGCTGGTCAAAGCTATAGAAAAAAACTGTCATTGGGTTAAATATGATGAATGTTTGAACTTAAAACAGTGGAATCAGGTGGGGAAAGAATTGCAAAAGCATGAGAGAATTTTTGTATCAGTACAATTTATGTGGGAGGAAGTCAGAAACTGCCTTCAAAGACTTACTCCAAGAAATATGTTATTCTCTCAGAGACTGGATGGCCCCCTCCCACAGCTTTCGCCTCCAGCCAAGGGAGGGAGTCCAACTGCCCCTCCATCATATGAGAGACAACAGCATAAGCCCCCTGATGGGGATGGGGGTGGAAAAGAAGATGGGACATTATATCCTGCCTTGCAGCAATCAAGCACTTTTAGCCCTACAAAAACACTGTTCTCTGCTGCTTTAACTGCAGCTGTGCTGGATGTGGAATCGCCTGAGATATATCCAGTGAACAGAGAGGCGCTGGCAGATGGGACTGCGGCAATACTGCCTGCCGAGTCTAAAAAACAACTTGTGCCAGCTGATGGGGAACAAATGGTGGGGACCTCATCACAGATTGAAGCTATTAATGCATGCAAAGTGGCAAGAAGCAAGGGGTGTGATTCAAAGAGCAGCATAAGGGATCTCAGCCAGCCCCTGAAGCAACCCTCATCACAAAAGCAGGAGAAGCTGAGTAGTAAACTTGATTCCTCACGTGTGGGCAGAAAGTGGAAGGATGGCCAAGAAGAGGAGGAATGCAGGAAACCCAAGACCAGAAAGGGGTGCAAGTACAAACTAACAGATGCAGTTTGTCATAGAAATGAGATTCAGATGCTGCAAATGAAAGAAATCCAGAGGAACAGGGGGGTGAATCCTGCCTGTATGGACAGCAGGCTGTTGCAAAAATACAAGGAGGGAGAAGACATACAGTTTTTGGCTGATTTTGAACTGCCCAACCCTCAAACAAAGAGATCCAGAGTGAGCTGTCCCAAGTTTCAGGCATCAGGATTTCAGGGAAAGCAACTTGGAATTCCCTGTGATTTTCTTCTGTGTGAAATTACTTGCAACTTCTGGAGAATTTGTTCTTTGTGCCTTCATACCTCATCGGCCTGCCTTAATGCAGATGGGTGTGGCTGGAGCATGAAGGAATGTGTGTTTGCCTGAAAAGCTGAAAAGGGGGGTTGTGTGGGATTGTCTTGTGAAGTCAGTGAGACTTAATTTATGGCTTAATTTCAACCTTTGCCATGCCAAGAACTGTGCTGGAGAGAAGATAGTGTTTAAGAAAGCTTCAATCAAAATTTGGACATTTTAATTGGACTAAAAAGTTTGTGTGGACTTTAAAGAAGAATTGGCTTTGTTTGCATTATAAAACCTGACAGCCTTTTTTAGAAATTGTCTACCTGCTCATGCTATGAGTGTGAAATGCTCTAATGAGATTTGTACTGTATTTGAGTTACCATGCTATGCTGATTGGAAGTTATTGAATGCTTCTTTCATTTACACCAGTAAGAGAAGAAAAATTTTAATGCCTTACTCATGTACTTGGGGAGTGATAAATGCTTTCTAGAATGCAACAGAAACCTCCTTCATGTAAGGAAGAAGAGAACTGTTCATGTTTTGTTCATGCTTAAATGTTTGCTTATTCTCTTGCAGGAGAAAGACCTGTCTTTGCTTATGTTATGTTTTGCCTCTGCATATCTCAAGGTACCTCCAGGAGTACATGGAAGAGTTTTCAGTACCATACACATGTAAATGGGTTTGTGATATTGCATTTGTGTTATATGTCACTCATGTTTCACGTTTAGTTACATGGTACTAGTAATAACAGGGCATGCTCCTGTTTCTTAGGGGAGTGTCTTCCTAAGCCATTGGTCATTTATTGGCAACAAGGGAATCCTGAGTGGAAGGGTTCCTGCTGGAGCGATCCGCCCATGGAGAGAGAAGAAGGTTACTCAGCTCCAAGATGGTGGTTCACCAGTAGACTAAAGTTGCTGACATTTGTTCTTTTCTTTCTTACTGTGCTTCCAGCTGTGAGACCAATGACTCATGGGGGCAACCCCAACTTCTGGCTTCGTCATGCTAACTATATGTTTGAGGTTCATGGTAAGAATGCAACGTTATACTATGAGCATCCATTGGCAGTGTCTCAAATGGCCTTTCTTCCGGCATTGTTCAACACGCCTGAGTTGGTTATTGGACACTTACCACATGTTGATAGGTCTACACTCTTCTCTAATCCCCCAGAACAATTTAACAACACCCGCTGGCGAAGCATGACATTCAAGAAATACACTAAAGGACTTTGTTTCTGCTGTCATAGTTCTGGAGTCTGGAATAGTAAATGGAAGTACTGGACTCAAGCACAAAGGGTTTTGCGGAATGTAGGCAATTATACGGGTTGTGATGATTATTTTTGGTTATTGGGTAGTTATAACCGTTCTTATAAGCTTAATTATACCTTGTTTAACACTACTATTGAAGATATATATGATGTGTTTCCTATGTTTACTCCTGATTATTCTGCTATAGATAGTGGTTCAATTTGCAATGGATGGCAAATCAAGGATCCTAACATGTGGTTCTTTTTTAATGGAGTTGCCACGAATTTCCATCCAGGACAATATCAATGTGCAGCATTGGGTTATTTTACCTTACCCGTACAAGTGCAAATGCCGCTCCAGGCAGATGCACGGCGCCGGAGAGCTGCTGCCGGCCCGATGGGTTCTGGTTGCAATGATGAAGTGATAATCGATGTTCAGCTTTCTGATGGTAGCTCCTGGGGGAGAGCTATAGGGAGTGCTATCACTGGAGCACTCACCTTGGGATCATACCCAGGTGTCATTTCCCAGGAGAATAGAAGGTCCATTTTGGGACTCACCTGTAGGCTGGAGAAATCAATCAATGCCACAGGGAGGCTCATACGGGATCTTCAAATGGAAATCACTGAGCTTCATCAAGACCAAATGCAGGACAGACTGGCCATAGATTACCTGTTAGCAAAATCCGGAGGATTTTGTAAACTGGTCGGGAACCAGGGATGTCGGGTAAAATTCCAGGATCTAAATAATACTATTGAGGAAGAACTTCAGAATTTACAGGAGAGCATTACTAACAATGTACGCACTGATGTTAATCTCTTTGATTGGGTGACTTCTTGGTTGCCTGATTTATCTGTCCTTAGACAAGTTTTCTTTTATGGGTTCATTATTATTATTTGCCTTATATCTTTGTGTTTTTGCATTAATTGTATTCCTAATCTTATTTCTATGTGTAACGCATGTCCACTGCGTAGAAGGGAGACATCGAGTTTTGCACGACGGCAATTGTACCCAATGAGGTATCATCCTCCGGAACAAGGTACCAGGAGTCAGGAGGGGTACGATGTCCAGGAGGACAGTGATGATGTATATAGAGGAGTAGTTATGGAGTATGATGACATGCAGGGGTATGATTAGCCGTCCCTCTCTCAAATTTAAATGAAAAAGGAGGACTTGTGGGAAGGCATCTGGTTTCTGTCTCCTGTCTGCCTTCACATTGTGTAAACAAAGACCTCTTTGCTTACTGAGAGACAACGCTTGATTGTGGGCATGCGTAGAATAGTGAAAAAGTATTCTCCTTATTTGGGCTCTGACATTCTGATTGGCTGCTGTGCCTTAAGTTTTGTTTCTGTTAAGTTTCGTTTCTGATATACTCTGCTTGAATAAAGAGAAGCCATGATGATTCCTTTGTTCAGCCAAAAGACCAGGGTGTGTGTGTGTGTTTGCTTTTCTCTCTACCTCTGTTTCCTTCTTACTCCATCTAATGAAGCTGGACTCCGTTAGACTTTTTAACTCTCTATCTTAAAAGATCTGGGACTATAAACTGCTGCTAATGAGGCTGAATGATTATCTTTACATGAATCAAATTCCAACAACTGGGAAAGATTTAATGAAAGTTGAATCACATAGACCAATTTCATTAATAAATCAGGATGCTAAAATATTTTCAGCCATTATTGCAAAAAGGTTGAATAGTTTTATGACAGACTACATAAACAGGGATCAAGCAGGGTTTTTAAAAGGGAGGCAGATGACAGATTTAACAAGGAGGGTAGTAGATTTAATAGACTCAGCACTTCAAACTAAACAGGAGGTGGGATTATTATCTTTGGATATATACAAAGCATTTGATTTGTTACAATGGGTTACAATTAAAGAGATGGTTAATAATTATGGGTTAGGTACAAAATTTAAAAGGACTATAGACCAACTTTATCAACATGGTTTTGCTAAAGTGAGAGAAAATGGAGGTTTTACAGATGAGGTAGAGCTCAAGGCTGGAACACGTCAGGGTTGCCCACTTTCACCAATATTATTTATAATGGCAATGAAAATATTGACAAATATGATAAGGGAAGATAAAAACATTGAAGGATTGGAAGGGAATAAAATTAGTTTGTACGCAGATGATACCCGAATAATTATGAAAACCCCAAAAGGAGCTTTAGCGAAAATACAATGCCATCTTAAAGAATTTGGGGAAATGACTGGACTGAGAATAAACTGGGATAAATTGGAAGTAATATTTTGCAATATGAATAAAGAGAATAGAGAAGAGATTAAATTAAAATATTATATTCAGGTTAAGGACAATTTGAAATATTTGGGGATAAACATATCAAATAAATTTGAGGACTTAATAAAGTTAAATTATGAGAAACAGAAAAAAGAAATGAAGCAAAAAATTCTACAATATAAGAGGCTGAACCTGTCTTGGTTCGGTAGAATTGCACTGTGTAAAAGGAAATTATTACCGAAATTAAACTTTTTGTTAGATGCTTTGCTGATACAACTTAAAAACAAAGAGATAAAAGATTTTCAAAAAAAATTGAATGACTATTGTAATGGGGGGAAGAGACCAAGAATATCAAAAAAGTTGTGGTATTTAGCACAGAAAGAGGGTGGATTGGGAACACCAAATATAGATACCTATGATAAGGCATTTCAATTTTAAAATGTGGTGAAAATATTAATGAAAGAAGAGATGACATGGGAGGAAATGGAGATGAAGGAAGTGAAGCAGGTTGGCAAAGCAATTTTTTGGGATAAAATATTAACAGAAATTGAATTTAAAAATAGATTGATAAAAACAACATTGAATTTATGAGAGAAATTGAAAAGGAAGTTAGCACCAGATGTGTCCCGAACTACAGAAATGGAAGATTTGAGGAATTTTCCATTAAAGTTGGTTATGAAGGTGAGAGATGTGTTTCTGAAAAATGATGTATTCCTGCTAAAAGATTGGATTCAGATGTGTAAAAATAAAGAAAAAAGACTGAGAATTTATGAACAATTGAATTTGAACTGGTTTCAAGTCATTTTATTGAATAAATGAAATAATAAATATTTTTGGAGACCAGCTTAGTAAGAGAAAGGACAGATTTTAAAGAGTTGGTATTTAAAATGAGAAAAGGGGAGGTAGGAATCAAGGGCCTTGTTAGTAAATTGTATAAAATATTAAATGGTGATGACGGATCACAGGAAACATTAAGAAAAAAATGGGGAAATGATTTGAATATTAGAATCTCGGAGGAAAGCTGGAGGTATAAATGGAAAAGAAGAATTATGAGATCTATGTCTGTGAGAGTTATGGAGCATAACTGCAAAATGTTGTGGAGGTGGTACCTGACACCGGTTAGGTTAAATCCGATGGATTGTACTAAAATGAAACTGTGCTGGAGATGTAAGACTCACACGGGGACTTATGAACATATATGGTGGAGTTGAGATGTGGTTAAAGCTTTTTGGCTTAAAATAGAAAATGAAATATCACAAATAATGGGTAGTAACTTTAAGCTGGAGTCAGGTACCACCTTATTGATGGAATTTGATAATATGAATATGGAAGGACACAATATAGAACGATTAACAATAATATTGACAACTGCAAGACAATGTATTGCTAGAAATTGGAAGAATGATTCCACAGTAGATATTGAGGAATGGTATAGAGAAATGTGGCATCTTGCACTTAATGATAAGCTAACATGGGAATTGAAAATAAAAAGAGGTATGACAGATAAAAACAAATTTGGAATAATCTGGAAACCATTTCTGGTTTATACACTGTCTGAAAGTAAAAGTAGCAGACCAGCTCCAAGTCACATGAGTTTTTTGTTATAATATGTGATGCTGGGCAGCTCTGCAACTCCCAAGGCAATGTACATAGCACTGGGGTATTATCTTATGTTTAGATTTGTTTTTCTTTTTAAGATAGTGTATTTTTCACATTAAAATAGTATATGTCTAAACAAGAGGGTTTAAATAAGGTAAAATGAATATACACTATCTGTTATTACAGTATTTTTGAGTATGTGATTTTATTTTTAATTTTTACTTGTAATTTGTACAAGTAAAAGAAAGAGAGACAGAGTAACGTCCTTGGATAGGAGTTATCAAAGGCTTGTTCAGGCAGAAGTGAATAAACAGATGAAGAAGACATTACAACAGGAGGTTAAAGACGCAGACGAGCAGGAAAGGATAAGGGAAATATTACAGCAATAGCAACAACAAAAGAAAGTGCAGGCTTAATTAGTGACACCAGTAGTAACACCTGTTAAAATAGTTACAACCACTTTAATCCCAACTCCATCAGTTCCAACCGCAACAGCAATAACAACAACATTAACAACATCAACAAAAAGACAATAACAGCAACTGTAACAACAACTTCAGTAATAACAACAATGGCAACAACTACAGGACCTACCACGGTTACAACTGCAAGTGCAACAATGCCAACAACACCATTACCAATTACAATTGCTTTGGGAACAACTGGAGTGTCCCCAGTGGCACTAATAGTAATTGATATAACACCAGGTGCTTCCAGAAAGACACATTTGGCAGGGGCAATTGAAAAAAAAACACTTAAAGATACAATGGGACCAAAGACCTAATTTTAAATAATGTGTGACATGTTAAAGACAATGGAGACAATGATCAAAGTAGGGCTGGCAGATACTGAAAAGCACAGAAACAAAATGACAGACAAATCTGATAAAAATTTTGATGAATTAAAAAAAGGGAAAAGACCAATTAAAAATATAACAGGAGCAAATTTTAAAAAGATCAAGAGGATGTTAAGGACGATGTAAGAAAGATGAAAAAGAAACATAAGGAGAGTGATATTAAGGTATCAACTTTAAAAAATGGGTTGAAATGCTTGAAGAACAACAGAGACGTGCAAATATTGTGATTCACAATGTCCTGGAGAGAAATCCTGACAAGTTAAGAGACAGGATAGTCGATTGGATGAGTAATTTAGAGATGGGATACAAGCTACCATCAGAAGACCTTGTAAGTGTCTTTCGTCTAGTAGAAAGGAGGGGAAGAACCAGTCCTAGAAATGTGCTGGTTAAATTTGCCTGCTTGGCATACAAGATGAGATTGATGTCCCATATCAGACAATCCAGTTCAACCGCCCTGAAGATTGATGGAGCCAATATATAAATCTATAATGATATTCCAGTCAAAGAAAGAATTTGGATACAAAAGATGAAACCTGTAACCAAGTGGATGAGGGATGAGGGTGTTATTACAATTGGAAATCTCAAAAACAGATGACTTTTTGGTATTTGGAAAGAAGATTCCATGTACAAGAGGAGGCTTATGTATTGGACATTTTAGTTGATGCAAAATTACTTGAAAATGGAACTAAAGAGTAGGAATGATCTAAAAGATGCTCTGATTCTTTCCGGAGGCCTGCACTTTGGAAGAAATAATGATGATGACAATAAGGAGCCAAAGGGAGCTGAAGGAGGTGTTTAGAAGAAAGAAAATTTTCTTAATGCAGCCAAGGGATTCGTCCACGCACGGGTTCCCAGATGGAGTGCCTACCCCCTCCCCTCTTTGAATTTTGAAGGCCTCTTTTTCAGGGGAAAAGTGGGGAGGTTGAAATTTTTTAATGTTTATTCTTTTAGATCTATTTTATTTTATTTTTGTTATTTTGAAGTACACGTTTAAGGGGATAATGGGTTTAATTTTCAACATGTTCACACCAAAATGGAATGTGGATGTCACATTAATAAGAAAGTTGTAGATAAAGAATGTAAGATGTGAAGATATTGACTTGGAATGTAAAAGGTACCGGCTGCTAGGTGAAAAGGAGAAGAATAGAAGTTGCTCTTCGAAAAGAAATATATATATATATATATATATATATATATATATATATATATATATATATATATATATATATATATATATATATATATATATATATATATATATATATATATATATATATATATATATATATATATATATATACATACATACATACATACATACATACACACACACACACACACACACACACACACTTACAGGAAACCCATCAGAAATCTGCAGAAGTGAACAAGATTATTTTAGGTTGGACTAAGATTTTTGAAAAGGCATATGGTTCATCTAAATCCAGAGGGGTAGCAACCTTCATTTTGAACAGGATGGGTTTCACAATAACAAAGAGTATATCTGATACCGAGGGGAGATATTTGATAATTAATGGAAGAACTGATGATGAGCAGATAATGTTAGTAAACATGTATGCCCCAAATGAAAACCAAGAAAATTTTCTTGATAAAGTTTATGGTATTCTAGCTGTGGAAAGTTCTGCAAAATTGGCTGTAGGTGGGGATTTTAATTTGATAAGGTCAACAATTGATTGTACAAACCCCACTAGATGTGGTAAAATGATGAAGACACAGACAATAGATAGATGGATGCTGTCACTGGGACTTAAAGATACATGGAGGGAATTGCGAGGATCTGAAAGGACTTATACTTTTTTCTCAGGTGCATAATACATATTCAAGAATAGATTATATATTTGTGTCAGACAATCTAATGAGAAATTTAGAAGAGATTGAAGTGGGGGGGTTTAAAATAATCTGATCATGCAAAAGTAGAACTGAATTTAAGATTGGAAGGAGAAAAGAAGATGAGAAAGCTTTGGAGATATGACACTAATTTATATAAAGACCCAAAGAGTAAGGAACGGATTGTTTGAAATTGAGCGGAAAGATGGAAGTTGAACGATAATGGTGAAGTAACTTACAATGTAGTCTGGGACACTATTAAAGCAATTCTTAGAGGTGAGAGTATCAAAATATCTAATTTTAAGTATATACAGTTTAAGGCAAAACAGGAAGAAATGGAGAAGGAATTTAAAAACTTACAAGAGGAAAATGTGAGGATGAGGAATAAGAAAATATTCAAAACAATGTAGAAATTGAAAAAGGAAATGGTAGGTAAAGATATTGAAAAGGTAAAAAGAAATGTAATTTATTTAAAGAGGGAATATTTTGAATATAGTAACAAAAATTCAAAGTTTTTGGCAAGAGCAGCTAAGGAAAAAAAGAGAGAAAAGGGAGATTGGTACTTTTGTATCAAAGGAAGGTGTTAGATGCCATAAAATTAAGGATAAAGGATAGTAAAGGTGTTCTATCAGGAGTTATATTCCAAAAAAGAGATAAATGTGGAGAAATTAAGAGACTATCTTGAGAAATATATAAATCAAAGGTTGTTGCAGGAACATAAGGATAAAATGGAAGATTTAATTTCCGAAAAAGAGATAAAAGAGGTTATTTCTAATTTAAAATTGAATAAATCTCCAGGTGAGGATGGACTTTCCTCTGAGTTTTATAAGGAATTTGAAGACATAGTTACTCAAAGATTTAAAAAGTTGTTTAACTTCATATTGGACGATGGTCCAATCCCAATCTCATAGACTAGATCCATAATTGTTCTGATACCTAAACCTGGGAAAGATCCAGAAAGGGTTGAGTCCTTTAGGCCAATATCTTTAATAAATCAAGATGTGAAAATTTTCACAACCATACTAGCAAATAGGTTAAATAGTTTTATGGGAAGTTATATAAATAAAGATCAAGCAGGCTTTTTAAAGGGTAGACATATGGGGACTTAACGAAAAGGGTAATGGACCTGCTAGATATTGCCATAAACAGGAAAGAGAAGATAGGAATGCTTTCACGTGACATTTTTAAGGCATATGATTCCCTTAAATGGATGACTCTAAAAGAGATAATCTCCTCTTTTGGTTTTGGGACAAAATTTAGGAATGTTATAGAACAATTATACCAGCAAGGATCGGCAAAGGTTAGAATAAATGATGTGTATACTGAAAATATCAAACTAGAAGCAGGAACAAGGCAGGGATGTCTGATATCTTTAATAAATCAAGATGTGAAAATTTTCACAACCAATTTTATTTATAATGTCTATGGAATTGCTAGCAGAGGTTATTAGAAGAGATAACAATATAAAAGGATTAGTAGGTAATAAAATAAGTCTATATGCGGATGACACCTTGCTCATTATGATATCAGGGATGTAGGGGGAGGAAAATGCCTCACAAAGGCTCCGTTGGGCACCCAGAATATTTCTCTTGGGAACACCCGGCAGGGCAGACCTTCGATCCAGCGTCCTGCTTGCCTTAATGAGCACTCCTCTCCCTAGCCCGATTCACTGGGGTCAGGGACAGAGTAGCCTTCTGCATATGGCAGGTAATATTAATCACTTGGCAGAAGCTAGGCTTCTTAGAGCTGAGGTCTATGACACACAGCTTATGATTTGCTACTCCTCCTCCCCTTAACAGACAGAGCAATCCCTCTCACCGACTTCTGGAAGGCTTCCGGTGTTGAAGTGATGAGGACAATTGGAGCCACTTCTGCTCTGCTGGGTTTCCTTCTCCTCCTTTACAAAGGCATGCAAAACACGATTGGCTTTTAAAGATTTATTGAAGGAAACACAATACTGGATACAGATCTCAAATTAATCTACACTACATAAAACACAAGCTAATAAAACAAATAAATGAAATAAAATCTTGCTAGCTCCCTAGCAGGTTCAAGCTTACTGGTTTGGGGCGGTTCTGCCCCTAATGGCTGAGTTTCAGCCCTGAAGAGTCATATTGAGGAGCTGTCGGACAAGGGCTCCCGCTGAAATCACGATTATGGTGTTGAGAGACAAGGGTTTCACCCTTGCTCCAGAAGTGCTCTCTGAGTGCTCAGAGTGGGCTCCTTTTATTGAGAAAAGGTGCTTTGGAATGTGGTGATCTAATGGGAAAGCACCTGTGTTCCCATGAAAAATAGGACATGCTGTCCTTGGACAGTTTGGCATGTGGCCCCTTTGCATCCCTGGGAAAGTTCCATTCTGCAGGTGTCCTGGCAATTATAATTTGATTGACAGGAGAGGAGACATCATCTCCCTCATGGTGTGGTCAGTTGACCTAGCTGTCAATCAGTTCCCTCATGGGACTGCAGGTGTTTCTTCCATTTTGGCGCCACACTTTCATTGCAGGTGCACCCCCCAAAGAAAGACTCAGACACCGGTATATGGATAAAGGCATCGGGCCACTTTTATTGAATAATGCCCTAGTCCGAATTATAACTTTCAATTGGTGTAATCATCCAATTGTAATTCTTTAAGGCAAGCAGGTCGCAGTAACACTGGTAAGGTTCCTCCCAAAATGCCAATGGCAATTGGCTACATGTAACTATTTGTATCAATTTGTTTGTTGACACAAACAAATTGTTGACCGGAGTCAATAAACTATCTACTGACCCCACCCTATGATGTGTATCCGTTAAATATCAAGGTGATGCAGGCTATGAAGCTCCTGCCATCACCCCTTGCCTGGTTCGCCCTTGACCGACCGAACCTCTTTCCCCTGTACCTGTCTACGTGTTGGCCAGTCAATTGCGAACCTACCGGATACCTATAGGTCATAAATTTTTACCTTACCAGTGCTACCTGCCCAAAGTGACCAAAGTCAACTTACCTCTTTTCTCAAACACTAGCAACAGTGTGGGATGGGCAAAAAAGCGAGAACCAAAGAGCCAATTGTAGGTTCAAGCCAAAAATTCCCACCCGGCCCCGAAGCGACCAAAATTTCACACTGTTCACTAGGGAGGGGGTGGAGGGAAAACTTCTCTGCTCCGTCGCATTCTAAAATAGCAGCTCGGCTGCCTCATGGCCACCCCTTTTATAGAGGAGTGGCCACGCCCCCTAACTACCCGGATGTCCGAGTCCAGGTGGGGGGGGCCCGCAAAGAGTGCAGTGGCCATTTTGGCACCACACTTTCATTGCAGGTGCACCCCCCCAAAGAAAGACTCAGACACCGGTATATGGATAAAGGCATCGGGCCACTTTTATTGAATAATGCCCTAGTCCGAATTATAACTTTCAATTGGTGTAATCATCCTATTGTAATTCTTTAAGGCAAGCAGGCCACAGTAACACTGGTAAGGTTCTTCCCAAAATGCCAATGGCAATTGGCTACATGTAACTATTTGTATCAATTTGTTTGTTGACACAAACAAATTGTTGACCAGAGTCAATAAACTATCTACTGACCCCACCCTATGACGTGTATCCGTTAAATATCAAGGTGATGCAGGCTGTGAAGCTCCTGCCATCACCCCTTGCCTGGTTCGCCCTTGACCGGCCAAACCTCTTTCCCCTGTACCTGTCTACGTGTTGGCCAGTCAATTGCGAACCTACGGATACCTATGGGTCATAAATCTTTACCTTACCAGTGCTACCCGCCACAAGGGGAGGCATCCATGATGACTCACTGCCCACCCACCCCCCGACTGTCAGCTCGGTCACCAGACCTGCTTGCACCTCATCAAGAAAGAGGTACATACCTCTAGCCGACAGGTGGACCCCATATCCTGCCTACAGGTCAAAATTTCTGTAAGCCTATCCTCAGATATCTAATGGCTATCCCCCAAGCCATTTTCAGCAAGGAGCCGGGCAACAGCCCTGTCCACTGACCGCCGGGACAGTCCGAACTGCGGAGATCCATGTCTCCTCTAAATTGGTGTCTCGGCATGATGTTAGACCATAGCGACCATGTGTAAGCCATAAATGATATAAAACACCAGGTCACTGCACCTCGACAGTTTAAGGAAAGGTCAGTGATCCGTGTGAGATCATTGCCGCCGAGGTGCAGAATAAGAACATCAGGTGGTCCAGCATCCCTGATGGACATCAGGAATGGCAACAGTTCCCGCCCTTTCATGTCGCACATACATACCACCGCATACGTGTGGATGCACACAGCCTGAGCTGGGGTCCACACTCTGTCACCGCAGCATATACTGCTGCCCAGTGTACATAGCTGCGGCCCACCAGCCCCACTGCCACCGGTGTGCGGAGACACACAGGATCTGTAAAAGAGGAGAAGGGGTTAAGGACATAACTAGGTACTCATACAGTGAGGGGACGTACATATAGAAAAAAATACACGCACACCCCCACGTGCCCACCTATATCCGCCTCTGAGTACCCCAAACGCAGCCGAGGTTAATGCGATGCCTATTCTAAGTAAATGGGTGCCATAATGGGCCCCACACTGGGATGTGCGGTACCGGTCACCCTTCGGAACTTAAATTGGTTCTTGTAGACCCATCCTTGTGGCAGAAAAACAGGCTAGGGCATGCAGCAGGCACTGCCAATCGCATGTAGGGCACCAACTGGAACGATGTCAGCAAATGTACGTCATGGCAGTATACACCACTGCCCACTCCATGCTGATCGGCCTTTGAGAGACGAATCCCCAACTGAGCCCACTCCTGTTTGATATAGACATCTTCGAGTTCCAGTGCCCTGCAAAACACGTCCCCTTCTGACCATGGGACCAACTCGCTGAGTCGTCGAGCTCCAGAAAAAGGCTACATCGGTAGCTGCAAGAAAAGAGATTCCTCCTACCTACTGTGATATATATGCCAACCTCGTGCAAGGTGGGTCAGAATATCTGTGAGAATAGGGCGACGTGTGTCAGGCGGCAGCCACGTACACGTGTCCACCCCCCTAATACATGGCTTATTCAGAAGACCCTCACATAGTCAGAAAAGCCCTGTGCTTTGGCCATGAGTATCAATGCTCAAAGCCTGGTGGCTATGGTGCATGGAGCCAACCCCAGATCATAGGGTAGACTATACAATCTAAAACCCAGTCGACCAATGTCGGCCATATTTTGGGCAATTGCCTTTACCAACAAAAAGGCTCTAAAGTGAAGGATTGGATGCCGATGCGGGGTGCGCGTGCGAGTTACCAATAGATGCAATTCGCCCGGTTCACGTCTCCTTGCCAAATGACCATACCGCAGCCAGGAGTGGAGAGGGTAGCTCACAAGCGTCCGGAGCCCGGCCGGGAACCGGGCGATCTGCAGGCGGGGGAAAGGATAAGCAATATCGTTATAAATGACTGGCACATGTTTAGCCCAAAGAAGCGCCTTAAAGCGCATGAACCCCAGAACAATATGCAAGCTGAGGCCATGACTCAGGTGATTTAGACGTTCGGGCATTGACAATGTGCACCGCCGCAGCATTACCACACCAAAAGTGAAGCACAGAATCAGGCCGCCTGTCCCCCAGAGCATAAAGGTTACCCAGAATTGAGAAGATATGTTAGAAACATAAGATCGTGTAAGCGATCCGTGCCCTGACATCCCCGGGGCCCATGATCATAGACCCCTGTCCTTAATTAAATCCCCCCACCCGGGGAGCCGGAGGCATCCGACTGTACTTCTGGGGCTGACCAGAAGCTCAGACCTCCCGATGCAATAGCACTGCACCATTGGAACGGCCAAATGAGGACAGGCCCTCATACATCCTGCCATGGATGCCGAATAGGCCGGCAACCAATCGGCCCCATAGGGGGGTGGGGGTGGAGGCAGGGTGCAGCGACGGGGCAACTCCTTGACCCTGTCGTCCTACCCCTGATCCCCTAATCAGTATGTTCACAATGCAGGAAGGAGAAAACGTGAATATATTCCCCAGACCACAGTGCCCAGCTAATGGCCTAGTACAAGTGGGCACCCAGGGGCATAGAGCAAGCGGCCGACAGCAGAACCACCGTTGGCACTGATTGTAGTGGATAAACACATAACCGGCCCTGCGGGCCCAGGAGAAGTAAATAAAAGCATAGGGGCGGTAACCCCATTAAGAACCAGAGTGTAATTGTCCTGCTGCAACTATGGCCACTACACACACACCCCAGCGTGACAAGCTAGTGTCAGAGGTGTGCTAACTTGACCAGGATACTCACTCGGTGCACCCCCATGAGCCGCCCCCACTGGGGATTCCGGCCCGTGGTGGGTGTCGGAGTCCGCGCTGTCCCTCTCGCTCCGTGTTCCCGTGTGTCCCAGGCCGGATGGGGAGCCGCTAGGCACCAGCCTACGCTGGCCTGAAGGCCTCCGGCAGCTCAACCCTGTTGGTGGCCCACTGCGCAGCCATGGCCAGCACATGGGCCGGAACTGCCAAGTTGGTGCGCCCACCATCCAAGGTGGCGGAGCCATGACCATAGATGCCTCATTGCTGAAGTGGAGGCAAGGAAGCATCCGCAAC
Organism: Bradypodion pumilum; assembly: GCA_035047305.1. Taxonomy (NCBI): domain Eukaryota; kingdom Metazoa; phylum Chordata; class Lepidosauria; order Squamata; family Chamaeleonidae; genus Bradypodion; species Bradypodion pumilum. Next base: position 11,938,696 of record JAWDJD010000009.1, on the reverse strand, counting down.
ACCTAGCCCACCAAGGCGAGGTGGGCCGGATGAGCTGGATGGCCCCACCGGGTAATTGATACGGGGTAACCCATGGTAATCCCCGGCCATAATAGTGGCATGCCTATCAATACAGCCCATGAGGGGCCGGAACGACGGCGGGGCGGAAACCCACACCGTGCTAAAGTGGGTTGCTACGCCCATTCAGAGCCAATAAGCAGCGGGGGTAAGAACCCCAGCGGGGCAGGCCTGTGCCACCCCCCACCCGAGCCCCCAGCCTGGGCTCGTGATACCTGCGGGGTTGCCATCCGAGCCCTCCGGCCCGGTGAAACTCCCGCAAAATAAAGGGGTGGGCAGAGCCCACCACATTGAAGCATCCCGTTCTGCAGTGCTCGGAATCAAACCGCTGACTTTCAGCCTCTCAGTCAGCCTCTTAGCCACCTGCGCCACTGCATTCCGGAGCAAAATCAAGCCTCTTGCAAAGAGGCAAGCAAAGTTCTATGAAGGGGTAGGGAAAGCCCTTCCCCTTGGCCGCGGCTTGACCACCGGAGCCACGCGCTTGGGAGCCATGGCTCCTGAAGAAGCTGCCTCCTGATGGATCCCTGGCCAGGGATCACTTCCTGTGCCCTGAGTACCGCAGTAGCCAAGAGGAAAAGAACTCCGTCCGAAGGAAAAGGTACGAAGGGCAAAGAGAGTGAGGAATGCGGCGGAGAAAACTTCTCCGCTCCGTCGCATTCTAAAATGGCAGCTTGGCTGCCTCATGGCCACCCCTTTTATAGAGGAGTGGCCACGCCGCCTAACTACCCAGATGTCCGAGTCCAGGGGGGCGCAAAGAGCGCGGCAGCCATTTTGGCGCCACGCTTTCATTCTTGCTTATTTGTTAGCCCTCAGTTTTTTAAAGCACTGTGATGTTTTAAATCTATTTGTGATGATTATAATATGATAAAATGTAATCATTCAGTGTCAATTACACTGTGGAGGGGCGCTGACTTCAAAAGTGATTTACTAACTTTAATTAAACAGATTTCCTGCTAATTTTTGGATGATAGCCCTCCAATTACAGAGGGCATCTGTTATAATGAGAGCATTGGCAAATGTCTATTTGCTTTAAAGACAAGATACACATACAATTAAGCTTGTATTTTATTTCAATATATTTGGGATAATGATGTGTTACATGATGTGTTACACTTAAAGCAGTTTGGTGATGAAGCTCAGAAACACCAGGAAGAAAAAATAAACAGGTAACTGCATTAAGAGGATGTTAAAGCCCATTATTTTCATTGCTGTTGTGTGTATTTTTAAGTCAGAAAGGAAAGCTGACACAGAGAGCCCCCAAAATAGGCTTTTTAAAATAGCAGCGTCCACATTGTAAATATACATTTGAATCCATTAATTCCATATTCATCCACATTCTACTAAAATTAGAAATTATGAACAAATATCAAACTATTTCTACCTGTTTATGGCTGTTTATGGAATGATGTTTACCTTCTCACCAAAGTTGTACCCACCAAACACCCTCTACTAGAAAGCAAGTTTTGGTAATTAGTAGCAGGCTGCCCCAAAGACAAGAGTGGTTGAATCCTTTTAATTTTGCAAAACCGATCTACTTGCAATTTCTTGCTTTCAAACTGCTAGGTTTGCAGGACCTGGGAGCTCACTGTGTCCTGCAGCACTCAGGTCTCAAACTGCTGACCTGCTGACCTTCAAGTCATCAATTTCATCATCTTAACCACTAAGCCACCACAGTCTTTAGTATGCACAATAAGCTCTTTTTGTCATGTTTTTAAAACTGTCCAAATTATATGACGAAAACTTTCTTTCTTCCTAAACAGCCAATTTTCCAATTTCTAATTACCATGGATATGAGCATTAACTAGGCTCTATAAATGGTTCTTTCATAAGCATGCAACATGGATTTTTCCAGTGGCTGCTGACAGTTACGGAAGAGGTGGGTGGGAAGATAAATCCATTCAATAGTGAGTCATTTCAGCTCATAGAAAGGGCAGACTACTTGACACCTTCACAAAGATACACTGTGGAGGGGGGACCTACTATCCTATTAAGTAGGAGGAATGCACCAATAGCAAGCTGAAAATGTTAGCTTGTAAAGATGAGTCAGAAGCATATAATGAAATTTTGTGCCTTCCCTAATTGTTTCAATATATAATGTATAAACGTTTTATCACAGCACAGGCTCTGCCTCTCTACTTCTGTGTGTGTGTGTGTGACTGGATGTGTAAGGGGGAAGAAATATGTGTCATTTGGTACCTTTTTCCATTTTCCAAGTTTTGATTCTATCCTGCCAGCTGGTACTTCACTTGTTTCCGATTAACTCACAGTAACTTTCCCTGATTTACAGCCAAACACTCTCAACTAAAAAACAATTTTTGGTAATTAGTAGCAGGATGCCTCAAAGACAAGAGTGGTTGAATCCTTTTAATTTTGCAAAGTTGATTTTATTCACCTGCCTTTACTCTCCAAATAAACTTCAGTAATGTTAATGGTAGCCAAGCCATTTGCAATTACCAGGATTGCAATACTGGGAAGGGAGGAGAGCAGAAGGAATTAGTTTCACACTAGATCTCCTCCCCCTCCTGGTACTTACCAGCTTTTATTGAGGTAATTTAGTTGAAGGGCACTCAGGTTTTTCAAGGGATTAGCAATTAATGAAATCAGCTCTTGCCTGGGTATTCTGAATTGGCCACTCTTCTTTCCTTTGGCAGGTTATGTGGCATTAGATGGGGCCAGCCTGCATAGTCAAATCTACTCCTACAGATTTCTGCGCAAAACAGTTAATGGACATAAATCAGACATCAAGAATGAAAGTTTCAAACTACTTCAATCTACCTGGACACTCTGCACAGGATTTGAAAGTTGCCATTCTAGAGCAGAGGAATTATAAGACTAGAATCCAGAGAGAAACAGTAGAGATTAAACATGTGCATATGCTGGACTTCCATCTAAGGGGTTTAAATATTAGTCAAGGGTTTCTGGTACATTATCAAATTTGATGCACCACAATTAACAAGTTTTAATATGTTGCAATTTTGCCTGGGTTACTCAAACTACAGTATTGTCAATTCAGTGGTACCTCATACAATGCGAGCGCGGCGCCAAAATGGCCGCCGCGCCCTTTGCGCCCCCCCCCCACAGGACAGAGAATCCGGGTAGTTAGGTGCGTGGCCAGCTCCCTTATAAAAGGGGTGGCCACGAGGCAGCCGCGCTGCCATTTTGCCTCAGCGACGGAGCGGAGAAGTTTTTTCCCTGCGCCTCCGTCGCTCGTTGGTATTGCCGGGAAGCCTTTTGGGTCGATTTTGCTTAGCTAGCTTCCCTTTTTGCTCGAGATGCCTTCCAAAAAGAAGGCTGCTGCGAATTCAGCTCGGGCTGTTAGGAGGCGCAACCCAGGTCGGAGGACCGTGGTGCCGCCTCCTCAACAGCCACCTTTGCCATCCCCGGCCGGGGCTAGTGGCTTGGAGTCTATCGCACCTTGGCCCGTTCAGAGTGCGGGCGCGGAGGGCGCTCAGGCCCGCGGCCCGCGAGCGGTGGACACCGCTCCTCCTTCCGCCCAACCCGTTGGGCCGACTACTTCTGGGCCGCAGCCTCTCCCGGGGCCCTCTAGCCTCGGGGGGTGGCCCGGTGCCCTGCCTTGGCAGGTTTCCTCACCAGCCCTACCGGGCTTTGGCCCTGGCCAATGGCCATATCTGGGCCATGGGGTGCAGGGAACTGTCCCCATGCAAGGATCAGGTGGGCCGGCCGGCTCTTTGCCCATGGTTACTGTGGACACCTTACTGGCCCGTATTGCGGCCTTAGAGGAGTCTTTGGCTCGTGCCAGTCAGGCAGGTGCCCCTTTCGGGGTACCTTTGGAGGCGCTATCGGCAGCAGGACAACGGCCGGCGGGGAGGGTTGAGCTGCTGCAGGCGGGTGGCGCGGCTCCGGCCACTGCCTCGCAGCTCCCCAGCCAGCAACCTGGCGCGGGTCAAGCCCCGGTGATGAGCTCTACATCGGTCGTGAGCTCCGACGCCCCCAGCGGGCCGGAACCCCCATTGGGGGCGGCCCGCGGGGGTGCAGCATGTGAGTATATGGTCCAAACGAGTACATCCACACACATTCCCAATATAGGGGGGACCTTTCAGTGGCCTTGGCCTCGCGCGGGTGGTGCGGGGGCTACGCCGCTGGCGACCCACCCGGCGACAACTACTGCCACCATGCCCGCTGGGGTGGGCATTGGTTCTTACACTGCTGGGAACGTACTTGGGGTGGCAGGGTTAACTCATGTCCCTTTGGGTAGGCCAGCTATCCCCTTTTCGGCTTTGCCGACAGCAGGGTATTCCCTGCCATTGGGTGATCACTTGGCGCAGGCTACCAGAGAAAAGATATGGCGAGGGGAGTACGTGGATATCTTCTCACTCCTGAACAGGGAGCCCACTAAGGAAGAAAGGGAGGGTCAGGATGAGAAGGACAAGGAGCAGGCACGCCGCCGTAAGCCGCCGCGTACCTGGGCTAACTGGCTCCCCGCTTATTTGATATACATGGCGGTGTATTTGAGGGCGCGGCCGGATCTAGCTATTCCCATGGTCCAATATTTGGACAACATATACAGGGCAATGGTAGATTTCCCGGGCCCCTCATGGCTAGCATATGATGAGGAATTCCGTATGAGGATTCCCCTGCACCCCGAGATGAGATGGGATGAGCCGTGCCAGAGACTGTGGCTCTTGTATATGACGCCCACACGTCCTGCCCCGGGGGATAGATACCATTGTGGGCATGCGGTCCAGCGAGCAGCTCCAGCGCAGGTTACCCGCCAAATGGCGGGGCAGGGGGTTCCAGCCCGCCTGCTGTGCTGGACTTTCTCGTCCAATGGTTCCTGCAGTCGGAAGAACTGCAGATATAAGCACGAGTGTCCCACATGTTCTGGTCCCCATGCAGCCTCTGCTTGTCCCAAGCCTGGGGGGGTGCGAGGCAGAGGGAAGGGTGGACAGTGGGCTGGCAAGCCTGCCACGGATGGAACTAGTTCTCCGAAAGGCCCCCTCCCCAATTAAGGTGGACATGCTGGAGCGCTGGCTCGCATCGTACCCAAGGGGAGAGGACAGGGAGTACCTTCTCCAAGGTTTTAAGCAGGGATTTCGTATCCCTTTTATGGGTGATAGATCCCCTCAGGATGCTCCCAACCTTTTATCCCTCAGAGGAAGGGAGGAGGTAGCCGAGGCCAGCATTAAAAAGGAGTTAGACGCGGGCAGGGTCGCCGGACCTTTTCCCGTACCCCCTTTTCCCAACCTGAAGGTTTCACCATTGGGTTTGGTTCCTAAAAAGTCCCTAGGTGAGTTTCGCCTTATTCATCATTTGTCCTACCCAGCCGGCCGATCGGTTAACGATGCGATACCTGATGACCTTTGTTCGGTCAGGTATACATCGTTCGACCATGCGATGCGCATGGTGCGCTCGTGTGGCCCGGGTGCCTTGCTGGCCAAGTGCGACATTAAGTCAGCTTTTCGCCTCTTGCCGGTGCACCCGGGCGACTTTGAATTGCTGGGTTTTAAATTTAAAGGGGAGTATTATTTTGATAAGGCCATGCCTTTTGGCTGCTCCATATCGTGCTCGGCTTTCGAGCGTTTTAGTACCTTCCTGGAGTGGGCTTTCGTCCGCAGGTCAGGGTCCCGGTCTGTAGCCCATTACCTGGATGACTTTTTATTCGGGGGTGAACGGGGCTGGGATACGTGTGCACGTCTCCTCAATACATTTCAGACGCTAATGCAGGAACTGGGTGTCCCTTTAGCGCCCGAAAAGACCGAGGGCCCGTCGACCAAACTAGTGTTCCTGGGGGTTGAGATTGATACAGTACTACAGGCTTCTAGGTTACCGGGTGATAAGGTGTCTAGGATAGTGACCCTTATCTCGGAATTGCTGGCCAAGCGTAAGGCATCCCTGAGGGAACTGCAGGTGCTACATGGGCACCTCAATTTTGCCTGCAGGGTGGTCGCACCGGGCAGGGCTTTTGCCCGGCGCTTGTGCGACGCCATGGCAGGGTTATCCAGGCCCCACCACAGAGTCAGGCTTACCCGGGGTATCAGGGCGGACATGTTTGTCTGGTTGCAATTCCTGAGGGAGTTTAATGGGGTCTCATTTTGGAGGTCTGACCTCCTGGCATCTCCCAATTTCCAGATACAGTCTGATGCCTCAGGATCCCTGGGTTATGGGATGTACTTCAATGGGAAGTGGGCCTATGGTGGGTGGCCACCGGCATGGGCAGGCACAGGTCGCCTGCGGGATCTCACATACCTGGAATTTTTTCCCATTCTGGGGGCTTTGATGCTATGGGGCGAACAGTGGGCTAATTCGGTGGTGCATTTCTGGTGCGACAATGCTGCCGTGGTGCACATTGTCAATGCACAGACTTCTAAATCGCCCAGGGTCATGGATCTAGTGCGCCATTTTGTGCTGCGCTGCCTGCGCCTCAACGTCTTGTTCAGGGCCAGGCATGTCCCAGGGGTTAATAATGATATTGCTGACGCTTTGTCCCGCCTGCAGATCTCCCGGTTCCGCGCCTTGGCCCCGGATGCGGAGGAATTTCCCTCGCCACTCCCGGACGAGATGTGGACTATTGGCAAGGAGAGGTGAACCGGGCGATTGGCCTGTCACTAGCGCCACGCACGCGTAAGGCGTATCAACAAGCATTCAATTTGTATAAGGCTTTTGCTACTCGATTTCAATGGCCAGAGACCTGGCCCATCCCGGTGGACCATGTTCTGCGGTTCATGGTTCACCTGCATGCACAGGGCCTTGCACCTCGCACCATAGCATCCAAGCTCTCGGCGTTGGCTTTTATGGCCAAAGTAGGGGGTCATGTGGATACCACCTCTGACTTCCGTGTGAGACACGTTTTGGAGGGGTGGGTGCGCGAGCGCGGGCGTTGCCCGGATGACCGGCACCCTATTTCCCCAGGGGTTCTTACCCAGTTGGCCCGGGGCTGGCCAGGCCTCTGTTTTGATCATTATGAGGCAGCCCTTTTTCATGCAGCCACAACGGTGGCATTTTTTGGAGCGCTCCGCATCAGCGAACTCGTGATGCTGTCTAAGGCGGATGCAAGTGGTAGGGCACTGGAACTCGGAGATGTATATGTTGCCAAAGACTGGGCCCAGTTGAGGATTCGCTCCTCCAAAACAGATCAGCATGGCGTAGGCAGTGGAGTAAGACTGCTACGGTGTTCTTTGGCAGACATCTGTCCGGTTGGTGCCCTACAGGAATACCTGGCACTGCGTGGCTGGCACCATGGCCCATTTTTCTGTCACCAAGATGGGTCTCCCCTTACTAAATTTCAGTTTTGGAAGGTGACAGCCAGAGCCCTCACCAGGGTGGGACTACCAGGTGCCCGTTATGGCACACATTCGTTCCGTATTGGCGCAGCCTCTACAGCAGCTGCTTTTGGGTACTCTGGGGCTGACATACGCAGCATGGGGAGGTGGGGCTCACAATGTTTTCAGTTTTATGTGCGCCCACTCCCGCCATGAGTACCAATCCAGTCACCTTACCTTCCTTTTTCTCAATTTTCTTACAGACCCTGGGTGTCGTATTACACCGGTGACAGTATGGCTGGTGGGCCACAGCTATGTGCTCAGGGCAGCGCGTTACGCTGCGGCGACAGAGTGGGGACCCCGACTGGGACTGGGTGACCACGCCAGTCTCTCATGGCACGGTAAGCCTGGGATGTTATGGCGGGAGCTGCGGCCTTTCCTTTTTTCTGGCCTGGGGGCTGACCCGCCTGACATTCTAATCATCCACTTGGGGGGCAATGATTTGGGCCAGGTCACCGGCTTATCGCTCAAGCATGCGATTTGCGAGGACCTCACCTACTTGCATTATGTCTGGCCTGCCACAGCCCTGGTTTGGTCGGACATTGTTCCGCGCCACTCTTACAGAGGGGGCGTTAACCTCCTGGCCCTTGACCGAGCTAGGCGCGCGGTCAATAAGGCAGTGGCGCGGTTTCTCACCACCAGGGCTTGGGGACGGGTTAGTCATCACCCCGATATTAGTCTACAAAATTGTGACTTGTATGCAGGGGATGGGGTCCATCTGTCGCGAGGAGGTATGGACCTCCTGTTGGGTGACTGGCGAGCAGGCCTGTTGACCGAGCTGACGGTCTGGGGGGGGGCGTCAGGTCTTCTGTGAAGCCCCTCCGTGTGGCGGGTAGCACTGGTAAGGTAAACAGTATGACCCACAAGTATCCGGCAGGTTCGCAATTGACTGGACAACACTAGACAGGAATAAAGTAGTTAAACATTGTCCGGTCAACGACGAATCAGGCGATGGGGTGATGATGATTGCTAACCAGCATGCATCACCCCTGTGATTTCACGGATACGCGTCAGAGGGTGGGGTCATGAGTTAGTTATTGACTACGGTCAACAATTTGTTTGTTGTTAACAAACAAATTGATACAATTTGATACATTGTAACCAATTGCCGTTGGCAATTTTGGGGTGGTACCTTACCAGTGTTACTTCGGCCTGCTTGCCTTAGGAATTATGATTGGTCGTTTTACCAATACAAATTTATAATTCGGACTAGGGCATTGAATCAATAAATGTGGCCCTTTGCTGTTATCCACTTTCAATGTTGTCTGTGTCCGTTATTGGGGGGGTGCGCCTGCAATGCGAGCGCGGCGCCAAAATGGCCGCCGCGCCCTTTGCGGGCCCCCCCCCCCACAGGACAGAGAATCCGGGTAGTTAGGGGCGTGGCCAGCTCCCTTATAAAAGGGGTGGCCACGAGGCAGCCGCGCTGCCATTTTGCCTCAGCGACGGAGCGGAGAAGTTTTTTCCCCTCCACCCCCTCCCTAGTTAACAGTGTGATTATGGTCGCTTCGGGGCCGGGTGGGAATTTTTGGTTGGGACCCATATTGGCTTCGGGTCCTGGCTTTTTTGCCCACCCCACACTGTTGCTATGGTTTGATATAGGGGTCTTTCTTCGTTCCTACTGTTGACTTTGGTCACATGGGCGGGTAGCACTGGTAAGGTAAACAGTATGACCCACAAGTATCCGGCAGGTTCGCAATTGACTGGACAACACTAGACAGGAATAAAGTAGTTAAACGTTGTCCGGTCAACGACGAATCAGGCGATGGGGTGATGATGATTGCTAACCAGCATGCATCACCCCTGTGATTTCACGGATACGCGTCAGAGGGTGGGGTCATGAGTTAGTTATTGACTACGGTCAACAATTTGTTTGTTGTTAACAAACAAATTGATACAATTTGATACATTGTAACCAATTGCCGTTGGCAATTTTGGGGTGGTACCTTACCAGTGTTACTTCGGCCTGCTTGCCTTAGGAATTATGATTGGTCGTTTTACCAATACAAATTTATAATTCGGACTAGGGCATTGAATCAATAAATGTGGCCCTTTGCTGTTATCCACTTTCAATGTTGTCTGTGTCCGTTATTGGGGGGGTGCGCCTGCAATGATTTTAATCCATTCCATGGGGCTCGTTGTTGTACGAAACAATTGCTATACAATGCATGCATTGTATAGAGATTTTCCCTATGGGATTCATCGCACAACGATTTTTTTTCTAGGTGGTTTTTTCCATTAAAAAAATGTTGTATGATTTTCCCATAGGGAAAATTGTTATGCGGTACGCCATTCCCCCCACCCAAAGCCTAATTGTTATGCGATTTCATTGTTATATGGGGCGATTGTTGTATGAGGTCCCCCTGTATATGCAAATGCATTGGAAAATGTGTAATGCCACAATGTTTGTTTCCAACCCATCCTTTGGATGTATTGCATCAGCTTGCAATAGAAGTTTGTTTTCCAAACATCTGCAACTTCGAAGGGCCAGGCTTCACAACAAGTTTGAATAACAACTGGGGTTTTCCATTATTGCCAGCGGTAAAGAGCTAATGGAGGATCACTAAACTATGACCTCGTTTGACACAATTATTACTTCAAGCCCCATTTTTGCCTCTGTGCAAATTGAGAATTGGCAATAGAACATTGAAAGTTGTTCCAATGAAAGAAATTCCAGTATAGAGTGCATCCATATGTAACCTCATTTTCAGAAAATGCACCCCCAGTCTTTTATTTCTATCTTTCTATCCCCTTTTATTAAAGTTATTCCGTTTTATTCCTCTCAAATAAACTTATTTCACTCACTTTATTCTGCCACCTACGTTTAGGATTGATTAGGCTTATGTGTACACAAGCACCACTCTGACCATGCACCCATTCACACACGCTTGAAGGTATATACTGCAAGGGTTGACACAACAGACTTGGCCCCTTTCACTCCTAATAAATATTATTTCATTGGCAGTTATACCTGGGATGTTAGATAACTTAATAAAAATGTTTTCAAATGGAAACTGTTCTATTCAAGCTAGCATATTTCCTTTGCTCTGTATAGATTATGTCCCCCCAAAAAGACTCTAAAATATTTTAGATTTGATTTTAACATGCTCTGTTTGTATCTCAAATCAGGATCTTTTCTTGCACCTCAGCCTACCTCCTGCAAGCATCCAGGAAGGCTCAATGCCACAGGAAGCCATCACTTCACATTTTGCCCCAAGCCACCTTGATTCCTCTGTTTACTTGTTGTATTGTATTGTTTTGTTTACTCTTGCGCCTGGCATGCTCATTGTTTTTGGGACCCCTCCTGTATTCAATTGTAGATAGTGCTTGGGCTGACTAAGGATAGATTAATTGCTGGGTGGGAATGGAAATTTGCCAAGAGCCTCAAGCAATGCTCCTCCTCAGGGGAGTCTGAAGGATGCCCATCTTCGTCATTGGTCCTTTTGCATCCTGGATTCAAATCTGGACTTTTTGATTTGTGCCAAATTACAATCCTGGCGCCCATTGGGTGTCACCTGAATGATGTCACAACCTGCATTTGCTGAACTATGAACTCTGTCATTTCCAGAGCAATTGCTCTACCCATCACCTTTTGTTCTATGTAATTGACCTGTTTTGTCTCTGTATGATTGACCATTTAATGTAACTAAAGAGTCTGGTGCCGGGTTTTTGTTCACCATTGTAAATCTCTTATTTTGTAAACTTGCTAGCTAGCAGTAGAACTAGTTGAGCTCCCTTGGGTGGAGGGTATAAAAATCTCCTGATAGAAAATGTCAAGAGCGCTCTCAGCACATTTGCACGCAAGACATCGGAACCAAAAAGAGCTGCTCACTTAAGGGACTTTAATAGGCAAAAAGGTTGAGAATAGGACTTTTCCCGGCACCCGGCCAGTGATGCTTAAACCCCTTTTCAATAAACCAATTTTAATTTTTTCCTAAATTAAACGCTTCCTCGTTCTTGGGAGAAGGGCTCCACCAGTGACTTGAACCAAAGTTGTAACTGCATCCAGTAGCCATTTTTCTGGTAACACATAAATGCAAAAGAAGTTGACATCACAGTTAATGAAGCCATGCATTTAGTGACAGGATACCTCAAACCTATACAAGTTGAGAGAATATACCCACTTGTTGGTATCACTCCACCTAAGATTGAATAAGGGAGGAGCCTCACAGGACCCTGAACATTCAGGCTGTGTTAAAGGAGGGCCTCACAGGCCCCTGAGCATTCATATGCAGTCACACACACAGACAGCTAGAGACAGAGGTTTCTTGCTGAAGCCAAAGCTGGGAGTGATCTCTGGAACAAAGAGCTCTCAGCTTGTTTTATTAACCAAACAGGAAGCAGGGGTGGGGCATGTGCTGATTGGTGCAAGCCATCATATGAGATTACATAATACTGGGTTGGGCAGTGGGTGAAAGTCATGAGGAATGAGATAAGCTGGACATGAACTGAACAGGTGACCAGGGCTTGTAATAAACAGGAAATTAGGTGTGCTTCTATTTTAGATAAAGTGACTCACTACATCCTCTTCAGCTAAATCTAGGCATGGCCTCACATGTGAAGGCCACAGATCTGTAGGAAGAGAGTGAGAGAAAGTGAAAAGACCCCAACAATTGAAGGGGACGGCAGAGGATGAGGTAACTGGATAGCATCATTGATGCAATGGACATAGAAATGTGTGGGCTGCAGAGAATGGCAGAGGACAGGGGAGCTAGGCATGTGGTGGTCCATGGGGTCGCAAAGGGTCAATCTCAACTGTGCAACTGAACAACAACAACAAAAATGGTAAGGAGAGTAGCAGCGGATGCTGAAAGAACAAAGCAAGAGAATAACCTTCAGCATCATCTGAATGGATATAAGCCTCAAGTCTGCCAACTCAGATCCAGGAAGATCTTTATGGCAATAATGCAAGCGCGGCGCCAAAATGGCCGCCGCGTGCTTTGCGGGCCCCCCCATCGGACGAAGGCATCCGGGTAGTTAGGGGGCGTGGCCAGCTCCTCTATAAAAGGGGTGGCCACGAGGCAGCCGAGCTGCCATTTTGCGAAGCGACGGAGCGGAGAGGTTTTTCCCTCTTACCTTCGTCGCTTTTGCCTTGACTGGGAAGCCTTTTGGCTGCTGATTTTCTTCTTTCGGCTTCCCATAGGTTGGACTGAGATGCCTTCGAAGAAGAAGGCGGCCGCGAGCGCGGCTCGCGCGGTTCGGAGGCGCAATCCGGGTCGGAGGACCGCGGCTGCGCCTCCCCAGCAGCCGCCTTTGCCTGCACCCATCGGGACCCGTGGGATGGGGTCTATTCCCCCTTGGCCGGAGGCTGGGGACCCATGCATGGGTCCAGCAAGGGCTGCGGCCCACGGCCCGCAAGCGGTGGACACCGCTCCTGGTGCTTCCCATTCTACTGGGCCTTCCTCTATAGGGGCGCAGCTCACTCCGGGGCCTTCCAGCCTTGGGGGGTGGTGTGGTCCCCTTCCCTGGCAGGTGCCTACATCGGCCCTACCGGGCCTGGGTGTGGGGTCAGGGCCCTATTCGGGCCCCGGGGTACAAGGACCTGTACCCACGCCTGTAGCAGGCGGGCCGGCTGGCCCTTGGCCCCACGTCAGTGTGGAGGCCTTACTGGCCCGCGTTGCGGCCCTTGAGGCATCCCTGGCTCGGGCCAGCCACGCTGGGGCTCCCTTTGGGGTTCATTTTGACGCGTCGTCTGCTGGGCAGCGGCAGGCGACGGGACGGGTCGAGCTGCTTGAGGCGCGTGGCGCGACTTCGGCCACTGCCTCGCAGCTCCCCAACCAACAGGCCAGTGCGGGTCAGGCCCCAGCAACGAGCTCTACGGCGGTCATGAGCTCCGACGCCCCCAGTGGGCCGGAACCCCCGGTGGGGGCGGCCCGCGGGGGTGCAGCATGTGAGTATGCGGTCCAAACTAGTGCACCTACACACGTGGCCACGTTGGGGGGGGCTTTCCAATGGCCTTGGCCTCGCGTCGGTGGTGCGGCGGTACAGCCGCTGACGCCCCACCCGGCGACGACAACTACCACCCAGGGCCCCGGGGTGGGGGGTGTTTCCTACCCTGTGGGGAATGTTTTGGGGGTGGCTGGGCTAGTCCAAGCCCCTTTCCAGATGCCCGCAGTTTCTGCGGTGCCTGTCTCGGCCTTGCCGACAGTGGGGTATTCCTTACCACTGGGTGACCACTTGGCACAGGCCACCAAAGAGAAAATATGGCGGGGGGAGTATGTAGATATCTTCTCACTCCTAAACAGGGAGCCCACCAAGGAAGAGAGGGAGGGGCAGGATGAGAAGGATAAGGAGCAGGCACGTCGTCGCAAGCCACCACGTACGTGGGCCAACTGGCTGCCGGCTTACCTCATCTACATGGCGGTGTACCTGAGGGCCCGGCCGGATTTGGCAATTCCGATGGTCCAGTATTTGGACAACATCTATCGGGCGATGGTTGACTTTCTGGGCCCGTCGTGGTTGGCTTATGACGAGGAATTCCGTATGCGGATTCCCCTGCACCCTGAGATGAGGTGGGATGAGCCATGCCAGAGGCTTTGGCTTCTGTACATGACGCCCACGCGCCCCGCGCCAGGGGAAAGATACCATTGTGGACATGCGGTCCAGCGAGCGGCTCCAGCACAGGTTCCCCGCCAGGTGGCGGGGCAGGGGGTTCCAGCCCGCCTGCTGTGCTGGACTTTCTCGTCCTATGGTTCCTGCAATAGGAAGAATTGCAGGTACAGACATGAGTGTCCCACCTGTGCGGGCCCCCACGCAGCCTCTGCCTGTCCCAGGCCTGGAGGGACGCGGGGCAGAGGGAGGGGCGGACAGTGGGCTGGCAAGACTGCTGCAGATGGAGCTGGTTCACCGAAAGGCTCCCTCCCCAATTAATGTGGACATGTTGGAGCGTTGGCTCACATTGTACCCGAAAGGGGAGGATGCAGATTATCTCCTTCAGGGCTTTAGGCAGGGGTTCCGTATCCCTTTCATGGGTGATAGGTCCCCTCAGGATGCCCCCAACCTTTTGTCCCTTAGGGGGAGGGAGGAGGTGGCTGCTGCCAGCATTAATAAGGAGGTCGATGCGGGCAGGGTCGCTGGCCCTTTCCCTGCACCCCCGTTCCCCAACCTTAAGGTATCGCCCCTGGGCTTGGTTCCCAAGAAGTCACCAGGCGAGTTTCGCCTTATCCATCACTTGTCCTACCCAGCCGGCCGATCGGTCAATGATGCTATCCCTGATGACCTTTGCTCAGTCAGGTATACATCTTTTGACCACGCGCTGCGCATGGTGCGCTCATGTGGCCCGGGTGCGCTGCTGGCTAAGTGCGACATTAAGTCGGCTTTTTGCCTCTTGCCGGTGCACCCGGGTGACTTTGAATTGCTGGGTTTCAAATTTCGGGGCGAATATTACTTTGATAAGGCCATGCCTTTTGGCTGTTCCATATCATGCTCGGCTTTCGAGCGTTTCAGTACCTTCCTAGAGTGGGCTTTCGTCCGCAGGTCAGGGTCCCGGTCTGTAGCCCATTACCTGGATGACTTTTTATTCGGGGGTGAACGGGGCTGGGACACGTGTACACGTCTCCTCAACACATTTCAGACGCTAATGGAGGAACTCGGTGTCCCTTTAGCGCCCGAAAAGACCGAGGGCCCATCTACCCAGCTAGTCTTCCTGGGGGTGGAGATTGACACGATAGCGCAGGCGTCTAGGTTACCACGGGATAAGGTGTCAAGGATAGTGGCCCTTATCTCGGACTTGCTGGCCAAGCGCAAGGCATCACTGAGAGAACTGCAGGTGCTACATGGTCACCTTAATTTCGCTTGCAGGGTGGTCGCACCGGGCAGGGCTTTTGCCCGGCGCTTGTGCGACGCCATGGCAGGATTATCCAGGCCTCACCATAGGGTTCGGCTTACCCGGGGTATCAGGGCAGACATGCTTGTCTGGTTACAGTTCCTGAGGGAGTTCAATGGGGTCTCATTTTGGAGGTATGACCTCCTGGCTTCCCCTCATTTTCAGATTCAGTCTGATGCCTCGGGATCCCTGGGTTATGGGATGTACTTCAATGGGAAGTGGGCCTATGGTGGGTGGCCACCGGCCTGGGCAGGCACGGGTCGCCTGCGTGATCTCACATATCTGGAGTTTTTCCCTATCCTGGGTGCTTTGATGCTATGGGGCGAGGAGTGGGCCAACTCGGTCGTGCATTTCTGGTGTGACAACGCGGCTGTGGTTCACATTGTCAATGCACAGACTTCTAAATCGCCCAGGGTTATGGACCTAGTGCGCCAGTTTGTGTTGCGCAGCCTGTGCCTCAACGTCCTGTTCAGGGCCAGGCATGTCCCAGGGGTTAATAATGATATTGCTGACGCTTTGTCCCGCCTACAGATCTCCCGGTTCCGTGCCTTGGCCCCGGATGCGGAGGAATTTCCCTCGCCACTCCCGGAGGAGATATGGACCATTGGCAAGGAGAGGTGAACCGGGCGATTGGCCTGTCGATAGCGCCACGCACGCGTAAGGCGTATCACCACGCAATTAATTCTTTCAGGGCATTCTGTACCCAATTTCAACGGCCAGGGACCTGGCCGATCCCGGTAACCCATGTTCTGCGGTTCATGGTTTACCTGCATGCTCAGGGCCTTGCACCTCGCACCATAGCATCTAAGCTTTCAGCGTTGGCTTTTATGGCCAAAGTGGGAGGTCATGTGGACAGCACCTCTGACTTCCGTGTGAGACATGTTTTGGAGGGGTGGATGCGCGAGCGCGGGCGTTGCCCGGACGACCGCCACCCGATTCTCCCAGGGGTTCTTACCCAATTGGCCCGGGGCTGGCCTGGCCTCTGTTTGATAGATATGAGGCAGCCCATTTCATGCAGCCACAACGGTGGCCTTTTTTGGAGCGCTCCGCATCAGCGAGCTTGTGATGCTGTCTAAGGCGGATGCAAGTCGTAGGGCACTGGAACTCGAGGATGTCTGTGTTGCCAAAGACTGGGCTCAGTCGAGGATACGCTCCTCTAAGACGGATCAGCATGGCGTAGGCAGTGATGTAAGACTGCTACGGTGTCCTTTGGCAGACATCTGTCCGGTTGGTGCCCTACAGGATTTCCTTGCACTGCGTGGCACGCACCATGGCCCGTTTTTCTGTCACCAAGGTGGGTCTTCCCTTACTAAATTTCAATTTTGGAGGGTGCCGCGAAGGCACTAGACAGTGTTGGCCTCTCAGGGGCTCATTGCGGCACCCATTCGTTCAGAAGGGGGGCGGCTCCTACTGCAGCTGTTTTGGGTGCTCCGGGGCTGAAATATGCCGCATGGGAGGGTGGGGTTCACAATGTTTTCAATTTGTGTTCGCCCTCTTCAACCTGAGTACCAGTTTAGTCACTGCACTGTTCCCCCCCCCCTTTTTTTTCCTTGACAGACCCTGGGTGTCGTATTACACCGGTGACAGTATGGCTGGTGGGCCATAGCCACGTGCACAGGGCAGCGCGTTACGCTGCACAGGGCAGCGCGTTACGCTGCACGGGGCAGCGCGTTACGCTGCATGGGGCAGCGCGTTACGCTGCACAGGGCAGCGTGTTACGCTGCGGCGACAGAGTGGGACCCCGACTGGGACTGGGTGCACCCGCACGTCTCAGGTGGTGTGGTAAGCGCGGCATGTTATGGCGTGAACTGTTGCCATTCCTTTTCTACATCAGGGATGCTGACTCGCCTGATGTCCTGGTTATGTACCTTGGGGGCGATGGCTTGGGGCGGGTCACCGGCCTATCGCGGAAGCTTGCGATTTGCAGTGACCTGCCTTACTCACATTATGTGTGGCCGGCCACGACCCTCAAGTGGTCAGACGTGATGTCGCGGTACGCTTACTGGGGAGCGTTCGGCCTCGAGGCTCTTGACTGAGCCGACGCTCCGTGAACGGGGCTATTGCCCGGTTCCTTTTTGAATAGGGTGGGGGACGCGTCATTCGCCTCCCCACCATCAGTCTGCAAAATTAAGAGCTTTACTCAGGGGATGGGGCCCATCTGTCGCAGGGAGGTATGGACCTCTGGTTAGCAGACTGGCGAGCAGGCCTGTCGACCAAGCTGATGGTCTTGGGGGGGGGCGGTGAGCCTTTTTGAGAAGTCTCCCCATGTGGCGGGTAGCACTGGTAAGGTAAACATTTATGACCCACAGGTATCCGGCAGGTTCGCAATTGACTGGACAACACTAGACAGGTATAAGTTGGTTAAACGTTGTCCGGTCAATGACGAACCAGGCGACGGGGTGATGGCTACAGCTAGACAGCATGCATCACCCCGTGATTTCACGGATACGCGTCAGAGGGTGGGGTCATTAGTTAGATATTGACTACGGTCAACAATTTGTTTGTTGTCAACAAACAAATGGATACAAATAGATACATTGTAACAATTGCCGTCGGCAATTTGGGTGGTACCTTACCAGTGTTACTTCGGCCTGCTTGCCTTAAGAATTATAATTGGTCAATTACCAATAGAAATTTATAATTCGGACTAGGGCATGAATCAATAAATGTGGCCCAATGCCGTTATCCACTTTTACCAGTGTCTGAGTCCTTTATTGGGGGGTGCGCCTGCAATGCAAGCGCGGCGCCAAAATGGCCGCCGCGCTCTTTGCGGGGCCCCCCCATCGGACGAAGGCATCCGGGTAGTTAGGGGGCGTGGCCAGCTCCTCTATGAAAGGGGTGGCCACGAGGCAGCCGAGCTGCCATTTTGCGAAGCGACGGAGCGGAGAAGTTTTTCCCCTCCACCCCCTCCCTAGTTAACAGTGTGATATTTTGGTCACTTAGGGGCCGGGTGGGAATTTTTGGCTGGGACCCACAATTGGCTCTTGGGTCCTGGTTTTTTCGCCCATCCCACACTGTTGCTATGGTTTGATATAGGGGTTTCTGTTGCTGCTGTTGACTTTGGTCACATGGGCGGGTAGCACTGGTAAGGTAAACATTTATGACCCACAGGTATCCGGCAGGTTCGCATTTGACTGGACAACACTAGACAGGTATAAGTTGGTTAAACGTTGTCCGGTGAACGACGAACCAGGCGACGGGGTGATGGCTACAGCTAGACAGCATGCATCACCCCGTGATTTCACGGATACGCGTCAGAGGGTGGGGTCATTAGTTAGATATTGACTACGGTCAACAATTTGTTTGTTGTCAACAAACAAATGGATACAAATAGATACATTGTAACAATTGCCGTTGGCAATTTGGGTGGTACCTTACCAGTGTTACTTCGGCCTGCTTGCCTTAAGAATTATAATTGGTCAATTACCAATAGAAATTTATAATTCGGACTAGGGCATGAATCAATAAATGTGGCCCAATGCCGTTATCCACTTTTACCAGTGTCTGAGTCCTTTATTGGGGGGTGCGCCTGCAATAAACATTCTTGAGGGTACACAATAGCAAACTCAGATTAGAATATGGAGGAAGGAACTTGCTGGAAAAGGAACTGCATATTCCATAACACATTTCAAGACAGGTAAAGTGCTTCCAGGTATGGGCAGGATGTGATCCGGGTGTGAGGAGGCCTGCGATACATCCCTCTTTCATAAACACAAATCATTTGTGTTTCAGAGGATCTGTTTTAGAAATCGATGAAATAATATAAGAGATGTAAAAGAGAACTTCTTTCATGTTTTGAGTCTTCTGTTCAAACAAGTTAACTCCATTGCTATAAATGTCACTTATAGATGTTATCTTCTTCTTCAGGTACCATATCTGTTCTGGATATTGGCTATCATCATGGCAATAAGCTTCCAGTTTTTAACTCCTTGGAACAGTATTACTGAGAACATGTCACACCAGTCTCTCAGGTTCTTCACCCATGAGGTCTATCTACATCCAGGGCCACTTTTCCCAGGGATCTTTCCATGCAGAGCGAGTTGGAGTATTCTATATTTTATGTTGTTCCTCATGATATGGTCAAGGTATTGGAGCTTTCTTTGCTTAATGGTCTTAAACAGTTCTTGTTCTTTATCCATCCGGTGCAACCCTTCTACATTAGCCACATGGTCAACTCAAGATATCTTTAGCAGCTCTCTGTAGATCCACATTTCAAAAAATGTTATTGTCTTTTCAGATTCTATAGTCAATGTCCAAGCTTCAACTCCATACAGCAACACTGGGAATACATAACAGCTCACTTTTGGGATCTTTGTAGATGCTATAGTACTGTGATTACTGATACTTACATCTCAAATTGTGCACTGTTCTTTTCATAATTCTTCAGCTCAATATTTGATCAGAGTTAGTAAAGAAGAAGAAAAAATCATCATTGTTTGCGCCATAAGCAGCCGCAATAGCACAGCTTTATTCTTTCTTTCAAACAACATTTTGTTGTCACTGGCAGCAACTCTGTTGAAAATGTGGCCATCATTTTGTACCCTACATTTTTGTATCCTATTCTGGTTGAGGAACTGTTGCAAGAGACTGTGAAATTGGCCTGCCTGGCCTTGGAAATCTATGTGTTTGTGAGGATCATTTTGCAATTTAGAGAAATAAAAGATCCACAAAAAATGTGTCTATTCTTCCTCTTCTTCCATGTCCAGGTTTCTATTAAAGAAACCACAAACAACTAAAAGTACATGCAATCTTTAAAAATAAAATAAAATAAACACAAGGACTTTCAATAATGAGAGAAATCCACACAAAAAGTGTATGTTAGTGTTGAGTCCAAGTATTAATTGCAACTTGACAGCAGATCGGGGGTTAACTATCAAGTCATTTATTATAGCTCAGTTTGGACTGGGGAAAACAGGGATGAGGTGGCAACTTATATACAGACAGAATGACAGTTACAATGATACATTTGCCCGGGCTTTTACTTAATGCGGGAAACCTGTGTAAACCAATCAGAGTACATTGCAAACATATGAATTAGGCACCATACAGAAATGGTGCACGATTACAGCAAGACTTAATGGTGCATGCACTTAAAGCTATATATGTTACTAAATGTTTGGACACAACATCCCTCCCTCCCTAGCGGGGAACCCACTCTCCATACCTTTGAGGTGGACCACAAGTTCATTTAGGGCGCCCAACATTGGTGGGACTTGGGGCAAAAGGTATGGAATGACCAGGGTCTATGTAATTGTTGGTGGACTCTCTGGTTTACCTAGGCAAGCTAGGTTTTTCAAAACGTTTGCAGGAAGTTTTATTGGATGGGGAATCATTAATTGGAAACCTCGACGTGCACCCTGGACTCAAAACAGCTGCTGGGTCTGACAACTCTTGCAGAGTTCTCGGCGATCGGGGCACCCTGTCGTTTGACCAGAAGTTAGTGGAAGTTTGCTCCATAGTATTGCCATGTGTCTGTGTGAAAACTGTACCCATAGAGTGAGGGACATTCTCTACCACAAGGTCGGCGGTGTTAGACTAAGGAGGACTACCGGGGGAGTGATCAGTGCTAGCAATTGGCTCAGTGGTAAACTAAGAATGATGCAGGAGTTGACTAAACAGATCCAGATAAGGATGGAAACCGGGAAGGTCCATTTCGCCCAGGGCAGGATCACCATGTGGCGACTCAAGTGCAGCTGTGTCCGACAGAACGTTTTGCCCCACCATGTGGGGATGTATCTGGTCTGCATGTCTCCACCAAATTAACCCATTGTCCATGAGTACTTTATACGAGACTGGTCCTGTTTGCTCAAGGACCTCTCCCACCAACCATAGGGACCCCGGTGCATAATTTCAGCAATAAACTGCTTGTCCCTTTTGACTCTGCATGTGCTCTTAAGCAGAGCTGCTGCTGAGGAGAGCAAAACAAGGGAAGTGAGCGCTGGTAAGTTTTGCAGTTGGAGTAGAGCTGCTTTAGAGGCTTCCACTAATTTAAATTGATAATTTCAACTGCTGAGAGCCACCTCTGTTCAAACAGAGGAAGCAGTTTGAAGCTTCCAGAAGCAGGGGGCAGAGCCACACCAGGCCCTTCCCTGAACTGTGACTCATAGGGGTGGAGCCACACTAGCCTTTAAAAGCTCTGAGCTCTTTCAGGGTCAGCCCTTTTGACTCTGCATGTGCTCTTAAGCAGAGCTGCTGCTGAGGAGAGCAAAACAAAGGAAGTGAGCGCTGGTAAGTTTTGCAGTTGGAGTAGAGCTGCTTTAGAGGCTTCCACTAATTTAAATTGATAATTTCAACTGCTGAGAGCCACCTCTGTTCAAACAGAGGAAGCAGTTTGAAGCTTCCAGAAGCAGGGGGCAGAGCCACAGCAGGCCCTTCCCTGAACTGTGACTCATAGGGGCGGAGCCACACTAGCCTTTAAAAGCTCTGAGCTCTTTCAGGGTCAGCCCTTTTGACTCTGCATGTGCTCTTAAGCAGAGCTGCTGCTGAGGAGAGCAAAACAAAGGAAGTGAGCGCTGGTAAGTTTTGCAGTTGGAGTAGAGCTGCTTTAGAGGCTTCCACTAATTTAAATTGATAATTTCAACTGCTGAGAGCCACCTCTGTTCAAACAGAGGAAGCAGTTTGAAGCTTCCAGAAGCAGGGGGCAGAGCCACACCAGGCCCTTCCCTGAACTGTGACTCATAGGGGCGGAGCCACACTAGCCTTTAAAAGCTCTGAGCTCTTTCAGGGTCAGCCCTTTTGACTCTGCATGTGCTCTTAAGCAGAGCTGCTGCTGAGGAGAGCAAAACAAAGGAAGTGAGCGCTGGTAAGTTTTGCAGTTGGAGTAGAGCTGCTTTAGAGGCTTCCACTAATTTAAATTGATAATTTCAACTGCTGAGAGCCACCTCTGTTCAAACAGAGGAAGCAGTTTGAAGCTTCCAGAAGCAGGGGGCAGAGCCACACCAGGCCCTTCCCTGAACTGTGACTCATAGGGGCGGAGCCACACTAGCCTTTAAAAGCTCTGAGCTCTTTCAGGGTCAGCCCTTTTGACTCTGCATGTGCTCTTAAGCAGAGCTGCTGCTGAGGAGAGCAAAACAAAGGAAGTGAGCGCTGGTAAGTTTTGCAGTTGGAGTAGAGCTGCTTTAGAGGCTTCCACTAATTTAAATTGATAATTTCAACTGCTGAGAGCCACCTCTGTTCAAACAGAGGAAGCAGTTTGAAGCTTCCAGAAGCAGGGGGCAGAGCCACACCAGGCCCTTCCCTGAACTGTGACTCATAGGGGCGGAGCCACACTAGCCTTTAAAAGCTCTGAGCTCTTTCAGGGTCAGCCCTTTTGACTCTGCATGTGCTCTTAAGCAGAGCTGCTGCTGAGGAGAGCAAAACAAAGGAAGTGAGCGCTGGTAAGTTTTGCAGTTGGAGTAGAGCTGCTTTAGAGGCTTCCACTAATTTAAATTGATAATTTCAACTGCTGAGAGCCACCTCTGTTCAAACAGAGGAAGCAGTTTGAAGCTTCCAGAAGCAGGGGGCAGAGCCACACCAGGCCCTTCCCTGAACTGTGACTCATAGGGGCGGAGCCACACTAGCCTTTAAAAGCTCTGAGCTCTTTCAGGGTCAGCCCTTTTGACTCTGCATGTGCTCTTAAGCAGAGCTGCTGCTGAGGAGAGCAAAACAAAGGAAGTGAGCGCTGGTAAGTTTTGCAGTTGGAGTAGAGCTGCTTTAGAGGCTTCCACTAATTTAAATTGATAATTTCAACTGCTGAGAGCCACCTCTGTTCAAACAGAGGAAGCAGTTTGAAGCTTCCAGAAGCAGGGGGCAGAGCCACACCAGGCCCTTCCCTGAACTGTGACTCATAGGGGCGGAGCCACACTAGCCTTTAAAAGCTCTGAGCTCTTTCAGGGTCAGCCCTTTTGACTCTGCATGTGCTCTTAAGCAGAGCTGCTGCTGAGGAGAGCAAAACAAAGGAAGTGAGCGCTGGTAAGTTTTGCAGTTGGAGTAGAGCTGCTTTAGAGGCTTCCACTAATTTAAATTGATAATTTCAACTGCTGAGAGCCACCTCTGTTCAAACAGAGGAAGCAGTTTGAAGCTTCCAGAAGCAGGGGGCAGAGCCACACCAGGCCCTTCCCTGAACTGTGACTCATAGGGGCGGAGCCACACTAGCCTTTAAAAGCTCTGAGCTCTTTCAGGGTCAGCCCTTTTGACTCTGCATGTGCTCTTAAGCAGAGCTGCTGCTGAGGAGAGCAAAACAAAGGAAGTGAGCGCTGGTAAGTTTTGCAGTTGGAGCAGAGCTGCTTTAGAGGCTTCCACTAATTTAAATTGATAATTTCAACTGCTGAGAGCCACCTCTGTTCAAACAGAGGAAGCAGTTTGAAGCTTCCAGAAGCAGGGGGCAGAGCCACACCAGGCCCTTCCCTGAATTGTGACTCATAGGGGCGGAGCCACACTAGCCTTTAAAAGCTCTGAGCTCTTTCAGGGTCAGCCCTTTTGACTCTGCATGTGCTCTTAAGCAGAGCTGCTGCTGAGGAGAGCAAAACAAAGGAAGTGAGCGCTGGTAAGTTTTGCAGTTGGAGTAGAGCTGCTTTAGAGGCTTCCACTAATTTAAATTGATAATTTCAACTGCTGAGAGCCACCTCTGTTCAAACAGAGGAAGCAGTTTGAAGCTTCCAGAAGCAGGGGGCAGAGCCACACCAGGCCCTTCCCTGAACTGTGACTCATAGGGGCGGAGCCACACTAGCCTTTAAAAGCTCTGAGCTCTTTCAGGGTCAGCCCTTTTGACTCTGCATGTGCTCTTAAGCAGAGCTGCTGCTGAGGAGAGCAAAACAAAGGAAGTGAGCGCTGGTAAGTTTTGCAGTTGGAGTAGAGCTGCTTTAGAGGCTTCCACTAATTTAAATTGATAATTTCAACTGCTGAGAGCCACCTCTGTTCAAACAGAGGAAGCAGTTTGAAGCTTCCAGAAGCAGGGGGCAGAGCCACACCAGGCCCTTCCCTGAACTGTGACTCATAGGGGTGGAGCCACACTAGCCTTTAAAAGCTCTGAGCTCTTTCAGGGTCAGCCCTTTTGACTCTGCATGTGCTCTTAAGCAGAGCTGCTGCTGAGGAGAGCAAAACAAAGGAAGTGAGCGCTGGTAAGTTTTGCAGTTGGAGTAGAGCTGCTTTAGAGGCTTCCACTAATTTAAATTGATAATTTCAACTGCTGAGAGCCACCTCTGTTCAAACAGAGGAAGCAGTTTGAAGCTTCCAGAAGCAGGGGGCAGAGCCACAGCAGGCCCTTCCCTGAACTGTGACTCATAGGGGCGGAGCCACACTAGCCTTTAAAAGCTCTGAGCTCTTTCAGGGTCAGCCCTTTTGACTCTGCATGTGCTCTTAAGCAGAGCTGCTGCTGAGGAGAGCAAAACAAAGGAAGTGAGCGCTGGTAAGTTTTGCAGTTGGAGTAGAGCTGCTTTAGAGGCTTCCACTAATTTAAATTGATAATTTCAACTGCTGAGAGCCACCTCTGTTCAAACAGAGGAAGCAGTTTGAAGCTTCCAGAAGCAGGGGGCAGAGCCACAGCAGGCCCTTCCCTGAACTGTGACTCATAGGGGCGGAGCCACACTAGCCTTTAAAAGCTCTGAGCTCTTTCAGGGTCAGCCCTTTTGACTCTGCATGTGCTCTTAAGCAGAGCTGCTGCTGAGGAGAGCAAAACAAAGGAAGTGAGCGCTGGTAAGTTTTGCAGTTGGAGTAGAGCTGCTTTAGAGGCTTCCACTAATTTAAATTGATAATTTCAACTGCTGAGAGCCACCTCTGTTCAAACAGAGGAAGCAGTTTGAAGCTTCCAGAAGCAGGGGGCAGAGCCACACCAGGCCCTTCCCTGAACTGTGACTCATAGGGGCGGAGCCACACTAGCCTTTAAAAGCTCTGAGCTCTTTCAGGGTCAGCCCTTTTGACTCTGCATGTGCTCTTAAGCAGAGCTGCTGCTGAGGAGAGCAAAACAAAGGAAGTGAGCGCTGGTAAGTTTTGCAGTTGGAGTAGAGCTGCTTTAGAGGCTTCCACTAATTTAAATTGATAATTTCAACTGCTGAGAGCCACCTCTGTTCAAACAGAGGAAGCAGTTTGAAGCTTCCAGAAGCAGGGGGCAGAGCCACACCAGGCCCTTCCCTGAACTGTGACTCATAGGGGCGGAGCCACACTAGCCTTTAAAAGCTCTGAGCTCTTTCAGGGTCAGCCCTTTTGACTCTGCATGTGCTCTTAAGCAGAGCTGCTGCTGAGGAGAGCAAAACAAAGGAAGTGAGCGCTGGTAAGTTTTGCAGTTGGAGTAGAGCTGCTTTAGAGGCTTCCACTAATTTAAATTGATAATTTCAACTGCTGAGAGCCACCTCTGTTCAAACAGAGGAAGCAGTTTGAAGCTTCCAGAAGCAGGGGGCAGAGCCACACCAGGCCCTTCCCTGAACTGTGACTCATAGGGGCGGAGCCACACTAGCCTTTAAAAGCTCTGAGCTCTTTCAGGGTCAGCCCTTTTGACTCTGCATGTGCTCTTAAGCAGAGCTGCTGCTGAGGAGAGCAAAACAAAGGAAGTGAGCGCTGGTAAGTTTTGCAGTTGGAGTAGAGCTGCTTTAGAGGCTTCCACTAATTTAAATTGATAATTTCAACTGCTGAGAGCCACCTCTGTTCAAACAGAGGAAGCAGTTTGAAGCTTCCAGAAGCAGGGGGCAGAGCCACACCAGGCCCTTCCCTGAACTGTGACTCATAGGGGCGGAGCCACACTAGCCTTTAAAAGCTCTGAGCTCTTTCAGGGTCAGCCCTTTTGACTCTGCATGTGCTCTTAAGCAGAGCTGCTGCTGAGGAGAGCAAAACAAAGGAAGTGAGCGCTGGTAAGTTTTGCAGTTGGAGTAGAGCTGCTTTAGAGGCTTCCACTAATTTAAATTGATAATTTCAACTGCTGAGAGCCACCTCTGTTCAAACAGAGGAAGCAGTTTGAAGCTTCCAGAAGCAGGGGGCAGAGCCACACCAGGCCCTTCCCTGAACTGTGACTCATAGGGGCGGAGCCACACTAGCCTTTAAAAGCTCTGAGCTCTTTCAGGGTCAGCCCTTTTGACTCTGCATGTGCTCTTAAGCAGAGCTGCTGCTGAGGAGAGCAAAACAAAGGAAGTGAGCGCTGGTAAGTTTTGCAGTTGGAGTAGAGCTGCTTTAGAGGCTTCCACTAATTTAAATTGATAATTTCAACTGCTGAGAGCCACCTCTGTTCAAACAGAGGAAGCAGTTTGAAGCTTCCAGAAGCAGGGGGCAGAGCCACACCAGGCCCTTCCCTGAACTGTGACTCATAGGGGCGGAGCCACACTAGCCTTTAAAAGCTCTGAGCTCTTTCAGGGTCAGCCCTTTTGACTCTGCATGTGCTCTTAAGCAGAGCTGCTGCTGAGGAGAGCAAAACAAAGGAAGTGAGCGCTGGTAAGTTTTGCAGTTGGAGCAGAGCTGCTTTAGAGGCTTCCACTAATTTAAATTGATAATTTCAACTGCTGAGAGCCACCTCTGTTCAAACAGAGGAAGCAGTTTGAAGCTTCCAGAAGCAGGGGGCAGAGCCACACCAGGCCCTTCCCTGAATTGTGACTCATAGGGGCGGAGCCACACTAGCCTTTAAAAGCTCTGAGCTCTTTCAGGGTCAGCCCTTTTGACTCTGCATGTGCTCTTAAGCAGAGCTGCTGCTGAGGAGAGCAAAACAAAGGAAGTGAGCGCTGGTAAGTTTTGCAGTTGGAGTAGAGCTGCTTTAGAGGCTTCCACTAATTTAAATTGATAATTTCAACTGCTGAGAGCCACCTCTGTTCAAACAGAGGAAGCAGTTTGAAGCTTCCAGAAGCAGGGGGCAGAGCCACACCAGGCCCTTCCCTGAACTGTGACTCATAGGGGCGGAGCCACACTAGCCTTTAAAAGCTCTGAGCTCTTTCAGGGTCAGCCCTTTTGACTCTGCATGTGCTCTTAAGCAGAGCTGCTGCTGAGGAGAGCAAAACAAAGGAAGTGAGCGCTGGTAAGTTTTGCAGTTGGAGTAGAGCTGCTTTAGAGGCTTCCACTAATTTAAATTGATAATTTCAACTGCTGAGAGCCACCTCTGTTCAAACAGAGGAAGCAGTTTGAAGCTTCCAGAAGCAGGGGGCAGAGCCACACCAGGCCCTTCCCTGAACTGTGACTCATAGGGGCGGAGCCACACTAGCCTTTAAAAGCTCTGAGCTCTTTCAGGGTCAGCCCTTTTGACTCTGCATGTGCTCTTAAGCAGAGCTGCTGCTGAGGAGAGCAAAACAAAGGAAGTGAGCGCTGGTAAGTTTTGCAGTTGGAGTAGAGCTGCTTTAGAGGCTTCCACTAATTTAAATTGATAATTTCAACTGCTGAGAGCCACCTCTGTTCAAACAGAGGAAGCAGTTTGAAGCTTCCAGAAGCAGGGGGCAGAGCCACACCAGGCCCTTCCCTGAACTGTGACTCATAGGGGCGGAGCCACACTAGCCTTTAAAAGCTCTGAGCTCTTTCAGGGTCAGCCCTTTTGACTCTGCATGTGCTCTTAAGCAGAGCTGCTGCTGAGGAGAGCAAAACAAAGGAAGTGAGCGCTGGTAAGTTTTGCAGTTGGAGTAGAGCTGCTTTAGAGGCTTCCACTAATTTAAATTGATAATTTCAACTGCTGAGAGCCACCTCTGTTCAAACAGAGGAAGCAGTTTGAAGCTTCCAGAAGCAGGGGGCAGAGCCACACCAGGCCCTTCCCTGAACTGTGACTCATAGGGGCGGAGCCACACTAGCCTTTAAAAGCTCTGAGCTCTTTCAGGGTCAGCCCTTTTGACTCTGCATGTGCTCTTAAGCAGAGCTGCTGCTGAGGAGAGCAAAACAAAGGAAGTGAGCGCTGGTAAGTTTTGCAGTTGGAGTAGAGCTGCTTTAGAGGCTTCCACTAATTTAAATTGATAATTTCAACTGCTGAGAGCCACCTCTGTTCAAACAGAGGAAGCAGTTTGAAGCTTCCAGAAGCAGGGGGCAGAGCCACACCAGGCCCTTCCCTGAACTGTGACTCATAGGGGCGGAGCCACACTAGCCTTTAAAAGCTCTGAGCTCTTTCAGGGTCAGCCCTTTTGACTCTGCATGTGCTCTTAAGCAGAGCTGCTGCTGAGGAGAGCAAAACAAAGGAAGTGAGCGCTGGTAAGTTTTGCAGTTGGAGTAGAGCTGCTTTAGAGGCTTCCACTAATTTAAATTGATAATTTCAACTGCTGAGAGCCACCTCTGTTCAAACAGAGGAAGCAGTTTGAAGCTTCCAGAAGCAGGGGGCAGAGCCACACCAGGCCCTTCCCTGAACTGTGACTCATAGGGGCGGAGCCACACTAGCCTTTAAAAGCTCTGAGCTCTTTCAGGGTCAGCCCTTTTGACTCTGCATGTGCTCTTAAGCAGAGCTGCTGCTGAGGAGAGCAAAACAAAGGAAGTGAGCGCTGGTAAGTTTTGCAGTTGGAGTAGAGCTGCTTTAGAGGCTTCCACTAATTTAAATTGATAATTTCAACTGCTGAGAGCCACCTCTGTTCAAACAGAGGAAGCAGTTTGAAGCTTCCAGAAGCAGGGGGCAGAGCCACACCAGGCCCTTCCCTGAACTGTGACTCATAGGGGCGGAGCCACACTAGCCTTTAAAAGCTCTGAGCTCTTTCAGGGTCAGCCCTTTTGACTCTGCATGTGCTCTTAAGCAGAGCTGCTGCTGAGGAGAGCAAAACAAAGGAAGTGAGCGCTGGTAAGTTTTGCAGTTGGAGTAGAGCTGCTTTAGAGGCCCGCGCGCCTAATGGCGCGCGAGATTGCACACTAGTAACAAAGGAATAATATAGTCTTACTAGGTAGAAAGGTAGTAAACGTGTACATTTTTGAGGCCCAGAATACTGCACTTGTTAAAATGGATTCTGAGGGAACAGTTGTAGTTACCTGCAATACTTGTGTCATGTTTGTGTTCTTGCCAAAGCATATGGAGAACTACACTTGCAGCAAGTGCAAGCTGGTTGCACTACTAGAAGAGAAGGTCCAGCAGCTAGAGGCCCGCATATCTAACCATCAACAAATTAAGGAGCTTGAGCTGTTCTTGGACAGAGCGGAACAGACTATGCTGGACAAAGAAGAGACAGGGCACAGTTCTGAGGGAGAAGGCCCTTCACTAACTCAGGAGGGAGATGTTTGGAGGAATGTGACTCAAAGGAGGAGAAGAGTAGGGGATCACTCTGAGAGTCTGAAATTACAGAATAAATTTGAGGCTCTTTCCCTCATCACACCTGATGAGGAACACACAGAGGAACAACTGGTTCCACCTGATGATCTCTCTTTCATCACACTTGATGAGGTCCAGGAAGATAAACAACAGGAACAAACTGAGGTTCTCTCCCTTAATATGGTTGATGAGGTGCATGTAGATGAACAGATTGCAGGAGAGAGGCTCCTTGTACTAGGCGATTCAATAATTAGAAATACAGAGAAATGGATTTGTGATGCACATGATAACCGTATGGTGACTTGCCTGCCAGGTGCAAAAGTTGCAGACATCACAAGAAATCTAGATAGATTGTTAGAGAGAACTGGGAACGAGCCAGTTGTCATGGTACATGTTGGTACCAATGATGTTGGGAAGGCCAAGCGGTCTGTCCTGGAAGCCAAATTCAGGTTGTTAGGAAGAAGATTGAAGTCCCGGACTTCCAAGGTAGCATTTTCAGAAGTGCTGCCTGTCCCTCGTGCAGGACCTACCAGGCAGGCAGAGCTCAGAAGCCTCAATGCGTGGATGAGGCGGTGGTGTCGAGAGGAGGGTTTCAGATTTGTCAGGAACTGGAGAACATTTTGGGACAAGCCAAATCTGTTCAGGAGGGATGGGTTGCATTTGAACCATGATGGGACCAGATTGCTGGCACTCAATATCAAAAAGGCTGCAGAGCAGCTTTTAAACTGATAACTGGGGGAAAGCCGACAGGAGCTGGGCAGCATCCGGTTCGGGAAAGTGTGTACTTGAGTGGTGAGGAGGATGCAAAAATTACTGAGCAGAGCGAGGAGCTAGTCACTAGCATTCTAGCAGAAGGATGCAAGAGGCAGTCTAACAATGCAACTGGACACAAAAGACTGTGTCAGAAAAGCATATATAAATGCTTGTATACAAATGCTAGAAGCCTCCGGAACAAAATAGGGGAGCTGGAATACTTAGCAATAAATAAGAATATTGATATTATTGGTATCACTGAAACCTGGTGGACGGATGATAACCAATGGGATACAGTTATCCCAGGCTACAAACTGTACAGGAAGGATAGGAAGGGGCAAGTGGGAGGTGGTGTGGCCTTGTATGTCAAAGAAGTGTTAAAATCGTATGAATTGGAATATCTAGGTGATTTGGAGTCACCATTAGAAGCTCTGTGGGTAAGAGTACCAGGCCACAAGGATGGTCTAACAGTAGGCATATACTATCGGCCTCCGACCCAAACTCTTGAGGGAGACTGGCAGTTGGAGAATGTTGTAAAGGAGGCATCCAAGAAGGGAAGCCTGGTTATAATGGGGGACTTCAATTACCCTCACATAGACTGGGTGAACTGTTGTTCAGCACATGATAAAGAGATAAAGTTCCTAGATATGCTAAATGATTGTTCCCTGGGACAGATGGTTGAAGACCCAACTAGAGGTACAAGAATCCTTGACTTGATCCTGAGTAATACTCAGGATCTGGTGCAAGATGTTAATGTGACTGATCCAATAGGGAACAGTGACCACAACTCAATTATGTTTAACTTGAACATAGACCGCAAGTCACTGATAAAATCTAACACAGAGACCTTAAATTTTCAAAAAGGAAATTTCCCAAAGTTGAGGAAACTAGTAAAAAAGAAGCTGAAAGGGAAAATTGAGAGAGTCCAAACACTCCAAGAGGCATGGAGGCTGTTTACAAAAACAATAACAGAGGCTCAATTGGAATGCATACCCAAAAGGAAAAAGGCCACTGCCAGGTCCAAGAGGACTCCAATGTGGCTTACAGGAGCTGTTCGGGAAGTGATCAAGAGCAAGAAAAGCTCATTTAGAAGATGGAAGGCTTGTCCGAATGAGGACAGCAGGCAGAAACATAAATTCTGGCAGAACAAATGCAAGGCAACAATCAGGAAAGCAAAGCAAGACTTTGAGGAGTGTATAGCTAAAAATACTCAGAGAAATAACAAAGACTTCTTTAAGTACATTAGAAGTAAGAACCCAACTAGGAAGGCCATTGGACCATTAGATGACAATGGAAGGCAAGGGGTTATTAAAGAGGAAACAGAGATTGCAGAGAGACTCAATGAATTCTTTGCTTCAGTATTCACTGAAGAAGACAGAGGCCACATGCCCAAAACAGAGCCTATCTTCGTAGGGAGGGAAACCGAAGAATTAAGCCAGATAGAAATAACCAGGGAGGAGGTCCTTGCATGTCGTGTTAAGCTAAACACTAACAAATCACCAGGACCAGATGGAATCCATCCACGAGTTCTCAGGGAACTTAAAGATGAAATTGCTGATCTCCTAGCCAAAATATATAATCTTTCCCTCAAATCAGGCTTTGTGCCTGATGACTGGAAGGTAGCGAATGTAACACCAATTTTCAAAAAAGGATCCAGGGGTGATCCAGGAAATTACCGACCTGTCAGTTTGACATGTGTCCCAGGTAAAGTGATGGAAACCATCCTAAAAGATAGAATTAATAGGCACATAGAAGAGAAGGCGCTGCTAAAGGAGAGCCAACATGGTTTTTGCAAGGGCAAATCATGCCTCACTAATCTGTTGGAATTTTTTGAGAGTGTCAACAAGCATGTGGATAAGGGGGATCCAGTTGACATTGTTTATCTGGACTTTCAGAAGGCTTTCGACAAGGTCCCACACCAAAGGCTCTTGAATAAACTTACCAGTCATGGAATAAAGGGACAGGTCTTGTCCTGGATCAGCAACTGGCTAAGGGACAGGAAACAGAGGGTAGCACTAAATGGACACTTCTCCAAGTGGAGGGAAGTAAAGAGTGGGGTACCCCAAGGTTCAGTACTGGGACCCCTGCTTTTCAACCTCTTCATAAATGATCTAGAGGTAGGAGTAAAAAGCAAGGTAGCCAAATTTGCTGACGACACTAAATTATACAGGGTAGTGAAAACTGTGAGAGATTGTGAGGAGCTTCAGAGGGATCTCTCGACACTGGGGGAGTGGGCAAAACAGTGGCAAATGAGTTTCAACATTAGTAAGTGCAGAGTGATGCATGTTGGGGCAAAGAACCCCAATTACATTTATAAACTGATGGGGTCTGAACTCTCTGCGACAAACCAGGAAAGGGACCTTGGTGTCCTGGTGGACAACTCAATGAAGGTGTCAACCCAGTGTGCCTCAGCAGTGAAAAAAGCAAACTCAATGCTAGGGATCATTAGGAAGGGTATAGAAAATAAGTCAGCAAGTGTCATTTTGCCTCTTTATAAATCTATGGTGAGGCCCCATCTGGAATACTGTGTACAGTTCTGGTCGCCATACCTCCAGAAGGATATTATGGAGCTGGAAAAAGTGCAGAGGAGGGTAACCAGAATGATTAGGGGACTGGAACACCTTCCTTACCATCTGAGGCTGCAACGGTTGGGCCTCTTCACTCTTGAACGACGACGTCTAAGAGGTGACCTGATTGAAGTTTATAAAATCATGCACGGTGTGGACAAAGTAGATAAGGAAAAACTGTTTTCCCTATCGCATAACACTAGAACTAGGGGACACTCGATGAAACTTTTGGGTACTAGTTCTCAAACAAATAAGAGAAAGTATTTTTTCACCCAGAGGATTACTGGTCTATGGAACTCCCTGCCAGAAGAAGTGGTGACAGCTGTCAGTCTTGACAGCTTTAAGAAAGGATTAGACAAGTTCATGGAGGACAAGGGTATCAATGGCTATAATTATGGATACTTAAGGACAACCTCCGGGTTGGAGAGATAGGCAGGATATCTCTCAATATCATTTCCAGGGAATCCTAAGCAGGTGAAGGCATCTGCTTGGGAATACCCTGAAGGAAATGGTGAGCCACTGTGTGAGACAGAATGCTGGACTGGATGGGCTGTGGCCTGTTCCAGCAAGGCTGTTCTTATGTTCTTATGTTCTTATGTTCTTATGTCCCACTCAGGAACTCTTTGTGGTGTGAATATCTATGTTCATCCCCCTATCCTCCCTGCGATGAGGATCCAGGCAGTCTAAAGCTGTGGACAGTCTCCTCTTCATTAAGAGGTCCACCAGGGAAAACCCTGAAGCCAAAGGTGTAACCCTGTGAGCCAACAGATATTGGTATAGATGCAATTGAAGATCACCTGAACCATTCGTCTCAGGGCCTCCTTTACAGATCTGACCTGCCTCTCTACCTGCCCATTAGTGGCGGGGTGAAATGGGGTGGCAGTAATATGGTCATACCTGTCAAGTATCCCGTTTTCCCCAGGAGAACCCCTTATTTTTACCCCTCTTGCTGCCCCCTCCCGTTTTATTAATTTTCCTGTAATATCCCTTATTTTTTTAAAAAAATCCTGACAGGAGCCCTCACAGGCAAAGCTGTGTGGCAGGCTTTTTGCTTGTGGAAGGGGAGAGAGAGAAGGTGGTGGGGGTGTTCTGTAGTTTCTCTTTCATTTCCTTTTCCTGCCACATGGCCATGGAGGCTTCGTTTTTGCTGCTGCTGGTCAGAGGAGCCACCATGCTGGGACGGGAGTCTACTCTAGAGAGGAGCAATATTTCCTATATGCAGGGGCAAATCAGTGAGAGACTTCTCTCTCACTCTCGTGGTTTAATGAGCTCTTTCTGCCCTGCCTCCTGGCTGGAGGCTTCCATTTCTAGAGTTAACTTGGGAGGGGGATGTTGCTTGATCACTATATGAGAGAGAGAGAGAGAGAGCACCCCATCTTCTAACAAACCATCTGGAGGGAGATCAACTCCTCAGTTGCTAGTAGGCTTGGAAACTACAGAGGTTGCTTTTTACTTCTTTACTAATTCCCTTCCTTAAGCTGGATCCAACATTCTCAGGTGTTGGTGCTTCATTTGGTTGCAGTGAGGAACAAATAGGTTGGTTAATTTGGGGGAATTAATCCCTTGTTCCTCCATCCTAATTGGGGTGGGGGGGTGGGGGTGTCTAGCCATGTGCAGGGCTAGTTCATTAAAGCCAAGCTGCTTACAAGCAGTTGGTAACCCTAGGGGGCTGGTTTACTATTCTGCACTTTCTTTGCTTCCCAGGAAAAAAAATTAATTAAAAATGACTAAGGTAAAGGTAAAGGTTTCCCTTGCTCGAAAGACAGTAGTATCCGACTCTAGGGTTCAGTGCTCATCTCTGTTTCAAAGCCAAAGAGCCAGCGCTGTCTGCATCTGCAGACATTTCCATGGTCATGTGGCAGGCATGACTAGACACCAGAGCACACAGAACACTGTTACCTTCCCACCAAAGTGGTCCCTATTTATCTACTTACAATTTCTTGCTTTCGAACTGCTAGGATGGCAGGAGCTGGGACAAAGACGGGAGCTCATTCCATCCTGCAGTACTCGGGAATCAAACTGCTGACCTTCTGCCTCCCAGTCAGCATCTTAGTCACTTAAGCCACTGAGTAAACAAGAAAGAAAACAAAACAAAAGTCCCACAAGAAGATGGGGAAAGGGTTCTTTGGCCCACACAGCTTTGTGCCCATTGCATCTACAATACCATCTAGCCATCTTATTTTTGGCCACCCCCTTCTTTTGTCCTCCACCTTTCCCAGCATCAAGGCCTTCTCAAGTGAATCTTCTCTTCTCATTTGATGTCCAAAGTACTTTAGCATCATCTTTACTATTTGACCTTTAATGAGCAGTCAGGGTTGATTTCTTATAGGATCGACCTATTTCTAACACCACATTTCAAAGGCATCTATTTTTCTGCACTCAGCTTTCCTAATGGTCCAGCTCTCACACCCATACATTACCACCAGGAATACCACAGAGGGGTGTGGCCAAAATTTCTCTTATTTTCAAATCCAAAACATGACAGGTATGAATATGGTGAACCCTGTTTCGCTTAAGAAAACCTTGAAACTCTGCCAACATGAAAGTCGAGGCATTGTCGGATACCACTATGTCTGGTAACCCAAAAGTACAAAAAACTCTCCTCAGCTTTAGAATAGTAGTGGTTGAAGATGTACTGGGGACAGACATAACCTCCAACCATTTAGTGTATGCATCCACTATGAGCAGAAATGTAGCTCCCCTAAAAGGTCCAGTGAAGTCAATATGGACTCACGACCAAGGACCATATACAGTGTCCCATTCCCTGGTGGGCTGATAGTGCTCCTCTGGTTTGGAGGGGTGGCACTCTCAACAGCGTCCAACCCAAGCTTCGATATCCAGATCAAGTCTTGACCACCAAAAATAACTCCAGGCAAGCGCCTTACAGCGAACAAAGCCAGGGTGGCTTATGTGAAGTGTGCACAGAACCTTGTTCCAAAGCACCAGCAGAACCACGACTCTGTCCCCCCACACCAAGCATCCCCTTTCAACCAACATTTCATTCCGCTTTGCATAGTAAACCTGAAATTCCTTAGAGACCGGCTATGCCACCTTTTCTGAACAAAATACATAACCTTCATAAGGAGGGGATATTTCTTGGTGGCCGCAGCAGTGTCGTCGGTGGACACTGGTGGTGACTCTAAAACTTCTAACATTTGGACCTAATGGTCTATATTAACCTTTCCCACCATTTCCACAGGGGACCTGGACAGGGTGTCTGCATAAGTAATACTAGCACATAGGCAGTGCTGCAAATCATATTAGTATGTTTGCTAGAACATTGTCCAATGAAGCATTTTTGGGGACAAAATCTGGGGGGTCGGGTTGTTGGGAACAAAGATACCCAGGAGTGGCTTGTGATCTGTAACAATCATAAAGGGCCATCCGTAAATGAAGTCATGAAACTTCTTGGTGCCTGCGTTAATTGCCAGAGCTTCTCTGTCAATCTGTGCATACTGTTTCTTGGTGTCTGTTAGGGACCTTGAATAGAATGTGATTGGTGCCTCTCTCCACCCCCACCCCCCATATCGTGGCATAACACAGCCCCCGCCCTCACAGGGGAGGCATCACAGACCAGAATGACCAGCTTGCTAGGGTCAAAATGGGTAAGGACGGCATCAGATGTGAGGAGTTTCTTCACCTCATGGAAGGCTTTGTCTTGAGAGGACCCCCAGCACCAGACCACATTTTTTTTAACAGATGGCGGAGGGCGTAGCCTTTTTGGGGAGGGAAGAATGGTAAAAATTCAAGAGCCCAAGGAATGCTTGGAATTCCTGCTTAGAGTTGGGATGGGGCACATCCCACACAGCTTTAACCTTCGAGTCCGAGGGCTGCACACCTTCAGGGGTGACCTTAAACCCCAGGAAATCAACCTCTGTAGAGAACAAGCAACATTTCCCCCTCTTTACCCTGAGCCCTGCATTTTGAAATTTCTCCAGCACTTTGCTCAGCTTAGCAGCAAGGTCCCCCCGATCCTTCCCAGAGATCAAAACATCATCAAAGTAAGGAAAAATGCCCAGAAGACACTTCAGCAATTTTTCCACCAACCCTTGGAAAATACCAGGTGCTGAATTGACACTGAACTGAAGGAATTTTACCTTAAACACACCCTTGTGTGTGGTGATCGTTTGACACAGGCCAGATTCCAGGGTAACAGGCAACTGTTGGTATGCCTGGGCCAAGTCCAATTTGGCGAAGCAATTCCTACCGTGAAGGGCTGCCATCAGGTGGCTCACAAGAGGCACAGGATAGGAATTTGGGTGGACAGCTTTGTTAATGGTACACTTATAGTCTGCACAGATACGGATGTCACCGTTCGCCTTAATGGTGGTGAGAATCGGGGTCTCCCATGGCATGGAGTCAGCCGGCTCAAAGATGCCCTGTGCAACCAGCTTGTCAAGTTCAGCTTCAATTTTGTCCTTGAGCACAAAAGGCACTCATCAAAGCTTAAGGAGAATGGATTTTACCGATGGATCCAAGTCAAAATCAACAGGGGGCCTCTTGAATGTCCCCAACCCCTGGCGGAACACATCTGGATAATTATCATACACGGCCTGAATGGGGTTGGTGTGAACCAAATTGATGCCCAAAAAGGCGATACCTAGGGGCCCAAACCACTGAGTACCCAGTAGATTGTTCTTACCCACCTTAACCACAAGTGGGAGTTTTCCAGTGATGCTTTTGAACTGCACATCAAAAGAGCCCACGCTGAGCACAGGGATGTGGTGATGCTGCACATCCCTCAATTGGAGCTGCAGAGCCTGCAATTTGGGCCGGTCTGCTGGCAGAATCTGGAAAAACTCACGCTGTGCGAGGATGGAATATGATGATCCTGAGTTGATCTCCATGTGGCAGCGATGACCCTGGAGGCAGACATCAATGAAGAACTGCCCTGTGACTGCACAGACACTGGAACTGGATCTGGAACCTTGACAGGCGTAGATTTTGGAAATCTGGAGCTCCCTGGACTGATGACCTTTGTCTTTGGTAAGCCCACCAGAACAATGGTGGCACACTCTCGTGATGCGCCCCTTCTGACCACACTTGTGGCACTCTGCCTCCCTGAATGGGCATTTTTCCCGAAGGTGTTTGCCCCCTCAACCCTTGCACAGCGCCCTGACTGTCTCTGCAGGTTTGGAGGACTTACGGTTCACATTCTGCACGGGGCTTGAAGTGGTCTCTCAACACCAAGAGAATGTCTCTAAGAGAAGTGTCCCTTACTTCTCGTGGACAAAGCAAGTTCACAACGAGATCAATTGTAGTGATGCTGCAGCTTGCAGGGAACATTGCCTTCTGTTCCTCCAGCTTGACCTTGTTGGCTATCACCCGGTTCTCAAACTGGATTTTTTAGCTTAGCCAGGTGTCTGCCTTGGACACGTCGAACCCTCTGAGTGGCATTGATGTGGCAGGAGATCCCATCCTCGTCACCAATGTTGAGTCCGAGTATTAATTGCAATGCAATTAACAGCATATCGGGGGTTAACTAACAAGTCATTTATTATAGCTCAGTTCGGACAGGGGAAAACAGGGATGAGGTGGCAACTTATATACAGACAGAATGGCAGTTACAATGATACATTTGCCCGGGCTTTTACTTAACGTGGGAAACCTGTGTAATCCAATCAGAGTACATTGCGAACATATGAATTAGGTGCCTTACAGAAATGGTGCGCGATTACAGCAAGACTTAATGGTGCATGCACTTAAAGCTATATATGTTACTAAACATTTGGACACAACAGTTAGAGGAAGTGTTTGTGAATGTCCATGTGAGAAGGGGGTGAGGGATCAAAAAAATGGAATCCAGCCAATGATCTTACAGCGTGGCATTATTATTATTATTATTATTATTATTATTATTATTATTATTATTATTATTATTATTATTATTATTATTATTATTATTATTATTATTATTATTATTATTATTA
The DNA here is from genome assembly GCA_035047305.1 of Bradypodion pumilum. Lineage (NCBI taxonomy): Eukaryota > Metazoa > Chordata > Lepidosauria > Squamata > Chamaeleonidae > Bradypodion > Bradypodion pumilum. The sequence continues at coordinate 11,900,135 of JAWDJD010000009.1, read as the reverse complement.
TTATTATTATTATTATTATTATTATATTTGGAATTGTGAATCAGGGCAGCTCACAACAATACCACATCTAATATATTATACATATAACACAATAAAGTAAAATAAGATAAAATTAGCATACAGTGATAGAAATAAACCACCGTATCAAAAACATCACATAAGTCAAAACATCACTAATCAAGTACCATCATAAAACATTAAAAATGTCATTCATTTCAACAAGTCGCACGCAAAAAAGTCCAAGGCCTAAAAGTCCTAGGATCCCTAAAAGTCCAAGGCCTAGGCTGGCCAGGGAGTGATGTCTACCCCCACCCCCACCCCCAATGGCCAAATCCATGGTCAAGTCCACGGGACCAGCCAGCTTAAGAGGCAAGGAATCCACCACATCAGGGCCCCTGCCACCAGCCCCTGTGCGGCCAAGCCACCCATTCCGCCACTCATGGCTCAAACCAACACCTTGCCCAACACTCCCGACACCAACCCAGCCACAGCTAGAAGCAGAAAACCACTGTTGCTGCCGCTGCCACCAGAGGTCTCATGGGGGAGGCACAGTTCTTCCTCGCCCTCCGCGGTTGCTGCCTTTTCAACATTTGGCCAGGTGTGAGATGGCCGGAGGTCTTGCAGGGTGCAGGGTGGCGGCACAGTTCTTCCTTGTCCTCCACCCTCCGTGGCTGCTGCCTTTTCAACCTCCAGCCATATGGAAGGTGGCTGTAGGTCTCGTGGGGCGGCGGCGCAGTTCTTCATGTCCATCACACATTAGGCTCCATCTCTTCCACCCATGAGGTCAGCATGTTTACATTCCAATCTCACTAAGATATTTTCTAAAGTGTCTCCCACACATTGAAATCTCCATCTTGGATTAAGCTAAAGCATAGGGTATAAATCATAGCATTACAGGAATATCATTCATGAAAAATTCTTGCAAGTGAAAACATTTGGTTGTGCAGCACATGGTATAAATTTGGTATTTCATGACATAATGAAGTTAACGGCAATGGAAAATCTTCAGTCAGATGCCAAGAAAATTATCAAATTTTTAAAGAAAGATCACATAGTTCAACAAACATTAATGAGCATTCAAAAGGAGAAAAGTAAATCGTCTCAGAAGAATTCTGCATGAACACTGAAACTGCCATCTGTTACCAGATGGAGAGGAATAACGATAATGCTGAAAAGTCTCCTGGATGGAAAGTAGGCTTTACAAGCAACTTTTATTCAAGATGGTTTACCACTCGATAAATAAATAAGGAAGGTTGTTTTGGACAATGATGTATTCTGGGCTCATGTAGAATCTACAGCTGCTCTTCTGAAACCCATAACTACTGCTATAGCAAGAATAGAATCTGCTAACACACATTTGTCTCAAGTACCTGAAATGTTTTCTGAAATAACAAGGAAAATAACAGGACCTGAAGAACTGTTAGTAAAAATACCCAGAATAAAAAACGAGGAGCAGAGGGAATGAAAGAACTTTGTTGATGTTCATTTTGCTGCAAATCTAGTTGATCCGAGTTTCCAAGGAAAATACTTATCAGATGATGAGGTCTCCAGGACAATGGAATTCGTAACAATTCAGAAGTAATGGGACATGATCAGGACAAAGTCATTGCAAACGTAGCAGAATACAAGGCAAAGATGTTTTTTTGGAGCAAGCAGTTTTTGTGGGAAACTGTAGAGCACACTTCACCAATTGCATGGTGGAAGTGGCTCTGCAAAAGTTAGATCCTTAGTGGTGTGACCATAAAACTGTTATCCATTCCCCTGACATGAGCTTCTTCTGAATGCATCTGGTCTGCCTATGAGAAAACATACACTATGGCTCGAAATCGTTTGATGAAGACAATAGTCAATAAATTAGTGGCTATCCATTCCCACTTGCTTCTGGAGGAAAAGAAAAGTGGTGGGTGTTCAAAAGAATACAGTAGTATTACAACTGAAGCTGAAGAAAGTGTAAGTTTTGACTCATCTGATGAGTGTGGAAGTAAAATTGTAGGAGTTTTTTGGGAACACAAAGTAAGTGTAAAACAATTCATTACTTTGTTATCCTCTACTTACTCTCTGAATTTAGTTAGCTTAAACTGTTCAATTATAATTATTCCATTGGTTGAGTTAAATAGATTATTGTATTTTTGTTAGTCAAAGAAATATTTTTTTACTTCATTAATTGGTTTATGTAAACCTCATTTTGTAACGTAAGCCGTGGAATATTTTTGGAACTACTATCAGAAATAAAATTCAAAGAAATAAAAAGGATGACATTTTGGGGGAAATCTATTGCTTTTTGAAATGCATTTATTTTCCCCTGCACACTCAACATGCTTTACTTGTGTGAACTTCCCTCCTTTCAAAATTCTCAGAAGGTTTATATCTCTAGCTTATGAATTATGCAAGTTTATAGTGTTCTGCACCATGTGGAAGTGCATGCTCCCAGCTAGCTAAAGGCTTTTCTTTCAAAATAACTCACACCCAAGAACTGTAGAAGTATCAATTGAGTTTTTCACCTATTTCCCCATTTTGCCCCAGTCAATATTCCCTTCCCAGTTTTCCCGGGGAGTGGGGGAACCAGCTTTCCCGGGTTTCACCTTTACATCTCTAGTGCTGAGGTAAGGAAGAAGGAGATAAATTACTGTGGTATACTTTGTAGTTAGTTCTTCGGTGTTTGGAGTCTGCTTCAAACTTAGTAATCATGTAGTCTTTTAAATGGGGGAGTGGGGGCTTTAGGGCTTCCACACTAAGAAAGGTTTTCAATGATTTTAATGTGCTTTCTGAGCTGAAGATGTTTAATTTGTCTATATGCTTTATCTGAAATAAAATTTTAAAACACATCAAGTGAATGGCACCATTTATTTTATTTCTACTAGCTTTCTAACAGCTAATCTCAGGTCTGGTCTATGGGAATGGAAGCTAAAAATACTGAAAGGCCAGATTTAGGGTATCCTCTCAGGTGAAATTCTGTCTCACCTTAGGGGAGTTCTGCTTAAGGCGAGCAAAGTAATACTCAGGATCTGGTCAAGATGTTAATGTGACTGATCCAAAAGGGAAGAGTGACCATAACTCAATTAGGTTTAACTTGATCATAGACCACAAGTCAATGATAAAATCTATCACAGAGTCCTTAAATTTTCAAAAAGGAAATTTCCCAAAGATGAGGAATCTAGTAAAAAAAGAGGCTGAAAGGGAAAATTGAGACAGTCCAAACACTCCAAGAGGTATGGAGGCTGTTTACAAAAACAATAACAGAGGCCCAATTGGAATGCATACCCAAAAGGGAAAAGGGCACTGCCAGGTCCAAGAGAACTCCGATGTGGCTTACAGGAGCTGTTCGGGAAGTGATCAAAAGCAAGAAAAGCTCATTTAGAAGATGGAAGGCTAGTCCGAATGAGGACAGCAGGTAGAAACATAAATTCTGGCAGAACAAATGCAAGGCAACAATCAGGAAAGCAAAGCAAGACTTTAAGGAGTGTATAGCTAAAAACACTCAGAGAAATAACAAAGACTTCTTTAAGTACATTAGAAGTAAAAACCCAACTAGGAAGGCCATTGGACCATTAGACGACAATGGAAGGCAAGGGGTTACTAAAGAGGAAACAGAGATTGCAGAGAGACTTAATGAATTCTTTGCTTCAGTATTCACTGAAGAAGACAGAGACCACATGCCCAAAACAGAGCCTATCTTCATAGTGAAGGAAACCAAAGAATTAAGCCAGATAGAAATAACCAAGGAGGAGGTCGTTGCATGTCTTGTTAAACTAAATGCTAACAAATCAACAGGACCAGATGGCATACATCCACAAGTTTTCAGGGAAATTAAAGATGAAATTGCCGATCTCCTAGCCAAAATATATAATCTTTCCCTCAAATCAGGCTTTGTGCCTGATGACTGGAAGATAGTGAAAATAACACCAATTTTCAAAAAAGGATCCAGGGGTGATCCAGGAAATTACCGACTGGTCAGTTTGACATGTGTCCCAAGTAAAGTGATGGAAACCATCCTAAAAGATAGAATTAATAGGCACATGGAAGAGAAGATACTGCTACAGGAGAGCCAACATGGCTTTTGCAAGGGCAAATCATGCCTCACTAATCTTTTGAATTTTTTTGAGAGTGTCAACAAGCATGTGGATAAGAGGGATCCAGTTGACATTGTTTATCTGGACTGTCAGAAGGCTTTTGACAAGGTCCCACACTAAAGGTTCTTGAATAACTTACCAGTCATGGCATAAAGGGACAGGTCTCGTCCTGGATCAGCAACTGGCTGAGGGACAGGAAATGGATGGTAGCACTAAATGGACACTTCTCCAAGTGGAGGGAAGTAAAGAGTGAGATACTCCAAGGTTCAGTACTGGGACCCCTGCTTTTCAATCTCTTCATAAATGATCTAGAAGTAGGAGTAAATAGCAAAGTAGCCAAATTTGCTGACGACACTAAATTATACCAGATAGTGAAAACTGTGAGAGATTGTGAGGAGCTCCATAGGGATCACTTGACGCTGGGGGAGTGGACAAAACAGTGGCAAATGAGCTTCAACACTAGTAAGTGCAGAGTGATGGATGTTGAGGCAAAAAAAACCAATTACATTTATAAACTGGTGGGTTCTGAACTCTCTGCGAGAAACCAGGAAAGGGACCTTGGTGTCTTGGTGGACAGCTCAATGAAGGTGTCAACCCAGTGTGCCTCAGCAGTGAAAAAAGCAAACTCAATGCTAGGGATCATTAGGAATGGTAGAGAAAATAAGTCAGCAAGTGTCATTTTGCCTCTTTATAAATCTCTGTGAGGCCCTATCTAGAAAACTGTGTACACCTCTGTTTGCCACACCTCCAGAAGGATATTATGGAGCTGGAAAAAGTGCAGGGGAGGGCAACCAGAATGATTATGGGACTGGAACACCTTCCTTACCATCTGAGGCTACAATGGTTGGGCCTCTTCACACTTGAACGACGGTGTCTAAGAGGTGACCTGCTTGAAGTTTATAAAATCATGCATGGTGTGGACAAAGTAGATAAGGAAAAACTGTTTTCCCTATCGCACAACACTAGAACTAGGGGGCACTCCATGAAAAATTTGGGTACTAGTTCTCAAACAAATAAGAGAAAGTACTTTTTCATCCAGAGGATCACTGGTCTACGGAATTCCCTGCCAGAAGAAGTGGTGACAGCTGTCAGTCTTGACAGCTTTAAGAAAGGATTTGACAAGTTCACGGAGGACAAGGGTATAATGGCTATAATGGACATTGGGTATAATTATGGATACCTAAGGCAGGATATTTCTCAAAGCCATTTCCAGGAAATCCTAAGCAGGCGAAGGCATCTCCTTGGGAATAATACCCTGAAGCAAATGGTGAGCCACTGTGTGAGACAGATTGCTGGAATGGATGGGCTATGGCCTGTTCCAGCAAGGCTGTTCTTATGTTCATAATGGGATTTTTTTGAGATACTAACAGGCAGATTGTATAACTCAAGCTTTCTCCCTGCTTATGGTTTCAAATTAGCTATCCTTAATGCTGAAATAAGGATAATGTTGGAGTGTATTTCAACAAACTGCTTCAAGCATCCCCCCCCCCCTCTGTGGTGGTGGTGGGGAATTATAGATATTTTCTTTGAAAGAAGAACTTTTAAGAAAAATATAACACATGTAATCCATCTCTCATAATGGAATGGCTGCCAATGAAATTTTATCAACAGTGGTATATCCCTCCAAGTAACTAATGTAGATAGGAGGTGTTTTTATGGTAAGAGTTTAATGAGAGAATGCAAGTGCGGCGCCAAAATGGCTGCCGCGCTCTTTGCGCCCCCCCCCCACCAGATGACGGCAGCCGGGTAGTTAGGGGGCATGGCCAGCTCCCTTATAAAAGGGGTGGCCACGAGGCAGCCGCGCTGCCATTTTGCGAAACAACGGAGCGGAGAGGTTTTTCCCTCTTACCTCCGTCGCTCTTGCCTTTCATCGGGAAGCCTCTGGCTGCTAATTTTCTTGACTTCTCCGGCTTCCCATCGTTTAGCTGCTATGCCCTCTAAGAAGAAGGCGACTGCGAACGTGGCTCGTTCTGCACGGAGGCGCCAGCCGGGTCGGAGGACAGCGGCTGTGCCTCCCCAGCAGCCTCCTTTGCCTGAGCCCACCAGGACCGGTGGGATGGGGTTAATTGCCCCTTGGCCCGAGGCAGGGTGTCCGCGTACCGGCCCAGCAGGCGCCGTGGCCCCCGGCCCACAAGCAGTGGCCACTGCCTCTGGCATGGCCCATTCTGCGGGGCCTTCTTCCATTGGTGCCCAGCTTCCCACGGGGGGTTTCAGCCATGGGGGGTGGCTGGGTTCCCTCCCCTGGCAGGGTACCCCCCCAGCCCTGCAGGGGCCGGGCCTGGGGTTGTGGCCGTATATGGGCCCCGGGGTCCAGGAACCTGGACCGGCGCCTGCAGCCAGTGGGCCGGCCGGCCCTTTGCCCCCACTTGGCTTAGGGGGCTACGTTAGTGTTGAGGCCCTTCTGGCCCGCGTTGCGGCCCTCGAGGCATCCCTCGTGAGGGTTAACCACCCGGGGGTGCCTTTTGGGGTGCAGGTTGATCCTTTGTCTGCCGGTCAGCGGCAGGCGGCAGGACGGGTCGAGCTGCCCGAGGCGCGTGGGCCGGCTTCGGCCACTGCCTCGCAGCTCCCCACTCAACAGGCTGATGCTGGTCAGGCCCCGTCGACGAGCTCAATTGCGGTCGTGAGCTCCGACGCCCCCAGCGTGCCGGAACCCCCGGTGGGGGCGGCCCGTGGGGGTGCAGCATGTGAGTATGCGGTACAAACTAGTGCACCCACACACCTACCACGTTGGGGGGGGCATTCCAGTGGCCGTGGCCTCGCACGGGTGGTGCGACGGTTCAGTCGCCGACGTCCCACCCGGTGACTTCACCTCTCACCCAGGGCCCCGTTTTGGGTGGTACCTCTTACTCAGTCGGGAATGTGTTAGGGGTGGCCGGGTTGGTCCAGGCTCCTTTCCAGATCCCCGTGGTTCCCACCGTGCCGGTGTCGCCATTGCCGACAGCGGGGTATTCCTTGCCCCTGGGGGACCATTTGTCCCAGGCCACCAAAGAGAAGATCTGGCGTGGGGAGTATGTGGACATCTTCTCCCTTCTTAACAGAGAGCCCACCAAATAGGAGAGGGAGGGGCAGGATGAGAAGGATAAGGAACAGGCACGTCGTCGTAAGCCGCCACGTACGTGGGCCAATTGGTTGCCGGCGTACCTCATATACATGGCGGTCTACCTCAGGGCCCGGCCGGATTTGGCAATTCCGATGGTCCAGTATTTGGACAACATTTACCGGGCGATGGTCGACTTCCCGGGCCCGTCGTGGTTGGCTTACGACGAGGAATTCCGTATGCGGATTCCCCTGCACCCTGAGATGAGGTGGGACGAGCCCTGCCAGAAGCTGTGGCTTCTGTACATGACTCCCACGCGCCCTGCGCCTGGGGAAAGATACCATTGTGGACATGCAGTCCAGCGAGCGGCCCCAGCACAGACACCCCGTCAGGTGGCGGGGCAGGGGGTTCCAGCCCGCCTGCTGTGCTGGACTTTCTCATCCAATGGTTCCTGCAGTAGGAAGAATTGCCGGTACAGGCATGAGTGTCCCTCTTGCGCTGGCCCCCATGCGGCCTCCACCTGCCCCAGGCCTGGAGGGATGCGGGGCAAAAGTAGGGGCGGACAAGGGGCTGGCAAGACTGCTGCAGAGGGAGCTGGTCCACCGACAGGCCCCCTCCCTAATTAATGTGGACATGTTGGAGCGTTGGCTCGCATCGTACCCGAAGGAGGCAGATGCGGTTTACCTGCTTCAAGGTTTTCGACTGGGGTTCCGTATTCCTTTCCAGGGTGATAGGTCCCCCCAAAATGCCCCCAACCTTTTGTCCCTTAAGGGGAGGGAGGAGGTGGCTGCCGCCAGCATTTCTAAGGAGGTTGATGCGGGCAGGGTCGCTGGCCCTTTCCCTGCACCCCGTTCCCCAACCTTAAAGTGTCACCCTTGGGCTTGGTGCCCAAGAAGTCACCGGGCGAGTTCCGCCTGATCCATCACTTGTCCTACCCAGCCGGCCGATCGGTCAATGATGCTATCCCTGATGGCCTTTGCTCAGTCAGGTATACATCTTTTGACCAAGCGCTGCGCATGGTGCGCTCATGTGGCCCGGGTGCACTGTTGGCTAAGCGTGACATTAAGTCTGCCTTTTGCCTCCTGCCGGTTCACCCGGGTGACTTTGAGTTGCTGGGTTTTAAGTTCCGGAGTGAATATTATTTCGATAAGGCCATGCCTTTTGGCTGTTCAATATCATGCTCGGCCTTCGAGCGTTTTAGCACCTTCCTACAGTGGGCTTTTGTCCGCAGGTCTGGGTCCCGGTCTGTAGCCCATTACCTGGGTGATTTTTTATTCGGGGGTGAACGGGGCTGGGACACGTGCACACGTCTACTCAACACATTTCAGACGCCAATGGAGAAACTTGGTGTCCCTTTAGCGCCCGAAAAGACCGAGGGCCCATCTACACAGCTAGTCTTCCTGGGGGTGGAGATTGACACGGTAGCGCAGGCTTCTAGGTTACCAGGGGATACGGTGTCAAGGATAGTGGCCCTTATCTCGGACTTGCTTGCTAAACGCAAGGCATCACTGCGGGAACTGCAGGTGCTGCATGGTCACCTCAATTTCGCTTGCAGGGTGGTCGCACCGGGCAGGGCATTTGCTCGGCGCTGGTGCGACGCCATGACAGGCTTATCCAGGCCCCACCATAGGGTGAGACTAACCCAGGGCATTAAGGCAGATATGCTTATCTGGCTCCAGTTCCTGAGGGAGTTCAATGGGGTGTCATTTTGGAGGTCTGACCTTCTGGCTTCCCCTCGTTTCCAGATACAGTCCGATGCCTCTGGGTCCCTGGGTTATGGGATGTACTTCAATGGGAAGTGGGCCTATGGTGGGTGGCCACCAGCCTGGTCAGGTACGGGTCGCCTGCGTGATCTTACGTATCTGGAATTTTTCCCATCCTGGGGGCCTTGATGCTATGGGGTGAGGAGTGGGCCAACTCGGTCGTTCATTTCTGGTGTGACAATGCGGCCGTTGTCCACATTGGCAACTCACAGACTTCCAAATCACCCAGGGTCATGGACCTGGTGCGCCAGTTTGTATTGCGCAGCCTGCGCCTTAATGTGCTGTTCCGGGCCAGGCATGTCCCGGGGGTCAATAATGATATCGCTGACGCTTTGTCCCGCCTGCAGATCTCCCGGTTCCGCGCCTTGGCCCCGGATGCGGAGGAATTTCCCTCGCCACTCCCGGACGAGATATGGACCCTTGGCAAGGAGAGGTGAACCGGGCGATCGGCATGTCGCTAGCGCCACGCACGCGTAAGGCGTATCAACACGCATTCAATTCTTTCAGAGCATTCTGTGCTCAATTCCGGCTGCCAGATACCTGGCCGATCCCGGTGGCCCATATACTTCAATTCATGGTTTACCTGCATTCCCAGGGCCTTGCACCTCGCACCATAGCATCCAGGCTGTCAGCCCTGGCTTTTATGGCCAAAGTAGGCGGACATGTGGACAGTACCGCTGACTTCCGTGTGGGACACGTTTTGGAGGGGTGGGTGCAGGAGCGTGGGCGTAGCCCAGATGACCACCACCCAATTTCCCCAGGGGTTCTTACCCAACTGGCACGGGGCTGGCAGGACCTATGTTTTGATAGGTATGAGGCAGCCCTGTTTCATGCGGCTACAACGGTGGCCTTTTTTGGAGCGCTCCCCATCAGCGAGCTTGTGATGCTGTCTAAGGCGGATGCAAGTCGTAGGGCACTGGAACTCGAAGATGTCTATGTGGCCAAAGACTGGGCTCAGTTGAGGATACGCTCCTCTAAGACGGATCAGCATGGCGTAGGCAGTAGAGTAAGACTGCTACGGTGTTCTTTGGCAGACATCTGTCCGGTTGGTGCCCTACAGGAGTTCCTTGCACTGCGTGGCACGCACCATGGCCCGTTTTTTCTGTCACCAAGATGGGTCTCCCCTTACTAAATTTCAATTTTGGAGGGTGCCGGGAAGGCACTAGCCAGTGTTGGCCTCCCTGGGGCTCGTTGCGGCACCCATTCATTCAGGATAGGGGCGGCTTCTACTGCAGCTGTTTTTGGGTACTCCGGGGCTGACATACGCCGCATGGGAGGGTGGGGATCACAATGTTTTCAGTTTGTGTTCGCCCTCTTCAACCGTGAGTACCAGTTTCGTCACTGCACTGTTTCTCCCCCCCCCTTTTTTTGCCTTGACAGACCCTGGGTGTCGTATTACACTGGTGACAGTGTGCCTGGTGGGCCATAGCCACGTGCACAGGGCAGCGCGTTACACAGCACAGGGCAGCGCGTTATGCTGCACAGGGCAGCGCGTTAAGCGGCACAGGGCAGCGCGTTACGCTGCACAGGGCAGCGCGTTACGCTGCACAGGGCAGCGCATTACGCTGCACAGGGCAGCGCGTTACGCTGCACAGGGCAGCGTGTTACGCTGCGGCGACAGAGTGGGGACCCCGACTGGGACTGGGTGCATCCGCATGTCTCAGGTGGTATGGTAAGCGCGGCATGTTATGGCGGGAACTGTTGCCATTCCTTTTCTACATCAGGGATGCTGACTCGCCTGATGTCCTGGTTATGAACCTTGGGGGCAATGGCTTAGGGCGGGTCACTGGCCTATCACGGAAGCTTGCGATTTGCAGTGACCTGCCCTACTCACGTTATGTGTGGCCTGCCACAACCCTCAATTGGTCGGACACGATACCGCGGTACGCTTACAGGGGGGCGTGCGGCCTCGAGGCTCTTGACCGAGCCGACGCTCCGTGAACGGGGCTATTGCCCGGTTCCTTTTCGACAAAGGTGGGGGACGCGTCATTCGCCTCCCCGCCATCAGTCTGCAAAATTATGAGCTTTTGCTCAGGGGATGGGGCCCATCTGTCGCAGGGAGGTATGGACCTCTTGTTAGTGGACTGGCGAGCAGGCCTGTTGACCGAGCTGACGGTCTTAGGGGGGGGCGGTGAGCCTTTTGGGAAGCCTCCCCGTGCGGCGGGTAGCACTGGTAAGGTAAACATTTATGACCCACAGGTATCCGGCAGGTTCGCAATTGACTGGACAACACTAGACAGGCATAAGTTGGTTAAACGTTGTCCGGTCAACGACGAACCAGGCGGCGGGGTGATGGCTACAGCTAGACAGCATGCATCACCCCGTGATTTCACGGATACGCGTCAGAGGGTGGGGTCATTAGTTAGATATTGACTACGGTCAACAATTTGTTTGTTGTCAACAAACAAATTGATACAAATAGATACATTGTAACAATTGCCGTTGGCAATTTTGGGTGGTACCTTACCGGTGTTACTTTGGCCTGCTTGCCTTAAGAATTATAATTGGTCAATTACCAATAGAAATTTATAATTCGGACTAGGGCATGAATCAATAAATGTGGCCCAATGCCGTTATCCACTTTCATCAGTGTCTGAGTCCTTTATTGGGGGGTGCGCCTGCAATGCAAGCGCGGTGCCAAAATGGCCGCCGCGCTCTTTGCGGGGCCCCCCCACCGGACGAAGGCAGCCGGGTAGTTAGGGGGCGTGGCCAGCTCCCTTATAAAAGGGGTGGCCACGAGGCAGCTGCGCTGCCATTTTGCGAAGCGACGGAGCGGAGAAGTTTTTCCCCTCCACCCCCTCCCTAGTTAACAGTGTGATATTTTGGTCGCTTCGGGGCCGGGTGGGAATTTTTGGCTGGGACCCACAATTGGCTCCCGGGTCCTGGTTTTTTCGCCCATCCCACACTGTTGCCAGGGTTTGATATAGGGGTTTCTGTTGCTGCTGTTGACTTTGGTCACATGGGCGGGTAGCACTGGTAAGGTAAACATTTATGACCCACAGGTATCCGGCAGGTTCGCAATTGACTGGACAAGACTAGACAGGCATAAGTTGGTTAAACGTTGTCCGGTCAACGACGAACCAGGCGACGGGGTGATGGCTACAGCTAGACAGCATGCATCACCCCGTGATTTCATGGATACGCGTCAGAGGGTGGGGTCATTAGTTAGATATTGACTACGGTCAACAATTTGTTTGTTGTCAACAAACAAATTGATACAAATATATACATTGTAACAATTGCCGTCGGCAATTTTGGGTGGTACCTTACCAGTGTTACTTCGGCCTGCTTGCCTTAAGAATTATAATTGGTCAATTACCAATAGAAATTTATAATTCGGACTAGGGCATGAATCAATCAATGTGGCCCAATGCCGTTATCCACTTTCATCAGTGTCTGAGTCCTTTATTGGGGGGTGCGCCTGCAAAGAGAAACAAAAACAAAATTGAGACCACTTATCCAGAAACTTATTCAGAAACAAATAGCTTTAAAGAAAGGCTTGGTTTTCAACAACACAGCTAAAGGAAACCAAGCAATAATTGAGGAATAGGAAAAGAAAGGGGTGCAGCTAAGTGACTTCATAACTGTATTGATCAAACATTTCTTTGCAAGGTGACAGCATAATTGTTCTGTGTTCCTCTTCCTTGACATTCATCCCCTGGTTTTATAATATCAAAGTAACATCCTTTCTTTCCTTGTTATTCAAAGATGCTTTGGAACTTTGGATACTTTGAGTATCCTGTTTGGTATTAATATTTGATTTGGCGGAATCCCTACTGGGTACAGCAATAATTATACAAATTCTAATGCTAAACCCTTGTATCAATAGCACCATTGGAGAAAATATCATTATATACTTCAGCTCTCTGAGAATAATGAAGATACTAGTGGCATGATTGATATTTGGCAATGTACCTTTCCTTAGCCTGTGTTCACTTGGCAGCTGCAACAGCAAAAGAGGAAGGAAAACTGCAGTGCACATTTCTGGCTGCAATTCTATTTCTAAAGTAGGGGAGAGAATTTGGCATTTAGTGATATGCAAATTGTTGTTCCTGCTTGATTGTAGTATGTGTGCCTCCAAGCATGACTTGAAGCAATTTAACAATGAGAATAACATGTATTTGGGAAGAAACTAATTTCATTTGAATGCCAATCACAAGCATAAGCCTTGTTCATTAAAAAGAGAGAGAGAGAGGAAATGAAGTTATTCCTTTTGCTGTTCTGTGCAGGGGTAACAAGATGACGGTTGGATGGCCTGCTTCACAGAGGACAGTCTTCTACTTAACGGGCTATGAGAGAGGGCATCTCCATCACTTTGGATTAGAGTTGTGATCTCCAACACTGATCTTCAGCCTTTGTTTTTGACCTTAAAAATCTCAAAGAATGGGCTGCTGCTAACTTGGTTAATTCGATCCAGTTTTGGAGTTCATTGGAGTTTGCTCTTGATCGAAAGCCAGGTGTATCTGATTCTAGGATTCGGTGCTCATCTCCATTTAGAGCCAAAGAGCCAGCACTGTAAACAGGCATGACTGTTTACCTTCCCTCCAAAGTAGTATCAGTCTGGCCAGACATCCTGCTACAGTAATGGAATAGACCATACAGCCAGTGACTCAATGCTGAGTTTTGGTTGTTCACAAATAATCTGACTTCCTAAAGGGGCCAATGGCTATGGGTGGATGAGCCCCTTTAGGTGGGGTGATGGTCCCCTCAGTGGAGAAAATGCCACTGCAAACTATCATATTGGGCCCAACAGCAAAATGAGTGGAGGAGGAACTTTGATTCTCAATGGTCATGGAGAAAGAAGAGGCCATGCCAGATGGATTGTTTGTGAAGGTGCACCTTGATAATATCCTCAAGGCAGCAGCAGTCCATTGCAGTCCTGGTGTTAAATCCTGCATGTCTCATTTCACACATGCCACAGGAGATGGCTCCATGATCATAATGTGTGAGTCACTTCATGGCAAGTTGCAATCCACCTTAAACAAATACACTCTAATGACATTTTTCCTGCTACAGGAAAAATGCATTCTTGGATACAGGTGGCAGCCAACAATGATGCTGTCTATCAACTTGCAATTTCTTGCTTTCAAATTACTAGGTTTGCAGGAGTTGGGACAGATATGGGAGATCACTTTGTCATGCAGCACTCAGGTCTCAAACTTTTCTTAACTCCTCAGAACAGTTCTTATAAGGGGTTTGCAAGTGAAACAGAAATTGCAAGAGGGACCACTTTAGTGAGAAAAGAACTTGGGGCCATGAAAGGACCCACATTAAGGTGTCCCCTGAGCAGATATTCCCCAGCAAAAATCCTTTCAACCCAAAATAATTTTTGACACAAAAATATTATTATCATTGATAGAGATGGGCAACATTGATTATTATTGTTGTTGTTGTTGTTGTTGTTATTTATTCATTCATTCATTCATTCATTCATTCATTCATTCATTCATTCATTTATAAATACATACAGGTTAAAATACTGCCCCCCCTCCCCCCCACACACACACAACTCCTTAAGAAAAATGTACTCACACAAATTTGAAAAAAAAACTATTAAAAAGAAATTAAAAGGGTGTGTGGCTTAAGATGGCGACTGAGTAACATACTTATCCGGGAGCTCGTACTACACAATGTGGAATATAAAGCGAAACCAGTGATAAGAGAGACAAAAAGTTTTCAAAATTAACCTCAAGGAGGTTTACAAGCTTGTCTTTCTCGCGGTTGTTGAAATTGGAATCTTTGTTGTTGGTGGTCGGAGTTCGGGAGGCACATCAGAGGGACAAGCGGCAAAAGCCGCGGCTGCCCTACGGGTGTGTGGCGAATGGGACTGCCTAGAGCACCGGGACTTGTGAGAAGGAAAAACAACGAATTAGATCCAAAACAAATTAAAAGTGGTGCAAGAGGCAGTGGACGGAGGACGAGGAAAGTGAGTGGAGCAACGGACAGTGAATGTAAGTGTGTGGGCACATGAAAGTAGAGTGGATGGAGGAGAGAAGGGGCTTAATGGCAACTGCTGTGGGGGAAAGTGAAAGTTAAGAGCACGGCATGAAGAAGAAGGAAATAATGGAGGCTGGTGTTTAAGGGTCGAGTGCCGGAGCGAAGCGCTTGGGAGGAATTAGAAAGAAGGGTAAAGAAAAGGAGTGTCCGGTGAAGAAGGAAGGGGCTCCCCCCCCCAGCAGCCACTGTCAAGGCTTGGAGGGCATTAGTGAATCTATAATTACCTCCTCGGATGCAAGCATTTGAATGTGGATTTATATAGTCTATTATTGAGCCTAAATATTGGGATTTTTCTTTTCTTTTTTTGGTCTTTTTTGAATTTATTTGGAGCATCATCTCCGGGATTATACAGTGGATTATAATTGGGGTTTGTTTGTTTGTTTTCCTTTTCCTTCCCTTTTTCTGGTGGGAATGTGACGGATTGCATTGGATCGATCCTTGCCTTAGCTGAGGGTTTTTTTCTTTCTCTCTTCCTTTTTTTCTTGTTGGAGATTTGGCAACAGTTCAAGTGATTTTAAGAGATCTATCCTCCTGCGTTACTCCTTGGATACAGAGTTTTCAGCCTGTTTGGCAGCTTGGTGAGATACAATTGGATACATTTTATTTGGATTACAACGAAGAATACACAAGGGAGGCTGAAGAATATAAAGGAGTGGATTTACAGTGATTTTATAGTGGTGGACTCTTTTATTGGATTTTACAACAGTTTGGCAATTGGAATACAGCATGCAAAGAGTGGTATTTGCTTGAAGAAAACTGGGGTCTATCCTTGGCTTTTTAAGCTTGTTGTGCAGGAGTGCTGGAACAGTTCCAAGGAGAGAGGTCTGCCCGAGCAAAGAGTGTTTCAGCTTTGAAACTTTTATTTGACGTTACAATGGACAAGATTACAAGAGGGAAAGAGAAGGAGGAGGAGGTGAAACCTAAGAAAAAAGGCAAATCAGTAGCTGCGGTGACCCCCGTATCATCAGCAGAAGCAGCGGCTCCTGAACCAACGGCATTTGATCAGACTCAAATAATGGTTGAATTGGGTAAATTGTTTCAGAAATTTGAAAAGATGGAAGAGGCAAGGGTGAAGGATAAAAATGAAATTCTGGGGAAACAGGCTACAATGTTTATGAACTTTTCTTAAAAAAGTTGAATTAAATATTCATAAGATAGAGGGTAATGTTAAATTGATGCAAAATGATATGAAATCGGTGAAAGGGGAAATTAAAGGGATACATGAAGAGGTTAAGGAAAATAAGATGAAAATGGAGGAGCATGAAAAAAGGATAGATGCCATGGAAGAATTGATGAGAAAACAGAATATTGTGATTCGCCATTTGTTGGAAAGAACGCCAGATTAGCTAAGAGATAGAATTGTTGATTGGTTAAATAATTTGAAAATGGGGGAAGATTTTGCCAAGGAGGACATTGTAAGTGCTTACAGAGTGGGTCCGAGAAGGGGGAAAACTGTTCACAGGAATGTTTTAGTCAAATTTGCAAATTGGGGGGATAAGTTGAAGGTAATGGTTTTTTAAAAAAGAGCTGGTTCTGATGCTCTGAAAATTGATGGAAGTGATGTGGAGGTATACAATGACATTTCTATTAATGAACGTGGTTGGAGATATAAGATGAAACCTGTAACAAAAATTTTGATGAAAAAAGGGATAAAATACAATTAGCGGTTTCCACAACAGTTAAGATTTTTCTATGACAGAAAAATGCAGGTGATTCATGAAAGGACTGATGCACTGGAGTATTTGTCCTTACTTGATCTGGTCAAGCCGGGTTCAAATGAATGGACGGAGTTAAGGAAGGACTTGTTGGGGTCGGGAGGGATAAGGATTATGGCGGAGCAGATGAGGTTGGCACAGCAGGAGGAGAACAACCAGGTGGAGCAATGGATTATTTGTCATTGATTGTGGTGGAGCAAGAGTCAAGCAAGGGGTAGAAGGGAAGTTAAAGAAAGCACAATTTTTTTTCAGGAGAAGACGCGTTTGTAAATTTGTTTTTAAATGTGGGGGTGCGCTTGAGCTCCAATCATCATGCACATCTTACACGTCCCCCCTCCCCTCTTTGGAAGATGAAGGTGCCTTTTTAAGGAGAAAGTAGGGAGGGTGGTAATGAGTGTTTTTTGCTTTGTTTTTTGTTTTAAGTTTTGTTTTAAATATGTTGGGTTTGTAGGTAGCACGGCTAATGGAGAGCTTGAAACTGGTGGAAGAGGGTGTCAAGTTGTAACTGAGAGGTATTAAAGTTTTATCATGGAATGTAAAAGGTACAGGAACTGTGTTTAAGAGGAAGAGAGTGGAATTAGCTTTGCAGAAGGATAGACTGGACATAGTCTTTCTACAGGAAACTCATCAAAAATCTCAAGACATGAACAAAATCTTTCTGGGTTGGATGCAACATTACAAAATGTCATATGGCACATCAAAAGCAAGAGGAGTCACAATTTTGATTTCGGCTAGATTGGGGTTTGAGATAATAAATAGTATTTCGGACCCAGAGGGTAGATATTTGATAATAAAAGGAAAAATAGATGAAGAGGAAGTAACTTTGGTGAACATATATGCCCCAAATGAGCACCAGGCTGAATTTTGAGAAAAAATGCGCAAAATTTTGGTAATTGAAAAAGCAACAAAGATGATCGTGGCCAGTGATTTCAATTTAGTAAAATCAAACTTGGATTGTATGAATATAGCAAGATGTGGAAAAGGTATTAAAGGGCAGATCTTGGATAACTGGATGGCTGCCTTAAGTTTGAAAGACTCATGGAGAGAGATTAAGGGATTAGAAAGGGTATATTCTTATTTTTCACACGTTCATAATTCATATTCCAGAATAGATTGCATATTTGTAACTGAAAACATGGAAGAGATTGAAGTTGGAATTTTTAAGGAGTCAGACCATGCTAAGGTGATTTCAGAATTGAGTTTACAAAAAGAAAGTAGAAAGACAAGGAAATGGCGATATGATGTTAATTTGTTTAAAGATCAAAAGTGTAAAGAACAAATTATGGAGAGTTGGATGGAAAATTGACAATGGAATGACAATGAGGAGGTAAATTTGAATATGGTCTGGGATGCCATGAAGTCGGTTTTTAGAGGGGAGTGTATTAAGATGGCAAGTAACAGATATAAAAAACATAAGTTAGCACAGGATAAAATTGAAAATGAGATAAAGCAGTTACAGGAGGAACACTCAAAGATGAAGGGTAGGAGGGTATTCGTTAATTTACAAAGATTAAAGGTTGAATTGGTAGGTAAAGATATAGAAAAAGTAAAAAGAGATTTGATTTACTTAAAAAGAGAGTATTTTGAATATAGTAATAAAAATTCTAAATTATTAGCAAAAGAAAAAAAGAAAAAAGGGAAATTGGAGTCTTGATTGATAATCAAGGGATAAGATGTAATAAGATCAGAGATAAATGTAAAATTTAAAAGAATTCTATCAAGCTTTATATGCAAAAAAGGAAATAGATGTAGAGAAGCTTAAAAAGCAATTGGAGAAACAGATAATTAGTGGAATAAAGCAGGAACATAGAGATAGAATGGAAGAACAAGTGTCAGATAATGAAGTAAAAGAGGTAATTGCAGGTTTAAAGTTGGGAAAAGCTCCTGGGGAGGATGGATTACCTGCTGGTTTCTACAAGGAATTTAAAGATATAGTAGTACCAAAGTTGGTTAGATATACTATTATATATTAGATGGCGGGCAAATTCCGACTTCATGGTATAGGACCACAATTGTATTGTTGCCAAAACCTGGAAAAAAATTAGAAAAAGTAGAATCTTACAGACCAATTTCGCTTATAAACCAAGATGCCAAGATCTTCACAGCAATATTGGCTAAGCGATTAAATAATTTTATGGGTAATTATATAAATATAGATCAAGTGGGTTTCTTGAAAGGGAGGCATATGGCAGATTTGACTAGAAGAGTATTAGATTTAATAGACACTGTGAGTCAAACGAAAGAAAAAGTGGGTTTAGTTTCTTTGGATATTTTTAAGGCATTTGACTCTTTACAATGGATTTCAGTTAAGGAAATAATAAAAAGCTATGGATTTGGTGATAAATTTAGAAGGGTAATAGATCAATTATATCAGAAAGGAATAATGTCAGAGTAAATGATGAGGTTACTGATGAGGTAAAATTAGAGGCAGGTATGAGACAGGGTTGTCCTTTGTCCCCTATATTGTTCATAATGGCAATGGAGATTTTGTCAAAAGCTATAAGAGAGGATGGAAAAATAGAAGGGATTATGGGGAATAAAATAAGTATGTATGCAGATGATACATTGATAATTTTGAAACACACTGAGAAAGCAATGAACAGAATTAAAACACAATTAAAGGATTTTGAGGACATTACAGGTTTGAAGATAAATTGGGATAAATAGGAAATGATGCTCTGTAATATGGGAGAAGAGGATTGGAAGAAGATAAGGGGAATGAGTAATATTCAAATTAAAAATATTTGGGTATAAATATATCAAATAGATTGTAATTAGTTTGAATTACGACAGTTTGAAAAGTGAACTTAAGCTTAAAATACAAAAATTTCAAAAGTTGAAGCTGTCATGGCTTTGGGAGAATTGCACTTCTCTGCTCAGGGGACACCAGAATGAGGTTCCTTTCATGTCTCCAAGATCTTTTCCCACAGAAGTGATCCCTATTTATCTACTTGCATTTTCTTGTTTTCAAACTGCTAAATTGACAGGAGCTGGGACAGAGACGGGTGCTCATTCTGTCATGCAATACTCAGGTCTCAAACTGCCGACTTGCTGACCTTCCAGCTAACAAGGCAAGCTTCTTAACCACCGAGCCACTGCAGTGGTTAAGCTACCTTTGTTGCCTTCACCCCTAAAGTTCAGTACTGTAGATGGCAAGTTGGCAGAAAAAGTGCACAGCAATCTTTTTTCTTTATTCTCTGAGATTAAATCAGCTTTCTGTCCTAAGGCATATGATGTGATCATAGCATCTTATGAGGGTACACTCTTGGTCTGAAGTTACTGAAAGTATCCAGCTTTGTAGGATGTTGACACTTTTCCGTTGTCTTTCAGCTCAGCCAGAGCTTTCTTGCCACAGAAATCATATACTGTATATCGTGTTTTGCTCATTCCATGGTGAAAAAGTCCAGACTAGAAGAAATGCCAAGCCCTTCTTGCCCACAGGAAACATTTAATCATGCTGTTTATGAAACAAACCAAAAGGTTATTCAATGTCATTCCATATGTAGCCCACTCCACAAGTTGGTAAGCCAGTCCATAGACCATACATTTGTAGGCTGGTCGAATCCAAGTGTACACAGGCCTCTTGAAAGTAAGAATGATTAACACCCACCACCACATGTTTGCCCATGATGGGCTCAGGTACCGTTGCTGTAATTATGCTTTATGTATTCTCTTGAAATTTTCTGATATGATCCAGCTGTCAACATATATTTGCAATGTGTTCTATAGTGCCTCTTTGTTTTCTAAATCTATTTTGAATATCTGAGAATTCTCACTTGATATAGAATGAAAGCCTGTATTGTAAAATCTTTAACATCCATTTGCTTGCATGATAAATTGGCTCATTGATTCCTGTGGTCCTATTGTTCCTACAATCTTTAACATCTTGCAATTGGATTAGAATAGGACTACTTCCCTCTGACTGACATCCTTACAATAAGGATGAAGAGAAGTGATGAAGCCATTGAGTATGGAGCCTGTGGGATTCCATATGATTTGGAATTTTGTTAAACTGAAATTTCAGAATGTTTGGAAGTGTCTGTTCATACAGCTCCATCTTCCATGAGCATACTTTGGATACAGAAACAAAGTAGCAATAGCTGACATTTTTTAAATGTCAGCCATATTGGTCTGTGTTTCAAGCACATCAGAGTGTAAACAAAACAAAAAGACAAAAAACTTTGTGACACTTTAAAGACTAACGGCTGTATTTTAATGTTAGCCTTCATGGATCAAGTCCACTTCAACAGACAGGACTTGATCCACGAAAGCTATTATTATTGTTATTGTTGTTGTTGTTGTTGTTGTTGTTGTTGTTGTTGTTGTTAAATTAGTACCCCGCCTTACTCGCACAAGTGCGACTCAAGGCGGCTTCCAATACAAACAGCATTCAAAGTAACAAAAGCAAAAATGCAATGTAAATAACAAAATACAAAAAAAATTACAATTACAATAGAAATCTCCACAATATGGCAAATTCTCTAATACAGGGTACAATAAGTACAAAACACAATATAAGAATTATAAAGCAATATAAAGCAAAACTACAACACGACCAAACTGATAACACCAGCTCTCACACGCCCCACTCCCACCCCCACCCACCCCCCAGCAGATGAAAATACAGTACCAACAACAAAAAGTTCTACCGTCTCAACGGCCTTTTGAATTCCTGGCTGGAGATGGGAGATGGGAGATGGAGGGCAAGGCCCAAAGTGCAGCGGCGGTGGTGGTGGTCTGTGTCATCGCTGCAGACCGCAGGCCAACCCACCAATCAGGACAGCTGGAGTGAGGGCAAAATGCCTGCAGCCTCAATGGCCCTCCAAAATCCTGGCCGGAGGCAGAAGGCTGAGCCCGAAGTGTAAAGGTGGTGGCGGTTGGTTTCTGGCCGGTTGCTGGGCGAGCTCTGAGGGCCTCCCTGCCCTGGCGTAAGTGATGGAGGGGGCGGGGGAGGGGCTTTTGAGGCTGCCGCAAGGTAAGCCCCAGGTGCCACAAATGTTTCTCCCTTCCTCCTTCCCGGACGGTTGCCGGGCGAGCTCCATGGGCCTCCTTGCCCTGGCATCGTTGATGGAGGGGGGCAAGGAAGCAGTCTTTGAGGCTGCAACAAGGCAAGCCTCAGGTGCTGCCAATGTTCCTCCCCGCCTCCTTCCCAGCCAGTTGCCAGGTGAGATCCGTGGGCCTCCCTGCCCTGGAATTTTAAGCTAACATTAAAATATACCAGGTAGTGTTTAAAGTGCTACAACATTTTTGTCTTTTTGTTTTGTTTACTCTCTGATATGCTTAAAAGCAGCAATAACAATCTTTTTGGGGTTTAAAGCAGATACAGCTAAATCTTACTGCATGGAATCCAATAGAGTAGTGTAGATGAACCTATGACACATGTGTGCCAGAGATGGAATGCAGAACCTTCTTTGTCAGCACATGCATCATCAGAGGCAAGCCCCACCCCTCTCCCTCCACCAATAGGGAGGTGAGAGGGGAGGCTAAAATCCCACCTGGGAGGTGGCAGCAAGAATGAGGTGAGGTGATCAGGCACACATGGGAGGCACTTGCCATGGGTCAGAGGAACTCATGGGGGGGGGGGTCAGACACACCTGCATGGGGGGCTGGTGCCTCCATGAGGGCTGGCACACCAACAGGGGTACAGACAGACACACCCACAGGGGGGCACAGTCACAGGAGACAGCTTACAACAATAAAAAATAACAAAATACAGTAAACAAACACAGAACATCTCCCTTCCAGCCATTGGTGGGGGCCCGGAGGTGGCAGCAAAGCCTCCAGCTGCCCGTCAGTCCATGGTTACCCCTCCCTCCGGCCATAGGTAGGGGTCTGGAGGTGGCAGTGAGGTCTCTAGCCACCCATCAGTCCATGGCAGCTTCTGGCAATATCACATGGGTACATGGGTGCTCACGGTGCCTGCCCGTGTGCCTCCTCCTCCTCCTTGGGCACTTGGTCTCTAAAAGGTTCACCATCACTGCACTCAAGGGTTTCAACTGAACTGAGCTATTTTCTTATCAGGGAAGCCTATGAAAGATATACTTTGCAAGGCATATAATTGGATACTAGTTTATACAATAGCAGCTGGCTACATCCAATGGAAATGATATGGATCAATATATTTCTTTGCACTGAAAATACTGAATTCTGTTTCAGCTATAGTGGCAAATATATATTTTGCTTTTCCTCCCCAGATACTTTGGAACATTTGTGAGTTAATCTCAAAGAAAAGTCTTTTTTTTTTTAAAAAATGCCTTAAAAACAAAACAAATGTACACATCTTTCCTCTTCAGCAATAATGGAATTGCTGCTGCTGCTGCTGCTGCTGCTGCTGCTGCTGCTGCTGCTGCTGCTGCTGCTGCTGCTGCTGCTGCTGCTGCTGCTGCTGCTGCTGCTGCTGCTGCTGCTGTTGTTGTTGTTGTTGTTGTTGTTGTTGTTGTTGTTGTTGTTGTTGTTGTTGTTGTTGTTGTTGTTGTTGTTGTTGTTGTTGTTGTTGTTGTTGTTGTTGTTGTTGTTGTTGTTGTTGTTGTTGTTGTTGTTGTTGTTGTTGTTGTTGTTGTTGTTTCACACAGTCGATTCCAACCCTTTGCGACCCCATGGACCACCAGAAGAATAATATTAGTTGGTTCCCATTATTTTTTCTAAAAGCTTGACTTTTGCAATCACTTAAACAATATCTGATTGTAATTTCCTTCTTTGTACCTTAAATTACCAGCCTGGTTTCTCCAGCAGTAACAGTAAGGCTGTTACTGTGTTACTTTAAATCCAGCATGCACACCTTCCTTCTGGCACAGCCTGTTTAGTCACCTCTGAAATTGACTCCTGCCAGCTAAGATCTTCCCTCTCGGAATGTGTAAAGTTTGGTAGCACTATATTGTAAGGTAGAGAGCTTCTGTGAATAAATGCCTGTTAAACAAAGTCCAGATCTGCAAACAGAATAAAACTCCAAAAGGCAAGTTTATTTCCTTAACAAGTTAGTTTCAGTAAAAGAGCGGCATAAAATATTTCAAATAGTCATAAAGCAAAAGGATATGAAAAGTTCTAAGTATTCTTCTCTCTTAGAAAGGATAGAGACAAAATCTTTCCCTGTCAAAGATTTTGCCTAGAAAATGTATTCTTAAGACTAGGGCAGCCCAGAATAAAGGCTAGCCATTGACTGGCTGTTAGGATAGTCTTTTTATAGTCCTGTGGACTGGGGGCTTTCCCATCTTTAGGATTTTAGGGTGATGTCATACTAATGTATGTCTTCCTATCTTATACATACATTGTACTCCTTCTCCCTTCCATCAGGTGGATGAGGTATAGGGAGGTGAATCGTTCAGGTGGAGTTTATTAACCTCGTACTCCTTCCCTCCTCCCATCTGGGACATACATTGCTCTCTTCCCTCCTCCCATCTCAGTGAAGTTATGCAAGTGTTTCTGAGCTTTAGACTTGCCCAGGCTTGTTTAGAAGAGACATAGACAAAGGATTTTTAAGAAAATGAAGGCTAGGGAAGCAAGATTTATGACAAATAGCAGCCAAAGATGCTGGACAAAACTAATTAAAAAGTATGAAAGAGATGTTGTATTTAAAAAATGAAAGCAGAGATAAAACCTAATTTAAAGCCAGAGATGGACAAACTGTAACCCAAGAGATCCATGAAGCTTTTCATTTGACTTGAAAAGGCTTCTGTAAAGTGATCAGTTCAAATGATTGCAAATAATGTTCTCTCTTCTCTTACTGCTTTTTGGGCATAAAAAAGGGGGGATGTTGTTGCTGTTCAGTTGCACAGTCGAGTCTGAACCTTTGCAACCTCATGGACCACCACATGCCAGGCTCCTCTGTGCTCTGCCATCCTCCGCAGCCTGGCCAGATATACACCTATCACATCAATGATTCCATCCATCCACCTCATCCTCCTTTTCCATTTGCCTTTGATCTTTCCCTTCATCAAGGCTTTCTCAAGTGAGTCCTCTCTTCTCATTTGGTGGCCAAAGTACTTGAGTTTCATCTTCAGTAGGGAGAGGAAATAGAAGAAAGGAAAAATACAGAGAAAGAGAACATTAAGGGTTGGCACATCTTACTGCTTGATTTGGGCCCACACCATCTACGTCGGGGTTCCCAAAGCCTTCACACTATGGGCTGGTCATGTGGTTCCTCCCACCATAAAACATGTCCGGGGATTTTGTAAATGCATTTTATGGCAGTGTTTACACATGTGCAGGTGCGTTTTACTTGCACTTCCGGTAGCGTTTACGCATGCGTTGGTGCACTTTACTTCCACTACTGGTAGCGGCAAGGGTGTGTTGGCCAGATGATTCCGTGCCACAGGCCATAGTTTGGCCACCTCTGATCTACATAGTCAACATGTAGCCACATAAGAGAATGTCAAAGAAGTGGGGTTAGCATCTTCCAATTTATATGTTTACACTTACATTTATTTTTCAAAAGAAAAGAAGCTCTAATATTTGCAAAACCTTTTGCTTCCAATAGAGCCAAACTAGTAAAAGTTCAACTGGAAAACAAACAGAAGAAACACCTAAAGAAGAAATGCAAAGTTGTGTAGGAATCACAGGAATGAATGAATGAAATCCCTAGGTCATGCTTTTAAATTTAGGGGGGCAAATTTTGTCTTGTTCTGTCCTTGAGTAGCAGGCAGGAAGGTGTTTTTTTTTTATTAATTTTTATTATGCTTTTTAAAAAAATACAAAATGGTTATAGAAAGAAAAATTGCAAATACAATACAAAAATAAAAAGATCATAGAAGAATATGAATATAGGATAGCTATATATACTAGGAATAGTAAGATACTGGTAAAACACCTTGATTATAATATTCCACATTTCATACCCTCTTTAACCAACTTGTAATTAACAATAAAGTGATAAATTTGAATAACCCATCTAATTTCAATCTACTTTATCTTATTTATTGGCTGTCCTTTCTAGACCATCTTAATATATTCTAAACAAAAATACTATTGCACCCTGTGTGACTGTACATTGCCCTAGAGGATGCGGTGTCATTTATTCATCACTGTTTCCAGAAACTGTAATGTTCCTGTACTGGCTTGCTTCGGTCACCCCCAACCCCAGCAGATTCCACAAATAAATGCCAAATTTGCCAAAATCTATTCTCTTTTACTATACCCTTTTTTATGTTCAGCTCCCAGGTTAATTTATCGTTTAAAGCTATCTCCCACATTTCCCTATACCAATCTTCTATCTTCAATGTCTGATCGCTCTTCCACTTTCTCGTTATACATTGTCTTGCAGTTGTTAAACATATTGAGAGCAACTCTTTTTTATCCTTTCCTAAACTCATATTTTCTGTATCGGTCAGAAAGACTGTAGCTGGCCCCAGTTGCAGACAGGAAGGTGTGTGTGTGTGTGTGTGTGTGTGTGTGTGTGTGTGTGTTGTTGTTGTTGTTGTTGTTGTTGTTGTTGTTGTTGTTGTTGTTGTTGTTGTTGTTGTTGTTGTTTTAAAGAGACAGATTTAGCATAGTTGAAAGATCATCTGTTGAATATTCTTATGAAACATGCATTATTGGAAAATTTCCATTACTGTAAAAAGCAGTCAGTACTACTTTGTCACATGAACTAGAAAATGTAACAGAACAGGATGGATTGTTTGTATCTTTTTATTTTTATATTTTGTATTTCAGGGCCTGCTCTCTATACAGTATGTGTTTATGTGAATTTGTATGTTCACACATATGGTCATACATAAGAGATACAGGCAGATTTTTCACAAAGTGAAAAAAAGAATGGGGATCAAAGCACTTGCCATCCCATTCTTACTCTGGAAACAAGAGCTTCCGGGGTGGGGGTGGGGTGGGGGTGGGGGTGGGTAGAGAATTCTCAATAGTTTATCGTGCTGAGTGAAAAAAGATAAATAAATTTTTAATAAGAGTTTAGCTTTTAAAAAGGAACTTCAAGATAAAGAGATAGAAAAGTACAGATAAATGTGATGGATGGGGGAGGGCAATGTTTTGGTGGGCTGGGCAATTACTGGATGGAAGCAAGGACAAAATGGATGCCAACATGTCCCATCATGCAGCACAGTGTTAATGTTCCAAACAGCAGCAAACACCAAACAATTGCCAACCCCACCAAAGAGTGCCCCTGCAAAAAAGACCAACATAAGAAAAATTATGGAGCATGCAATCTGTTTTTAAAAACCACAGCAGCAAACACCAAACAATTGCCCACCCCACCAAAACATTGCACTCCCCCATCCACCCCCCACCCCAAGCCAATTGGAAACAGAAAACCTCATTTACCTACCTTTCCACTGTGCCAAAGAATGGTCCAAGAACCTGAAGAATGCTGCAAAAATCCAAGGAATGCTTCCAAAAATTCTGATGAAAAAATCCAAAATGGATGATTAGCTGCATGGGTGCAGATTAACACTGTGCTGCATGATGGTGTAATGAGAAATTCAAAGGAAGCCACTGATTTTCATTCAATTCTGTGTGAAGTAGAAAATGTTTAGCAATTTAATGCTTTATAGTGCTTTATGAGTAATTGCCAATTATAAAAATTGTTGAATGCCAAGGTACTAGTTAGTACGCCTTTCTCACACTTTCTCACCGAAAGCGGTCCCAAGGCTATCTTAGCCTGGGAATCTTACAGTTTGATCTGTCACATAGATATATCAAGATGCTATCTCAGATAAATGCCTCACGTAATATGCAGGTGTCTAACCTTCAGCTAGATGTCCAGATGTCCAGCCAATTTGTCTTCTTATGTCATATTTGGGGGATTTTCTCATGTATAAAAACTGAGACTTTTAGCATCTCAGCAGCAGACATCCCATTTCAGGGGGTGGCTCTGCCCGATTTCTTTTTCAACATGCCATAAATGTCAGATCTCAAATCTTATATTAATGGGGGCTCACCGTAGCACAACTTTTGTCTTATTTAGCTAGCTTAGCCATTTCTATTGTTTTATGATTTATGTTTCTATTTGAACTGCCTTTATCCATGTACTCTATTTTTGTATTAATAAAAAGCTGCTATATTTGAAGAATTGTAGTAGCGTATTTTTATTCTCCTCACACCTTAAAGAGGAGAAGGTTTAGAATCCAGCATACAAAAACCAGAAGGGAGGCCATAAATCAGGTCTTTATCAGGGAGAGTGAATTCCAGAGAAAAGGAGTCTTCATTAAGGTTTTTTCTTTTGAAAAGGAGTGTTACCAAGTTGCCGATCTTCCTGATTGAGGTAAATTTTTTATCTAACCCTTGGTTAGCTGGATTTTGAAAGTGTCATTGAAAGGGAGGAGCCATAAGGGTAGATGTTTGGGAATACCTGAAATTCCAATAGGTCCTGCATCGCCATTTTAATTGCCAGATATTTCTGGACAATCAGAGGTAAGCGCATCTCAAAATGCTGCCTGCAAAAATAAAGCAGATAAACCTCTGGGAAAGGATTTATGCCTGCCTCAACACTATAATAAATGGCACTCTGTTAGGCAGTACAGAGAAGGGCCAAGAAAATACCTTTTGACAGATGGGACATGTTAACTTTTGAACCTGCACTTCATAAAGTTTTCAAAAGTTAAAAACTTGTTGTATGATTTGTCCCCTAAAATCAGGGTTGTTTGACATGTTTTTGTAATGTATTTAGCCTTTAGACAATGATTTCTTAAGGATCTGTCAGTTTCCTGTCTGTTTCCTTGACTTTGCGCTGAAGTCTGTACTGTTACAGTACAATGTATCTCTATGGAAATGACATTGTACAAGGCATCGTGACAAGGGTTTGGACATTGTATGAGGCATCGTGGCTAGGATTTTGCATGCCTCATACAAAGTCCAAATCCGTATAAAGTCCAAACTTGTGGAACCAAGTTTGGATGTTGTATGAGGTATTTGTGTATGTGTAACTTTAGATAGACAAGGAAGCGATGCAACCAGGTGAGAGATAAAATTAACGTAGTACAAGAATTTTACCAGGAGTTATACTCTTCTAAAAATATTGAAGAAGATTGAATGGAGGAGTATATAAAACAATATAAGAAGAAGAAAATACAAGAGACTCATAGACTAAGAATGGAAGGAGAGATAACTAATGAAGTGATTGAACGCATGCCATTAGGCTTCTCTGATGGATGTGAACTTTGCAGGTGCTCTTCCCAATAGATGGGAGTGCGCCTAATTCTCACTGGTTCAGCTGGGAGGAGCCAGCACCTCTTATAAGGGGTGGCTTCTCCCAGCCCTGCCATTCAGTGATTCTGCTCCAGAGAAGCTTCTGCTTCTCCACCGGCAGAGTTTCCGTTCACTGGAACCCACGGTTCCAGTCTGCCCTGTCACCTTTCTCACTTTGCCAGGACACTTCTTCCTGAGGCTCCCATTTTATGGTGGGTAAGCCCAGGCGGACACTCATGCCTCCGCCAGGTGCTGGCTTCTACCGCCGCGTGAGCTGCCCCACCAGGTGGCCACTGGCCCCTCTCAGCCTTCCGCCTTGGCTCCCCTGGGGCTTGTCTGGCCGGGCATACCTGGTGTGCGGTTGCTGCCTCCCTGTTTAACAGGGTCACGGCGTGGGAGGTATCTGCCTCATCTGAATGGGGCAGGCTCCCCAGCGGGTTCCCCCCAGTGGGAGCCCCGCCTCTTCTCTGCCCCTCTCTCTGTGCCAGTTCCTCCTTCATTCCTGGGGAATTGCTGGCTCAGGTCGCCCTGCCGACCCAGTCTCCTTGGCTCCCTCTGCTTTCTCTCCAGCTTCAGGGCCCGATGCTTTAGGCCTACATGAGTATGTGGTGCAATTCAAGACACTACCGCCTGGCCTGCCACCCTGCTTTTTCCCCTGCGGCCCTGCCTGGCCCTGGCCCCACTGGGCCTAAATGCCCCCGTTGTCTTCTGGGTTTCTGTGGGGCCCCTTTCATGGCTCCCCTGCTTCCAGCCCAGTTGGGCCGGATGGGAGTGATGCCCCCTGTGCTGCTCCCCCCTCACAGAGTACTCTGCTCAACCCTGGTGGTGCTGTAGTTATACTGCTGTCCACAACCAGACAGTTGTGAGCCCGATCCTGGCCAGGGCTCAAGGTTGACACATACTTCCAACCTTCTTAGCTCGCCAAAATGAGTGCTCAGCATGTTGCGGGCCATATGCTAATCAACTGGTTAACTGCCTGAAAGTGCACCAAACGCTAATCTGGGGCAAGCAGCACCTCCTTGCTGGATGGGTGCTTTGTCCTATTCCACTCACCTACTTTGTTTGTCCCAAGGCTTCATTCTACAAGCCGGATGTCTCAGACTAGGAGTTGATCCAGTGCAAGGAGCACCCTTGCACATGGGATGACTCATTTCCAGCCTCCCTTATTTATGTGGGCATCCACTCCAGCCCCATCCGGCCCGTATTGCCCCTGATCCATTATCCAGACCATGTTTTCTGAGCACATGCAGACTTCCCGGATGACACCTGGAAAGACTGCAACCAATGTTCCACGTGCGGGCCGCACTCTGGCCTGACATATGGTGGGATGGGCCTAACTCCCCTTCCAATGCCCCACTCCTCTGATATCCTGCCTTCCTACGAGGCCTGCATTTGCGGCATACTTACTGCCAGGGGTTTGCCACCTAGGGTCATGCTCCCCTGCTGCTTCCATTGGCACTCCCCTTCCCTCCTGCCTGATCCTTCTCATATTTGATTGTTTTTTCTTGCAATTTTACTGACCATTTTTCCTTCCTTCTGTTTGTGCCCCTACAGGTTTTCCATTCCGTGCACTTTGGCCTCTCCTCTGTACCACACCCATGATGACTTTCCACTCTCTTCCCCCTGGGGGGGGTTGGGTTTCTCCACGTTCTTTGTGGTCGTGTCTCTCAGCCTGATTGGCTGTGGCACGGCGTGGCACAAAAAATGTTGGGAAATAAAGTTCTTTCCATTTCTTGCCGTTTGTGGGGCTGTTGCCCCCGGGCCGATTTTTTGAAACCTTCGTTGACCTGCGGACCCACTTTGGCCATGTGCACGAATGGTGGGTGCAGGTCAGTAGGGCGAGGCATAGCAACCTATAGCCAGTTCCAACGGTTAACCCTTGGATTTATAGGTTAAGATATAAAATTTTTAAAATAAAATCTATTTTAAAAAAAGGAAGTTTGCCAAGAGAACCCTATGGACCAAAGCAAAGGCAAAACAAAGGGACAAATCAGAGGAAACAGGATGCTCAGCACATTAGATGGAAAGAAAGGGATGGACAGGAAAGGGGGAGGAGAAATACAATGTTGTAAGGAACAATACTGCATAAGGACATGGAATGTGAGATCTATGAACCAAGGAAAGCTGGAAGTGGTAAAAAAGGAAATGGAAAGAATAAGCATTGACATCTTGGGAATCAGTGGGTTAAAATGGACTGGGATGGGTGAATTCAGCTCTGGAAACCATCATATCTAGTACTGTGGACAAGAAAACCTCAGAAGAAACTGGAGTGGCCATAATTGTAAATAAAAGAGTGAAAAAAGCAGTAATGGGATACAATCTCAAAAATAATAGAATGATGTCAGTCAGAATACAAGGCAAACCATTTAATATTACTGTAATCCAAATATAAGCACCAACCACTAGTGCAGATGAAGCCACAGTAAACCAGTTCTATAACATCTCATAGAACAGACACCAAGAAACGACGTCCACATTATCTTAGGAGACTGGAATGCCAAAGTAGGAAATCAAAAAGTGGATGGAATAACAGGCAAGTTTGGTCTTGGAACACAGAATCAAGCAGGGTAAAGACTGATAGAGTTCTGCCAAGATAACACACTAGTCATAGCAAACACCCTTTTCCAGAAACACAAGAGGAGACTCTCCAAATGGACATCACCAGATGGCCAACATCGAAACCAAATTGATTACATACTCTGCAGCCCAAGATGGAGAACCTCCATACAGTCAGCAAAAACAAGACCGGGAGCAGACTGTGGCTCAGATTACAAACTACAGATCACAAAATTCAGGTTCAGACTGAAGAAAATAGGGAAATAGGCCGAATAGATATGATATAGAAAACATACCCAAGGAATACACGGTGGAGGTGAAAACAGATTCAATAGTTTGGACCAGATAGACAGAGTACCAGAAGAATTATGGATAGAGATGCGAGACATCATGCAGGAGGCATGGTTGGTTGTCGGATGAGGCTCTTAAAATAGCAGAGGAAAGAAGGAATGCAAAAGGCAAAGGAGAAAGGAAAACATACAACCACTTAAATAAAGAATTTCAAAGAAAAGCAAGGAGAGATAAGGAAACCTACCTAAATGAACAGTGCAAAGAAATAGAGGAAAATGACACAAGTGGCAGTACTAGAGATCTCTTTTTTTAAAATTGGGGAAGTCAAGGGAATGTTCAAAGCAAAAATGACCATGGTAAAAGACAAAGATGGCAAGGAGTTAGTGGATGCAGAAGAGATAAAGAAAAGATGGAAAGAGTACACAGAGGAACTCTACAAAAAAGACATTAACACCCTGGATAATAACAATGACGGGTAAATTGAACTTGAACCAGACATTCTAGAGAGTGAAGTCAGAAAGGCCCTAAAAAGTAAGGCAAATAACAAAGCCAGTGGAGATGATGGTATCCCAGTTGAATTCTTCAAAGCCCTAAAAGATGATGGAATCAAGCTATTGCATGCTATATGCCAGCAGATTTGGAAAACAAAACAGTGGCCACAGGACTGGAAAAGATCAGTATACGTCCCAATCCCAAAAAAGGGCAATGCCAAAGAATGTTCAAATTATCGAACAATTGCGCTCATCCCTCAAGCTAGCAATATGATGCTCAAGATAATACAGGATAGACTTCAGCAGCATGTAGAAAGAGAACTACCAGAGGTGCAGGCTGGGTTCAGAAGAGGCAGGGGGACCAGAGACCACATTGCCAACATATGTTGGATCATGGATAAAACAAAGGAATATCAGAAACAAGTATACTTCTGCTTCATTGACTACACCAAGGCCTTTGATTGTGTGGACCACAACAAAATGTGGCAAGTAATTAAAGAGATGGGAATACCAGAACACCTTATATGCCACATGAGAAATCTGTACATGAGTCAAGAAGCAACAGGACAGAGTATGGAATGACGGAGTGGTCTGGAATAGGAAAAGGAGTAAGACAAGGCTGCATATTGTCACCCTGCTTATTCAACTTATACACAGAGCACATAATGTGCAATGCAGGGATGGAGGAATCACAATATGGGATCAAAATTGCTGAGAGAAACATCAACAATTTGAGATATGCAGATGATACCACCCTAATGGCAGAAAGTGAGGAAGACCTAAAGAAGCTCCTGATTAGGTTGAAAGAAGAGAGTGCAAAAGCTGGCCTGAGACTCAATTTCAAGAAAACCAAGATAATAGCAACAGGTCATATCAGTCCCTGGAAAATAGATGGGGAAGAAGTAGAAGCAGAGACAGATTTTACTTTCTTAGGATCAAAGATCACTGCAGATGGAGATTGCAGCCATGAAACAAAAAGGTGACTGATTCTTGGGAGACAAGCTATGAGAAACCTGGGGAACATAGTGAAAAGTAGAGACATCTCACAGCAAACAAAGGTCCACATAGTCAAAGCAATGGTATTCCAGGTGGTAATGTAAGGTTGTGAGAGCTGGACCATTAGAAAGGCTGATTGAAGAAAAATAGATGCCTTTGAGATGTGGTGCTGGTGGAGAGTTTTGAGAATCCCCTGGACAGCGAGGAGAACAAATAGGTCAGTATTAGAAGAGAATAGCCCTGACTGCTCCTTAGAGGGACAAATAACAAAGATGAAGCTAAAGTATTTTGGACAACAAATGAGAAGAGAAGATTCACTTGAGAAGGCCTTGATGCTGGGGAAGGTGGAGGGCAAAAGAAGAAGGGGACGGCCAAAGATGAGATGGCTAGATGGTATTGTAGACACAATGGGCACTGGGCTGTGCGGACTGAGGAGGATGGTGGAGGACAGGGGTGCCTGGAGAGCAATTGTCCATGGGGTCGCAAAGAGTCAGAGTCAACTGTGTGACTGAACAATAACAACAACATGAAAGAGTCTTGCCCTCTATATTTGGATTAGATTGATATTAAAAGGTTTGCCTTGTATTTTGACTGACATCATTCTATCATTTTTGAGATTGTATCCCATTACTGATTTTCTCACTCTTTCATTGACAATTATGGCTACTTCATTTTTTTCTGAGGTTTTCTTGTCCACAATAGTAGATGTGATGGTCTCCAGAGCTGAATTCGCCCATCCCTGTCCATTTTAGCTCACTGATTCCCAAGATGTCAATGCTTATTCTTTCCATTTCATTTTTACAACCTCTAGTTTTCTTTGGTTCATTGATCTCACATTCCATGTTCCTATGTAGTATTGTTCCTTACAGCACTGTATTCCTCCCACCTTCCTGTCCATCCCCTTCTTCCTATGTGTGTTAAGCATTCTATTTCATCTAAATTGCCCCCTTTGTTTGCCTTTTGTTCTAGTCCATAGGGTTCTCTTGGCAAAAAAAAACTTTTTACTGGTGTGGTTTGCCAGTTCCTACACCATTATCATCCCCTCATACATGTTATCACACTTTATACAAAGTATTATCATGCATATTATCACAGTTTAAAAGAAAAAGAAACAGGAAAACACAGTACAGTATCAAACTAAATGTTGAGTTGTTGGTCATCATCCTTGGTATGAAAAGACAAAGAAGGAAAAAACCTTGCTATGACAAGAAAAGTTCACTATATCAAGTCTCTATTGTCAGTTCGCTATGTGATCAGTTACTTTTTAAAAATCGCTATATCATTTACTATATTAGTTTATCTACTGTACCGTGGATCAGTTACTTATCCTGTGGTCTGGTGCTATCCGCTGAGGCTACGGGGAAGGTCGCGGTGGCGACAACAATGTCAGGCCTCGCAAGTCTTCCCTATGCTCCCTCCCCCCTGGCTGGCCAAAGGTATGCCGGTTCGGGGCTCCGACTGACAGCTCTCTCTTCCTCCTCTCCGCCTCTGCCTCCCTTCAGCCACGTGGAGTTGGCTAGAGGGGCGCCGGTTTGAAGCTCCAACCGATGTCTCTCTCTTCCTCCTCTCTGCCTCCCTTCAGCCAAGTGGAGTTGGCTGGAGGGGTGCCAGTTCGGGGCTCCGACTCACAGCTCTCTTCCACCTCTCCGCCTCCCTTCAGCCACATGGAGTTGGCTGGAAGGGCGCCGGTTCAGGGCTCCAATGGATGGCTCTCTCTTCCTCCTCTCCGCCTCTCTTCAGCCACATGGAGTTGGCTGGAGGGGCGCCCCTTCTTGTTAGTGGTAAGCAAAATGTGGAACAGTGACATTAAAAACATATTAAGACATCTTGTTTGGGAAAGTCCTAGGATTAAGAGCAAAATAGGATGTATACTGGAGCAGTGTTTGGTCTAGTCCACTGTGCTTAATTACAGCAAGTATTGGTCTGATGCACAGGAATACTTCAGCAACTTGAGAGATTGGTCATGTAGCACTTTTACAAAAGCTTTCAAGAGGTGTTGGTTACCATCTTTGAGATGTAAAAATATTTTTTATAAATTTCAGTAGTGTACAAAGACCACTGATAACTTGCAATATTTTGAATCCTTCCATGAATGGTACCTTTCCTAATGTCAATGCTCTCTTACCCAAATTACATCCATGTTTTCAACCTTAATCATTGTTTTCTGTGACCATCCCCCACCTGGACTCGCTGTATTCATTAACCATCTGCACAACCTGCCTAAAGTGACCTAAAAGAGAGCAACCCACCAATGCCAATTGCCCAGAGCTCCTTGATTCAGTCTGGGATAGGCGAAAAATTCCCACCTGATGGTGTCAATTTTCAGGTGGGCCAAACATTCCCACCTGTCTCCAAAGTGACCAGCTACTGGGCCGAAGAGTAGGTAGGCGGGTCACTGGCTCCTGCATGTGAACAATGAGTCTGGATTGAAAAAATGTTTTTAGGGAAGGTATTGGAGAAGGCGGTGGCACGCCAGCTGCAGGTAGTCCTGGAGGAAGCAGATTATCTGGACCCCTTTCAATCAGGATTCAGGCCTGGACATGGTAAGGAGATGGCATTAGTCGCACTGATGGATGATCTCTGGTTGGAGCGGGACGGTGGTCATCTGTCCGTCCTTGCTCTCCTTGACCTTTCAGCGGCCTTTGATACCATTGTCCATGCTATCCTTCTAGAACAGCTCAAAAGATTGGGGATGCAGGGCACTGTGTTGTCCTAGTTTTCCTCTTCTCTGGAGGGCTGGACCCAGTCGGTGTGGTTGGAGAGTGGGAGGTCCAGCCCTATGCTCCTCAAATATGGGGTGCCTCAGGGTTCGGTGCTCTCTCCTCTCCTATTTAATATCTACATGAAGCCGCTGGGTGAGATCATCTGTTCCCATGGGGTGCGGTACCATCAGTACATGGATGACACGCAGTTGTACATCTTGTCCCGTGGGGACCCCAGTGATGCTGTCAAAGTCCTATCCTGGTGCCTGGAGGCCATTGGGGTCTGAATGAGGGCCAACGGGTTACAACTAAATCCCAGCAAGACTGAGTGGCTATGAATAAAGGGCCCTGCACTATCCCAGGAGCTACCATCTTTGGTTCTGGGTGGGGCTATTTTGCCCCAGACAGACCTGGTGCACAACTTGGGGGTCCTCCTGGACTCGCGGCTGCTGCTAGAAGAACAGGTGGTGGCTGTAGCCAGGAGGGCTTTTACCCAACTTTGGGTGATTTGCCAGTTGCGCCCACTCTTGGACTGGGGCTCCTTGCTCATGGTCACTCATGCTCTGGTCACCTCCAGACTAGATTATTGCAATGCGCTCTACATGGAGCTGCCCTTGATGTCCATTCGGAGGCTGCAGCTGGTCCAGAATGTGGCTGCCTGGGTGGTGATGGGGTGTGGATGCTAGGCCCGTGCCTCACCGCTACTTCAGGAGCTGCACTGGCTACCAGTTTGCCTCCGGGTGCAAAGCTTTAAAACTCTATATGGTAGTGGGCCAGGATATCTAAGAGACCACATCACCCCAAGAGTGTCTGCCCGCCCAACCAGAGCAGACCAGAGTGATTCTCTAGTTGTACCATCAGCTAGAGGGGCTCATCTCTCTAGCACATGAAGGAGGGCCTTCTCTGTGTCCATACCAGCCCTCTGGAACCTCCTGCCAACAGAGCTAAGATTATAGACAGAATTGCTGCCCTTTAGAAAAGGCTTAAAAACCTGGCTGGCAGAGCAGGTGTGTGGGCCTAATGGAGATACAGCTCCCGCCTGTTGGCTCACACCAAGATAGCAATCAGGAGCCCTTCTCTTTCTCTTTTTATGTATAAGGTGGGGTGGGTGGGTGGAATAATTGTAGGGTTTTATGTGTTTTTATATGTTTTTAAAGCTGATGTAAGCCACCCTGAGTCAGGTTTGACTGAGTGGGCGGCATAGAAATGTGAATATTAAATTACATTTAAATTAAATTAAGCTCTGGCATCTGAATTTGCCAGTGCAGGTGTGAAGGTGTTCCATGAAAAACACTCCTTGGTTAAAAAAGCTGCAGCTGACCAGAAACCGGAGTGCTACGGTTCGTCTTCTTCAGACTTGCCACCCTCATCATCTTCGGATGACCGAGAGTCAGGGACAAAGTGCAGAAAGTTCACCGCAAGTCCTCCAAACCCACTGACCACATCCAGGCCCCGTGCAAGGGGTGCGGGGGCAAGCATTTTTGGGAGAATTGCCCATTCAAGGAGGCGGAGTGCCACAGGTGCGAGCGAAAAGGGCACATAGTGAGGGTGTGCCACCAGCATTCTGGTGAGTCTCCCAAGGACAATGGTCGCCAGAAGGAGAAGTCCCAAATCTCCAAAATCAACGCCGGCCAAGGTTCCAGTTCCAGTGTTTGTGCAGTCATGGGCCAGTTCTTAGTTGATGTCAGTCTCCAGAGTCATCGTTGCCACGTGGAGATCGACTCGGGATCATCGTACTTGATCATCGCCCAGTGTGAGTTCTTCCAGATTCTGCCTGCAGACTGGCCCAAGTTGCAGACTCTGCAGGTCCAGTTGAGAGATGTGCAGGGACGCCACATCCCTGTGCTTGGTGTAGGTTCTTTTGATGTGCAGTTCAAAGCCATCACCACAAAGCTCCTGCTTGTTGTGGTCAAGGCGGGTAAGAACAACCTTTTGGGTACTCAGTGGTTTGGGCCCCTAGACATTGCCTTCTCAGGCATCAATTTGGTTCAGGCTGACCCCATTCAGGCCATTTGTGATAAGTATCCTGATGTGTTCCGCCCTGGGTTAGGCACTTTCACAGTGGCCCCTGTTTATTTCAACTTGGATCCTATGGTCAAGCCCATTAGACTTAAGCCCCGGCGGGTAACCTTTGTGCTGAAGTGCAAAATTGAAGCTGAACTGGACAAGTTGGTAGTGCAGGTCATCTTGGAGCCAGTGGACTCGGCCCCGTGGGAGACCCCGATCGTCACCGCGATCAAGGCGAATGGTGACATCAGAATTTGTGCAGACTATAAATGTACTATTAACAAAGCAATCTGCCCAAATTCCTATCCTGTACCTGTTGTGAGCCATTTGCTGGTTGCCCTTCATGGGGGAAAATGTTTTGCCGAACTGGACTTGGCCCAGTTGCTTGTAACCCCGGACTCTGCTCTGTGTCAAATGATCAACACACACAAGGGTGCATTTTCATGTGAAGCACCTGCAGTTTGGCATCAATGCAGTACCTGGTATTGTTCAAGGGTTGGTGGAAAAGTTACTGAATGATCTTCCTGGTGTGCTGCCATACTTTGATGATGTGTTGACATCTGGGAAGGATTGGGGGGACCTTGCTTTTAAACTGGGTAAAGTGCTCAAGCATTTCCATGGGGTGGGGCACAGGGTTAAGAGGGAGAAGTGATGTTTGTTCTCTACGGAGGTGGGTTTTCTGGGGTTTAAAGTTACCCTGGAAGGCATCATGCCCTCTGACGCTAAAGTAAGAGCGGTGAGGGATGCACCTCGCCCAAATTCTAAGAGCGAGCTGCAGGAGTTCCTTGGGCTCTTGAATTTTTACCACTCCTTTCTCCCACAAAAGGCTACCATAGCCGCCCAGCTCCACCAGTTATTGAAGAAGGATGTGGTATGGCATTGGGGTTCTTCGCAGGATAAGGCATTCCGTGGGGTGAAGCAGCTCCTTACTTCTGATGCCGTCCTGACACACTTTGACCCACATAAACCAGTCATTTTGGTTTGTGACGCCTCCCCTGTGGAGGTATGCATGGTGTTGTGCCACGATATGGGTGGTGGCAAAGAGGCACCAATCGCCTTCTACTCTAGTTCTCTGATGGACACAGAAAAGAGGTATACACAAATTGACAGAGAAGCCCTGGCGATTATCACAGGCACTAAGAAGTTTCATGACTTCATTTACGGGTGGCCCTTCATGATTGTAACCAACCACAAGCCACTCTTGGGCATCTTCATGTCCAGCAAGCTGACCCTCCAGATATTGTCCCCAAGAATGCTTAGTTGGGCCATGTTTCTGCAAACGTATCATTATGATTTGCAGCACCGCCTGGGTGCCAGTATCTCCCATGCGGATGCCCTCTCTAGATCCCAAGTGGAGACAGTGGGCGAGATTAGTTCGGACCAGCAGGTCCTCATGTTAGAGGTCCTGGACTTGCCGCCGGTGTCCGCTGAGGACATTGCAGTGGCTACCAAGAAGGATCCGCTGCTTACCAGGGTTATGTCTTATGTGCAGAAAGGGTGGCCAGCGCTGCCAGTCGCTGAGGAACTTCATGTTTATTACACTAAACATTGTGAGTTATCTGTTGAAAGGGGATGCTTGGTGTGGGGGGACAGAGTGGTGATTCTGATGGTTCTTTGGAACAAAGTCTTATGCACACTGCATGTGAGCCCCCCTGCTCTAAAGCGCTTGCCAGGAGTTATTTGTGGTGGCCAAGGCTTGACCTCGACATTGAGGCTTGGGTGGGATGTTGTCGGGTGTGCCAGGCCTCCTGGCCAGAGGAGCACCACCAGCCCACTAGGGAGTGGGACACAGCAAGGGGACCTTGGTCACAAGTCCATGTTGACTTCGCTGGTCCTTTTAGGGGAGCTACATTTCTACTTATAGTGGACTCTTACTCAAAGTGGCTGGAGGTAGTTCTAGTTTCCAGTTCGTACTCTGCCACCACTATTTGCAAGCTAAGGAGGATTTTTTGCACCTTCCAGTTACCAGACATAGTGGTGTCCGACAATGCCTTGACTTCCATGTTGGCAGAGTTTCAGAACTTTCTCAAGCGGAATGTGGTTCGCCACATTACTGCTACCCCATTTCATCCTGCTACGAATGGATAAGTAGAGAGACAGGTCAGATCTGTCAAGGAGGACCTAAAATGTATGGGCTCAGGTGATCTAGATTTACAGTTATGCCAGTATTTGTTGACTCATAGAGTTATGCCCTTGGCTTCAGGGTTTTCCCCAGCAGACCTCTTGATGAAGAGGAGATTGTCTACCGCATTAAACCGATTGGATCCCCATCACAGGGAAGATAGGGGTCTCAACATTGATATTCAGGGCAACAAGAGTTTTCAGTTTGGGCAAGAGGTTCATTGCCAAAACTATGCTCCAGGGTCCCAGTGGTTGGGGGGAGAGGTCTTTGAACAGATTGGACCTGTGTCGTATAAAGTCCTCATGGAGGAGACATGCGGATCAAATGCATCCCCATGTGATGGGGCAAAATGTTCTTTCAGACTCAGTTGAAATTGAGTCGCCTCAAGGTGATCCTTCCCTGGGGGAGTCAGACCTCCCTGATTTCGATCCTGATCTGGATCTATTCAGCCAGCACCCTCATCATATCTCTGAGACAGTCGTTAGTGCTCATCCCTTCCTGGAATCAAACACCGATGCATTAACATTAGGGATGGGCTAGCTTGCATGGCCCCATTATCCCACTAGGGATTTATTTCTACATGTGATACAAGAGCCAGCTGAGTCCCTGGCTCATTTTTGTTTCTATATTAGAGGGACAGTAAAACTGAGCTACTTCATGAGGCTGTTTCAAGAACTGAATGGAGGAAATGAATGAGAATTATTATTATTATTTTAGTTTTCCTGGGACAGAAAAATCATCCTCCATTACAGCCAAATCCATGTTTAGAATAAATACAGCAGATAGGGAGATGCCCTTGCAAAAAATATATATATCAACATTTTGATTGACAGTTTAAGGACAAAAGCTTCAATTCAGGACTCACCTCCCCATTGGATTCATTTCTGAGTATTATTGGCCATGAGTCTTCAACTGATGAAGGATATTGTGGCAAATCCACCATTTTACCTGCTCATTGTGCCAAAGAGCAAAAGTAAAGAAAAGATTGTGGCCAAGTGGTGCAGATGGTCAATAGGCCTCTCAGACATGCATTGCACACTCTTAGCAGAGGGTCTCCACATGGAAGGGGAAGATTGGCTCTGTTTTGGAACAATCTGCAGCTTGGAAGGTTGAATGATACTTCATATATTCCAAATGCAAACAATTATTTGTCTTCCTGAAATATTTCTTCAAGTCAAACAAATAAATGAACTGTATCCAATGTTCTCAAATTGTCCTCAGGGAATATATAGTATTTCCATGGAAATGTTTAATGCATTACCTGCACTTTCCTGTTACCATATGCTCCAGTAGTGTTTAAAAAAAAATCAACAACAAAATAGTCTCTGCTCACTCGTAGGTTTTCCCCTTTCCCTTTTTTAACTATCCAGAGAATGGTGAGTAAAATTGCTATTCACTTATGTTACTCATGATATAATTTCCCATGTTTAGGCTCATCTTTCTGATATCTAGACATCAAGGCAGTATCCAGGACAGTGATGGCAAACCTTTTAGAGACCGAGTACCCAAACTCAATAGGCTGCTGTCCATGCCACAGAGGGGCAGGGGAAACTCTGTGCTAGGGGAGGGTGCACATGCCCACAGAGAGGGCTCTGATTGGCCGCTCTGGCATGCGAGCCATAGTTTTACCACCACTGATCTAGGAAACGCACTTCTGCAAGCATTCCTGAGCCAAACACAAAACACAATTTCCCATTCAGTCTTTTATCTAGAACACTGAATCTACAGTACTCTACATGCCTCAAAAGAAGTAAGGGATTCGACTCTCCCTACAAGACACATAAAGATTCATGATGGTGGTGGTTTAGTGGTTAAGATGCTGCTGAGCTTGATGGCCTTGACTGAGCGTGGTTGGCAGGGCAGCAGTTTGAGATCTGAATGCTGCATGACAGAATGAGCTTCCATCATTGCAGGCGCACCCCCCAATAAAGGACTCAGACACCAGTGAAAGTGGATAACGGCATTGGGCCACATTTATTGATTCATGCCCTAGTCCGAATTATAAATTTCTATTGGTAATAACCAATCATAATTCTTAAGGCAAGCAGGCCGAAGTAACACTGGTAAGGTACCACCCAAAATTGCCAACGGCAATTGCTACAATGTATCCATTTGTATCAATTTGTTTGTTGACAACAAACAAATTGTTGACCGTAGTCAATATCTCACTAATGACCCCACCCTCTGACGCGTATCCGTAAAATCACGGGGTGATGCATGCTGTCTAGCTATAGCCATCACCCCGTCGCCTAATTCGTCGTTGACCGGACAACGTTTAACCAACTTATGCCTGTCTAGTGTTGTCCAGTCAATTGCGAACTTGCCGGATACCTGTGGGTCATAATGTTTACCTTACCAGTGCTACCCGCCACACGGAGGGGCTTCAAAGAAGGCTCGACGCCCCCCCCCCAGACCGTCAGCTCGGTCAACAGGCCTGCTCGCCAATCACCCAACAGGAGGTCCATACCTCCTCGCGACAGATGGACCCCATCCCCTGCATACAGGTCATAACTTTGGAGGCTAATAGCGGGGTGACGACTGACCCTCACCCAAGCCCTGTCGACAAGGAAACGCGCCACTGCCCTATTCACCATGCGTCTAGCGCGGTCAAGGGCCAGGAGGTCAACGCCCCCCCTGTAGGCATGACGCGGGACCATGTCCGACCAAACAAGGGTTGTGGCGGGCCAGACGTAATGCAGGTAGGCGAGGTCCTCGCAAATCGCGTGCTTCAGCGACAAGCCGGTGACCTGGCCCAAATCATTGCCCCCCAGGTGTATGATCAGAATGTCAGGCGGGTCAGCATTCAGGCCTGAAAAAAGGAAAGGCAGCAGCTCCCGCCATAACATCCCAGGCTTACCATGCCATGTGAGACTTGCGTATGCACCCAGTCCCAGTTGGGGTCCCCACTCTGTCGCCGCAGCATAACGCGCTGCCCTGTGCACGTAGCTATGGCCCACCAGCCATACTGTCACCGGTGTAATACGACACCCCGGGTCTGTAAAGGAAAAAATGAGGGAAATAGGTAAGGTGACCGGGTCGGTACTCACGGGGGGAGTGGGTGCACATAAAATTGAAAACATTGCGATCCCCACCGTCCCATGCTACGTATGTCAGCCCCTGAGTACCCAAAAGCTGCAGCGGTCGAGGCCGCCCCTATACGGAATGAATGAGTGCCATAGCGGGCGCCTGGGAGGCCCACACTGGCCAGTGCTTTGCCCGTCACCCTCCAAAATTGAAATTTAGTAAGGGGAGACCCATCTTGGTGACAGAAAAACGGGCCATGGTGCGTGCCACGCAGTGCCAGGAATTCCTGTAGGGCACCAACCGGACAGATGTCTGCCAAAGAACACCGTAGCAGTCGCACACCACTGCCGACGCCATGCTGATCGGTCTTAGAGGAACGTATCCTCAACTGAGCCCAGTCTTTGGCTACACAGACATCCTCGAGTTCCAGTGCCCTACGACTTGCATCCGCCTTAGACAGCATCACAAGCTCGCTGATGCGGAGCGCTCCAAAAAATGCCACCGTTGTGGCTGCATGGAACAGGGCTGCCTCATATGCATCAAAACAGAGGCAAGGCCAGCCTTGAGCCAACTGGGTAAGGACCCCTGGGGAAATCGGGTGGCGGTCGTCCGGGCAACGCCCGCGCACGCGCACCCACCCCTCCAAAACATGTCTCACACGGAAGTCAGAGGTGCTGTCCACATGACCCCCCACCTTGGCCATAAAAGCCAACGCTGAAAGCTTGGATGCTATGGTGCGAGGTGCAAGGCCCTGAGAATGCAGGTAAACCATGAACCGCAGAACATGGGTTACCGGGATTGGCCAGGTTACTGGCAATTGAAATTGAGTACAAAATGCCCTGAAAGAATTAATTGCGTGGTGATACGCCTTACGGGTGCGTGGGGCTAGTGACAGGCCAATCGCCCGGTTCACCTCTCCTTGCCAATGGTCCATATCTCCTCCGGGAGTGGCGAGGGAAATTCCTCCGCATCCGGGGCCAAGGCACGGAACCGGGAGATCTGTAGGCGGGACAAAGCGTCAGCAATATCATTATTAACCCCTGGGACATGCCTGGCCCTGAACAGTACGTTGAGGCACAGGCTGCGCAACACAAATTGGCGCACTAGATCCATAACCCTGGGCGATTTAGAAGTCTGTGCATTTACAATGTGGACCACGGCCGCATTGTCACACCAGAAATGCACGACCGAGTTGGACCACTCCTGGCCCCATAGCATCAAAGCACCCAGGATAGGGAAAAATTCCAGATACGTGAGATCACGCAGGCGACCCGTGCCTGCCCAGGCCGGTGGCCACCCACCATAGGCCCACTCCCCATTGAAGTACATCCCATAACCAAGGGATCCCGAGGCATCAGACTGAATCTGAAATTGAGGGGAAGCCAGGAGGTCATGCCTCCAAAATGAGACCCCATTGAAGTCCCTCAGGAACTGTAACCAGACAAGCATGTCTGCCCTGATACCCCGGGTAAGCCGAACCCTATGGTGAGGCCTGGATAATCCTGCCATAGCGTCGCACAAGCGCCGGGCAAAAGCCCTGCCCGGTGCGACCACTCTGCAGGCAAAATTAAGGTGACCATGCAGCACCTGCAGTTCCCTCAGTGATGCCTTGCGCTTGGCCAACAAGTCCGAGATAAGGGCCACTATCCTCGACACCTTATCCCGCGGTAACCTAGACGCCTGGCTATCGTGTCAATCTCCACCCCCAGGAAGACTAGCTGTGTAGATGGGCCCTCAGTCTTTTCGGGCGCTAAAGGGACACCGAGTTCCTCCATTAGCGTCTGAAATGTGTTGAGGAGACGTGTACACGTGTCCCAGCCCCGTTCACCCCCGAATAAAAAGTCATCCAGGTAATGGGCTACAGACCGGGACCCTGACCTGCGGACGAAAGCCCACTCTAGGAAGGTACTGAAACGCTC
This sequence comes from Bradypodion pumilum, assembly GCA_035047305.1. Classification (NCBI taxonomy): domain Eukaryota; kingdom Metazoa; phylum Chordata; class Lepidosauria; order Squamata; family Chamaeleonidae; genus Bradypodion; species Bradypodion pumilum. The sequence continues at coordinate 11,855,319 of JAWDJD010000009.1, read as the reverse complement.
GAAAGCCGAGCATGATATGGAACAGCCAAAAGGCATGGCCTTATCAAAATAATATTTGCCCCGAAATTTGAAACCCAGCAATTCAAAGTTGCCTGGGTGCACTGGCAAGAGGCGAAAAGCCGACTTAATGTCGCACTTAGCCAGCAGCGCACCCGGGCCACATGAGCGCACCATGCGCAGCGCGTGGTCAAAGGATGTATACCTGACTGAGCAAAGGTCATCAGGGATAGCATCATTGACCGATCGGCTGGCTGGGTAGGACAAGTGATGGATTAGGCGAAACTCGCCTGGTGACTTCTTGGGAACCAAGCCCAGGGGCGATACCTTGAGGTTAGTGAACGGGGGTGCAGGGAAAGGGCCAGCAACCCTGCCCGCATTGACCTCCTTATTAATGCTGGCGGCAGCCACTTCCTCCCTTCCCCTAAGGGACAAAAGATTGGGGGCATCCTGAGGGGACCTATCACCCATGAAAGGAATACGGAACCCCTGTCTAAAGCCCTGAAGTAGATAATCTGCATCCTCCCCCTTCGGGTACAATGCGAGCCAACGCTCCAGCATGTCCACATTAATTGGGGAGGGAGCCTTTCGGCGAACCAGCTCCATCTGTGGCTGTCTTGCCAGCCCACTGTCCGCCCCTCCCTCTGCCCCGCGTCCCTCCAGGCCTGGGACAGGCAGAGGCCGCATGGGGGCCCGCACAGGTGGGACACTCATGTCTGTACTTGCAATTCTTCTTACTGCATGAACCATTCGACGAGAAAGCCCAGCACAGCAGTCGGGCTGGAACCCCCTGCCCCGCCACTTGGCGGGGAGCCTGTGCTGGAGCCACTCGCTGGACCGCATGTCCACAATGGTACCTTTCCCCTGGTGCGGGGCGCGTGGGCGTCATGTACAGCAGCCAAAGTCTCTGACATGGCTCGTCCCACCTCATCTCAGGGTGCAGTGGAATTCTCATACGGAATTCCTCGTCATAAGCCAACCACGACGGGCCCGGAAAATCAACCATCGCCCGGTAGATATTGTCCAAATACTGGACCATAGGAATTGCCAGATCCGGCCGGGCCCTCAGGTACACCGCCATGTAGATGAGGTAAGCCGGCAGCCAGTTGGCCCACGTCCGTGGCGGCTTGCGACGACGTGCCTGTTCCTTATCCTTCTCATCCTGCCCCTCCCTCTCTTCCTTGGTGGGCTCCCTGTTTAGGAGTGAGAAGATATCCACATACTCCCCTCGCCATATTTTCTCTCTGGTGGCCTGTGCCAAATGGTCACCCAGTGGCAAGGAATAGCCCGCTGTTGGCAAGGCCGAGACAGGCACAGCAGAAACTGCGCGCATCTGGAAAGGGGCTTGAACTAACCCAGCCACCCCCAAAACATTCCCCACAGGGTAGGAAATGCTACCCACCCCGGGGCCCTGGGTGGTGGTTGGCATCGCCTGTTGGTGCGTCGGCGGCTGTACCGCCGGACCACCCATGCGAGGCCAAGGCCATTAGAAAGCCCCCCCCCAACATAGCCACATGTGTAGGTGCACTAGTTTGTACCGCATACTCACATGCTGCACCCCCGCGGGCCGCCCCCACCGGGGGTTCCGGCCCACTGGGGGCGTCGGAGCTCACGACCGCCGTAGAGCTCACCGCCGGAGCTTGACCCGCGCCGGCCTGTTGGTCAGGGAGCTGCGAGGCAGTGGCCGAAGTCGCGCCACGCGCCTCAAGCTGCTCGACCCGTCCCGTCGCCTGCCGCTGCCCAGCAGACGACGCGTCCAAGCGCACCCCAAAAGGAGCGCCTGCGTGGCTGGCCCGAGCGAGGGAAGCCTCAAGTGCCGCCACGCAGGCCAGCAAGGCCTCAACACTGGCCTGGGGCCACGGACCAGCCGGCCCGCCCGTTACGGGCGTGGGTACAGGCCCTTGCACCCCGGGGCCCGAATAAGGCCATGACCCCACACCCAGGCCCGGCAGGGCCGGCGTGGGCATCTGCCAAGGGAGGGGACCACACCACCCCCCAAGGCTGGAAGGCCCCGAAGTGAGCTGGGCCCCGATGGAGGAAGGCCCAGAATGAGCAGCAGGAGTGGCGTCCGCCGCTTGCGGGCCGCGGGCCGCAGCCCATACCGGACCCCTACTCGGGTCCCCGGCCTCCGGCCAGGGGTAATAGACCCCATCCCACCGGTCCCGGTGGGAGCCAGCAAAGGCGGCTGGTGGGAAGGCTTCTTCGAAGGCATCTCAGACGGATCTAAGGGAAGCCGAAAAAGAGGAAAATAAGCAGCCAAAAGGCTTCCCGCTCGAGGTAAAAAGCGACGGAGTAAGAGGAAAAACTTCTCCGCTCCGTCGCTTCGCAAAATGGCAGCTCGGCTGCCTCGTGGCCACCCCTTTTATAAGGGAGCTGGCCACGCCCCTAACTACCCGGATGCCTTCGTCCTGTGGGGGGGCTCCCGCAAAGAGCGCGGCGGCCATTTTGGCGCCGCGCTTGCATTGTCCTAGTTCCTGCCAACCTAGCCATTCAAAAGCAAGTAGAGAAATACTGCTTCATTGGGAAAGGTAACAGCATTCTGCACACTCCAGAATCTATTGCCACATGACCACAGAAATGTCTGCAGATGCAGACAACACTGGCTGTTTGGCTGCAAATGGAGCACCCTTGAGAGTCAGTCAGGACTGGCTTTTTACCTTTACTTGAACATTCATGAAGAAAGTTATTGCCCAAGTATTATTATTTTTCCAAAGATGTAAAGACTCAAGAGTGGGACAAGATGCCTTAATAACATCTCATGGAGGTATGGCATAACATTTGGATCAAGAATCAAACAATTTCAGGGCAAGAAACCACAATACTTTTTACTTTGTTCCTCAATTAAAAAAACACCTTCATATCTTCTCAGAGAGTAAACAAAACAAAACAGACAAGAAACACTGTGGCACCTTAAAGACTTACTCCTGTATTTTAATGTTAGCTTTCATGGATCAAGTCTACTTCATCAGACATAAGAGTGGATATCATGGTACACACATCTGGTATAGAGAGCCAGAGTGGCTGGCTGAAGTTGGTTGGTTCAGAAGATGGACATGCAAATCAATGAGTTATTTACGCTTGCTGAGGTGGCTGGTAGAGATTAGGAGTGCCTTGCATGCTGTGGTTCATGGGGTCGTGAAGGGTCAGAATTGACTATGTAACTGAACAACCAGAAAAAAACCAAAATGCAATTGGTTTGTCAGGTGAGTCTCTGATGAAAATCAGTTTGAGGATTTGGGTTTGTAAAATAAACATTGTCTCCTTATGTGTTGATTGAGAAAGCTTTATGGGATAAGGCAAGCCAGAGGTCAGCTGTCCTGAAAAAGCATCTACCTCCCCCTCCCTCTCCTGTCCCCCACAATTTTTAGTCTGCTTTGCACACTCACCCCCGGAATAAGGAGACAGACACAGGTTGTTTGGTTCAAAAAATACAGGCCACTTTATTAACTTTAACTTTAGAACTGAGTTAAATTCGGTCAGTAACTGCACTATGGTTTAATGCAGCACTGGTAAGGCCCTCTGTCAAATTCTCTCTTTTAATTATCCTTTCCTTGTTGTTGTAAATTTTAATTTGCCTATTCCAATTGTTTGATCCCATTTTCATAAACAAACAGTCACCACTTCAATATCCTAATTTTGACTGGGTGGACTGTTTTCTGAATTGCAAGTTGCCAAACTTCACAGTGCCCTGTCCCCGGGGTGCATTTCACCAACCAGCGAGGTTTACTTCCTTCCCTGCCCACCGGGGTGGTTAGTCAAATGCGTCCCTACCTGATTATGCCGGAATCTTTGAGCATCCTTACCGGTATTACCCACCACACGGGGAGGAGGCATTAACTTTTCTCCCCCCACCCCCCAGGCCGACAATTCAGTCACTAAACCACGGTGCAGTGCAACCAGGAAGAACTGTAAACTCACCTCTGAGAGATGTACCCCATCAGCATGAAACAGGAGCAGGTTCTTGATCCTGAGGTCAGGATGCTCAACAATGGTGCCAATATCCCTCCGATCAAAGAAACAGGAAATCACCTGGTTGACCCGCCTATGGGCCCCATCTATACGCCGAGGGTCACCAGGGCCACGGAATACCGCCCGAGGGATGATATTAGACCAAACGATGCAAACCGCTGACCACATCCTATGCAGCAGGGACAGATGTCTGCGAATAGCCATGATGAGATCAATGCCAGTGATCTGGCCGAGATTATTCCCACCCAAGTGTAGAGCCAAAATATCAGGAGGTAAGACCCCCTGGAGCCATACACGTAGGGCATGAGCTGCCCCCACCTCATCCCCCCAAAACCATGCCACATAAGGCATGTGCATTCCCTGAGACCCAGATGAGGATCCTCCAGGGAGCAAGCAGCGTGGCGGGTGGCCCAAAAGATATAACTGTGGCTGACGATCCAGACACTGGCTTGGTGCATCACGGGGGCAGCAACTGAAAAGGAAGGAAAAAGAAGAGGTGCCAGCAAGAGTTCAGGCAGTAAGGGGACAAATGTAAGAACTGAAATGACTGGATCCCCAGCGCCCCATGCGCATAGTATCAGCTGCCATGTAACCAAACGCAGCCGTGGTGGAAGCAGTGCCTATATGGAATGAGTGCGAGCATTAACGAACACCAACCAAGCCCTCAGCCGCAAGGGCTGCACCAGTAACCCTCCAAAATTCAAAATGGGTTAAGGGGGTACCATTACGGTGAGCAAATAGGGGGCCAGGGTGGTCTCCCTGCAGGGCCAGGTAGGCCACCAAGGCTGCAATGGGGCAGATCTCTGTGGTACTACAGCAGAGAAATTCTAGGGTAGTGCCACGACCCAATTGGCCCATCTTAGAGATATGGACGGTAATAAGTGCTGCCATGGCGGACAAGACCACATCAGCACGGGCTAGGGCCCTACCAGAGGCATCAGATTTGGACATGGTAACAAGCTCACTGACCCGGAGGGTGCCAAAGAACGCTACGAGTGTGGCTGCATGAAAAAGGGCAGAGTCGAATGCATCGGTGCAATAGCGGGGCCAAGCCGCAGCCAAGCACTGCAACACCTCCGGGGACACCGGGTGATTGGAATCGGGGTGTGAGCCTCACTCCCTGGCCCACCCTTCCAGCACCTTGCAGACCCTGAAATCAGTAAGAGTGTCAGGCACACCATTATCTTTGGCCACAAAGGCGAGAGACGAAAGCCAGCCCCTGATGGTATGAGGCGAGAGGCCTGACCGGTAGAGGTGCACCATATAGGACAGTGCATGGTCAATCAGCAGGGGCCAGAAATCAGGAAGGTTGTGACGGGTGCGAAACCCAGTGAAGTCGTCACAAGCTAATCTGTATGCCTTCCATGTATGCGTGGCAAGAGAAAGGCCAAGGCCGTCCCAGCCCTGCAGACTAGGGCCCAGTGCAGGAACGAGCTAAATTGCTCAAAAGCAGAACAGGGTATGGAGCATCTGAAAGGCATAGCACAATCTACAAAATATTGGCCCTCGAAACAGAAGCCCAGTAGCTCGAAATCGTCTGGGTGGACCGGGAGAAGGTGGAACGCTGACTTGATGTCCGACTTGGCCAACAAAGCGCCCGGTCCACACGAGCGTACCATTCTGACTGCCTTGTCAAACGACATGTATCAGACCAAGCAGAGCTCGGTCGGAATCATGTCATTGATGGATGAACCCTCAGGGTAGGAAAGGTAGTGTATAAGGCAGAAGTCGCCACTGCTCTTCTTCGGAACCAGCCCAAGAGGGGACACCTTGAGGTCAGGGAAGGGGGGGTGCGTGAAAGGCCCTGCCACCCTGCCCACCCTGACCTCCTTAAATATCTGCTCCCAAGCAATATGCTCCAAACCCCGGAGTGAACAAAGGTTAGGGGAATCCTGCGGCCCGAGGGCCCCAACTATGGGAATACGGAAGTCCCAGGTAAACCACTGTTCAAGGTAAACAGTGTCATCCCATTTGGGGTAAACCCTCAGCCACCTGCGTAGTACATCAACCTGAACCGGGCTGGGGCCCTTTGGGAGCTGGAGGGGCATCTGGTGCTGGCTGCTTATACCCAGGCTGGTCCCTGGGCAGTCTCCTGGGGCTGCCTGCCCTAGGGCAGGAGCTGGCCAGGTGAGGGCCGGAGCAGGTAGAGCACTCATGCTTGAAGCAATATGGGTTCCTGTTGCAGCAGCCTGAAGAATAATCCCAGTAGAGCAGGCGGGCTGGAACCCCCTGCCCCGCCAGCAGACGGAGAGACTGAGCTGTTCTGGACTGCTGCACCAGGTGGCCACAATCGTAGCATTCCCAAAAAGTGGGGTGAGATGATGTCATGAACTGGAGCCACAATTGCTGGTTCTGTTCGTCCCACTGCATCTTGGGGCACATGGCCATGCACATACAAAAGTTCTTGTTGTACGCCAACCATGCCTGCCAAGGAAAGTCTGCATACGCCCTGTAAATTATATCCAAGTAATGAATAAGTGGCAGTGCCAGATCCAGGCGTGTGTGCACTGAGACACCCACATAAATCAGGTTGGCCAGAAGCCAATTAGCCCAATTATGGGGTGGCTTCTTGCGGCGTGCCAGTTCCTTAACCCTATCATCCTGATTGTCCTTCTCCTCCTTAGTAGAGTCCGTATTGAGAAGACTGTAAATGTCGATGTACTCCCGGCGCCAACTCTTGTCCCTTGTCATCGGTAGTATGTGCTCACCCAGTGGCAAGGTTTGGTCCCCGAACGGCATCACCAAATGCGGAAGCGAGCCATACCCTGAGAATCCCAAAGGGGGATAGGGCCAGCCAGGCCCCATACAACACAGGAGCCGGAAGGGCTGCATAAGGAGCAGGCCACAGTGCCATGGGTGCAACCTGAGGCACAGACCACAGCCCAGAGGGCAGCGTGGCCGCCTGCTGCAGCCAGGGCCACTGGACCACCTGAGTCAGTGGGGGCGGGGCTAGGGCATGAGTGCTACCATTAACCACATATTCACCAAGTCCCTGCCCCTCAACCGCCTCCACTGCAGGTTCTGGTTGAGGAGGGTCGCCAAAATCCCCTTCAGCATCCATCTCATCACCCAAAGCTAGAGTCTCTGAAATCTGACCACTACAAGAAACCATTGCTAACCGAACTTTGGGCAGCAAATTGGGCTGGACCACCTCGAGCTGGTCCAGCTTCCGCCGGATGGAAGGGAGCAGGCCGCGCCAATCAAAGTTTGTGGGGTCCTGCGCCTCCTGAGCAGCCCGGCAGGTGGAACGGTAGGTGGCCAGGAGAAGGTTGAGGCCCAAGGCCCTCTAGAGTGCAGCCAAGCAAGGGACCAGGGTGCTAGGATCGATGGGGACCATCTCGTGCAGCCTGGAAGCTCCTCCTGGAGGGGAGCGTCGCACAGCCCTGGACGGGCGGGCAGCCTCCGCCTTTGGGCTTGGAGCCATTGGGCTCTGATTTAGTCCTGTTTCCCCCCAACGCATGGGCACACCATGAAAAAAAGGGCTGGGAGAGGAGTGAGGCAAGCAGGCCTCAAAAAGCGCCACGAGGCTCGAGCGAGGAAAGGAGCTGGAGTGACCCAAATGCACCCAGGGGGAAAATGAAAGTGCCTCTCTCTGTCGGCACACTCCTCCTTTTTAAGCTGTGCGGGGGCTGTCCCCGCCCACAAGGCTGGTGCCTGGTTCTGTCTCCCCCGGGGGGGGGAGAAGGCAAAGCATGCCCGAACGGCAATTGCCATCCGTGCACATCCCTAGTGGTGGCATTTTTAAATAGGATAATGTCCCAGAAACCCTTGGCTAATATTCAAACCTTTTTGGTGAGTTTCAAGCAATGTGTATATAAGCAATATAAACAACGATTCTCTCTGAATCCTTGTTTTAGATCTTTTCTCCATGGGTGGGGAAGTAGGAAGAAACATTAAATTTATTGATAATAATTCGATCCTGCAGCCTTGATTCACTTTAGTGTAAGGGACCAAAGACAATACAACAGCCGAAGGGTTGGCTTAACACAGGTTTATTGCATGATGATCCGGAGGAACATGTGGTAATGGCAGCTGGGTAGCTCAATATATACAGCTGGCTATACATTTGAATGTGGCTCGTTGGCAGACTATTGGTTGCTGCCTGCGTGACGTCGTAGGAGGTCACGCCCTTCTTGACCAGGTGGGGAGGTCACGGGGAATCTTCCCGCGCTGCTGATCCAGGTGGCTTTGATCCATTAGAGCTGGACGCTCGCTACTGCCCTCTGGTGGTCACTAGCTCGCGTCCCCTTATTAAGCATACATTGATACAGGTGATGGTTATAATGTTGCACACAGAAAGGTTACATTGATAACACATGGTAAAGGTACATGTTAAAGGCACTGCTTTACAGAACACAACATCCCTCCCCCCTAGGGTGAGACGAAGTCTCTCAGCCAAGATGGCTTGTTGCGTGTGCGTGTGGGCCGTGAAGAAGGCTGCCCCCCCGGGGGCGTTATTGCTTCTTTGTTCCCTGGTCCCTTGTCCTGAAATGGGAGAGGGAGACTCGTTAGTGGCTTGCCGCTGTCTGGCGGTCTTAGGGGAAGGGAAAAACTCCATTGTGGGGAAACCGGGGGCCATTGGGGCTAACGAAAAACCCCTCTTCTCGCTTGGACGGGTGGAGGACCACTCCGAAAAACCCCCCCGGTTCTGGAAATCAAAATCTAACTTGGTAGGGGTACCTGCATTTGTGGGGACTTTCCGCGAGATATGTATGGGGTCGGGTTCCTCCTCCTCGGAAAGATTCCCCAGGGTATCTATGAGGATATCCTCCTCCCCCCTTGGTGGGGGCCCACGGTCCCCTTCTCCTCCCCCTTGGGCTAAACGGGTGGGGGAGAACCCTAACGCTGACTTATTTCCTGCGTGAACCGTGTCCTGCTCATCGGAGACCCTGCGACGGAGCTGGTCTGCGTGCCGCCTCCATAGGAGCCCTGTGCGCGTTTCCACGCGGTACGACACGGGGCCGGTTTGTTCCACGACTACGCCCGGCACCCAGGCTGGGCCTGAGCTGGCGTAATTCCTGCAATGCACGGGGGCGCCTATGCTGAAACTCTTTGTAACCTCCAGCCCGATGTTCCTTCCTTTGTCCTCTACCCTCGTGGGGTCTAGCCTAGTAAGGATGGTGGTCAGCTTCCTGCGCATTAAGAGCTCTGCGGGGGAGTATCCTGACGCCAACGGGGTCACCCTGTACCCTAGCAGAAACTGACACACTTGTAGGTTCAAATCCCCTGGGCCCATGCGCCGCAACGCGTCCTTCGTGGTGCGGACGAGGCGCTCTACTTGGCCGTTGGTGGCCGGGTGAAACGGGGCGGAGGTAATATGCCGAACGGCGTTAATCTCCATGAATGCCTTAAACTCGGAGGACGTAAAACAACTAGCGTTGTCGCTAATTAACGTGTCGGGTATGCCGAACGTGGAAAAGAGCCTCCGCAAGTGCCTAATGGTCTAGGCCGAGGAGGTGCTCGTGACTGGGATAACCTCCAACCATTTGGAGAAAGCGTCCACAACAAGGAGGAATAGGGTGCCTCTGAACGGGCCCGCGAAATCAACGTGCACCCGGGACCACGGCCCCTTGGCTGCGTCCCATTCCCTGTGGGGAAGGCGGGCCTCCTCCGGTCTGGAGCATTGGCAACTTTCGCAAGTGCCGACCATGTGCTCGATGTCGGCGTCTAGCTGGGGCCACCAGAAGTAACTCCGGGCCAGCGCCTTGGATCGCACGATGCCGGGGTGGCTGACGTGCAGCAGTTTGAGCACCCGCGGCCGAAGGGAAGTGGGAATCACCACCCGCTGCCCCCACAAGAGACACCCCCTCTCTAGGGACAGTTCCAGTTTTTTTCTGAAAAATGGAGCGAACTCCTCCGCTGGGGAGGACGCGGGCCACCCTTTCTGCAGCCAGGAGCTTACTGTCGCCAACGTTTTGTCTTTCTCTGTCGCTTTGGCAATGTCAGCCGGCACTACGGGGGGCAAATCCAGCACCTCTATCATAAGAACCTGATGGTCCCGCTCCCCCATGCTCACCTGGTTGGGCGTTAGGGGAAGGGGAGACCTAGATAGGGCGTCCGCATGGCTGATCTCTTTCCCGGGCCGGTAGACCAACGCGTGCTGATACGCGTTGAGAAAAATGGCCCACCTGAGCATCCTTGGGGACAGGATTTGAGGGGTGGGCTTATCCGCGGTAAAAATGCCTAGCAGGGGTTTGTGGTCCGTCACGATGGTGAAGGGGCGGCCATACAGAAAATCGTGAAATTTTTTCGTCCCCGAGACTATCGCTAAGGCCTCCCTGTCCGTCTGTGCATAGTTTCTCTCTGTTTGGGACAGGAACCTGGAGTAAAATGCTATCGGGGCCTCCCTGCCGTTCTCCAGCACGTGGCACAGCACTGCCCCCACCCCCACTGGAGATGCATCACAGATCAGAACTACTGGGCGTTTGGGGTCGAAGTGGGTCAGTATGGCGTCGGACGCCAGGAGGCTTTTCAGCTCACTAAATGCCCTCTCTTGGTCATCGCCCCACTTCCAAGCCTGCTCTTTCTTTAGCAGCTTGTGTAGCGGTTCAGCCACCGCTGCCTTCCGGGGAAGGAAGGAGTGGTAAAAGTTGAGCAGCCCTAGGAACGACTGCAACTCGGGCTTGGAGGTGGGGCGGGGGGCTTTCTTGATGGCTGCTACCTTAGACTTGGATGGTTTTATCCCCTCAGGAGTCACACAAAACCCCAGGAATTCAACCTCGGTTGCGAAGAAGACGCATTTGTCCTTGCACAACCTCAGCCCCGCCTTTTCGAATATAGTCAGGACCTTCCCCAACCTCTTGGCCAATTCCGCCCGACTCCCCACTGTTATTAACACGTCATCAAAATAAGGCAACACCCCCTCCAGACCCTTCAGGAGGCGTTCCACGAGTGACTGGAAAATTCCTGGCGCCGAGTTCACGCCGAATTGGAGGCGTGTCACCTGGAACGCCCCCTTATGGGTGACTATGGTCTGCGCAGCAGCTGCGGCGGGAGACACCGTGAGCTGCTGGTAGGCCTGTGCTAAGTCGAGCTTAGCGAAACATTTCCCCCCGTGTAACCTGGCCAGCAGATGGCTGACTACCGGCACCGGATATGCATTCGGGCGGATCGCCTTGTTGATGGTGCACTTGTAGTCGGCGCATATGCGAACCTCCCCATTGGACTTAAGAGCAGTTACAATTGGAGTTTCCCACTCCGCAGAATCTACAGGCACAAGAATCCCCTGACCCACCAATTTGTCCAGTTCCGCCTCTATCTTGTCCTTGAGTGCGAACGGCACCCGGCGTGGTTTTAGGCGAACAGGGCGGACCTCCGGGTCCAGGTCGAAAGTCACTGGGGGCCCCTTGAATTTCCCCAGTCCCATTTTGAAGACTTCGGGGTGCGCCTCGCACACCTCCTGAATCGGGTCAGTCCCAACAGCGTGCATCCCCACGGCATGCACCCCCCCAATGAACAAACCCAGGGGCTGGAACCATTGAGTCCCGAGGAGGCTGCAATTTCCTCCCTTGAGCACGACCAGGGGAAGGGACGCGGCGTGCTCCTTGAACTTGACCTGAAATTCTCCAACCCCCAACACTGGAATACTGTTCCCTTGCACGTCCCGTAGTGTGGCCCTCAACGCTTTGAGCTTGGGCCGCTTTTGGGGGGCAATTCCACAAAACTCCCTCTGGGAAATGATTGAATATGAGGACCCCGAGTCAATTTCCATCCTAATGGGCACCCCTTGGACTAGTACCTCAACAAAGTAGCGGGGGTGTCTCGTAGACACGCTGAACACCGAGGCGTCGTCCTCGCTGCCGTCGGCGATGCGGCCCACGCCGTCCTGCTTCCGCGTGGCCTGGGCGCCGTCTTTTGGTTTCGCTGGGCGGTCTCGTCCCACGGAACGGTCTGGGGAGCTCCTCTGGGACTCGCGCTTCTTCCTGCACACCTTGGCGATGTGCCCACGGCGGCCGCAGTTGTGGCACTCGGCCTTCCGGAAGGGGCATTTCACGCGGTCGTGGGCCGCACCACAGCCGTCGCATCGTCGGCCCTCCTTCCGGACCTTCTGTACGTCCTCGTCGTCGCTGCTCTCTGTGGACGACCTCGAAGTTCGCCAGGCCGCCTGTACCGGAGCCTCTGCTTTTCTCGACTTTGGCCGCCAGTCCTGGAGCTCTTGGACCCCGGCCTTCATAGCTTCTGCGGCCTGGGCCGCTCTAACGACCTCCTGCAGCGTGGGAGGCGGCTCTTGGTTCATTAATGTGCGCTGGGTCTCGGCGTCGTTCAGGCCGCACAGCACACAGTCTCGGAGGGTGATTTCGACGTTCTCCCATTTGCACGGGCCGGCCGCCAGCCGCAGGGCCGCCACGAACGCGGCGACCGTCTCCCCGGGCGCTTGGACTCGCCTCCAAAAGGCACTCCGAGCGGGAAACATCGCCGTGGCGGGCCGGACGTGCTCACGCAGCAACTGCATGAGTTCCTTGGCCTTGAATTCGCTCACCCTCCTCGGTACAATCAGGTCCACCAAGGTCCTTTTTGTTTCTTGTCCGAGCATTCTGGTGAAGATGGCTCTTTTCTTCGCCTCTTCCGTAACTTCGGACTCGATCAGTGCGGCCTGGAAGTCCATTTCGAAGATCTCCCAGTCGCCCGGTTTCCTGATTTCGAAACCGGCGCATGTCTTGGTCCCGTGGGCTGCCATCCCACCTTCGTCGCCAATTTAGTGTAAGGGACCAAAGACAATACAACAGCCGAAGGGTTGGCTTAACACAGGTTTATTGCATGATGATCCGGAGGAACATGTGGTAATGGCGGCTGGGTAGCTCAATATATACAGCTGGCTATACATTTGAATGTGGCTCGTTGGCAGACTATTGGTTGCTGCCTGCGTGACGTCGTAGGAGGTCACGCCCTTCTTGACCAGGTGAGGAGGTCGCGGGGAATCTTCCCGCGCTGCTGATCCAGGTGGCTTTGATCCATTAGAGCTGGACGCTCGCTACTGCCCTCTGGTGGTCACTAGCTCGCGTCCCCTTATTAAGCATACATTGATACAGGTGATGGTTATAATGTTGCACACAGAAAGGTTACATTGATAACACATGGTAAAGGTACATGTTAAAGGCACTGCTTTACAGAACACAACATTCACTTAATTTTACCTTTAAACAATAGCCACCTTAATCCACTGTTTTCTTTTGTACTCGTGCATATGCTGATATGCAGAGGTAATTCTTTATGGAATGTTCTTCCCACTGGATCACAGCCAAAATATATGTTAGAATTTTGCTCTTAAAGTCCAAGAACACTTTCTTCTTGTGTGTTTTTTTTTAAAATTCAGTATTCATAGCTATAAGCCTTATTTACTGACCACCTGCTGTGCTGAAAATAACGTTAATATGCTGAGCTGAAAAATGCATTTCCATTTTGTGATTATATTTCCTCACCTGACTGTTCTTGTCCCTCTGCAAGAAAATGCTTTACATTGTACAATGAGACTTAAAAACCAAAACTGATCAGGAGCTGCAGTGTATAATTTTGAATCCATTTTTATGTATATTTATGCTAAACTTAAATCATGTTCTTGATTTCCATAAGCAGCCTGCATGGCATGGCAACCTTCTGCCACATTTTTTTAAAAAAAGCATAGACAGTTTTGATGAACAAAATTGATAGGTACACAAAGGAACAAAGGAATACTGATGGCATACATGCAATGTAACACTTGATCAAAAGTGGTGAGCATGTCAGGTGGTTGATCCAAAACTTAAAATTGCTTTCCAAAAGTTTGTATGATATCCAAGGCAGAATGGAAAGAAAGTGGGGGGGGGATGTGATTCTCTGCATGCTAGTTCAGAAATCAATGTTATTGGATATAGCTTTTCGATACTTGAGTACAACTGATAATTTAGAAATATATTTTCTGCTTGTGTGAAGCACAATTTTTTTGGGTCAAGTCATGCCTCACCCAAAAATCTAAAAATGAAATTATTGTAGCACTGTCTGTATGGGGTAGAGTCAGCCAAAAAGTGCTTCCCTTCTTAAAACCTCACTAAAAGGCTCCAAATGTCAGAAAGTTCCTATTCTCCCTTTTAAAAGATGAACAGCTTTGCAATCTTCTTCTTTCATATCTAGGTCAGACATAAAACTGGCAAAACGAAGGCACCTTTTTGTGAGTTCATTCTGCAGTTCCCTTTGCCTGACCTAGTGTGAGAAAGTTTAGCCAGCAACACAAGGATTCAAAAGACGATAGCAAAAAGGTGACAAGATAATATTGTAGGACACATTTTGGATTTTAATTGTTCTGTCACACAGTCAATTCTGACCCTTTGCGACCCCATGGACCATTGCCCGCCAGGCATCCCTATCCTCCACCATTTTGATGTAGGCAAATTGATTGCACACGGAGCCAGCAGGCGGGCCAAACACTTATTTATTGCAGCATGGTCAATCTGTACATAGCAAAACGGTGGAGACGCAGCTCCTTATATATCATATAGTACATTTGAATTTCGTCCCAAGTGTGCCCATTGGTTGTGATAGCAGTGATGTCATTGGGACGTACTGCATACCCTACTAAGGTTCACCTGTGGCGGGAAGATTTCCCGCGCTTGTTACTGATTGGGTGATTTGAGCCACGTGGGCTGAGTTCTTTCAGCTGTGCTATAGCTGGCAGCTGAGCTGCGTGCAGTGGCAGATGCTGCGCTATAGCTGGCAGCTGAGTTGCGTGTGGTGGTGGATTAATTCATGCATACACAACAACCATCCTCCTCAGCCCGCCCAACTCTGTCCCAGGGACAGACCATGTCACAAATAAGGAGATGCTTCATTAACCCCACTAGTCATTAAATAAAGAGGCAGGACAAAGATTTGTGGTAAAAGGCACTGGGACACATTTATTAATAAATTCAAATTCTACTGACCTGGGGAAGGACTGGTAATGCTTTTCATGATACTGTAGCAGGAAACACCTTGTCTCCTCTCCAGAATGAATGGGGAAGTCCTTTGCCTCCAGGCAGGGGTATAATTTAGATAGCTACTACCCGGGTCAGTTAATTTTGGAAGGCATCTCCACAGGCATTTCCAATCCTCTTCTCAGGAATGAAAGTTGGATGTAGCGCAAAGCTGGCTCATGGTTTTTCCCAGGTGCCAAACTGATTCCTCTGAATTTTGCCCAGCTTTTAGTTTTCACCTCATCTAATGATCAGCAGCAGGGGCTGCAACTCGTATCTGAGAATGCATTTTTCCTGAAGGAGAAAAAATGCCATTGTGTGCATTTGTTGAAGGTAGATCCCACACACTATGAAGTAACCCTCACACTATGATCATGGAGCCACCCCCTAAAGTGAGACATACAGGATTCAACACTGGGACTACAGAGCCCCTTTAGGTGAGGTGATGGTCCCCTCAGTGGAGGAAATGCCATTGAAAACCATCATATTGGGCCCAACAGCAAAATGAGAGGAGAAGGAACTCTGATTTTCAATTATCATGGAGGCAGAAGAGGCCATGCCAGATGGACTGGCTGTGAAGGTGCACCTTGTTGATATCCTCAAGGCTGTGGCCAGTCGCATCTAACTCTAGGGTTCGGTGCTCACCTCTGTTTATAACCAAAGAACCAGCACTGTTTGCATCTGCAGACACTTCCATGGATATATGGCAGGCATGACAAGACACCAGAATGCACAGAAACTACCTATCATCCTATAAGAACCATTCAGGATGATAGGCTAAAAAATTTCCCACCCAGTCCCTGAAAGTGACCCAAACATTCTGGTCACAAGGGAGTAAGGGAGGACCATGCCTTTTTTTAAAGCAAAAAGGCCTTCAACAGGGTGGGACAGGCCTTTAAGCTGGCCTTTTGCCCCACTTCAGACCTCCGAGCAGGGATGCTAAAATTTCCCTGCTCTATCCTGCCATCCCATTAACAAAAGGAGAGGTAAAATCATTCCTTCTTTCAGGCTGCATAGCAGCTAATGGACCTGGACAGAAAAGGTTTTTTGTGGAAATTGAACCTTCAGCAATAGTTTGGCATCCATGAATCTAGACATAACTCTAACTCTAACTCTAACTCTAACTCTAACTCTAACTCTAACTCTAACTCTAACTATAACTATAACTATAACTATAACTATAACTATAACTATAACTATAACTATAACTATAACTATAACTATAACTATAACTATAGTCATCATTTCCTTTCAGTAATTAAAAGTAAGATTTTTCTATTTAATGATTTTAAAAGAGAGAGAGAGTGAGCATGACTGGCTGCTAAAAATATAAAAACCTCATGCTCAATATTATCTTGTTGCTTTTCTTTCTTTGCTTTTTTATTGCCCCCTTTTCAACTCTAGTCTATACTATCCTTGAAAACATCCCGAACCTGTTTCTTTGGGAACTTTTGGACAACCCTGAGGACTAATGGCCAACCTCAGCATTGTGGCGTAGTCTGCGATGGATTCCCCTGGGCGTTAGCCTTGTCTGTGGAATACCACCCAGGCCGGGAAGATGGACACCTTGGGCTGGAAGTGGTTGTGGAGAACCGCAAGGATGTCCGCGAGTGGAACTGCATCAATGTCCCTGGGCATCACCAAGTGGATGGCGAGTCCCAGAGTGACCAGGCTGCACTTGGAGAGGAAGCAGGACCTCTTCTGGTCCTCGTCGACAATGCCCTCGCCCGCCATGGGGTGGCGGAACTGGCGTTCATAAATGTTCCATTTCTCTGTCATGGCCACATCAAAGGAATCAATGGAAGATTTGTGGGAAGCCATCATCCCACCTTCATTGCCAATTTGATGTTCGGGAATTGAAGAGAAGCAGCCAGCATAACAGGGCCAAACACAGCCTTATTGTAAGCAAACCGAACATGAACAGCAATGGTGCAACAGCTCTTTATATACACTGTACAATGGATACATATGGGCAGGAAACAATATGATTGGTTAGGAGAGGAATGGGGTGATTGTGGGGTTACTGGACCTGAGTGAAGACTTCGCGTGTCTTGTTTGAAAGGGAGGGAACGCAAGTCCCGTGATAGTTCAGTACCAAGAAGAAGACAAAATGGAGGATCACCCCGATCCCATAATAACAATTACACAACATTACAGCAATAATTAAAGGTACATACACAACAGGAGCAGAAAGTGACTTGTGGAACTGAATCAGTGGTATGGGTGTCACACTGTGATGCAGAAAGAAAATTGAAGGCCACTGCATTATATTGTTCCCAGAACAATCTTCATGGCTGATAACCATGATGATCACCAATAATCGGATTTGGAATCAGATACGGATAAAGAAGAAGAAGAAGAAGAAAGTATCTGTAATAGATATTAAAGACAGAAAATCAAGAGGGCAAACACTTATGTGGCCTATTTCTGAAAGCTGTCCATGTATAGTGTAGGAAAACATACCTAATCCATTTTTAATCTGATCCAGCAATGCAGTTGTTGTTTCCTTGTGGCTGTTTTTCCTATTCGGCTGACATATTTCTGAAAAGAAAAAAAGGCTAATTATTCCTAAAACTGTAAGTGAAACTGAAGCTTAATGCCTAGAAAACAGGATTATAAAGGAACAATAGATAAACAAACTTCAAAGCATCTGCTAAAGGAGGACCAATGGCAAAAGGCCACCTCTTGCTAGTTTTCTGACTACTTCCAGATGTCACACAGTTGGAGGCATTTGCTAAAATCCATCTGAGCACCTGCAGCTCTCAGAGGTGACAAATGCTAGATTTAAAAAAAAACATGTCTACCAGTGTTAAAAAAATAACTGTGGAAAGGTAAAAGACTCATTCTGTTGAGTTGCCTGGTCTAACACCTTAGCTATTAGCTAAGTGCTAACCTTTGTGACACCCATTTTCTCCTTCGCTATGAATGCCAGTCACTCTTTTACTCAGTAAAATATCTCCACTATCCTATACAATTTACCTGCTATTAAAAGGGTTGTTGTTATGATGGGGAGGATGTGTGTATATGGAGGACCTAGATAGTTCAAAAATAGCTGAGCAAAACATTATGTGAAGAAATTCTGTCCCTTTAGCAGAAATGTTCCAATAGTTCATAAGTTGTTCCCTTGCTGGCTGATAGAGGCTGTTGGTGGGGATGATATGAATTGTAGTCCAAAAAGATCAGAAGAGCTGCATGTTCTCCTCATCCCCACAATCAGTGGAAATGTTTCTTTTAAAAATCATGATGAGACAAGACCTGTTCTGTGGCCTTTATTTATTTACTAGCATAGTTTGCCCGGCGTTGCCGGGCTTTTTTCCCCCTGTGCTTTATATAAAACAATGAATTCTTTGTTGTTTTTTGTAAAATTTTTATTTTTTTAACTTTGTAAAGTTTTATAGGTTGGTTTTATAGGTTAAGATCAGCATTTTTTGCCCTGCCGGGCAGGTATAACATGTGTGCTTGTGGTTGGGGTGGTTTTGAGGGGTAGACATACACACAATATAAGCATACATGCAACACAACCACACACGCGCACACAATACACACACACACAACACATACACACACACACAAAATACACACACAGCACACACAACACAACCACACTCATTCAATACACACATACAGCACACACAATATCACCACACACTCATTCAATACACAAATACAAAACAATCACACACACAACCCCACACACACACAACACACAACACACACACAACACAACCACACACTCACTCAATACACACACAACAACACACACAATACACACAACACACACAACATAACCACACACACACACTCACTCAATACACACACACAACACAACCACACAAACAACACAAACAACAGAACTACACACAACACATCCACACAAACAACACAACCACCCACACAACACACCCACACACACAACACAAACACACCCACACACAATACACACACACATGCCATAGCTCCATGGGGAGAGGATGGGCTCTTCCTCCCCCCCGAAGCCTTGGTGAACACACACACACACACACACACACACACACACACACACACACGCCGAAGCCTTGCAGGGGGAGGAGGGACTCTTCCTCCTCCCCCCCCCTGACGCCTCAGTGAGGACACACACACACATGCCAAAGCTTTGCAGGAAGAGGAAGGCCTCTTCCTCCTCCCCCCTGAAGCCTCGGTGAGGACACACACACACACACACACACACACACACACACACACACACACACACACACACACACACACATGCTGAAGCTTTGCAGGGGGAGGAGGAGCTCTTCCTCCTCCCCCCAAGCCTTGGTGAGGACACCCAGGAGGCCTTTGCTGGGCGGGCGGGAGCATCGTTTGCCGGCTGGGCTGCTTGATTTTGGTGGCCCACACCCCACCGATGAAGGCCTTGGCGCCGGCATTGAGGGAGGAAAGGCCACACCATGGAGGCATGGAAGGTGAGTGGTCCAGCACAGAAGGCCGCTCTGGGGAGGCGCAGAGTACGAATTAGCCAGCTGCCAACAGGTAAGTGGGGCAGGGGACTGAGACTGGGGGGAAGGAGGTTGGTTCGTTCTCCCCCTTTCTTCTCTATGACCTGTGTGGGTGGCGTGCTCCCCAGGCCCGTTCCCCTCCTCAATTCCTCTCCCCCGCCCCACTTACCCGTTGCCAGTTGGGCCTTTCGTACTCTACGTTTCCCCAGTGCAGCCTTCTGTGCCGGGCCTCACCTTCCATGCCTCTGTGGCGCAGCCTTTTCTCCCTCTCCGCTGGTGCCGAGGTCCTCGCCGGTTGGGTGGGGGCCGCCAAAAGCAGGCAGTCCAGGATCCGACATGGCCAGCCGCCCACCGCGATGAGCTGGGGATGGCTTCCCTCCGGGAGACAAAGTGCCTCCTGGAGGGAAGTTGTTGGCGCATTGGCTTTCCCAGCCTCCTCCATGCTCATGTCCCTTAGCCTGATTGACTGAGGGGTCACAGCACGGAGGACGCTGGGACTTGTAGTTTCTGACGTCCGTCGCTCGGCAAGGTTTTGAAACGCTACTTTTGATTGGTTGCGGCTCGTAAAACAAAGACTGAGTCCGTTGTTTTTATCATCTTGATTGGCTGACACTGGGAGAAACACGGCGAAACGCAATGCTTTTTGGGAAATGAAGTTGTTTCCCTTTCTTGCCAATAGTGGGGCTGATGCCCCAATCGCGATTTTTTAAACCATTCGTTGACCTGCGTAGCCACTTCGCCCGTGCTCTCGAAGGGAGGGAACGGGTAAGTAGGGCGACGCACAGCAGCCCATAGCCAATTCCAACGGTGAACACTTGGTTTTATAGGTTAAGATTACCATATATGGAGCTGGTTGACATTTAGAGATGGTGTACAAAGCAGAAGCTCCTTCTCCTTTTGTGTCCCAACATTGACGACGAAGGTGGGATAATGGCCGCTGCCACTACTTCGTTCAGGTCCTTTGATCTCTCCAAGGCAGAGACATGGCCCATGTATGAGGTCCAGTTCAAAAACTTCATTGTGGCCAAAGGGGTTGCAGATGACAAACAGAAGGCGACATTCCTGGCCCGTTGCGGGTTGCCCACAATTGAGCTGATCATTCATCTGCTGCTGCCACGGGCTCTTAAGGTCGTGCCACTTAAGGACATTCTGGATGTCCCCTGAAACCACTGCAAACCCAAAACCTCGATCGTCCCAGAGAGTGTGGCTTTCTACCGGCAGGATCAACGGATGGGAGAGTCAGTCATAGAATATGTAGCTGCCCTTCATCAAGTGGCAGTTCCATACCAGTGGGAGAATCTGGATGTGGCTCTTCGGGACCGGCTTTCTGTAGACCTCAGGGATGAGGCAACTCAGCATCACCTGATGAAGAGGGACACGTTAACCTTCTATCAGGTTTTCAGGGAGGCCCAGGCAGTTGAGGTTGCCAATGCTGGGGTCAAGTTTTTCCAAATTAAGCCTGCTTCACCGGTCAGAAAGGAATTGACCATCCACAAGTAGCATTGTTCCAGCCAGTCGTCATGTCTGGATGATATGGAAGAGGGGAACAATGTTGCTAAGGTCCATCATAGACATCACAAGGCTACCAAGAGCACCATCGCTACACGCCAGGGCTGCGGGAGCAGACACCTCTGAACCCAGTGTCCATTCAAGTCTGCAGAGTGCCACAGGTGTGGCAGGAAGGGGCACATCACCAAGGTGTGCTGCAAGCACTCCGAGGGTCGTCCTGGGGACAAAGGTCTTCACTGGACAGAGTACCCAATTTCAAAGATCTATGCAAGAAAGGGTTCAGCATTCTGTGTCAACGCGGTGTCTGAAAGGTTCTTCATCGACATCTGACTGCAGGGTTGTCCAGTTCAGATGGAGGTCACCTCAGGTACGTCCTACTCGATCATCTTCCAAAAAGAGTTTCTTCTAATTTCGCCTGTGGCCTGTCCGAAGCTGCGGTCTCTCCAGGTCAACTTGAGTGATGTACAGGGTTGTCACATCCCTGTGCTCAGGGTCGGCACGTTTGATGAGCGCTTCAAAGCTGTTGCTTCTAAACTCCCGCTTGTCGTAGTCAAGGCAGGTACGAACAATCTTTTGGGTACACAATGGTTTGGGCCCCTGGGTATTACAATTTTGGGAATCCATGAGGTACAGGCTGACCCCATTCAATTTGCTTGTGAATGCCAGCCAGATGTTTTCATGCGGGACTGGGTATGTTCAAAGCCCCCCCCCCTGTTAAATTCAAGCTGGATCCAACTGTCCAACCCATTAGGATGAAGCTTCATTGAGTGCCTTTTTGCACTCAAGGACTGCATTGATGCAGAACTAGACAAACTGGTTGCCCAGGGCATTTTGGAGCCAATGGACTCTGATCCATGGGAGACCCCCATTGTCACTGCACTCAAAGCCAATGGGGACATCCACATTTGTGTGGACTATAAATGCACTATCAATAAAGCTAAATGCACTAACTCTTATCCTGTTCCAGTGATCAGACATTTACTGGCCACTATCCATGGGGGGAAGTGTTTTGCCAAATTAGACTTGGCTCAGGCATACCAACAGTTGCTGGTTACTCCCGAGTCTGCATTGTGTCAAACTATCACCAACCATAGGGGTGCATTTCATGTAAAGCGTCTACAATTCGGTGTCAACGCTGTGCCTGGCATTTTCCAGGCCCTGGTTGAAAGGATTCTTAAGGGTCTACTGGGGGTACTGTCTTATTTTGATGATGTATTGATTGCTGGGGAGGACAAGGAGGACCTAGCATCCAAATTAAGTAACATGTTAGAATGATTTCAAAATTCTGGGTTATGCGTAAAAAGGGACAAGTGTTGTTTTTTTGCACGGGAGGTAGACTTTCTTGGGTTCAAAATCACCTCTGAAGGGGTTAAGCAATTTGACGCCAAGGTCAGGGCTGTCTGGGATGCTCCCCGCCCAACTTCAAAAACTGAATTGCAAGCCTTTTTAGGGCTCTTGAATTTCTATTATTCATTTCTTCCTCGCGAGGCCACCGTAGCTGAGCCTCTGCACCAGTTACTAAAGAAACAAACTGTGTGGAGGTGGGTCTGCCTCAGGACAAAGCATTTCACAAGGGCAAGAAGCTCTTAACTTCAGACACTGTCCTCACCCATTACGATCACTAAAAACCCCTTATCCTGGTGTGTGATGCCTCCCTTGTTGGGGGTAGGACCATGCTTTGCCATGACCTGGGGGGGGAGGAAAAGAGGCACCCATTGCCTATTATTCGAAGTCCTTGTCTGCAGCTGAAAAGAATTATGCTCAGATTGACAGATAGGCACTGACAATAATTGCGGGGACCAAGAAATTCCATGATTTCATCTACAGAAGGGTTTTATATATATATATATTGATTTTTATTAAATTTTTTAAACAGACATACAGGAAAAAAGAAAACAATAACATTACAATACAGTAATACCTCAAAGATAACCTCAATACAATATTAACTCACATTCATAGAGGCTAGCACATAACAATACTTATACTGGTTGTTTACCATTTAACCACAATATTAGATACCACAATGTAAAATATTATTCAATCAAACAATAAAAGTTTTCTAAGCTACCTCTATAATAATTTTTTAATAATTACAAATCACCCTGTGAGTATATACAATGCCCGGAGAGTTTAGTTGCTATTTCAACTCCAAAAACCTATTTGCGATGGTGCAGGTCCTGAACTGTCATTTACCATAAGAGAATGATCCACAAACGGTTTCCATATATTCCAAAACCTATTCTCTTTTAAATTATCTCATTTCACTTTAATCTCCCATGTCAATTTGTCATTCAATGCTAGGCTCCACATTTCCTTGTACCATTCTCCGATCTGTATATCTACATCATTTTTCCAATTTCTAGCTATACATTGTCTACCTGTGGTCAATACAATTTCCAATAATTCTTTTTCCTCCTTATTCAAACCCAAACCTTCCACATTTGTTAAAAGAATGGTACCTGACACCAACTTGACCTTTTTACCCAATATTTCACCAAACTCCCCTTCTATTCTTCCCCAAAAATCCCTTATTTTTTTACAACTCCACCACATGTGTTCATATGTTCCATCTGTTTCTTTACATCTCCAACATAACTTATCTCTTTTATTATCCATCTGATAAAGCTTTAGTGGTGTCAAGTACCATTGCCACAACATTTTAAAATTATGTTCTTTAATTCTTACAGACATTGTTCTCATGATCCTCTTTTTCCATTTGTTTCTCCATTCAACCTCCCCAATCTTTATATTCAAATTTTGTTCCCACTTCCGCTTCAAGTCTTCCTGTGGATCATTACCCTTGTTCAATATAATATAAAGTTTGCTTACAAGACCCTTAATGCCTCTTTCCCCTTTTCTGATCTTTATTACCAAATCCTCAAATTCCGTCTTATTTCTATCTAACCCTGCTTCTCTTTTATATTTTTTATTCCAGTTATCCGCCTTCAATTTCTGAAACCAATCCAAATTTAGCTTCTCAAATATTTTTTCCTCTTAGTATCATCATCACACACTTTTAACCAATCCTTCAATAAAAGCACCCCATTTTTATCGAATATTTCCATTTTTTTCCTTATCTATTTTTATTGGGAAACACCCCATATCCGTCAATTCCAAAATTGGAGAGAGATTTGGGACTATATCTTTCTTTACTTTCTTCCACACTTCCATGAGACCTCTCATCATAATATTATTTGACCTTTTCACCTTGTCCTTTGTTCCCAAGAAAATCATACTACCAATGTCTCTATATTCTTTCATCTCCAGTTGCTCCCAAATTGTCTTTTCTCTTGCCAAGATCTTCACAACATTCTTAATTTGAAATGCTCGATAGTATGCTAACAAATTTGGCATACCCAAACCATAGTTTCTTTTGAAGTCTAGATTTTTTACCACCATTACAAAAGCCATTGAACATCTTTTGAAACTCATTAATTTCCTTCTCCTTCAGATGGATCGCTAATGCATCAAATAAAAAATTAATCTTTGGCAACAATATCATTTTACAAATAGCGATCCTTCCGAACCATGACAGCTTCAACTTCTGAAACTCTTGTATTTTATTCTTAAATTCCACTCTCAAGCTGTCATAGTTCAATCGTTTAAGTTCTTCTAATTTATTTGAGATAATTATCCCCAAATACTTCAGCTTATCTTTAATTTGTATATTAAGTGTCTCCACATTCCTACCCATCTCACTTGCTCCCAAGTTACACAACATCAATTCTGATTTATCCCAATTTATCATTAATCCAGTTATAGCTTCAAATACCTGTAAGTGATCTTTGATCCTGTCCATTACCAGCTCCGGGTGTTTCACCATAAGCAATGTATCATCCGCATACATGCTCACTTTGTTACCCATAATCCATTCTATATTTAAATCATCCCTTATATTTTTAGCTAGAATCTCCATTGCCATAATAAATAAGATAGGAGATAATGGACAGCCCTGCCTCTAAATTTACTACAGAAGGGTTTTTATGATCATCACAGATCACAAGCTACTGCTAGGTATTTTCATACCTCACAAACCCAATCCCCAAATCCTGTCACAATGCATGCTGTGCTGGGCCATGTTCTTACAGGCATACCAGTTCGAACTGCAGCATCGGCCAGGTGCCAGCATCAGTAATGCTGATGCACTGTCCAGATCCCCAGTTGTGATCATGGGAAAGATTGAGTGAGACCATCAGGTCCTCATGTTAGAGGTGTTAGACTTCCTGTCAGTGTCCGTTGCAGACATTGTGGCTGAGACAAGGAAGGATCCCTTCCTGTCAAAGGTCTCCATGTGGGTTCAGAAAGGGTGGCCATCACCACCGGTCTCTGAAGAGTTCAAGGTATTTTATAGCAAATTCAACGAGTTGTCAATTGAAAGAGGGTGTTTGGTATGGGGGTTCAGAGTGGTCGTTCCGTCAAGTCTAAGGAACAAAGTGCTATGTACACTACATGTTAGCCACCTGGGGATTGTCCAGTCGAAGGTGCTGGCACATAGCTATTTCTGGTGGTCCAGATTAGACCTCAACATTGGGGCATGGGTCAGGCAATGTAGGGAATGTCAAGCCTCCAGGCCAGAGGAAACACATCTTCCCAGTAGAGAGTGGGACACAGCCAAAAGTCCCTGGTTGCAAGTCCATATTGACTTCGCTGGTCCCTTCAGGGGAGCCACATTTCTGCTTGTGGTTGGAAGTCATTCCCATATCTGGGACTTCCTCTGTGGTCACGCTCCACAAGGTAAGGAGAGTGTTTTGTACTTTTGGTTTACCCGACATTGTTGTGTCCAATAACCCGTCAACCTTCATGCTGGGAGAATTTCAGGATTTTCTTTGCCGAAATGGTATCTGGCACATTACGGCCACCTCTTTTCACCCCAGACTAACAGACAGGTTGAGAGACAAGTCTGAATGGTCAAAGTCACTCTAAAGTGCATGGGGGCTGGAAATCTGGAATTGCAACTATGCCACTTCTTACTGTCCCACAGGATCACCCCCCTGGTGTCAGGATTCTTGCCAGCTGAACTCTTAATGAAGAGGAAACTGTCCATGGTTTTGGACTGCCTGGATCCCCAGCATAGGGAGGACAGGGGTCTTAATATTGATATCATTAATGCAAAGGGTTTTGTGATAGGGCAACTTGTTCATTGCCAGAATTACGCACCCGGGTCACCATGGTTAGGGGGTGAGGTGTTGGAGCAGATGGGTCCGGTATCATACAGAGTCCAAATGAACAATGGTACCATTTGGAGGAGACACACAGACCAAATGCGGCACTGAGTCAAAACACAAACACGGAAGAGGGAAATGTGACAAGTGAATCTCAATTGCCAGATCTTTAACACGACGGGCTCACTGAACATTTGGTCAGCAAGCCTGTTGTGTATGTACATAAGAACATAAGAACATAAGAACAGCCTTGCTGGAACAGGCCACAGCCCATCCAGTCCAGCATTCTGTCTCACACAGTGGCTCACCATTTCCTTCAGGGTATTCCCAAGGAGATGCCTTCACCTGCTTAGGATTCCCTGGAAATGGCATTGAGAGATATCCTGCCTATCTCTCCAACCCGGAGGTTGTCCTTAGGTAGCCATAATTATAGCCATTGATAGCCTTGTCCTCCATGAACTTGTCTAATCCTTTCTTAAAGCTGTCAAGACTGACAGCTGTCACCACTTCTTCTGGCAGGGAGTTCCATAGACCAGTAATCCTCTGGGTGAAAAAGTACTTTCTCTTATTTGTTTGAGAACTAGTACCCAAAAGTTTCATGGAGTGTCCCCTAATTCTAGTGTTGTGCGATAGGGAAAACAGTTTTTCCTTATCCACTTTGTCCACACCGTGCATGATTTTATAAACTTCAATCAGGTCACCTCTTAGACGCCGTCGTTCAAGAGTGAAAAGGCCCAACCGTTGCAGCCTCAGATGGTAAGGAAGGTGTTCCAGTCCCCTAATCATTCTGGTTCCCCTCCTCTGTACTTTCTCCAACTCCATAATATCCTTCTGGAGGTATGGCGACCAGAACTGTACACAGTATTCCAGATGGGGCCTCACCATAGATTTATAAAGAGGCAAAATGACACTTGCTGACTTATTTTCTATACCCTTCCTAATGATCCCTAACATTGAGTTTGCTTTTTTCACTGCTGAGGCACACTGGGTTGACACCTTCATTGAGCTGTCCACCAGGACACCAAGGTCCCTTTCCTGGTTTGTCGCAGAGAGTTCAGACCCCATCAGTTTATAAATGTAATTGGGGTTTTTTGCCCCAACATGCATCACTCTGCACTTACTGATGTTGAAGCTCATTTGCCACTGTTTTGCCCACTCCCCCAGTGTCAAGAGATCCCTCTGGAGCTCTTCACAATCTCTCACAGTTTTCACTACCCTGTATAATTTAGTGTCGTCAGCAAATTTGGCTACCTTGCTTTTTACTCCTACCTCTAGATCATTTATGAAGAGGTTGAAAAGCAGGGGTCCCAGTACTGAACCTTGGGGGACCCCACTCTTTACTTCCCTCCACTTGGAGAAGTGTCCATTTAGTGCTACCCTCTGTTTCCTGTCCCTTAGCCAGTTGCTGATCCAGGACAAGACCTGTCCCTTTATTCCATGACTGGTAAGTTTATTCAAGAGCCTTTGGTGTGGGACCTTGTCAAAAGCCTTTTGAAAGTCCAGATAAACAATGTCAACTGGATCCCCCTTATCCACATGCTTGTTGACACTCTCAAAAAATTCCAACAGATTAGTGAGGCATGATTTGCCCTTGCAAAAGCCATGTTGGCTCTCCTTTAGCAGCGCCTCCTCTTCTATGTACCTATTAATTCTATCTTTTAGGATGGTTTCCATCACTTTACCTGGGACACATGTCAAACTGACAGGCCGGTAATTTCCTGGATCACCCCTGGATCCTTTTTTGAAAATTGGTGTTACATTCGCTACCTTCCAGTCATCAGGCACAAAGCCTGATTTGAGGGAAAGATTATATATTTTGGCTAGGAGATCAGCAACTTCATCTTTAATTTCCCTGAAAACTTGTGGATGTATGCCATCTGGTCCTGTTGATTTGTTAGCATTTAGTTTAACAAGACATGCAACAACCTCCTCCTTGGTTATTTCTATCTGGCTTAATTCTTTGGTTTCCTTCACTATGAAGATAGGCTCTGTTTTGGGCATGTGGTCTCTGTCTTCTTCAGTGAATACTGAAGCAAAGAATTCATTAAGTCTCTCTGCAATCTCTGTTTCCTCTTTAGTAACCCCTTGCCTTCCATTGTCGTCTAATGGTCCAATGGCCTTCCTAGTTGGGTTTTTACTTCTAATGTACTTAAAGAAGTCTTTGTTATTTCTCTGAGTGTTTTTAGCTATACACTCCTTAAAGTCTTGCTTTGCTTTCCTGATTGTTGCCTTGCATTTGTTCTGCCAGAATTTATGTTTCTACCTGCTGTCCTCATTCGGACTAGCCTTCCATCTTCTAAATGAGCTTTTCTTGCTTTTGATCACTTCCCGAACAGCTCCTGTAAGCCACATCGGAGTTCTCTTGGACCTGGCAGTGCCCTTTTCCCTTTTGGGTATGCATTCCAATTGGGCCTCTGTTATTGTTTTTGTAAACAGCCTCCATACCTCTTGGAGTGTTTGGACTGTCTCAATTTTCCCTTTCAGCCTCTTTTTTTACTAGATTCCTCATCTTTGGGAAATTTCCTTTTTGAAAATTTAAGGACTCTGTGATAGATTTTATCATTGACTTGTGGTCTATGATCAAGTTAAACCTAATGGAGTTATGGTCACTCTTCCCTTTTGGATCAGTCACATTAACATCTTGACCAGATCCTGAGTATTACTTTGCTCGCCTTAAGCAGAACTCCCCTAAGGTGAGACAGAATTTCACCCGAGAGGATACCCTAAATCTGGCCTTTCAGTATTTTTAGCTTCCATTCCCATAGACCAGACCTGAGATTAGCTGTTAGAAAGCTAGTAGAAATAAAATAAATGGTGCCATTCACTTGATGTGTTTTAAAATTTTATTTCAGATAAAGCATATAGACAAATTAAACATCTTCAGCTCAGAAAGCACATTAAAATCATTGAAAACCTTTCTTAGTGTGGAAGCCCTAAAGCCCCCACTCCCCCATTTAAAAGACTACATGATTACTAAGTTTGAAGCAGACTCCAAACACCGAAGAACTAACTACAAAGTATACCACAGTAATTTATCTCCTTCTTCCTTACCTCAGCACTAGAGATGTAAAGGTGAAACCCGGGAAAGCTGGTCCCCCCACTCCCCGGGAAAACTGGGAAGGGAATATTGACTGGGGCAAAATGGGGAAATAGGTGAAAAACTCAATTGATACTTCTACAGTTCTTGGGTGTGAGTTATTTTGAAAGAAAAGCCTTTAGCTAGCTGGGAGCATGCACTTCCACATGGTGCAGAACACTATAAACTTGCATAATTCATAAGCTAGAGATATAAACCTTCTGAGAATTTTGAAAGGAGGGAAGTTCACACAAGTAAAGCATGTTGAGTGTGCAGGGGAAAATAAATGCATTTCAAAAAGCAATAGATTTCCCCCAAAATGTCATCCTTTTTATTTCTTTGAATTTTATTTCTGATAGTAGTTCCAAAAACATTCCACGGCTTACGTTACAAAATGAGGTTTACATAAACCAATTAATGAAGTAAAAAAATATTTCTTTGACTAACAAAAATACAATAATCTATTTAACTTAACCAATGGAATAATTATAATTGAACAGTTTAAGCTAACTAAATTCAGAGAGTAAGTAGAGGATAACAAAGTAATGAATTGTTTTACACTTACTTTGTGTTCCCAAAAAACTCCTACAATTTTACTTCCACACTCATCAGATGAGTCAAAACTTACACTTTCTTCAGCTTCAGTTGTAATACTACTGTATTCTTTTGAACACCCACCACTTTTCTTTTCCTCCAGAAGCAAGTGGGAATGGATAGCCACTAATTTATTGACTATTGTCTTCATCAAACGATTTCGAGCCATAGTGTATGTTTTCTCATAGGCAGACCAGATGCATTCAGAAGAAGCTCATGTCAGGGGAATGGATAACAGTTTTATGGTCACACCACTAAGGATCTAACTTTTGCAGAGCCACTTCCACCATGCAATTGGTGAAGTGTGCTCTACAGTTTCCCACAAAAACTGCTTGCTCCAAAAAAACATCTTTGCCTTGGATTCTGCTACGTTTGCAATGACTTTGTCCTGATCATGTCCCATTACTTCTGAATTGTTACGAATTCCATTGTCCTGGAGACCTCATCATCTGATAAGTATTTTCCTTGGAAACTCGGATCAACTAGATTTGCAGAAAAATGAACATCAACAAAAGTTCTTTCATTCCCTCTGCTCCTCGTTTTTTATTCTGGGTATTTTTACTAACAGTTCTTCAGGTCCTGTTATTTTCCTTGTTATTTCAGAAAACATTTCAGGTACTTGAGACAAATGTGTGTTAGCAGATTCTATTCTTTCTATAGCAGTAGTTATGGGTTTCAGAAGAGCAGCTATAGATTCTACATGAGCCCAGAATACATCATTGTCCAAAACAACCTTCCTTATTTATTTATCAAGTGGTAAACCATCTTGAATAAAAGTTGCTTGTAAAGCCTACTTTCCATCCAGGAGACTTTTCAGCATTATCGTTATTCCTCTCCATCTGGTAACAGATGGCAGTTTCAGTGTTCATGCAGAATTCTTCTCAGACGATTTACTTTTCTCCTTTTGAATGCTCATTAATGTTTGTTGAACTATGTGATCTTTCTTTAAAAATTTGATAATTTTCTTGGCATCTGACTGAAGATTTTCCATTGCCTTTAACTTCATTATGTCATGAAATACCAAATTTATACCATGTGCTGCACAACCAAATGTTTTCACTTGCAAGAATTTTTCATGAATGATATTCCTGTAATGCTATGATTTATACCCTATGCTTTAGCTTAATCCAAGATGGAGATTTCAATGTGTGGGAGACACTTTAGAAAATATCTTAGTGAGATTGGAATGTAAACATGCTGACCTCATGGGTGGAAGAGATGGAGCCTAATGTGTGATGGACATGAAGAACTGCGCCGCCACCCCACGAGACCTACAGCCACCTTCCATATGGCTGGAGGTTGAAAAGGCAGCAGCCACGGAGGGTGGAGGACAAGGAAGAACTGTGCCGCCACCCTGCAAGACCTCCGGCCATTCCTCTGAGTATTTTTAGCTATACGCTCCTCAAAGTCTTGCTTTGCTTTCCTGATTGTTGCCTTGCATTTGTTCTGCCAGAATTTATGTTTCTGCCTGCTGTCCTCATTTGGACAAGCCTTCCATCTTCTAAATGAGCTTTTCTTGCTCTTGATCACTTCCCGAACAGCTCCTGTAAGCCACATTGGAGTCCTCTTGGACCTGGCAGTGCCCTTTTTCCTTTTGGGTATGCATTCCAATTGGGCCTCTGTTATTGTTTTTGTAAACAGCCTCCATGCCACTTGGAGTGTTTGGACTCTCTCAATTTTCCCCTTCAGTTTCTTTTTTACTAGTTTCCTCATCTTTGGGAAATTTCCTTTTTGAAAATTTAAGGTCTCTGTGTTAGATTTTATCAGTGACTTGCGGTCTATGATCAAGTTAAACATAATTGAGTTGTGGTCACTGTTCCCTATTGGATCAGTCACATTAACATCTTGCACCAGATCCTGAGTATTACTCAGGATCAAGTCAAGGATTCTTGTACCTCTAGTTGGGTCTTCAACCATCTGTCCCAGGGAACAATCATTGAGCATATCTAGGAACTTTATCTCTTTATCATGTGCTGAGCAACAGTTCACCCAGTCTATGTGAGGGTAATTGAAGTCCCCCATTATAACCAGGCTTCCCTTCCTGGATGCCTCCTTTACAACATTCTCCAACTGCCAGTCTCCCTCAAGAGTTTGGGTCGGAGGCCGATAGTATATGCCTACTGTTAGACCATCCTTGTGGCCTGGTACTCTTACCCACAGAGCTTCTAATGGTGACTCTAAATCACCTAGATATTCCAATTCATACGATTTTATCACTTCTTTGACATACAAGGCTACACCACCTCCTGTTTGCCCCTTCCTATCCTTCATGTACAGTTTGTAGCCTGGGATAACTGTATCCCATTGGTTATCATCCGTCCACCAGGTTTCAGTGATACCAATAATATCAATATTTTTATCTATTGCTAAGTATTCCAGCTCCCCTATTTTGTTCCGGAGGCTTCTGGCATTTGTATACAAGCATTTATATATGCTTTCCTGATACAGTCTTTTGAGTCCAGTTGCATTGTTAGACTGCCTCTTGCATCCTTCTACTAGAGTGCTGGTGACTAGCTCCTTGCTCTGATCAGTAATTTTTGCATCCTCCTCACTACTCAAGTACACACTTTCCCGAACCGGATGCTGCCCAGCTCCTGTCGGCTTTCCCCCAGTTATCAGTTTAAAAGCTGCTCTGCAGCCTTTTTGATGTTGAGTGCCAGCAATCTGGTCCCATCATGGTTTAAATGCAACCCATCCCTCCTGAACAGATTTGGCTTGTCCCAAAATGTTCTCCAGTTCCTGACAAATCTGAAGCCCTCCTCTCGACACCACCGCCTCATCCACGCATTGAGGCTTCTGAGCTCTGCCTGCCTGGTAGGTCCTGCGCGAGGGACAGGCAGCACTTCTGAAAATGCTACCTTGGAAGTCCGGGACTTCAATCTTCTTCCTAACAACCTAAATTTGGCTTCCAGGACAGACCGCTTGGCCTTCCCAACATCATTAGTACCAACGTGTACCATGACAACTGGCTCGTTCCCAGTTCTCTCTAACAATCTATCTAGATTTCTTGTGATGTCTGCAACTTTTGCACCTGGCAGGCAAGTCACCATACGGTTATCATGTGCATCACAAATCCATTTCTCTGTATTTCTAATTATTGAATCGCCTAGTACAAGGAGCCTCTCTCCTGCAATCTGTTCATCTACATGCACCTCATCAACCATATTAAGGGAGAGAACCTCAGTTTGTTCCTGATGTTCATCTTCCTGGATCTCATCAAGTGTGATGAAGGAGAGATCATCAGGTGGAACCAGTTGTTCCTCTGTGTGTTCCTCGTCAGGTGTGATAAGGGAAAGAGCCTCAAATTTATTCTGTAATACAATGCTGCTTTCAGATGAATGTACAATGTTGCTTTAAGAAATGTATTAATGTAACCCAGCCACAATCACAATGTAACCCAGCTGTTAAAGGAACGCGAGCAAGCTGCCTATAGAGGGCAGCTGCGAGTGTTCAACTCACATGGTCATCATTCCTCAAATCACCTGCAGCCGCGGGAACTCCCGCAGCAAACAACTACTTCTGATCCACCACCGAAGATGGGCGTGACCCGGATGACGTCACGCCGGTAGCAGCCAATGAGCTACCGTGCAGCCAATTTCAAATGTGTTGTACCACTGTATATAATGTGAGATACCTCCGCCATTAACACATGTTCGTTCTGATCATCAACCAATAAACCTGTGTTAGTCCATACTGCGACTCTTTCTATGCCTCCTGGAACAGACACCAAAAAGCCGCTGCCTTCAACTCCAGTTCCCCTTTCTCCTGGGTCACCGCTGCAGTTACCTGAAGCCACCATAGCTCTAGAGGCTACCTCCAGCGAACGACCCATTCCTGAACTGGTAAAAGTTCAATCAGATCAGGCTCCAAGACCTGAGGTCCTCTGATGTCCGAAACGGACCTGTGGGCTGCCCAAACATTTTGGGGATTTTTTCCCCACTGAGCGGGGAGGGATGTTGTGTCCAAGCATTTTATAAGTTGTGTGTCAGCTTCGCTGGAAGTCTAAGGCGAAGCTGCGCGCCATTTCCAAAAGGCACGTATTTCAAAGAAGCAGCCTAGATCACTATTTCGCTGTATTGAATGTTCCCACTTCTCTGAAAGCCAGCTGAAATGTATCTTCTTCATGTAACGGCCATTTCCACTGTATATAAGCAGGCCATCATGTACATAGTCCCCAGTCTGGATCATGAGCTGAATAAAGATCACTGTTGTTGGAGAGATAGGCAGGATATCTCTCAATGCCATTTCCAGATAATCCTAAGCAGGTGAAGGCATTTGCTTGAGAATACCCTGAAGCAAATGATGAGCCACTGTGTGAGACAGAATGCTGGACTAGATGGGTTGTGGCCTGTTCCAGCAAGGATATTCTTATGTTCTTATGTTTATGTTGTTAACCCAATCCTGCTGGTTAGATTACTTCTTTGTCCAGACTCAACAGCCCCTCACTGCACTAATAACCTTATGCCACCTTAGCAAGATTTCTGAGCACATGTATCTTCTGAGCACACTTGGAGATTGAATACTATTATTTTATTTTCACCTTATTTTTTTGTCTGAGTAATCATTGTAGCTTGGTTGTTTGCTGGAAGGAATTATAAAGGGGAACTCGCTTCAACACAAAATCCTAACTGTGCTCTGCTTTCTTTCTGTGCAACTACCAAATCATCATACCATGGCACACATGACTCTTGCAACATTACTCTTTACTTGAATATTATATAAAGTGATTTTGTATACAAAGATCAATTGGAGGCAATGCAAAATATTGTAAGAATGCTGTAAGATTCATTAACTTCTCTTTTGGAATCACAAATCTTGTTATTTTGGAGGCTGTCTATCAGAAGGCTACAAAAGACTCCAAAAATCTGGGAGGGGGAGAGAGGGGGAGTCTGTTTTGTGTTTCCTCGCTGAGATTAACTGGAAAGTCCCATCCCTAATATCTTTTGTGCTTTTCATCATTGAGGTTAACCTGAAAGTCCCATTTCTAATATCCACTTCTTACAGTGCAATGTCATATCTCTTTGCTATAGAGCGAATCCTCCTATATTCAATGCACATGTTCCTCCATAAGCATAGGAACACAGCTTTTCATTTTGTGCATCTCCTGTGAAGATCTCCCCTGAGGCCTTGAACTCTGACCGCTACACAGGATCCTTTAAATGAAGTTCAGTACATGTTTCTGTAGAGATAACAAAAGCAAGGTTTCAACTATTTTTTTTTTTGATGTTGACTCCCATAATCCTTCACCATTGGCTATAATGCCAAGGGCTGATGGAGTTGAAGGCTAATGGCATCTTGAAATCCACACATTTACCTCAAGGTACATCACAATAAACTTTGTTCTCTCCATGATCAGATTATTTCCATTTTATGAAAGAGATACCACTATCCTGGTGGAGGAAGTGAAGTTAATCACGTTTGCCACATTTCTTGCTGAGGTCCCATCCTTAGCAGCACTTGAGAGGCATCAGAGAAGGGTTTCAAAGAATATGTGACCTCATTCAGTCAATTTCCTCTCCAGTAGTCACCCTTTTCAAAGTGGTGTTGTCCTTTTACAAGCAAGCATCTTGATGCTCATTTGCATCTTTACCATATGCTCATTTTATAGGTGAGATGAAGTCAGTAGCCCTTGTTGTGTATTTTCTAGGGTGGCTGAACAGCAGAACATAAACACAAAAGCCTCTGCAGTGCAAAGATGAGAATCCCTTTTTTTATCCACATTTTTGGGACTTTATGAACCACCAGATTTTTTTTAAATATAGCAATTCCCCCCTACCTCGAAATAAAGAGTCAGCACACATATTGTTTGGTTTAAAATTTGGACCACAACTTTATTTAAAAACTTTATTAACCCCTGACCTGTGGAAGGTCCTTGTAGTGCATAATCTGACACTAAAGCAGGTGAGTTCCTCTTCTCCTTTCTGGTCCGGACTGGTGAATGCCAAGCCCTGCTCAGTGCTGATCTTTGCCGGCTACTGCGCAGGCCAGCTAAATTGGGGGGACATATAGTTGTGCTTGTTTCCAACTCTATTCTGAAGAACAGATGATGGTCATATTGCAGTGCTGCCCCATGGCGTTTCCAGCATGCCCCACTGATTCTTATTAATCACGTCGAGCATTCAATGTTTACCTCCTCAAAAAATGCCCTAACGGATTCACATCTACCACCCTAACCCCACACTATCTGCCAAAGTAATGTTGTGACCAATTTAAGGTGGTGCCCCTAAAGAATGTCTGTACTGTCCCACAGGCCAGAATAGGATAGGCAAAAATTGACCTGGAATTGTTTCTTAAACTGTCAATCAGGAATCAAAGCCCCAAAATTCATTTCTGGCTCTTACACAACCCCTAAGCCAGGGGTTCTCAACCTACAGCCCATGGGCTGGACCCAACCCATGACATCATTTCATGTGGCCCACACCGCCATTGCCACCAGAAGCAGACACATTTATGACAGATGGAAATGCACCTGTGGCTGTTGTAAACGCAGCTACAACAGCCGTAAATATGCCCACACCTGTCATAAATGCATTTACAACAGCCGTAGACACATTTTTAAAAATATATTTGTAAATTAATTTTTCAAATAAAATACAATCATACATACCTTTCATTCTGGATGTTTGAAAGTTACAAAATCTTACTTTATAACGTAAGACTCTCAGAAAACATATATACCCCCACCCGTGATATCTCCGCCCCCTCCCACCAATCCTCTTTAATCTACCCCAGTTTACATTTCTC
Organism: Bradypodion pumilum; assembly: GCA_035047305.1. Classification (NCBI taxonomy): domain Eukaryota; kingdom Metazoa; phylum Chordata; class Lepidosauria; order Squamata; family Chamaeleonidae; genus Bradypodion; species Bradypodion pumilum. The sequence continues at coordinate 11,818,862 of JAWDJD010000009.1, read as the reverse complement.
AAGCTTGTATACAATTTAAACAGACGCGTGAACTAGCATAAATATTTGCAAATTCTTTCAATTTTTCAAGTTATTGTCCAGAACTTATATTCTTTCTGGGATGGTTTAATCCCCTCTTTACTAGTTAAGGCATGTAACACAAATGGCTCCCATGTTTCCCAAAACGAGCTTCTTACCATTTCACACCTTTTTTGTTTCATTTCAGTTGTTAATTTATCGTTTAAAGCTAACTTCCACACCTGTTTGTACCAATTTTCTCTTTTTATCTCAAATTTATTTTTCCATTCTAAAGCAATTATTTGTATCGTTACTGATAGGAGCATTAGTAATAATTCTTTCATTTGTTTCTCTAACCTTACCTCTTGAACCTCTCCCAGCAGGGCTACTTTTGGATCTAAAACTATTTCTTTCTTAAAGATGTTCTTCAGCTCCTGTTCCAACCAATTCCAACATTTTTGTGCAAACTCACACTCCCACCACATGCCATATCTCTTTGCTTTATTGCACCTCCAACATTTATCATTCCCCATCCTACATATCTGATATACCCTTGCTGGAGTCAAGTACCATCTCCAGATTACTTTAAAGTTGTGTTCTCTTTCTTTGTTTGATAGTTGTTTCCATTTTTCTTCCATACATCTTCTCTTATTGATATGCCTAACTCATCTTCCCATATTTTCCTAAAGTATTTTGTGGATTTTCATTTCTATTTAACATACCATACAATTTTCACACCAAGCATTTGTTTTTTATTGTCCCTGATCTTAATTTGTGTAAAAGATCTTCGAACTTTGTTATCTCTCTTTCAGTATAACCTTTATTCCTTATTTTCCCATCCCATTTCAAGAAAGCCACGGATGCATTTTACGACAGCATTTATGGCAGGGGAAACCACCAGTCCAGCCCTGCTCAGCTGTCTGAGGGGGTGTGGTATGGCCCATGGCTTGAAAAAGTTGAGAACCAGTGGTGGGCTCCAGCAGGTTCGGACAGGTTCGGGAGAAATGGTAGTAAAACTGGCTGGCCCCACCCATTGCCCTGCTTCTCCTCACACCCCACTCTGGACATGACTCCAACACCCTTGCTGCTGGGTCCAGGCACCCAGAGTGTAGTGAGGCTGAGCCAGCAGTTATTCTGCTGCAGTTACTCTTTAAAGGAAAATTAGAGCATCAAAGTATAATTGCTAACTAATGGTCTGACGAAGTGGACTCAATCCAAAAAAGCTCACATTAAAATATAGCAGTTTAACCATGCCCACCCAGTCAACTGGCCATGGCCACAGAGTTGGCCACACCCACAGAGTTGGCCATGCCCACAGTGTGGTAGTAAATTTTTTTGAAGCCTACCACTGTTGAGAACCCCTGCCCTAAGCATTTGAGCCTGCAGGGTGGGTGGACAGTCTGTCACAAGCAATTGCAAAGATACCAGAATGGGAGGCTGTTGAGTCTGTGCTAGAGCTGCAAGCCACAGCAGATTGGGGGGCAGCCACAGGATATTTATTGTAGCTCAGTTCGGAGTGTTACAGACTCAAACATAACATAAGAGAACATAGTCAGAACTTGTGTGAACACAATACAGAACTGGATTAAACAGGATGAAGTAGCTCTATATATACACAGACGGGTGGCAGTTATAGTGATACATTTGCCCGGACTTAATGTGGGAAACCTGCACAAACCAATTAGGATCATTGCAAACATATGAATCTGGCACCTTGCAGAAAGGGCGCAAATATTGCAAAGATTTAAGGGCAAATGTAAATTTAAGTAAATAGCGTAGATAACGTTTGAACACAACATTCCTCCCCCCTAGTAAAAATAATAAGAGATGAAAATAACCTCCAATAAAGTAGATGACCTGGGAATGGTCAGGGAGCCTACCATGAGTAGGGCTTAGGATATTTTGGGGGTCGGGACAACCAGGGTCTGAGGGTGGGCCTGTGGACACACTGGAGGACCTAGGCAGGCTAGGTTTTTATGGAGAGTGCCGGTCAACTGACACTCAATAGGAGCACCTGGAACTTCCAAATGCTAGGGGAAAGCCAGCTCCATGAGACTGACTATTAAGGGAGGGGTGCCTAGGACCCCTGCAACCTCCAAAGAAGTATGACATCCTGTTGGTGCCAGAGTGGCTCCATAGACCCCAATGTCCTTTTGAGATTGAACCCATAAGTGAGGGCATCCTCTACCGCAGACTGCCGGTGTTGAAACCCCATTGGTAGAGTCTACCCCAAGCGTAGTATATTTAAGATGGATGCAAAAGGAACATTTCACTCCAAAAACCCAAAGAGGTGAGACTGTGAAGATACTCATGGGGACGGTTCCTTGTGTTTTCCCATCCATTTCCTAAAACCATACCGTGATTTCACCTGCGGGAGGGCGGCGGGTGCCTTCAAAAGCCTGCGCTGCCACGGCTCTGGGACTCCCGCTTCCCCCTCCTTCGGCCGGTCGGGCCAGAGGGGAGTGATTTCACCTGCAGGAGAGCAGCAGGCACCTTCAAAAACCTGCGCCGCCGCTGCCATGGCTACGTTCGACCGCCGACCGGCCGGAGGGAGACCAGTGACATCCCGGGTTCCTTCCCTCAGTGTGTTTGGCCATGGGGGAGTGGGTGCAGTTGAGTGTGGTGTCATGGCTTTAAAAAAGAACTCTCACCATGGACACCATTTCATTTGGAACATGAGTCAGGCTCCATCCGTTACATTGAGCTGGGGCTCCGTTTGGCAGCATTGAGGGGAGGGAACGAGGACCAGCTGAGCAGCGCAGTGGCCGAACTTAAAAACTTGACCATGCTGCTACCGGACGCCATTAACGGATGCCCTTCATTCCCCAGCCACGAGGGAATGAAAAGGCAGCTGTGCTGCCGTACCCCCTGGCCCTTTTCATCTGCCAGGAGGAGGACAAGTGCGGTGATTTATTTGAATATCCGGACTTTCACATACAGTATAAGTATTGGGTTCTTGCAAATGATGCTCTGTGATTTTGCTTTTGTAATGCTTTGTTTACTGTGATATTGATGCTTTTTGATACTTATATTTTGATGTTGTGGTGATGATATGCTGGTATTATTTTTGTGATGCTATGCAACCTGTTATTAGCTTTGTATTTTGTTATAGTTGATTATATCATTTGTTCTGTAACTATATTTTATTGTATTTACTATATTGCACTGTGACACTCTGTATTTTTGTGATATTTTTATACTGTAACTTGTAAATTGTGCTTTGTAAACCGCATTGAGTCACCCCCTTGGGCAGAGAATTGCGGTATATAAATTAAAATTAAAATCAAATCAAATCAAACTACTAACTTGACGACTGTCTTGTCGACTGGGGAAACTATGCATGAGTTTCCTAGGAAGGATGAATACTGCAACTAGCTCAACACATGAAGAATAGGAAAATAGGACATGCTGCCCCAATCCAACTTTGGATCAAGTACAGGAAAGGGTCCATTCCCTCTGGACAGAAGTCACTAACACAGCTGCAAACGCATGCATGTTAAGGGCACCTGCCCTTGCTGGCTCCAAGATGTCCAAAGAGCTTAATGGAACACTTGAGCCATCTAAGGCAACTGAGGGTCTTTCGAGAAGCAAAGCTGTTGCTCTCTCTGGTGGGGAAACTACATCTGAACTTCCCAAGAATAGACCACCTTGTGGCGACTCAATTTCAGCTGAGTCCTTACCTGACACGAAGATAAATGCCTTATATTCCCCTTTACCCTCCGGGGAACTGGTCGCATGTGGGCGACCGAACCTAGCATCGAAGTCTTGGTCGAGACTTGGCCACCAAGACTCCCTTGCAGAATCTAACAACTCTCTCTCCCAGTATAGTGGTCTCCTCCCCACTCCCAGGGATCCCATTAGTCTTCCATGGCCCCAGGCCTTCCTTTCCCCCAACCCCCAGGGGAATAGCTGTGCTGTGCTTGTGGCCCAAACCTCAGGTGCAGAACCAAGCCTGGTTCCCCTAAACTGATTCCTTGCAACTCCCTTCGGGCAGACCATGGCAGCATAGCCAAACAGCAGTTTCTGTAACACCTTGTCTTGAAGTGCAAACAGAATTACTCCCATGTTCCTTTCTCTCCCCTTAACCCTCGGGGCAACTGGCACCGGGACATACCAAATCCTCAGAACAGACTGAAATATCCCATTGCCTTTTCCCAACACATCCTTCCCCTTCACAGACAGTTTATTATGATCCCTGTAATAACCCGTTAACTCCCAAAACTCCCACGGCGGTGGCCACCCACTCTGAACCCACAGGGCGACCTCAGACAGAAGGAGGCAAAGCACTAACACATTCACGGTTACACAGTTAACTTGCAATGGGCTGAATTGTGATGGCTTCTCCGGCTCAACGATGTCTGGCCATACTCTGGCCAGCAGACAGTTCAGTCTTGGCATAGTCCATGCACACGGCAAGTGCCTGGCAGACCTTCTGCTTCCCGGGCTTGACTGTGGAACTCGAACCCAAGGTTCCAAACAACCCCCTGAGGACCCCCATCCCAACCTGACTGTGGTCCCACTGATCCGCATCGAAGTCTGAAAAGGCAATACCTAAGGGTTTGAACCACTGAACTCACAGGAGGTTGCTTTTATCCTCCTTGACCATGACAAGTGGAAGCTTTGCAGTGAGGCTCTCGAGCTGCACATCAGACATACCCACGCTGAGCACAGGGATTGGGTGACCCTGCACATTCCGCAGCTGGAGCTGCAGACCCCACAACTTGGGATGGTCGGCTGGCAGAATTCGGAAGAACTCACGCTGAGCAAGGATTGAGAACAACGTACCCGAGTCGATCTCCATGCGGCAGTGATGACCCTGGAGACGGACGTCCACGAAGAACTGGACCGCACGAACACTGGAACTGGGCTCTTGACCAACGTAGACCTTGGAGACACACTGCTCTCCATACTGGCGAACCTTGTTGCTTGTAAACTTCTCTAAGACTTGCAACCTTCTGGACATATGGACCTTGTCTTCCCCAGGTGCTTCAGAGACCTGGAACTCTCTGGGATGCTGGTGGCACTCTTCTGCCTTGTGTTCTGGTTGACTGCTCTTGAGGCACCTTGCCTCTCCAAACTGGTTTTCTGTACACACACTCTTGCCCTCTCAGATGTTGCATGGGGCTTCTACCTTGTCAAGAGGCTTGGCGGGTTTGTGATGAATTTCATGCACATCTCTTTCCGATTCATTCTCAACATCTGGGAACTCTGTGGATGGCAATTCTGCATTCTCTGGCCTCTGGTCAGCTACAGCCACTTCTGCTGATGAGCACCTCTCTGGGAACTCTCTTTCACCCATGGTGGCAACTTCGGATGTCAGGACCTCTTCTAATGCCTCTTTGAAGTCCAACGTGCCCTTCTGTAACCTTTCCCTCAGTGTGTCATCCACGTTCGGCCACGCACAAGACTCAGCTAGCTGGTGCAGTGTAGCAACATACTCGATGATGGCCTCTCCGGGCTTCTGGTACCTCCAAAAGAAGTTTACCTGGGCTGTGAAGACAGAGACCTTAGGCTTGAAGTAGTCTCTCAGTACTGAAAAAATGTCCTGTAGAGAAGTGTCCCTTACTTCTCATGGCCTGAGCAGATTGACCGCAAGTTCGATAGTGGAGATTCCACAAACCACGAGGAACACCGCCTTTTGTTCCTCTGCCTTGATCCTGTTGGCTATCACCCAATTTGAGAATTGGGTTTCGTAGCTTGACCAAGTGTCCAAGCTTTGCTTCTCGAAAGCCCCTCAGTTGCCTTAGATGGCTCAAGTGTTCCATTAAGCTCTTTGGACATCTTGGGGCCAGCAAGGGCAGGTGCCCTTAACATGCATGCGTTTGCAGCTGTGTTAGTGACTTCTGTCCAGAGGGAATGGACCCTTTCCGGTACTTGATCCAAAGTTGGATTGGGGCAGCATGTCCTATCTTCCTATTCCTCATGTGTTGAGCTAGTTGCAGTATTCATCCTTCCTGGGAAACTCATGCATAGTTTCCCCAGTTGACACGTAAAACCTATTGCTTTGACACGTCGAACCTATTGTCTGTGGGTACTCCCGATGTGTTTCAAAAATACCACACTCTTCAAGGAGGCTCTTTCTCTGGCTTAATGACAGAAAGATAAACAAAGGCTTGGGATACCCAATGTAGTGTATTGGATAGAGTGACAGACTAGGATTCAGAAGTAAGAAGCCGCCAAATGTTCTTTTTTATTTTCTGAAAGCCACATGGCTCCCCTCCCCCAAGCATTGTTTCAGGATTACAGGGTTTTGTTTTGTCTACCTGTATTGGAATTTGTACAGCTTTTAACATCTTTTAACACCTTTTCTCTACTGTACACACCTTTCCCCCTACTGACTAAAGCACATCTGCCTGTATTTATTTCCACAGTAGACATTTTAGTGGCTCTCATTTTAGAGTTTGTGCAGCTGCTGATGTTTCAGTAGATCTCATGTTCATGTTTGTGCATTGTTTAGTGCATACTTCATTTCTCTAAAGTGTCTTCTAGGTCTTGCTAGAGTGTGAATGGTCCAGGTAGAATTGTGCTGCTTTGGTGAACAATTCTTAAGTGTTGAACAATTTTAAAGGGGTGAGGAAAGGCTACCCATTAAAATTATTGTTGTTGTTGTTGTTGCTGCTGCTGCTGCTGCTGCTGTTGTTGTTGTTGTTGCTGTTGCTGCTGCTGCTGTTGTTGTTGTTGTTGTTTGCTTTTCTCTTTTGGTGGGAAGAAATAATGCTAGCCAATGCTTTTCTGGCCACCTATACTCTGGTGCTGCTAATTCTGGTGCTTTACCAGATAAGGTTGCCCCCCCCCCAAAAAAAAAATATTTCCAGTGATGTGGGTGGTCTCTATCAATGGTGCTTCCTCTCCAGTAACATCTTGAGACTGCTGGTTTTATTTAAGGTATCACTTAGAGAAACAACCATAGGGCAATTTAATTCATTGACAATGTGAAAAGAACTACTATGATGAAACTACTGCTGAAGTCTCTAGCGTAGCCTGCTGGCACATGAGTGTAGCAACATGTATGACAGCTATGTACTGTAAAGCATATTAAAATTAACTATAAACGATGAGAAGAGTTTATTTTAAACAAAACAAAAAGGAAATTTTTTTTGGGACAATTAGTAGGTGGGGGAAAGTCTCTGGATACATGAACAGAGACAAATATTAATTTCAGCTTTGTATTTCTTTGTTACACATAAACAAACATCACAGAATACAGTCCACTCTCCACTGCTCTGAAATCACCACTACTTCATATCCTCATCCTCATCCTTAAGTACCGTATCTGTTCCAGATATTGGCTGTCATCATGACGATAGTCTTCCTGTTCTTAACTTCTCAGAAAAGTTCTTCCATGGACATTCCACACCAGTCTTTCAGGTTCTTTAGCCACAAAGTTCAACTACGTCCAGGGTCTCTCATGTCAGGGATCTTCCCTTGCATAGCAAGTTGGAATATTCTATACAGTATTTCATGTCGTTTCTCATTGTATGCCCAAGGTAATTGCTACTCTTCTCATTTCTTATTGGGTATTCCTTCTCACCTTAAGAGACTGCAGTGGCTCGAGTGGTTAAGATGATGAATTTGACGACTGGAGAATTAGCAGGTCAGCCATTTGAGACCCAAGTACTGCACAGTAGAATGAGTGCCCATCTCTGTCTCAGCTCCTGCCAACCTAGCCGTTCAAAACCAAGAAATTGCAAGTAGATAAATAGGTACCACTTCTGTGGAAAGGTAAACAGTGTTCTGTGCACTACGGTGTTGAGGCATGCCTACCACATGTCCATGGAAACATCTGCAGACGCTGATAGCACTGGCTCTTTGGCTACAAACAGAGATGAGCACTGAACCCTTGGATATGATTGGCTTTCAAGCAAGGGCGACCTTTACCTTTACCTATTCCTACTCACTAGTCAGTCAGCATTCAGCACTCTCACATCCTAACATGCATACCTCTACATAAACCACAGTACACTGATGCCACAAACTACATCTTTACATAAGACTCACACACATATTGGAATCTACCCTTCTGTACAGTCTACTTTGAGCTGGTCACTGAAATCTGTATTATTCATTCATTCATAGTTTTATTTGTACCCCGCTTCCCTCAGCCCGAAGGCGACTCGAAGAGGCAACAACAATTACAAACAATACAATAGAAATCAATATACAAGATAAATAAATACACAATAGTACAAAAATACCACAATACAATATAAACAGTACAATATCAATAATAACAGCATTAAAAGCAAAAATACAATATAAAATTACAAAATTCAATACCCCTCAATAAACCGTCAACAAGGCCCAGGGTCCAGTCTCGCCTCCACCCTTCCACCAAAGCGGTTCAGTGCGAGCAAGCATCGGAGGCGGGTGTCCCGGGTCTGAAGGAGCAGTGGCAGGTCTCCTTATGGCTGCTGTGCTGGCCACCGACAGCTGAGTCGAATCCCGCAAGTCTCGCCTCCACCCTCCCACCAAAGCGGTCGAAGGCAAGTGAGAGTCTGGGGCGGTGTTTAATTAATTTTCTTCTGATTGATTCCTCACTCTAACAGTTCTCTTATTTGCTTGGCTATTGAAGGTGGTTGTTTCTTCCTGGATTATCCTGACATGTTTCTGTTATTGTTCCATGTATATTTTGTTTTGTGTAGTTTAAATTTCTGGGAACATTTTGTTTCTGTATCTGTATGGGCTGCCAACAAAACAACCACCATATCCAAACTCTTGCAATATGTTTAGGCTTGCCATTTAAACTTGTGAAGAGAGCTCTTTCACCTTAGGCAAGCAGTCATATCTTTCAAAAAGGGACGCGCGGCGACAACATGGCTGCCGTGCACTTTGCTGGCCCCGCCCCTGCACCGACAGCCCTCTCTTTCAACAATTCGGCTGGGCCCCGGGCGCGTTTGCCATGCCCAGCCAATCCGTTGCTAGGGCCTTCTTGCCCCATTTCTTCGACTGCTGCCGCAAGCTCGGGAACGGGCTTGCACCAGCGCGTTTTTTCTGGCTCCGTTGGGGTTGTCCGGCTTACAACGAACAGCCCCGAGTGGTTCCCCCATCTTCGGGTGGACACCACTCCCCACTCCAGTGCCGGCTCTCCGCCCGCGAACGGGCTTGTGCCACGCGCCGGTAGTGTGTGCGGGTGGGCTTCTCCTGTCCTTTTTCCCGGCCGGCCTTGGCTCGGGGACAGGCTTTGGCTGCCTGCTTGGATCCCTTTCGGCGTGCATGGCACCTAAGAAGAAGGCACCCCTGCGATGCGCTGCTTGTGTGCCAGCACCACCTGCCCTGGCACCCCAGTTGCCCCCCTGAGGTGTAGGGCTCGCAAGGCAGGGAGCACCTTGCCCCCTGGTGACACGCTGGGTACTGGTTTGCCTCTTGGGCAGGTGCCCATGTCCAGCCTGCCTGAACTTGGGGGGGGGGGGCATGCCTGACCCTGGCATCGGCGGCCAGACACCCAGACCCCTCTTCTTGGGAGGCCCATTTTGCGGCCCTTGAGCGGGCCACAGGCCTCTTGCCCTGGGTGGGGGACACACGGCCCTCCGCTGACCCAGGTGCTTCACAGGGCCCCCCCGCCCCCGGCCTCCACTGACTTGAGGCTGGCATGGCTTGAGGCAGCCCTGCTGACTGCACCTGTTGGCAGCCTGCCACCAGGCCCGGCTGGCCCGCCTGTCCAGCTGGCTGGAGAAGGCATGGGCCGTCGCTCTGTTGCTGGGTTGTCTGGGGAGAGCTCTCTTGCAGTCATGCACTCCGATGCCCCCGCCCAGCCGGAACCCCCGGTGGGGGCGGCTGGGGGGGTAGCAGCACATGAGTATGGCGGTCAAGTTAGCTCCACAAGTGCACACACCTTTTCCCAGCCGGCGCCGTTTGCCTGGCCTTGGCCTACTAACCAGGCCCTGGCGCCTGCTGAGCCCTCAGTCCTGCCCATTATGGCTAGACAGGTGCTGGCTGGAGGTTGGAGAGCTCTGTACCCACCTCCACCACCACCCGTCCCATCTGCTGGCCCATCGCTGCCTTATCCGGTTTGGTCGTATGGCCCGCCGGTTAACACGGGTTACCATACCATGCCTACGTCCACCCTTCCGACTGCAGGGGTCCTCCTTTCCCTGGGCGATCACCTACTCCCTGCCACAAGAGACAAAACTTGGCGCAGGGAGTACATTGACCTGTTCAGTTTATTGAACAGGGAGCCTACTCGCAACGAAAAGGACAAACAGGACGACATGGACAAGGAGTTGGCCTGTCGCCGCAAACCACCGCGCACCTGGGCCAATTGGTTGCCCACCTATCTTATAAATGTGGTGGTATCTCTCAGGGCTCGCCCCGATTTGGCTATTCCCCTTTTTCAATACCTTGACATCATTTATTGCGCCTACGTAGACTATCCAGGCCAATCATGGCTGGCATACGATGAGGAGTTTCGTATGCGGGCCGCGCTTTACCCGGAGATGCGTTGGGACGAGCCCAACCAACTTTTGTAGTTGTTTTACATGACGCCGTCCCACCCGGCCATGGGCAATCGGTATCATTCCGGCCACGCTGTGCAGCGGCCTGGCTCCATACAATCACCCCGCCAGCCGGTGGGGCAGGGGGTTCCAGCCTTCCTGTTGTGCTAGAACTACTCGTCCATGGCCAGATGCGCCCATAGGCAGTGCAGGTACAGGCACGAGTGCACCATTTGCTCGGGCCCTCACCCGGCCACTGCATGCACGGGGCCCGGGGGATCCCGGGGGAGGGGTAGAGGTCAGCAGGGTGCCGGCCGGGCCAACGCTGACCCGGCCCCGGATCACAAAGGCCCCCTCCCCAATTAAGCTTGATGTTTTAAAGCGATGGCTGCATGTCTATCCCAATCAGGTGGATGCGGAGTACATCTGGGCTGGCTTTTCCGAGGGGGTTCGTATCCCTCTCATGGGGGTGCGCTCGCCCCAGGATGCCCCGAATTTGGTTTCATTAAGGAGAATGGAGGCTGTGGTCAAGGATAAGATAATGAAGGAGGGTCGGGAGGGTCGGGTGGCAGGCCCCTTTTACGAACCCCCTTTGCCCAATTTGAAGGTATCGCCACTGGGTTTGGTCCCTAAGAAAGTCCAGGGTGAATTTTGTTTAATTCACCACTTGTCTTACCCTGCTGGCAAATCCATGAATGAAGCTATACCAGACAAGCTTTGTTCCGTCCGGTACACTTCGTTTGACAAGGCACTCGGCATGGTTTGGGCCTGCGGACGGGGGGCACTCATGGCCAAGTGTGACATTAAGTCGGCCTTTTGCCTACTGCCCATTCACCCGGATGATTTCGAACTGCTTGGTTTTCGTTTCCAGGGGCAATATTTCGTAAACAAGGCCATGCCTTTTGGGTGCGCTGTTTCTTGCTCTGCGTTTGAGCATTTCAGCTCGTTCTTGCATTGGGCCTTCATCTGCTGCTCTGGGGTCCGGTCGGTGGCACATTACCTTGACGATTTTTTGTTCGGGGCCGCCGCTGGCTCTGGCAAGTGTGCACGCCTCCTGTCCACTTTTCAGGGGCTGATGGCTGAATTGGGGGTGTTGTTGACTCTTGAAAAGACTGAAGGACCAGCCACTAATTTGACACTGTAGCTCAGACTTCCCGGTTGCCCATGGACAAAATTGCTCGCATTTCGGAGGCTATTAGGGCCCTGCTGGCCAAGAGTAGGGCATCACTTTGTGACCTGCAGGTGCATCATTGATACCTTAACTTCGCGTGCAGGGTCATTGCACCTGGCCGGGCTTTTTCCCGGTGTCTTTGCAATGCCATGGTTGGTCTATCCAGGAAGCACCACAGGGTCCGGTTGACCAGGGGTCACAGGGATGACTTGCAGGTGTGGTTGGGGTTCCTCTCAGACTTCAATGGGGTTTCATTTTGGTGCGCGGAGCAAGTAACGGCGCCTGGGTTTCAGGTTCAGTCAGATGCATCTGGAGCGTTTGGCTACGAGTTGTACTCTGACGGTCACTGGTCATATGGCCGGAGTCTTTGCAGGTCAAGCCGGTGCTCCGTGTCCTTACATTCCTGGAGTTTTTCCCTATCCTGGGTGCGCTCTTGCTGTGGGGTGAGACCTGGGCCAATTCGGTGGTCCAATTTTGGTGTGACAATGCAGCAGTTGTCCACATAGTGAATTCACAGATCCCATTCCCCTAGAGTTATGGCCCTGGTCCATCATTTCATGTTGTGTGCATTGCGCCTCAACATTCTGTTTAAGGCCAGACACGTCCCGGGTATCAATAATGATATTGCTGACGCTTTGTCTCACTTACAGATAGATCAGTTCCGGGCCCTTGCGCCGGAGGCCGACGACCTGCCTTTGACGCTCCCGGCTGAGATGTGGAGGTTTGGCGTGGAGAAGTGAATTCGGCCATCGGTTTGTCGCTGGCTAGCAGCACCCGTAAGGCGTACGCTCTCACGCACAGGGCCTTTGAGGCGTTTCACCACAAGGCCTTCCTCCCTATTTGTTGGCCTATTCTAGTTGACCACCTCTTACAGTTCATGGTCCACCTCCACTCCAGAGGGTTGACGGCCAGAACCATTGTGGGCCATCTCTCTGCATTGGCCTTTTATGCAAAGGTCAATGGCCTTTCGGATGCCACCTCAGACTTTAATGTGCGTCGGGTCTTGGAGGGCTGGGCCCGTGAACGCGGGCCCTGCCCTGACTCTTGGCGGCCCATTTCCCCGGACCTTCTCCTGCATCTGGCTGGGGCCTGGCCGTTTGTTTGCAGGGACCTCTATGAGATTTCCCTGTTCCATGCTGCCACCACTGTGGCATTTTTAGTGCCCTCAGAGTCAGTGAGCTTGTGGCGGGGTCGCGTAACGATGCATCCCGCAGAGCCTTGGAGCTGGCTGATGTGTCCATGGCCCAGGACTCGGTGCATTTGACCATTCGTTTTACCAAAACCGACCAGCTAGGCGCGGGCAGCACACTCACCCTGTACAGGTGTGGTAACCCTGTGATTTGCCCAATCAGGGCACTGGGTGTCTTTATGTCTGCACGTGGTCATGCCCAGGGCCCCCTTTTTGTCATTTAGATGCTGTACCGTTGACCAGGTATCAATTTTGGTGGGTCACCTGTGCTGCGTTGGCCAGGTTGGGTGTGCCTGGGGTGCATTTTGGGACCCATTCATTTCGCATTGGTGCAGCATCCACTGCGGCTGCGTATGGTTATCCCAAGGATGCTATTTGGTCCATGGGCAGGTGGGGTTCTGGTCGCTTCCGTTCTTATGTTCGGCCTTTGAGCCAGTAGCACTTTGCTTGCTTCTTTTCTTTTTCCTCTCTTTCAGCTCTGGAATCCCTGAGGATGCCGCTGAGGGTGTGGATCATTGGCCACAGCTATGTATATTGGGCAGCTCGCCACGCCGCATCCACTCCATGGGGGATCCACCTGGGCATTGGCTTGGTGATGCTGCTTCGCTGGTTCGGATTCCGGGGAATGTGTTGGCATGCGTTGTTCCCGTTCCTGAGGTCCCTGACCGACCAGTGTCCGCCGGACGTCCTGGTCCTACACCTGGGTGGGAACGATTTGGCACAAGTCACAGGTTCGGAATTGGCCTGCGCCATTCGCAGAGATCTTGCCCTGTTGGGTCAGTCCTGGCCACAGGTGCGAATCATCTGGTCCCAGATGGTACCACGTTTCCACTACCGGGAGGTACTGACTCCCGTGGTGTTGACCAGGCCCGCAGGTCCGTGAACAGGGCAGTGGCCCGCTTCCTTTATGCCAACGCTTTGGGGACGGTTGTCCCGCACCCCTTGAGCTGCATACAAGACCGCAGTCTGTATTGCGGTGACGGGGTACACTTGTCAGCAAGAGATATGGTCCTCTTTGCAAACAGGCCTGTTGACCATATGCGGTCATGGTGGGGCGGTGAGTCGGTGAACTCTTCCCCGTATGGTGTATAGCACTGGTTGGGGGCAACTGCATTAACCACTTAACAAGGCAAATGCAGTTGGTTGGCCATAGGGAGGACAAGGTTAGCCGAACTTGTAATGGCCAGCCAGCTGACAAAGATAAGATAATATATGGATCGGGTCAACAACGTGTTTCCACGGAAGCAGGTTTGACAGAGGCTCACACCTTGTTGCCACAGTAAGAGGTGTGGAGAGGTATCCAGTTAGGGTTATAATTGGATTTGCCCCCTACCAGTGCTATTTCGGCCCATTTTTTAGCCTTAACCATTGTTAAGGATAGTTTAGCATAAAGTTCAATAAAAGTGGCCCATATTTTAATCCAATTTACGTGTCCGTGTCGTTATTGGGGTGTGGGTACAGCAAAGACAATGAAGTATGTCCTTGTTCAGACTTCAAGGCCCTTCCTTCACTTTTCTCAGTGCCCTGCCATATAGATGGTTGAAGTGGGGAAGGTGAGGTATTGAGGTAAGTGGAGGAAGAGGCTTATAGTCTGAGCAAGGGGATATACAGTACTGTGCAAAGGTTTTAGGCCACCAGCAGCTGGTTTGTGGAAAAATTACTCATTGAATTTTCCCCAAAGTAGCTGCTGGTGGCCTAAGACTGTTGCACAGTACTGTATATTGCAGGAGTTCTCAACATTTTCCCATCATGGGCTGGAACACGCTCCCTCTGTCAGCTGAGCAGGCCAGGCATGTGGTTCTCCCCCCCTCCCCCCCAGCATAAATGCTGCTGCAAACCACAGTAGGTGGATTTGTGCAGGCATGGACACGTTTATGCAGACACGAGCACATTTACACCTGCTTCTGCTTCCGGGGTCATCAATGTGGGCCAGATGGTTTGCTACCATGGGCAAGTCCAGCCTGCAAGCCATAGGTTCTGAACCCCTGGTATATTGCCTTAATGAGGCACAGAGGGTATTCTATGAATGTCTTGTACTGGGTGCTCCCTTATTCCTTAACTGGATACACACTTTCAGGTTGTTTTTTACTTTAAAGGTAAAGAACACCCATGCTCTATGATGTGCCTGCCAAGCATTTTCAAGTGTGAGAGATGTTGAAGGAGTCATTGTCATCCCCAAAGAAGTCCTGTGGCCAAATGGTGATATGAACCCAGACCTCCTGAGCCTTAGTCCAATGTTCTATCCCTTTTATGGACAAGTCCCATGCTCCTGGACATTCCTTATTAGGGTCCCCCTTATTCCTTGAATGTTCCCCAGCATATAGTGTGGATAAGCTTGAAAACCATAAAGAATCTGTATGCTTTTGAAATAGGATGCAATCAGGATTGGGTGGCTCAGTGGTTAAAAAGCTCACCTTGTTAGCTGGAAGGCAAGCAAGTCGGCAGTTTGAGACCTGGGTACAGTTTGAGAGCCCATCTCTGTCCCAGCTCCTGCCATCCTAGCAGTTTGAAAGCAAGAAATTGCAAGTAGATAAATAGGGACCACTTCAATGGGAAAAGATCTTGGGGACATGAAAGAAACATCCCCTGTGCAGAGTTTCTCCAGTAAATGCAAGCGCGGCGCCAAAATGGCCGCTGAGTTCTTTGCGGGAGCCCCCACACACCCGGACTCAGACATCCGGGTGAGTTAGGGGGCGTGGCCACCCTCTTTAAAAGAGGTGGCCACGAGGCAGCTGCGCTGCCATTTTGGAAGCGACGGAGCGGAGAAGTTCGCTCTGTCGCTTTCTTTCCGGCTTTTGCCCCGCTCTCTTTTTAAAGGGAATTTTTCCCTTTGCTATTTCTTATTCTGCTTGGGAGGCATGGCTCCCAAGCGCAAGGCAATGGCTACTAAGCTGCAGCTGAGGGGGAGGGCTCTGCCCACCCCCTCCACATCTAGGGGGCCACCTCTGGGCCGGAGGGCTTGGGCGGCACCCCCGCAACAGGGTGGTAGGGTCGGTTCAGCCACTACCACCAATGCGGGCGAACAGGCTTCTGCCTACCCGCCCGGTATGGGGATTCAAGCAGGGGAGGCACGGGCCGGCCCCTCTGGGGTTCCTACCCCCATAGGGTCTTTGACCGGCTCGGGGCAGGGTGGCCCACTTGGGCCCGGTGCGGGTTTCCGCCCCACCATTCTGGGTGCAGCGGCACGCAGAGCTCGATATCCATTGCAAGCTCCGACGCCCGCCATGGGCCAGAACCCCCAGTGGGGGCGGCCCACGGGGGTGTACCGGGTGAGTATTCTGGTCAATTAAGTACACCAGTGATACTACCTAGCAACACTGGGGGGGGTACAGTGGCCATGGCCACGACAGGTTACTGTGGGAGGGCAGTTGTATCCGCACTGTCACGTTAATTCTTGGTTGTCCAATTACCCCCCGGTTATGACAGGGGTGACCGCCCCTATGGGTATGCCTAATGTTTCAGGGGTTGTTCAGAGCCCACTGTGCACACCCTCAATTCAATCTGTGCCGACGGCGGCCCTGCCGATGGCCGGTTATTCCTTACACCTGGGCGATCATCTCTCCCAGGCCACGAGGGAGAAGATTTGGAGGGGGGAATATGTGGAAATTTTCTCCCTCCTAAACTGTGAGCCCACCAAGGAAGAGAGGGAAGGGCAGGACAATAGGGACAAGGAGTTGTCCCGGCGTCGTAAGCCACCACACACCTGGGCCAATTGGTTACCGGCCTATCTCATTTATATGGCGGTATACCTGAGGGCCCATCCTGACTTGGCCATTCCGATGGTACAATACCTGGACAATATTTATCGGGTGGTGGTGGATTTCCCTGGCCTGTCATGGTTGGCCTATGATGAGGAGTTTAGGATGAGAGTGGTCCTCCATCCTGAGATGAGGTGGGATGAACCCTGCCAGCAGTTGTGGCTGCTGTACATGACCCCCACGCGGCCAGCACCGGGTGACCTGTATCACTGTGGCCATGCCGTTCAGAGGGCTGCTACTACACAGACTCCCCGCCAGCCGGCAGAGCAGGGGGTTCCAGCCCGCCTGCTGTGTTGGAGCTTCTCCGCCAGCGGAGTGTGCAACAAGCGTCAGTGTCAGTTCCGGCACGAGTGCCCCTCTTGCTCTGGCCCTCACGCCGCCTCCGCGTGCCCGCGGGCTGGTGAGTCACGAAGCAGAGGAAGGGGTGGGCAGGGGGGAGTCAGAGCTCCCTCTGATGGTGCTACCCATCAAAAAGGCCCCCTCCCTAATTAATGTCCAGGTGCTGGAACGTTGGCTTGCCGCTTATCCTAGACGAGATGATGCGAAGTACCTACTTGAGGGTTTTCAGTTTGGCTTCCGAGTACCATTACTTTCTCTCAGGGGTAATGAGGATATTGCAGCCCAATCTATAGCCAAGGAGGTCACCGCACTGAGGGTGGCTGGCCATTTGCTGACCCACCATTCCCGAACTTGAAGGTGTCACCTTTGGGTTTAGTCCCTAAGAAGTCCCCGGGTTAATTTCGACTAATTCACCACCTTTCTTACCCTGCGGGCTCTTCGGTCAATGATGCGATACCTGATGACCTTTGCTCGGTCAGGCATAGTCCTTTCACAAGGCCTTACAGATGGTACGCTCGTGTGGCCCAGGGGCGCTACTGGCAAAGTGTGATATCAAATCGGCATTCCGATTGTTGTCAGTGCACGCGGATGACTTTGAGCTGTTAGGTTTTCGTGGCAATTTTTATGTAGATAAGGCCATGCCTTTTGGCTGATCTAGCTCATGTTCGGCTTTCAAACGATTTAGCACCTTCCTTCACTGGGCTTTTGTTTGTAGATCAGAGTCCCGGTCTGTAGCCCACTACCTCGATGATTTTTTGTTCTGAGGGGAACACGGCACGGACACGTGTGCTCGTCTCCTCGTCACTTTTCAGGCGCTTATGCGGGAACTGGGTGTTCCCCTAGCACCTGAAAAGACTGAGGGACCAGCCACCACTCTCACCTTTTTAGGTATTGATATTGACACCGTTGCCCAGACATCCAGGTTGCCAATGGAAAAGGTGACTCGGATCTCTGATGCGATTCTCGCAATGCTTGCCAGGCGTAAAGTGTCTCTCCGAGAGTTGCAGGCGCTTCACGGCCACCTCAACTTTGCCTGTAGGGTAGTAACACCAGGCAGAGCCTTTGCCAGGCATCTGTGTGACGCCTTGGCGGGCCTTTTAAAACACCACCACAGGGTTTGGCTGACCAGAGGTTTACGGGCAGACCTTACGGTCTGGCTCACATTCCTACAGGATTTTAATGGCATCTCCTTTTGGAGATTGGAGCTTATGCTCAGCCCGCATTTCCAAGTACAGTCGGATGCCTCCGGCTCCCTGGGTTATGGGATTTACTTTGAAGGAAGGTGGTCCTATGGTCAATGGCCTCAGACATGGCAAGGCACGGATCGTTTACGCGATCTTACTTTCCTGGAATTTTTTCCCATCTTGGGGGCCCTGATGCTCTGGGGGGATAGGTGGGCTAATTCATTAGTTCACTTTTGGTGTGACAATGCTGCAGTGGTGCACATTGTCAACGCCCAGACATCCAAATCCCCTAGATTTATGGCCTTAGTTCGCCAATCTGTCTTGAGATCCTTACGCCTTAATGTGCTTTTCAGGGCCAGACATGTGCCAGGCATTGTCAATGATATTGCTGACGCTTTATCCCGCCTGCAGATCCCCCGGTTCCGTGCCTTGGCTCCAGAAGCAGAGGAACTTCCCTCTCCACTCCCAGCCGAGATCTGGACATTTGGCGAGGAGAGGTGAACGGGGCAAACGGCATGTCTTTGGCACCTCGCACGCGTAAGGCGTACCTACATGCACTCCTACAGTTTAAGAACTTTTGTGGGCAAAGGCAGTTGCCCGAAGTGTGGCCGATCCCGGTCGACCAGATTTTACAGTTCACGGTTTACCTTCATGATCTAGGGTTAGCCCCTAGCACCATTGCCACTAGGCTTTCAGCATTGGCATTTATGGCTAAGGCAAGGGGCTTCACTGACTGCGTGAATGACTTCCGCATACGCCATGTATTAGAAGGGTGGACACGTGAACATGGCCGCCGCCCGGACACACGTCACCCCGTTTCACCAGAGGTTCTGACGCACCTTGCACAAGGTTGGCATAGCTTGTGTTACAATAGGTATGAGGAGGCTCTCTTTCATGCAGCTACCACCGTAGCTTTCTTTGGAGCGCTCCGTATCAGTGAGCTGGTCCCATTGTCAAAAGGGGACATGTCGCATAGGGCACTGGAACTCGACAATGTTTTTATTTATTTATTTATTTATTTATCATTCACATTTGTAAATGCCGCCCACTCAGGCAGAACCCGACTCAGGGCGGCATTACAACAACTCCAAAAAATACATAAAAACATTATAAAACCTTATAAAACCCACCCAATAAAAAACCCACCCAATAAGAAAAAACCAACATCCACCCCCATTTAAAACCCATATCCCAATCACCCGTCCCACCTACCACACAGAGGGAAAGAGAGAGAGTCTTATAAAAGCCAGCCGGCGGGGGCCATAGTCCCGTTCGGGCCCCATACCTGCCCTGCCAGCCAGGTCTTTACTCCTTTCCTGAAGGGCAGCAATTCACTTTGCAGTCTTAGATCTGTTGGTAGGAGGTTCCAGAGGGTTGGTGCGGACACGGAGAAGGCCCTCCTTCGGGTGCTAGTCAAATGTGCACCCCTCGTTGATGGCACCACCAGAGAGCCTCTCCGGTCCGCTCTGGTTGGACGGGCAGCCACTCTTGGGACGATGCGGTCTCTAAGGTATCCTGGCCCCCTGCCATATAGGGCTTTAAAGGTCAAAACCAGCACCTTAAATTGCACCCGGAGACAAACTGGTAACCAGTGCAGCTCCCGAAGCAGCGGTGAGGCATGGGCATATCGCCCACACCCCATCACCACCCGGGCTGCCGCATTCTGGACCAGCTGCAGCCTCCGAATGGTCGTCAAGGGCAGCCCCATGTAGAGCGCATTACAATAATCTAGTCGGGAAGTAACCAGAGCATGAGTGACCATAAGCAAGGAGCCCCGGTCCAGGAGCGTGCGCAGTTGGCGAATCACCCGAAGTTGGGCAAAAGCCCCCCTGGCCACAGCTGCCACTTGTTCTTCCAGCAGGAGCCGTGAGTCCAGGAGGACCCCCAAGTTGCGCACTGGGTCTGTCTGGGGCAAAACCAGGAGTGGGCCCAGTTGAGGATTCGCTCCTCAAAGGCCGATCAGCACGGAGTAGGCAGTGGTGTCAGACTGCTACGGTGTACGATTGCTGACATCTGTCCGGTTGGTGCCCTACATGCATTTTTGGCAGTGCGTGGCACACATCCTGGTCCGTTTTTTTGCCACCAGGATGGGTCTCCTCTTACCAAATTCCAGTTTTGGAAGGTGACCGGTATAGCACTTCACAGTGTCGGCCTCCCAGGGGCTCGTTACGGCACCCATTCATTCAGGATAGGCACCGCTTCAACTGCGCTGCGTTTGGGTACTCTGATGCTGATATACGTTGCATGGGCAGGTGGGGGTCCATGCGTTTTTCTTTATATGTACACCCCCTCACTGCATGAGTGCCAGTTATGTCCTTAATTCATTTCCCTTCTTTTACAGACCCTGTGTGTCCACGCACACCGGTGGCAGTATGGCTGGTGGGCCACAGTTTTGTGCACTGGGCAGCGCAGTATGCTGTGGCGACAGACTGGGGACCCCATCTCAGGCTACGTGCAGCCGCACGTATGCGATGGTATGGTAAGCGCAGCATGAGATGGCGGGAACTGTTGCCATTCCTGATGTCCATCAGGGATGCTGGACTGCCTGATGTCCTGATTCTGCACCTTGGCGGCAATGATGTCGCACAGATCATTGGCCTTTCTTTAAAAATGTCGGTGTGCAGTGACCTGGCTTTTTTACAACACTTATGGCCATACACGCGGCTGCTATGGTCTGACATCGTGCCGAGACACTGTTACAGGGGAGGCATTGACCTCCGTGGTTTGGACCGTGCTCGACGGTCAGTGAACAGTGCTGTTGCCCGGTTCCTTTTTGATAATGGCTTTGGCATAGCCATTCGGCATCCTAGGATAGGCTTGCAGGATTCTGATCTCTATGCAGGAGATGGGGTCCATCTGTCGGCCAGAGGTATGAACCTCTTTCTTGAGGATGTGCAAGCAGGCCTGGTGACCAAGCTGACGGTCGGGGGGGGGGGCGGTGAGTCATCACGGACGCCTCCCCGTGTGACGGGTAGCACTGGTAAGGTAAAGATTTATGACCCATAGGTATCCGGCAGGTTTGCAATTGACTGGCCAACAAGTAGATAGGTACAGGGGAAATAGGATTGGCCGGTCAAGGGCGAACCATGCAAGGGGTGATGTCAGGAGCTTCACAGCCTGCATCACCTTGATATTGAACGGATACACGTCATAGGGTGGGGTCAGTAGATAGTATATTGACTCCGGTCAACAATTTGTTTGTGTCAACAAACAAATTGATACAAATTGATACATGTAGCCAATTTCCATTGGCATTTTGGGAGGAACCTTTCCAGTGTTACTGCGGCCTGCTTGCCTTAAAGAATTACAATTGGATGATACACCAATTGAAAGTGATAATTCGGACTAGGGCATTATTCAATAAAAGTGGCCCGATGCCTTTAATCCAATACCGGTGTCTGAGTCTTTCTTTGGGGGGGGGGGTACGCCTGCAAAATCCTTTCAACTCAGAATAATTTCTAACACGAAATTATTAGTAGTAGTATTGGATCCAAACCCATCTTGAGTTCTGGGCTAAAACCTAATCAGTTCAACACAGGTTGAATATCAAAATATGACATCAGACTACCCTCATTCACTGTTCAGGATTCTGCCCATCCCTGTTTACTTTTTCCTTTTACTTGTGCACTGAAATGGGAGGGGGAAAGATGCTTTAGAACAGCACTGTCAATTATAGGCGACAAAATGTGTGTTTATACCTGGGGTCCTTTTAAGATTTGCGGTATTGCCTATGTTAATTAGGCAGTTTTACATCTCGATCAGTGCACTCTCTGATTTAAAGTGGAAATAAGTATTGCTTTCTTGTTTCAGGTGACAGTTGCCCAATGTGCATGCAAGTAAAACCCATCTCTCTGCCAAAAGGAGAAAAATACTTCTTCACTATTAAAAGCAAAGGGGATTGTTTTGCATGACTTGTTAGCATTTTATGCAGACCTCGTCATCTATAATCATTCTGCAGGCAACCCAATTCATTTGTGAGCGAGGAGATGTTTTCTGAGGGGAGAGAAGAAAATTTTCTGCGAACACAATGGCTCCGATTGATCCAGGCTGGAAGGGTAGTAGTTAGATGGAGAAAAGAGACAGATAAAGACCTCTAAAAGCAAGGTCGGTGGTATAAAACAGAGGTGGAAAAAGAAAGATTAGAAGATGTTGGGAAAACAAGGTGGGTATGAATAATACTATATATATGTCAAAGCTGAAGAGAATGATAAAAGTTAAAGTCTGCAGAGGAGAGGCATCATAGGTGTCTCTATCATATTTATTTTGTGAGCTGCTGTGGATGGCTTTAGGTAAAGGTAAAGGTCACCCTTGCTCGAAAGCCAGTCGTATCCAACTCTAAGGGTTCAGAGCTCATCTCTGTTGATAAGCTAAAAAGCCAGTGGTCTGCTTCTGCAGATGTTTCCATGGTCATGTGGCAGGCATAACTAGACACCGGATGCACAGAATGCTGTTTAACTTCCCACTGAAGTAGTCCCAATTTATCTACTTGCAATTTCTTGCTTTCAAACTGCAAGGTTGGCAGGAGCTGGGACAAAGACAGGAACTCATTCCATCCTGCAGTATTTGGGTATTGAACTGCTGACCTGCTGCCTTCCAGTCAGTATCTTAGCCACTTGAGCCACTGCAGTCCCTGAGGATGACTTTAAATTGTTGTAAATATCCAGTAAAGATTGGGCAGAATTTTCTAATCCAATGGGAAATCCAATGTACTGAATAATGCAATTATCATTAATTTCATGGTTAGGTTTACAGTTTGAGTTAGGGTGCAGTTTGAAGAATCTCCCACATAGCCCATCTACTGATAATCAGACTGCTTCAGCTTTGGGCATGAGTTTGCTGGAACATAGCATAGTATTAAGAATGTGTATTGTCTGCATACAAATGTGGAAATGAAACCAGATGTCTCTTCTGTTCATAGAGACCTGTTTGCTGTACTTGTGAACAGGAAAAGAAAAGACTGAGAAAGTGAAAGCAAATAAAGTTCCTAGAAGTGTGAAAAAAGTAGGCCCCCTGTGTTGCCTTCTGAAGAAGGACTCAATCAAACTTTTCACTTGCTACCTTCCCTGGGGCATAGACTACAAGACAAGAGCTAAAGCAAGAACAAACAATAGTTGGAATGCTGCTGTGCAGATCTGCTCCATGAAACTTGGATGACAGCATCAGCCATGCAAATTTAGTGGGAATTAAGAGTTTCCTCTCACACCTCCTTAGGTTTCTTGAGATTCGTAAGGATATGTTTCATCCTGGGGAAGCATTTCAGAGCCACAGAACAAGGAAAAGAAATCTATAATGCCAAAAATCACCTGTGACAGAAGCTTTTATCATTGAATTGTATTGAAAATGCTGCAGTTGATGATGCCATCTCAATTGAGGGCAATAAGATTCTGTTGAATTTTTCTAATAAATTACCCTTTACATCCTAAGATTTAGCAGTCCCTGAACTGCTATAGCCCCACAGCTCACCTGAAAGCACTTGGACAGCTAGAGAAGAAAATCTACAACAGGATTTGGCCCACCAGCCTCCCTGAGAGGAGCAGTTTTCCTTCAAGGCAATCCCCTACTCTTTCTTGGTGAAACTGAACACTTCAGGTAAGGGCAACTAGGCAGGATGGTGCCTCTATCTTGAACCATTTTCATGGTCTAGGAATTCATCCATCCTCCTCCTCTAGTTCTCGCATGCAGTTTCTTGGCCCACCAAGGATCCTAGGTCTCCTTTACTAGCCAGGGGGAGGGGGGAAACATGGGGGCCACCACACTGGATGGAGGGGGCCAAACACGAGAAGAGTGGGGGTGGCCTCCAAAGGCCGCCACACCAAATGGGGGGCGAGGGGTGGGTGGGCCATCTGCATTGCCCACCACAGCAACTGGGGATGTGTGTGAGGGGTGGGTGGCCTGAACTGGCCCCTGCACTGAACGGGGGGCCAGGCATGAGGGATAAGGGGCAACCTGCACTGATCACAACACCGTCGGGGGGCACACAAGGGGTGGGGGGCATCCTGAACTCGCCACCACACCGAACGCCTGTCTGTGCTGCCACGGACCCGGCAGAATGTCCTGTGTTTCCAGGCAACGGATGCATTTTCTGGCAATGGCTGCTGCTTCTCTCTCTCTCTTTCTCTCTCTCTCTCTGTCTGAGAGAGAGAGAGATGCCCGTAACAGCATGCTGCAATGCAACCCTAGGGGGTAGGACAGGATCCCCCCCCCCAAACCCTGCCTGGGCAAAGCCAGGCACCCCTGACTAATGGACCAAGGGCACTCTTTTCAAATGAGTTGAAAGCTTGGGGTACACAGAAATTGCCTCCTCAAAGATTGTGATATTTTTGAACCACAATCAGGCATAACCTGGTAATGGCAACCTTGCATTGCCGTCTAATCTTTCTCACACTGGGTCAGGCATAAGGAACTGCAGAATGAACTCACTCAAAAGTGCCTTCATTTTGGCAGTTACCTGTACATGTCTGGCCTGGACACAAACACACACACACACACACACACACACACACACACACACACACACACACACGCCCTGCACCACCCCCAAAAAAGAAACCTACCTTGCTCTCTTTCTTCGCGGAGATGAGGAGGAGGGCAGAGGAGTTCCAGAGCAGCGGTGCTGTTGGGAGGTTAGCGGGGTGAGTTTGTGGGCTGGCGTTAGCTGAGCTCCCCCTCCCAGCACTGCCTGAAATGCATCCCATTTGCCTCGCCCAGGGCCAAAGGTACAAGGGAAGTGCGGAGACGAAAATGCGCCTTTGTCCCTGGGCGAGGCAAATGGGATGTCTTTCCGGTGGTGCTGGGAGGGGGAGGCTGAGAGGTGGGTTTGGCTGGCCAAGTGGGCATGGCCTGGAATTTCTACTACCGGTTCACCAGAACCGGTGAGAACCGGCCACAGTGCAACACTAGCTAAGTGATGTGTTTTCAGCTCACTGTGTGTTAGGGCTTTGCTGGATGGGTTTTCTAGCAAGGACTAGAAACTGTCCCTCAAACTCACCATTGGTAAGGAATGCCAGATTCTGCAGACTCTGTTTCTTTTTGGATCCAGGAGTCAAATCCCCAAATAACTATGTATGATCCAGGATCGTGTGTGTGTGTGTGTGTGTGTGTGTGTGTGTGTGTGTGTGTGTGTGTGTGTGTGTGTGTGTGTGTGTGTGTGTGTGTGTGTGTGTGTGTGCACTCACGTGTGAGCAGGCATGCATGAATTCAAAATACAAGTGAAGCGGAGCCATATAAATGCTGATGGTGTGAGCCTGGATAGAAGTCTCCAGACAAAATTATTGTTTTTTTTTTGTTTGTTTGTTTGTTTTTGTCCTGAGTCAAGATCTCTCCTGAGTCCAATTGCTATGTATCCAGATCCTTATTTCTTACTATTTACCTCTCTCCAAGTCTTTGGATTGGCTTAACTGTGCTTCTTTGATTCTCCTGTGTTGTTTGTGGTGATTACTGGCCTTGGGCTACACTGTCATATCTCTTTGATTTGTCTGCCTTTTTATTGTTCATGAACAATACTTACTGTGTCAGTTTGTTGAAGACAGTATAGAAAAGGGTAGTCCAGTGGCCCTGATCCTCAACTACTTATCTGAACAATATTTAAATGAAGTCTATGAGATTCAAGCTAGGCCTGAGGTTATTACATGTAGAGACTATGAAAGAACTTCTTCACCAGCTGCATGCTTTCCATTTAAATTTACAACCAACGTGTAGATCATTATAAGGTTATCGTAAAACAGGCTCCTATTAGGGTACTGCAGTGGCTCAAGTTGCTAAGATGCTGACTAGGAAGCGGAAGGTCAGCAGTTCGATTCCCGAGTACTGCAGGACGGAAATGAGCTCCCGTCTTCGTCCCAGCTCCTGCCAACCTAGCAGTTCGAAAGCAAGAAATTGCAAGTAGATAAATAGGGACCACTTCGGTGGGAAGGTAACAGCGTTCCGTGCGCTCCGGTGTCTAGTCATGCCTGCCACATGACCACGGAAACGTCTGCAGAAGCAGACAACGCTGGCTCTTCGGCTTAGAAACAGAGATGAGCACTGCACCCTAGAGTCGGATACGACTGGCTTTCGAGCAAGGGAAACCTTTACCTTTACCTTTATTTAGAAAATTAAAACTAAAATCTTAATAAGTGTACATTATTTATAAGAACATATAACAAATAATTGGAGAAAACACTGCATAATAAAGATGAAAGGGGAAATTATCCCTGTGAATTTTAAAACTGAAGAATAAAGACTATTACATTAATAAGACTTAATTGTGTCATTAAATATTTAAAGTTACTTTCTTTAATGAATGGTGTTTTTACGTAACATATTTTCCCCTCACTCTTTATTTCTCTTTTGGTTTTTGTCACTTTGGTATACCTTCTGTGCCATATTGCTGGTGGCAGGCAAAAGCTTATGTTATTCAAAGACAGTTTGTCATTTTTCACTTCCAATTTATATGTTGTATTCCCATGGAAGAATATTTTTATATTAGTTTTCATTTTTATAACAATTATATACAAGAAATTCTCTAATGTGCCACTCAGGAGAATTGCAATGATAGTGAACCTTCCCCCCCAACCCCGGCATGTACTTGGACTTCAATTCCAAGAAGCTGTGATCAGCAGGAGCACCAACTTGGACTTCTGGGAATTGAAGTCCAAGAACACCTGGCGTACCAAGGTTCGCCATCACAGAGCTAGCCTATGTGACTTTGGGAAGGATGCATGGTCCCAGAATGTCCTCAGAAGAAGGGAATGGTAAACTACTTTTGAGAACCTAACGCATCTAGGAGGGAGTCACCATAAATTGAAATTGATTAGACAACATATTGTGATTGTCATTATGATTACACTAAAGGCGCACATAACACAATTTTTGAAAAGCAGTTTAATTTGGGTAGATATACATTGTAAAACCAGGTCAGCCTAAAAACTCTTTTGCAAGCTATGGAAAACATTTCAATAAAAAGACCCAGAGCTTTGGAAATGTACTGCTATGGACTACAATACCCATTCTTCTGTTTGAAATGTTACTCTCCTCTGTAACATCTATCAAATTGCCTAACGTTATGTACATTAATGCAAAATCAAAAAAGGTATATCCCTTTTAGGCTTTCTGCTGAGAGTCAATGACAGACTGGCAAACTGATTTGGATCTGCGGTACAAATCAATTTGGATGAGGTAATATCATTCTTGACTAAATTGAGATCCATTCTGAGGTCCTGAATTGGCCCCTGAACTGGAAAAGGAAACAGTACACAGCTCTAGTTTAATACCCATTGGGGGGAGGGGGGCAAGCAGCTAGTCATGTGAAACACCCCTTCCCTAGATGATGGGCAGTTTCTGCCAGTCAGAATAGTCACTACTGAGCTATATGGGCAAACAATCTAACATTGGCTAGTGAATCATCTATTGGACAAAACACTAACTTGAATTTATCTTGTCCCCAGAACAAAATAAATGGGGGGAAATGGGTTCACAGGACATTGTGGCATGGTTTGAGGCAGTAGAGAACTCTGGGACCTTTGAATGCAACAGAATTGATCTGTCCCATTGTCTCTTAACACCATTTGTCAACATAACAGCATCATGCCCTTCAACATAGTACAGATTAAAACACTGACACTCTTGACTGCTTGTAGCATTCCTATTCTTACACTATGGAGCTCTGTTTTCATTGTTCTGCAGTCACACATATGTCACTATCATATAGTAATAATAGCTTTTCTCAAGGGAAGTAGGAGAAGTCACTTGGTGAATGTTCAAATGAAACTTGAACTTCCCCAAACTATGCAAGGACTGGAGTGTGCTGGTATAACAAAAGCCATGATTTTCAGAATTTTGCAGATCATTTCAGAACTTAATGAAAATCGCATACATTAGGCAAATACATGTTCAAAATTATATCACTTTTGGGGAAACTTTCAAAAGATGTGCATGTAACACTCTAGTTCTCTGGATCTATCTATCTATCTATCTATCTATCTATCTATCTATCTATCTATCTATCTAAAATATAGATAGATTTTATTGTTCAAGAAACTAACATCAGAAAAGTTTTGTACATATTTGAGAAGAATGCAACATAAACTGCAAATGCCTCATTAAAATGATGGAGGAGGAGAGTAAAAAATTTGAATCATTACATATAAACTTCAAGATGACAAAAGCAGTTGAATATATTGGGGAAAGATGCAAACAGCTATAATTTGAGGAACGTGACTATGCAGAGACTTTTCTATGTGGCCCATCTATTCCAAGCCTAACATCCTACAGTGGCACCCTTTACTTAATCTTCCTGTTTAATCTTTTGATTTGACATCCACTTTATATCTTGTTGTCATTTTTTTAAAGATCACATTACAATAGATTACAAACCCACAGGGTTGGGATTTACTTAAATGATAGAGGCCATACACATGCAAAAAAAAATATATTATTGCCAATTTAATGGTTGTTTGTAAGTGGTCCACAATGTTCGGACCCCACTCCTCAAGGCACACTATTTGGAAGATGACTTGCTATAGTGTTTCCCAACCTTTGGATTTTGGACTTCAATTTCCAGAAGCCTAAGTCAGTACATTGACTGATCAGTGCTTTTGGGAACTGACTTAGGCTTCTGGGAATTGAAGTCCAAAATTCAAAGGTTGGGAAACACTGGTCTATAGTGAAGTATATGGATTGAGAATAAAAGTGTGAAGTTGACAAGAGTCAGATTTTCTTTGGTGCTGGAAAAAATGTTTCTTCTGCAAGTTGATTTTGATGTAGAATAGATGTCATATTTACATATACACAAACAATTAATACTGCAGCTGTGTCATCAACATGCCATCTGCAAGAAGACGTGTTACAAATTGCTCTAGGATTTAAGTATGCTGAATGGAGTTTCTCTTACACACTCTCTTTTTCCCTCATTTTTGCATCACAACCTGCTTAGTTACTGCACACTAGAGGGCACTTCAGGTAGACCAAAAGAAATATCTTTTCAGCCTCTGAAGGAGCTTCCTGTATGAAGACAAGATGTATCTCAGAAATGTAAAAGCAAGAAATATTAGAAATTTGTATCATTTTTCTCTTGTCTTACTGAATAACAATATGCTAGTTAAACACTTTGCTTGTTCTACTGCTCTTTGCTTGTTTTGCTTTAGGATTATCTGTAATTTGTATTTTTCTTCCTCCAGTCAACATGATTGAAGAAAATAACATTTAAAATCACCTCTGAGGAATGTTAAATTCCCATTGTGTACTGTTGTTCTTGTGATACACTAAATGAGACTAGTCGAAAGCAGAGCAACTTTTTAATATGCAAAGAAAAGATGGACAAAGAGTGGATCATTTCCATGTTATTCGACTACAGCTCTGCTTGTTCCAATGCAGGAGTTCCAAGACCCACAAGAAAAGTCAATTATGCAATTATGCTAGGAAATGTAGCAAAAGAGGAAGACTCTGCATGAGGTGGTTGACTCAAGAAAAAGAAGTTAACACTCAGTTTGGAAGACCTGAGCGGGACTGTTTGTTCATTCATTCATTCATTCATTCATTCATTCATTCATTTATTTATTGCTCAAACTTGTATAGCTGCCCTGCTCGCCAGAGCTACTCAGGCCGGCTCACAATGTTAATATCCTAACACTCAGAAAATTATGAACTCTTAAAATGTTAAAAATTCCAGAAATCATTAGAGCTTAAAACCATTAAAACCTGTTGCTAAAAAAATACCCCACTAATTAAAAATTGAAATTAAAACCTAAAAGTACAGTGTAAGCAGCCATCATTGTATGATCCAACAGTGGGGGGTGGGGTGGGGGGCTACCATATCACCAGTGCTTCACAGCTGCTTTGCCAGCCATGTTTTTAGGTCTTTTCTGAAGGGCAGCAATTCTGTCTGGAGAAGTAATTCAGTTGGCAGGAGGTTCCATAGGGCTGGAGCAGATACTGATAAGGCCCTCCTTCTTGTGCCAGAGAGATGAGCCTCTCTAGCTGATGGCACTCTTACGGAGCCTCTTCGGTCGGCTCTAGTGGGACAGGAATTTTTGGAGGTCATTTTCTCACAAGGTTGCTGTAAGTTAGAAGACAGTTTGATGGCACATAATAAGTATATTCAATGGTGCGGAATGTACATACATTCAAGAGGGACTTTCTGAGTTAACTAGCAAAATTCTTCTAGATAAGAGAAACTAAGATTGATAGCTTCTGTTTAGACAAACATATATTTCCTGTTTTTCCAGTTGTTTCCCCATCCAGCAGTGAGATTTCCTCAGATTTGCGAGACACAAGAATCACATGCAAAGCAGGCTAATATCTACCTTCCAGATATTCCTTCAAAGGAGCTGGAGGGGAAGAAGGAGGAGGAGGCCGTCCCACCACCACCACCTGGGGCTGTGCCACTGGGCCGCTCGCCATACAAGCCACCCTCCGGTTCCCTCAAAGGAGCCAGAGGGGAAGAAGGAGGAAGAGGCCACCCCACCGCCACCACCTGGGGCTGCACCGCCACGCCAATCACCATCCATGCCACCCTCTGGTTCCCTCAAAGGAGCCAGAGGGGAAGGAGGAGGATGATGATAAGTAATTAATTATTTAAATATAGAAACTGAAGTGACTCTGAAAGTATCCAATTTTTAGTGATTTGATGTAACTTACAGGAGAGACTTTCTCATATACAGACTTCATAAGAAACTGACTTACATAGTGACTTGAAATAGTTAACTAACAGCAGAAAATCAACTCAATTTTTAGCCTGATACTGTGTTCCAAACTGATATTGTGTTCTAAACTGTGATAATATGCATGATGTTATCTTGTTTAAACTGTGATAATATGTATGATGGGAGGAAAATGACATAGAAACTGACAAAGCACACCAGGAAGTGTGCCAAGAGAACCCTATTGACCAAAGCAAAGACAAAACAAAGGGACAAATCAGAGGAAACAGGAAGGATGCTCAGCACATTAGATGGACAGAAAAGGATGGGCAGGAAAAGGGGAGGAGAAATACAGTGTTGTAAGGAACAATATTGCATAGGGACATGGAATGTAAGATCTATGAACCAAGGAAAGCTGGAAGTGGTAGAAAAAGAAATGGAAAAATAGCATTGACATCTTGGGAATCAGTGAGCTAAAATGGACAGGGATGGGCAAATTCAGCTCTGGAAACCATCATATCTACTACTGTGGACAAGAAAACCTCAGAAGAAATGGAGTGGCCATAATTGTAAATAAAAGAGTGAGAAAAGCACTAATGGGATACAATCTCAAAAATGATAGAATGATGTCAGTCAGAATACAAGGCAAACCATTTAATATCACTGTAATTCAAATATACGCACCAACCACTAGTGCAGAGGAAGCCACAGTAGACCAGTTCTATGAGGACCTACAACATCTCATAGAACAGACACCAAGAAACAACATCCACATTATCTTAGGAGACTGGAATGCTAAAGTAGGAAATAAAAAAGTGGACGGAATAACAGGCAAGTTTGGTGATGGAACACAGGACACAGGAGGCAGCAAGGAAAAAGATACCAAAAGAAAAGAAGCGTAAAAAAGCAAAGTGGTTGTCGGATGAGGCTCTTAAAATAGCAGAGGAAAGAAGGAAGGCAAAAGGCAAAGGAGAAAGGAAAAAATACAACCACTTAAATAAAGAATTTCAAAAAAAAGCAAGGAGAGATAAGGAAACCTACCTAAATGAACAGTGCAAAGAAATATAAGAAAACAACACAAGAGGCAGGACTAGAGATCTCTTTTTAAAAATTGGGGAAGTCAAGGGAACATTCAAAGCAAAAATGACCATGATAAAAGGCAAAGATGGCAAGGAGTTAGCGGATGCAGAAGAGATAAAGAAAAGATGGAAAGAGTACACAGAGGAACTCTTCAAAAAAGACGTGAACACCCCAGATAATGAGGGGAAAACTGAACTTGAACCAGACATCCTAGAGAATGAAGTCAGAAAGGCCCTAAAAAGCAATGCAAATAACAAAGCCAGTGGAGATGATGGTATCCCAGATAAATTGTTTAAAGCCCTAAAAGATGATGGAATCAAGCTATTACATGCTATATGCCAACAGATTTGGAAAACAAAACAGTGGCCACAGGACTGGAAAAGATCAGTATACGTCCCAATCCCAAAAAAGGGCAATGCCAAAGAATGTTCAAATTATCGAACAATTGCGCTCATCCCTCAAGCTAGCAATATGATGCTCAAGATAATACAGGATAGACTTCAGCAGCATGTAGAAAGAGAACTACCAGAGGTGCAGGCTGGGTTCAGAAGAGGCAGGGGGACCAGAGACCACATTGCCAACATACGTTGGATCATGGAGAAAACAAAGAAATATCAGAAACAAGTTTACTTCTGCTTCATTGACTACACCAAGGCCTTTGATTGTGTGGACCACAACAAAATGTGGCAAGTAATTAAAGAGATGGGAATACCAGAACACCTTATATGCCATATGAGAAATCTGTACATGAGTCAAGAAGCAACAGTTAGGACAGAGTATGGAATGACGGAGTGGTTTGTAATAGGAAAAGGAGTAAGACAAGTCTGCATTTTGTCACCCTGCTTATTCAACTTATACACAGAGCACATAATGCGCAATGCAGGGATGGAGGAATCACTATTTGGGATCAAAATTGCTGGGAGAAACATCAACAATTTGAGATATGTAGATGATACCACCCTAATGGCAGAAAGAGAGGAAGACCTAAAGAAGCTCCTGATTAGGTTGAAAGAAGAGAGTGCAAAAGCTGGTCTGAGACTCAATTTCAAGAAGACCAAGATAATGGCAACAGGCTATATCAGTCCCTGGAAAATAGATGGAGAAGAAGTAGAAGCAGTGACAGACTTTACTTTTTTAGGATCAAAGATCACTGCAGATGGAGATTGTAGCCATGAAATAAAAAGGCGACTGATTCTTGGGAGACAAGCTATGAGAAACCTGGGGAACATAGTGAAATGTAGAGACATCTCGCTACAAACAAAGGTCCACATAGTCAAAGCAATGGTGTTTCCAGTGGTAATATATGGCTGTGATAGAGAAAGGCTGAGCGAAGAAAAATAGATGTCTTTGAGATGTGGTGCTAGAGGAAAGTTTTGAGAGTCCCCTGGACAGCGAGGAGAACAAATAGGTCAATATTAGAAGAGATTAGCCCTGAGTGCTCCTTAGAAGGACAAATAACAAAGATGAAGTTGAAGTATTTTGGACATCAAATGAGAAGAGAGGATTCACTTGAGAAGGCCTTGATGCTGGGGAAGGTGGAGGGCAAAAGAAGAAGGGGATGGCCAAAGATGAGATGGCTAGATGGTATTGTAGAGACAATGGGCACAGGGCTGTGCGGACTAAGGAAGATGGTGGAGGACGGGGTGCCTGAAGAGCAATGGTCCATGGGGTCACAAAGAGTCGGAGTCGACTGTGCGACTTAACAACAAATGCTTACGAACCAGCAGGTAAGAATAGCAATGTAAATTAGCAAAATATACAAAGGCAAGATTGGAATTGCATTTTATTTCAAACAGATAAGATATCATACTTAGTATATTATATGAGAAACTTGATACTCTCCAGAAAGTGTCTATAAAATTTCAGCTCCATGCGGCATATCTAGCGGACTATTACAGAGACTCTATGATACCTAGGGGCTTACAATTGTCAAAGTCTCCAACATTATTCGCTAACAACCCTGATTTTGTGAACAAATGGGAGGCTATCCTCGATAAATGCTCATACGACTTGATGTTACATGTCATAGATCGTTGCAATTTGGAACTTACAACGGTCAATAATCATATAGGTGGAAGGGGCGGGGAGAGCACGGCCACACCGGCGGCGGCGTCTTTGGAGCCCTCCGGGCCACGGAGGCTCCCTTTTATCTCCCCGCCGATGGAAGGGGCAGGGAGAGCACGGCCACACCGGCGGCGGCGTCTTCGGAGCCCTCCGGGCCACGGAGGCTCCCTTTTATCTCCCCGCCGATGGAAGGGACGGGGAGAGCACGGCCACACCGGCGGCGGCGTCTTCAGACCTCTCCGGGCCACGGAGGCTCCCTTTTATCTCCCCGCTGATGGAAGGGGCGGGGAGAGCACGGCCACACCGTCGTCGTCGTCTTCGGATTATGATAGGCAAATAACACAATTGGATTCTAAATACAAAGAATTTAAGGACTCTCTAGTGCTATTTAAAAATAAGGAATACCAATGGGACCAGCAAGACTATCAGCAAAACAGAGTGTACAGATGGCAATATTCAAAGAACTTTTCTTGCAAGCAAGTAACATGGAGGAACCCGAATTCGGATTTGGACTTGGAGACCAGTGATAGTGACAGATATGCATCATCTACTGAAGATCTATCTTCTAAATCCTACAACTTCAGAAATTCCAAGACACCTTCACAAGAACCATCAACATCTAAGCATTTTTAGGGTGGACTGCACGGGGCAAGAGGAAATAAGTATGGTGTTAAATTTCTCTTTTAGGGTTTTACAAGACAGAGAAGTTTATTTGTTGAATTTGGGTTTAAGTTAGGTTTCCACCCAACAATATTACCCTTTTGACACTGGGGTGGATATTTTTAAGTTAGAAAGATTATTGAAGCTGAGACTGTTTTTCAAAGATTCTCCCCAACACGAAATAGACAGGTTTACTCCAAAATCCACTTTTTGTCCCCAGGTTGACAATGCTTCTATAGAAGTATTTAAGAGACTAGTTATCAGGGACATACAAGCACTTGATTCCGAACCGAGACGCTGACACAGAAACATTTCGACCCAAGATGTAGAGTTGTTAAGAAACTTAGGTAATGACCCAGATATCAATATCAAACAAGCAGATAAGGGGGGAGAGATTGTTATACAAAATGCCTCTGACTATTTGAAAGAAGCACAAAAATCAGCTTTTGGATTCTAGATTTTTAAGGAAACTTGGAGGGGATCCAACATCCCATTTAACCACAGTGATCAAGGTAGCAGTATAAGAGAGGTTGGGACGTAATTACATTCAAGAAAAGACCTACAAATACTTAATTAACGACATCCCAGAGTTCTGTTATTCAATTAGTTCCAAAAATCCACAAAGCCAAGGACCCCCATTCCCCCATTCCTTGACGTCCAATAATCTCAGAAGTTAATTCCCTGTTGGAACCCCTTGCCACTTATGTAGATTCATTCATCGACAAGCATGTAAGGGACACACCATCTTTCATTAGGGACTCTAGTGACTTTATTATGAAAGTAGAAGGCATTGAGGTACCAGAAGGAGCTGTACTCCTCACAATGGATGTCACAGCCTTATATACAAATGTACCAATGGACGAAGCATGGTCTTTAGTTTCTCATCTCCTCATCAATCGTCAACATACCATCCCCTCCTGCACATTTTATTTTGGACCTATTGGACATAGTTTTTGAAAATATTTGTTTTAGGTTTC
The DNA here is from genome assembly GCA_035047305.1 of Bradypodion pumilum. NCBI lineage: Eukaryota > Metazoa > Chordata > Lepidosauria > Squamata > Chamaeleonidae > Bradypodion > Bradypodion pumilum. The sequence goes on along the minus strand of JAWDJD010000009.1, from coordinate 11,783,396 downwards.
TTGACACCTTTTATCTCCAGGTGAAGGGGGTGGCCATGGGGAGCAATCTAGCCCTCTCAATAGCCAATATCTACATGATACATTTTGAAACTAACACCATACTCAGTCGAAGTCTACATCCATATTTGAAACATATGATTGTATATAAACGATTAATAGATTATCTCTTTTTCATCTTAGACGACTACAAAATTGTAGACGATTTTGTCACCTGGGTTAACAATCTCAATCCAAATTTAAAATTCACTCACACTTATAACCGCCACAACATTCCATTTTTGGGATTTACAAGTGATCATTTCATCTACCTCTAAAATAATTGTGAAACTGTTCCACAAACCCATGGACCAAAATGTTTATTTAAAGTATGACTCACACCACCCGTTTTCTTTGAAAACCAACATTCCGTATAGCCTGCTAGCGAGAGCTAAACATAATTCAACATGTCAGGGAGATTTTCAAGAATCAGCTGGTACTATTAGCAAAATGTTACTGAATAGAGGCTATCCAGCAACTACCATAGAGAAGGCTTGCACCAGAGTAGCGAGAACTTCAAGACATAAGTTTTTTTGAAAGAAAAGAAATATCCAAACAATCTAACATCTATTGGTCATTAGACTATACTCCATTAGCAAATTCCATTAAGCATATAGTGTATAAATTGGACAGTTGGAGAGATAGGCCGGGTTGGAGAGATAGGCAGGATATCTCTCAATGCCATTTCCAGGGAATCCTAAGCAGGTGAAGGCATCTCCTTGGGAATACCCTGAAGGAAATGGTGAGCCACTGTGTGAGACAGAATGCTGGACTGGATGGGCTGTGGCCTGTTCCAGCAAGGCTGTTCTTATGTTCTTATGTTCTTATAAATATTGGCATATATTGGACAGTATACCTGGCTGTGAGGAGAATACTTTCATAGGTCTTCGAAGGACTAGGTCCTTAAGAAATATGTTAACACATTCGGACACCACCCTGAACAAGACTCCTTTCAGATTACAGCTCACAGGTTATTTCAAATGCAATGATTATATATATTACCAATGCGTGTGGGAGACACGAGAGGTGGACTTCCCTGAAGCCAACTTTAAACATACTTTGAAAGACTTCTCTAACTGTAAAACCAAAAATTGAATATATCTCTGGCAATGCCCATGTGGTCTCATTTACATAGGGAAAAGTTTGCATCTGTTAAAGACATGGATCACGGGACATTGATCTAGGATTAAAAACAAGATCGAACATGCACCCATGGTCAGCCATTACCTAGAGAAAGGGCACACAGAACAGCAATTTAGATTTCCTGTGTTAGAGGTAGTCCACTCCCAATCCTATGAAAGGACTGATTTAGCAAAAAAGTTACTACAGAGGGAGGCATATTACATTTTCAGGTTAAAGTCCCTACATCCACATGGGCTCAATGGGGATCTTGATTTGACAAGTTACCTTTAACAAACATCCACTTTAATCACAGTAGATTCATTCACTTACATCTGCAGTTCCCTATATTTTACCCATTACCACCAGCATGGTTCAATGTTCATTAGCCACTTCAGACTATAGAGTAAGGCTCAGAATGTGAAAAAGAATAGGAATATACAAAGGTAAGTTTGGAATTGCATTTTATTTCAAATAGATAAAATATCATATTTAGTATATTATATGTGATTTCATCCTTGGTACCTAGGTCTGAGTTAAGAGTTTTAAAGGTATATTGCTAAGAACACATAGATAATATTGCATTGAGTCACCTTTGAAGTTATTGTTACTGTTGAAATGACTCTTGTTAGTTACTTTTGAGAATTGAAGACTCTTGATAGTTGAGTACTGAAGACTGCAAATTACTTTTGAAGTTATTCTTATTTCTAAATAGACTTTTTACAATTACCTTTGAGAGTAAAAGACTGTATCTCCTATATGAACTCAATATAGAGAAAGTTTATTTGTCTTTAAAATTTATTTCATCAAAGAACTCTGAATAAATAAGAGAAAATTTGGTTTGGATTTTTATTATGGAGTTTGTCTCAAATGGTTTTTTGGGTTTTCTATATAATAAGTGCAACATTTCCTGTTGCAATCAGCTTTATTTTCAAGGAGGGAAACAGATCAAAGTTCAGGATCAGGTTAAAAAGAATAAAACAAGAAAGGTATAACTATCTATATTATGTGGCCTAGCCAGCTAACCCATTTGATTACATCTTCTACTGTTTACACTCAAGGAAGTATAAGCATGCTCCTTTATCCTGATAAGCACATGTGGGGGAAAAAGACGCCGCCGGAGCCACAGCCGGAGCCGCGCTCTCCCCGCCCCACCACCGGCGGGGAGATAAAGGGGAGCCTCCCGTGGCCTGGGAGGCACCGAAGAAGACACCGCCGGAGCCGCAGCCGGAGCCGCGCTCTCCCCGCCCCCACCACCGGCGGGGAGATAAAGGGAGCCTCCCGTGGCCCGGGAGGCTCCGAAAAAGACGCCGCCGGAGCCGCAGCCGCAGCCGCGCTCTCCCCGCCCCCACCACCGGCGGGGAGATAAAGGGAGCCTCCCGTGGCCCGGGAGGCTCCGAAAAAGGCGCCGCCGGAGCCGGAGCCGGAGCCGCGCTCTCCCCGCCCCACCACCGGCGGGGAGATAAAGGGGAGCCTCCCGTGGCCTGGGAGGCACCGAAGAAGACGCCGCCGGAGCCGCAGACGCGTTCTCCCCGCCCCCACCATCGACGGGGAGATAAAGAGGCGCTGCCTCTTCCCAGGGCCCACGCCATTCGGCCCAGGAATGGGAGGCAGGTGTGTCTCCCCGACCTCTGGGCCCTGCCTGTTGGGGGGCTCAAAAGGGAGGCGCCGTCGGAGGCCCGGAAACCATTGCGTTGCCTCTTCCCCGGGCCTTCGCCATTCGGCCCGGGAATGGGAATAGGAGGCAGAAGAAGACCACGCTGGAGCCGCCGCCGCCGCCGCCGCCGCTGCCGCGGCCACGCAGGATTGTCCCTCCCCACCCCCTACCACTGGGCGGGGTGGTTGGAGGGGCCCCCGGGCCAAGGGAGCCAGAGACGCCATAGCCGTCGCGCTGGGCCGTCCCTCCCTGCCCCTCGCCATCGGGCGGGGAGGCTGGATGGACTCCCAGGCCGAGGGAGCTGAAGACGTGGCAGCCACTGTGCGAAGTCGTCCCTCCCCGCCCTTTGCCATCAGGCGGGGAGGTCTAAAGGGTTCCCGGGACAAAGGACCCAAGACGTCGCCGCCGCCGTTGCCGCCGCCGCCGCCGCCGTGCAAGGTCGCCCCTCCCCGCCCCCTGCCATCGGGCGGGGAGTTTAGGAGGGCTCCTCGTGGCATTGGGGAGCCGTAGACGCCGCCGTGGATGCTGTCTCTGTACACAGACGTCCCCTCCAGCTCCCTGCCTCCACCCTCCCTATCTGGGGGGAAGAAAAAGGAGATGTGGATGACAGGACTCGCCAGCGCTCTCTGTGTGTTTTGGGAGCCCATGTTCGTTGCTGGAATTGGGGGGGGATGGCGGATGGGGAGGGAAGAGAGAATGTTGGTCCTGCCAGCCAGGAAGGAGGGGTAGCATTCCATCTAGGGAGGTTCCGGTGAATCATATAGGTGTTGTGACGGGCATGGGGCGATATGGCGGGTACCGTGGGGCGGGCCGCACTCGGGGAATGCGGGTCCGATGTTTAAGTGCGGTCCCTCATTCCAGCCCTGCAGGTACATCTCTGGGTCCTGAGCAGCAGATCCGGAGTGACCCCGCCCTTAGGCTGCTGCTGGTGAATGCCAGATCGGTCTGCAATAAGGCCCCCCTGATTCAAGATGCCATCCAGGATGGGCTGGCCGACCTGGCATGCATCACCGAAACCTGGCAGACTCCTGAAGATGGAGTACCTCTTTCGGACATGTGTCCAGCTGGGTTCGGTATCTGGCACCAGCCTAGAGGTGAGGGGAGGGGCGGTGGTGTCGCCATTGTTGCCAGGGATTCTTTGGGAGTTGCTAGGGCCACTGCTCCACAAGTGTCTGGTTGCAGGCCCTGCTTCTTCGGCTGGGCCCCAAGGGTCAGTTGGGGATCTTGCTCCTGTACCTGCCCCCTTGCAGGGTAAGGGATGCCCTGCCTGAGCTCCTCGAGGCCGCCTCGATGCTGGCGTTGGAGTTCCCGAGACTTATGGTTCTCGGGGACTTCAATTTGCCATCGCTGGGGATGGCTTCTGAGGTGGCAAGGGAGTTCATGGCTTCCATGGCAGCCATGGGCCTGACTCAGGTAGTTCGGGGTCCGATCAGGGGCAGTGGTCACATGCCAGACTTAGTTTTCTTGTCGGAGCAGTGGCAGAGTGATCTGAGTTTACAGGATTTAGTCATCTCACCTGTGCCATGGTCGGATCACTACCTGGTGACTCTTGACTTCCTGGGGGCGACACTTCATCGTAGGGAGGCAGGGCCTATTAAAATGGTCCGCCCTCGGCAACTAATGGATCCAGACGGATTCCAGAGGGAACTGGGGGATGTTCCTCTGGATCGGCTACACGATTCACCCGAGGCACTCGTCGACCTGTGGAATAGGACGACAACAGCAGCCTTGGATGAAATCGCACCACTGCGGCCTCTCCGCGCCCGTGGAAATAGGTCATCTCCGTGGTTCACAGAGGAACTGCGGGAACTCAAACGGGCAAAGAGACGCCTAGAGCGCCGCTGGGTGAAAACCCAGGATGACTCTGATTGGACACTAGCTAGAGCCGCTATTAGGGCCTACCTAGTGGCGATGGGGGTGGTGAGGCGGCAATACTTCACCGCCCTTATTGCCTCCGCTGATAATCGCCCAGCCGCCCTGTTCCGGGTAACCAGGTCCCTCCTCGGTAGAGGGAGATCGGTGCCCGGTTGGCAGGGTTCGGCTGAGGACTTTGCTGACCATCTGGTGGAGAAAATCGATCGGATTCGTTCAGGATTGAATCCTGGCGTGGATGGGGTGGGTCGGGGGGGGTGCCAGTGCACAGTCTTGCTGTACGATCTGGGATCAGTTTGATCCTGTTGTCCCTGATGAAGTGGACAGGCTCCTTGCAGCTGTTCGTGCCACTACATGTCCTCTGGACCCCTGTCCCACTTGGTTGGTGAAAGCCTCCAAGGAGGTAACAGGGGGCTGGGTTGGGGGGATAATAAATGCTTCTTTACGGGAGGGGGTATTCCCTGCACAGCTAAAACATGCTTTGGTGCGCCCCCTCCTGAAGAAAATGTCCCTCGACCCAGCTGTCCTTAACAACTACAGGCCGGTCTCCAACCTGCCCTTTCTGGGTAAGGTTTTGGAGAAGGCGGTGGCGCGCCAGCTGCAGAGTGTCCTGGAGGAAGCGGATTATCTAGACCCCTTTCAATCAGGATTCAGGCCCGGGTATGGAACGGAGACGGCATTGGTCGCACTGATGGATGATCTCTGGCGGGAGCGGGACGGGGGTTGTCCATCCGTCCTCGCTCTTCTTGACCTCTCAGCGGCCTTCGATACCGTCGACCACGGTATCCTGCTGGAACGGCTCGAAGGACTGGGGATCCAGGGCACTGTGTTGTCCTGGTTTTCCTCTTTTCTGGAGGGCCGTACCCAGTCGGTGTGGTTAGAGAGTGAGAGGTCCAGCCCTAGGCCCCTCAAGTATGGGGTGCCTCAGGGCTCTGTGCACTCTCCTCTCTTATTTAACATCTACATGAAGCCACTGGGTGAGATCATTCGTTCCCACGGGGTGCGGTACCATCAGTACGCGGATGATACTCAGCTGTACATCTCGGCCCGTGGGGACCCCAGTGATGCTGTTGAAATCCTATCCGGTTGCCTGGAGGCCGTTGGGGTCTGGATGGGCGCCAATGGGCTTCGGCTGAATCCCAGCAAGACAGAGTGGCTGTGGATAAGGGGCCCCATGTTATCCAAGGAGTTACCATCTTTGGTATTGGATGGGGCTGTTTTGCCCCAGACAGACCCAGTGCGCAACTTGGGGGTCCTTCTGGACTCACGGCTGCTGCTAGAAGAACAAGTGGCGGCTGTGGCCAGGAGGGCTTTTGCCCAACTTCGGGTGATTCGCCAACTGCGCACACTCCTGGACCGGGGCTCCTTGCTTATGGTCACTCATGCTCTGGTTACTTCCCGACTAGATTATTGTAATGCGCTCTACATGGGGCTGCCCTTGACGACCATTCGGAGGCTGCAGCTGGTCCAGAATGCGGCGGCCCGGGTGGTGATGGGGTGTGGGCGATATGCCCATGCCTCACCGCTGCTTCGGGAGCTGCACTGGTTACCAGTTTGTCTCCGGGTGCAATTTAAGGTGCTGGTTTTGACCTTTAAAGCCCTATATGGCAGGGGGCCAGGATACCTTAGAGACCGCATTGTCCCAAGAGTGACTGCCCGTCCAACCAGAGCGGACCGGAGGGGCTCTCTAATGGTGCCGTCCACTAGGGGTGCACATTTGTCTAGTACCCGCAGGAGGGCCTTCTCCGTGTCCGCACCAACCCTCTGGAACCTCCTGCCAATAGATATAAGACTTCAAAGTGAACTGCTGCCCTTCAGGAAAGGAGTAAAGACCTGGCTGGCAGGGCAGGTGTGGGGCCCGAACGGGACTATGGTTCCCGCCGGCTGGCTTTTATAAAATAAGAGCTCTCTCTTCTTCCCTTTGTATAGTAGGTGGGATGGGTGGGTGGGATGTGGGTTTTAAATGGGGTGGATGTGGGTTTTTATAAGGTTTTTATAATGTTTTTATGTATTTTTAGAATTGTTGTAATGCCGCCCTGAGTCGGGTTCTGCCTGAGTGGGCGGCATATACAAATATGACTATAAATAAATAAATAAATAAATAAATGTGACACATACCTGTAGTAGTTATGGTGCTTCTTCTACATTTTAATATACCGAAACCCATTTTTCGGGGTGTGTGGCCTAATGGGGGACTGAACGGGCTGAACTTTCTTTCACTCGGAAAGAACGATGATGAAAGAGGCTTTTTAAAAGAGTTTAAAATGTTCCAGAGACATTAAAAAAGGTGGAGGAGGAAGATTAAGTCAACAACTGATGGAATTTACTTTGGACTGGCTGAAAAGCTGAGTGAAAAAGGAGATAGACGTGAGTTTCGAATTTCAAAAAAGAGTGGGGGTTGGACGGACTTTGCCAGTGCAGGAATGGGAGATTTTTCCTAGCCGAGGACTGGGCTTGGACTATGATTGCTTAAATTGACAAAGGCAGCAAAAGCAAGCCGGTGGCCAGACTGAGCGGGGGTGAGTTTGCTGGGATTTGAAGGGGGAAAGCGAAAGCGAGCCTCATTCAGCCTGGCTAGCCTTGAAACATTTCAGAGCCGAGCAGAGCTGTGAGGAATTTGCTGCTGCAGAAAGTGAAAAGCAGAAAAGTTTATTGAATATGGTGATTCCCCTCCCCCCTGGAAAATATTAAAGATTGGATGATGGACATTCGGGCATAAAAGAGGAGAGTTTGGTGGCTTGGAACCTTTTCCCTTTCTTTGAATTTTTGGATATTTGGATACAAAGAAGAAGGGAGTAAGATGGCGCTGGGAGTCTGATCAGTGGTGTCTCTTGGAAAGTATTGTTTTGTCTTCTTCATTTTTGGGACCGGAAGTTTGTTTTGCCTTCTCTTTTTTTTTCCATTGGATTGCAAGCATTTTTTTTCTTCTTTTGTGGAAGTGGCAATTGGTTGTTACTTGCTTAAAGGGATATAAGGACGGTTAAAAAAAGCTGTGGGCTGACTGTGTTACAGAAGATATACTTTTGTGGAGATAAACTGGAGACTCTGAAATTGGAACAGTGTTTGAATGAAATGTCAGGAAAGAGGGAAGGGGAAGGAGAAAGTGGGCTGGATAAGAGCAGAGAGACAGTCATCCTCAGATAGGATTTTTAAAAGGCTCACCAGGATAGAACAAGAGGAGTCGGAGATGAAGAAAACAATGCAACAGGAAATAAAGGATTTGGAGGACCAAGAGACTGAGAGAAAAATTGCACAGCAATTACAACAGCAGCAGCAGCAAAAAAATAGTGTCAACTCCACCTACGATGGCATCTGCAGCTGTGAAATCTATTGTAATAACGACAGCAAAGATAACAACAGCAACAGCTGCAACAACAACTATAACAACCACAGCTGCGATGACACTGACAACAACAACAGCAACTATAATGACAGTGACAACCCCATCAATGGTGCCAATAAAAGGGGGCAAGGGTTTAAATCAGATGTTGATAAATTTAATGAGAAGGTGGATAATTTGGAACAAAAAATTGGAAATATGTTTGTTCAGGATAAACAGGAACGAAAACAAGACATGCAAGATTTGATGGCAAACATTATGAAGGGTTTTGATGATTTAAAAAAAGGGCAAAATAAACTTGAACAAGAGGTGATGAAAAGAGAGCAGGAGGGGATAAAAGCAGTGGTTTCAGATATGAGAGAAAGAGAGAAAGAAAGGGAAAATAAGGTGGGGGATCAAGAAAAAAGGTTAGAATTGGAGGAAGAACAGATGAGACATACGAACGTGATAATTTGAAAAATTCCAGAAGGTACACCAGATAAATTAAAAGAAAGAATTGTAAAATGGTTAGATGGAATTATGGAAGGAGGCTTCACGCCATATGGTATTGTAAGTGTCTTTTGGCTGGGGTCAAGAAGGGGTAAAGTTGGGGCAAGAAATGTACTGGTAAAGTTCGCCAATGTTGCTGATAAATTTCGATTAATGGCTCTCATTCGAGTGAAGGGGTCAGATGTTTTAAAAATAGATGGTTCAGATATTGAGGTATACAATGATATTCCAATGGAGTATCGTATGTGGAGGCAATCGATGAAGCCAATTACAAAGAGATTCCAAGATAAAGGAGTTAGGTATAATTGGAAATTTCCACGGCAATTGAGTTTTTTTCGTTTGGGTAAACGATATATGATGAGTGAGGATGTCAATGTCATGGATGTAATGGTGGATGCAAAATTACTGGAATTCGGAACTAAAGAGTGGGATGAACTGAAGGAGGAATTGATTGTTTCGGGTGGGTTCATGAGAAGGAGAAATGATAATGAGAATATGCCCAAAGGAGCGGAAGGAGGGTCTGATTTGAGTGGAAGTTAGTTTGGGTTCCTATTAAGCCCGCACAGTTGGTCGCGCCTCCCCCCTCCCCCCTGTGTTAATATGGAGGCTACTTGTAGAAAAGTGGGGAGAGATAATTGTAGATTGTTTATATGTTTTTATTGTTGTTTTTTAGAGTTGTTTATTATTATTATTTTATTTTTGTTTTTTTCTTTAATAGATTTTTGGGAATGGGGGTTTGTTGTTTGTTGGAGTGCACGCCCATTGGAGGAAGTGGCGAAAAGGGAGAATTGGGGTTAGAAAATAAGGAATGAAAAATGTGAAAGTATTAACCTGGAATGTGAAAGGTACTGGTTGTCAGGTAAAGAGAAGAAGATTAGAAGCAGCTCTTAGGAAAGATAAACTGGATGCAATCTTTCTTCAGGAAACTCACCAAAAATCAGAGGAAACTAACAAATTATTCTTAGGATGGACTCAATTTTATGAAAAATCATATGGTATGTCAAAGGCAAGAGGTGTAGCAATTATGATATCAAGTAGAGTTGGATTTGAGATGGTAAAAAGTATTTCAGATATAGAAGGAAGATATTTAATAATAAAAGGGAAAATAGATGATGAGGAGATTACCTTGGTAAATTTGTACGTACCAAATGAAAATCAAAATAAATTTTTAGAAAAGGTGCATAATATATTGAATAAAGAAAGAACAATAAAAATGGTTGTGGGTGGGGACTTCAATTTAATAAGATCAAATATAGATACTACAAACATAGCTAGAAGGGGGGAGGAGATAAAACACAAGTGCTGGATAAATGGATGAAAGGATTAGGGTTAAAAGATACATGGTGGGAGCTTAAAGGATCAGAAAGGGTTTACACTTTTTTCCCAGGTTTGTAACACGTATTCTAGAATAGATTATATATTTGTAACTGACAACCTGATAGGGAATTTGGATGAAATTGAAGTTGGAATCTTCAGAGAGTCGGATCATGCAAAAGTATTGTTAGAAATGAGAATGGATGGTACAAAGATTAGGAGAAATTGGAGATATAACACTAAATTATTTAAAGAAAAAATGTAAAGAACAAATAATTGAAAGATGGGAGCAAAATTGGAAATGGAATGATACAGGCGAGGTTTGATATAATGTGGTGTGGGATAGGATGAAGGCAATATTCAGAGGGGAAAGTATTAAATTGGCTAGTCTTAAAAATAAACAATTAAAAGGTAAGCAGGGGGAAATCGAGAAAGAGATTAAACAGCTACAAGAAAAACATGCAATAACTAAAGATAGGAAAGTTCATGAAAGAATGCAGGGGTTGAGGAAGGAGTTAATAGGAAAGGATATTGAAAAAGTGAAAAGAGATCTTGTTCATCTAAAAAGGGAATACTTTGAATATAGTAATAAAAATTCAAAATTATTGAGCTGCTAAGGAAAAAAGAAATAAAAGGGAAATAGGGATTCTGGTAGATAAAAAGGGTATAAGGTATAATAAAACAAAAGATAAATGTAAGGTTGTAAAAGAATTCTATCAGGAGTTATATTCAAGAAAAAAATATAGACCTGGGAAAATTAAAAGATAAAATTGAAAGTCAGATTAAAAACAAAATCGATCAGGAACATAAACAAATAATGGAGGAGCCAATTACTGAAAAGGAGATAAAAGAAATAATAAGTAAATTGAGGATGGACAAATCACCAGGTGAAGATGGATTGCCAGCGGAATTTTATAAAGAGTTTAAAGATATAATTGTCCCAAAATTATTAAAATTGTATAATTTTATTTTGGATGGAGGTCAGATTCCACCCTCTTGGTATAGAACTATAATAGTATTATTGCCAAAACCTGGGAAAGATTTTGAAAAGGTAGAGTCATATAGGCCTATCTCTTTAATAAATCAGGATGCTAAGATTTTTACGGGGATATTGGCAAAAAGATTAAATAGCTTCATAGATAAATATATAAATAATGACCAGGCGGGATTTATTAAACGTAGATACATGGCGGATTTAACAAGGCGAGTTATAGATTTAATAGACATTGCAGGTCAAACTAAAGAGAAGGTAGTATTGTTATCTTTGGATATTTTCAAAGCATTCGATTCTTTGCAATGGATAACAATTAATGAGTTAATTAAAGGCTATGGGTTTGGATGTAGGTTAGGGTAAATGATGGCCTTACGGAAGAAGTAAGATTAGAAGTGGAAACAAGACAGGGATGCCCACTATCCCCAATATAATTTATAATGGCGATGGAAATATTAGCAAAAAGTATAAGGGAGGATAAAGAAATAAAAGGAATATTAGGAAATAAAGTTAGTTTATATGCTGACAATACTCTTATAATGATGAAACATCCGGGGAAGACGTTGGGAAAAATACAGAGGGATTTGGAGGGATTTGAACAAATAACTGGGTTGAGGATAAATTGGGATAAATCTGAAATGATATTGAATAATATAGACAAGGAAGAACAAGGGAGAATTAAAAATAGATTTAAACTACAGATTAAAAATAGTGTGAGATATTTGGGGATAAATATTTCAAGCAAAATAGGAGATTTAAGAAGATTAAATTATGATAAACAAAAAAAAGAACTCAAAGCAAAAATTTCACAATATAAAAATTTGAAGCTGTCTTGGTTCGGCAGGGTAGCATTGACTAAAATGATGTTATTACCAAAAATATTTTTTTTTGTTTGAAACACTACCAATCCAAATTACAGATAAAGAAATTAAGGAATTTCAAGATTTAATAAATAATTAATTGGAAATGGAATGATACAGGCGAGGTTGATACATGGAATGATACAGAAAGGCCCACAGGGGAGGTGAGTAAAGGATCCTGCCCCTCCCTCCCCATCCAAAGACCTGGGCCTGGAGAGGAAGAAAAGGAATCAGGAGGGCCCAGTTCTACTGCTCATTCCATCCAGAGAGGCCAACAGGGGAGGTGAGTAAAGGATCTTGCCCCTCCCTCCCCATCCAAAGACCTGGGCCTGGAGAGGAAGAAAAGGAATCAGGAAGGCCCAGCTCTACTGCTCATTCCATCCAGAAAGGCCCACAGGGGAGGTGAGCAAAGGATCCTGCCCCTCCCTCCCCATCCAAAGACCTGGGCCTGGAGAGGAAGAAAAGGAATCAGGAGGGCCCAGCTCTACTGCTCATTCCATCCAGAGAGGCCCACAGGGGAGGTGAGTAAAGGATCCTGCCCCTCCCTCCCCATCCAAAGACCTGTGCCTGGAGAGGAAGAAAAGGAATCAGGAGGGCCCAGCTCTACTGCTCATTCCATCCAGAGAGGCCCACAGGGGAGGTGAGTAAAGGATCTTGCCCCTCCCTCCCCATCCAAAGACCTGGGCCTGGAGAGGAAGAAAAGGAATCAGGAAGGCCCAGCTCTACTGCTCATTCCATCCAGAGAGGCCCACAGGGGAGGTGAGTAAAGGATCTTGCCCCTCCCTCCCCATCCAAAGACTTGGGCCTGGAGAGGAAGAAAAGGAATCAGGAAGGCCCAGCTCTACTGCTCATTCCATCCAGAGAGGCCCACAGGGGAGGTGAGTAAAGGATCCTGCCCCTCCCTCCCCATCCAAAGACCTGGGCCTGGAGAGGAAGAAAAGGAATCAGGAAGGCCCAGCTCTCTTGCTCATTCCATCCAGAGAGGCCCACAGGGGAGGTGAGTAAAGGAGCCAGCCCCTCCCTCCCCATCCAAAGACCTGGGGCCAGAGAGAAGGACACCTCCGGAGACCCCCGACCACCCCCAAGAGATACCATCCACAACCACCATCACAGCGAGGCCCGAGCCAGCGCCTTTGACTGACTCCATGCGGCCGAAGGGAGGCAAGAGCTGCTGCGTGCATGCAAAGGATAAGTAATAGAACTGAAATAATATAGTTGACTAAACATAGATGGCTTATGGCAACTGACATAGTGACTGTACAAGAAACCGACTTACATAGAGACCTGATATAGTGGACTTTTTCTTTCTTTCTTTCCCTTTCATTAATTAGTTCAACTTTTACTTTGATACTATGTGATAAACTGTGATATTGTGCATGATAATACTTTGTTTTAAAACTGTTTAAACTGTGATAACATGTGTGATGGGAAAAGACTGGCGTAGAGACCGGCAAGGCACGCCACAAAGTTTGCCAAGAGAACCCTATGGACCAAAACAAAAGGCATAACAAGGGGATGCTCAGCACAGCAGATCTGAAAAGGGGGAGGGATACGAAAGGGGGAGGAGAAATACAGTGTTGCAGGGAACAATACTGCATAGGGACATGGAATGTGAGGTCTATGAATCAAGGAAAACTGGAAATGGTAAAAAATGAGATGGAAAGAATAAGCATTGACATCTTGGGCATCAGTGAGCTAAAATGGACAGGGATGGGTGAATTCAGCTCTGGAAACCATCATATCTACTACTGTGGGCAAGAAAACCTTAGAAGAAATGGAGTAGCCATAATTGTCAATAAAAGAGTGAGAAAAGCAGTAATGGGATACAATCTCAAAAATGACAGAATGATGTCAGTCAGATTTCAAGGCAAACCTTTCAATGTCACTGTGATCCAAATATACGCACCAACCACTGGTGCAGATGAAGCCACAATGGACCAGTTCTATGAGGACTTACAACACCTCATAGAACAGACACCAAGAAATGATGTCCAAATTATATTAGGAAACTGGAATGCCAAAGTAGGAAATCAAAAAGTGGAGGGAATAACAGGCAAATTTGGTCTTGGAGTACAGAATGAAGCAGGGCAAAGATTGATAGAGTTCTGCCAAGAGAACGCACTGGTCATAGCAAACACTCTCTTCCAGCAACACAAGAGGCGACTTTACACATGGACATCACCAGATGGCCAACACCGAAACCAGATTGACTACATACTCTGCAGCCAAAGATGGAGAACCTCCATACAGTCAGCAAAAACAAGACCTGGAGCAGACTGTGGCTCAGATCACAACCTACTGATCGCAAAATTCAGGCTTAGACTAAAGAAATTAGGGAAAACACGGAGACCAGAAAGATATCACCTAGACAGCATCCCTAAAGAATACATGGTGGAGGTGATGAACAGATTTAATGGCTTAAACTCGGTAGACAGAGTACCAGAAGAATTATGGACGGAGATGAGGGACATCATGCAGGAAGCAGCAAAGAAAACCATACCAAAAGAAAAGAAGAGTAAGAAAGCAAAGTGGTTGTCTGATGAGGCTCTTAAAATAGCAGAGGAAAGAAGGAATGCAAAAGTCAAAGGAGAAAGGAAAAACTACAATCATTTGAACACAGAATTTCAAAGAAAAGCAAGGAGAGATAAGGAAAACTACCTAAAAGAACAGTGCAGAGAAATGGAGGAAAACAACAAAAGAGGCAGAACCAGAGATCTTTTAAAAAAATCGGGGAAATCAAGGGAACATTTAAAGCAAAAATGACCATGATAAGGGACAAAGACGGAAAGGAGCTAGCTGATGCAGAAGAAATTAAGAAAAGATGGAAAGAGTACACAGAGGAACTTTACAAAAAGGACCTCAACACTCCTGATAATCACAATGATGAAGAAATTGAACTTGAGCCAGACATCCTGGAGAGTGAAGTCATAAAGGCCCTAAAGAGCACTGCAAACAACAAAGCTAGTGGAGATTATGGTATCCCAGTTGAATTTTTCAAAGCGCTAAAAGATGGTGGCGTCAAATTACTGCATTCAATATGTCATCAGATTTGGAAAACAAAACAGTGGCCACAGGATTGGAAAAGATCAGTATACGTCCCAATCCCAAAAAAGGCAATGCCAAAGAATGTTCAAATTATCGAACAATCGCGCTCATCCCACATGCCAGCAAGGTGATGCTCAAGATAATACAGGATAGACTTCAGCAGCATGTGGAGAGAGAATTACCAGAGGTGCAGGCTGGTTTCAGAAGAGGCAGGGGGACTAGAGACCACATCGCCAACATACGCTGGATCATGGAGAAAACAAAGGAATACCAGAAACAAGTTTACTTTTGTTTTATTGACTACACTAAGGCATTTGACTGTGTGGACCACAACAAGATGTGGCAAGTAATTAAAGAGATGGGAATACCAGAGCACCTCATATGCCTCCTGAGAAATCTGTACATGAACCAAGAAGCAACAGTTAGGACAGAACATGGAATAACAGAGTGGTTTGGAATAGGAAAAGGAGTAAGACAAGGCTGCATTTTGTCACCATGCTTATTCAACCGATACACAGAGCACATAATGCGCAGTGCAGGGATGGAGGAATCACAATATGGGATTAAAATCGCTGGGAGAAACATCAATAATCTGAGATATGCAGACAATACCACCCTAATAGCAGAAAGTGAGGAAGACCTAAAGAATCTCTTGATTGGGCTGAAGGAGGAGAGTGCAAAAGCTGGCTTGAGACTCAATATCAAGAAAACCAAGATAATGGCAATAGGCCCAATCAGTTCCTGGAAAATAGACGGGGAAGAAGTAGAAGCAGCGACAAATTTTACTTTCTTAGGATCAAAGATCACTGCAGATGGGGATTGTAGCCATGAAATAAAAAGGCGACTGATTCTTGGGAGACAAGCGATGAGAAACCTGGGGAACATAGTGAAAAGCAGAGACATCACATTGCAAACAAAAATTAGAATAGTCAAAGCAATGGTTTTCCCAGTAGTAATGCATGGATGTGAGAGCTGGACAATTAGGAAGGCTGAACGCAGAAGAATCGATGCCTTTGAAATGTGGTGTTGGAGGAGGGTTTTGAGAGTCCCCTGGACAGCGAGGAGAACAAATAGGTCAATCTTAGAAGAAATTAACCCTGACTGCTCATTGGAAGGCCAAATAGTAAAGATGAAGCTAAAATACTTTGGACATCAAATGAGAAGGGAGGATTCACTTGAGAAGGCATTGATGTTGGGAAAGGTGGAGGGCAAAAGAAGAAGGGGGAGGCCAAGGATGAGATGGCTAGATGGTATTGTATTTATTTATTTATTTACTTAGTCGTATTTATATATGCCGCCCACTCAGGCAGAACCCGACTCAGGGCGGCATTACAACAAATTCTAAAAACATATAAAAACACTTAAAAAACCCCTTATCCCACCCATCCATCCCACCCACTCTAAAAAAGGAAGAGAGAGTTCTTAATTCTTTACGTAAGCCTGCAGGCGGGGACCGTGATCCCATTCGGGCCCCACACCTGCCCTGCCAGCCAGGTCTTCAATCCTTTCCTGAAGGGCAGGGTAGACACAATGGGCACAGATCTGGGAGGGCTGAGGGGGATGTTGGAGGACAGAGGCGCCTGGAGGAAAATGGTCCATGGGGTCGCAAAGGGTCGGAGTCGACTGTGCGACTGAACAACAACAACAACAATAAATAATTATTGTAATGGGGGAAGAAGAGCTAGAATACCAAAGAAAATGTGGTACCAGTCACAAAAAGATGGGGGTCTGGGAATACCGAACTTGAAAAATTATTATAATGCATTCCATATTTAAAATGTAGTTAAGATTTTAATGAAAGAGGTAGTTATTTGGGAGGAAATTGAAATGATGGAATTAAAGGAGTTGGGTAAAAGTATGTTTTTAGGGAATGAAAAAGGAAAAATAATGGTTAAAAATAAAATGATGAGATCGATGTTGGGAGTTTGGAAGAAGGTTAAAATGAAACTATCCCCAAATATATCGCCAATAATTGAGCTGGAAGATATTAAAAAATTCCCAATAAAAATTAATGATAGGATGAAGGAAATTTTATTAAAGAACGAGATTTTCCTGTTGAAAGATTGGATACGAGTTTGCAGAGACGACGTGAAACAACAAGAGCTGTATGATCAAATGAAGTTAAATTGGTTACAGATTATGAGGATAAATAAGTGGAATAATAGTTATGTGAGAAAGCAGAGTCTGGAAAGAACTAAAACTGAATTTGAAGAGTTAATATGGAAAGTAAGAAAGTCAGAAATTGGAATTAAAGGTATGGTTAGTAAAATATATAAAAATAAATGTAGAAAGTAATTCACAAGAGATATTTAAAAATGCTTGGGAACAAGATTTGAAGATAAACATAACCAAAAAAAAGTGGAAAAATAAATGGAAAAAAAGAGGTATGAGATCCATGTCCGTCAGGGTTAAAGAGCATAATTTTAAAATGTTGTGGAAATGGTACTTGACTCCATTGAAACTGTACCAAATAGGAAAAATAATAATAAAATGTGTTGGAGATGTAAAAATACATTGGGCACATATGTACATATGTGGTATGAATGTAAAAAGGTTGAGAAAATTTGGGAGGAAATTGAGAAGGAGATGGTCAATATTATGGGAACATCTCTCAAGTTGGGGCCAAGTAACATCTTGTTGACGGACGTAGATAATATGAACTTAGATGATGATAAGAAAGAATTATTGGCTATAATGCTTACTATGGGCAGAATGTGTATAGCAAAAAATTGGAAGAACGACATAACATTAAAAGTAGATGATTGGTATAAGGAGATGTGGGATCTCGCATTGAATGAAAAATTCACATGGGCGTTGAATTTTTAAAAAGGAATAATAAAAGAGAATAGATTCTGGAATATATGGAGACAGTTTGTGGATCATGCTTTGAAGGGAGAGGGGAATAGACTGACACCAGACCAATTGAAGTTTTGGGCATAGTAGAAACCAATGGGAAACACCACATCCTCCCGGGCAATGTAAATACACGGGGTGAATGATGTATAGAATGTAATATTGGAATAAATTGATAGGGATAGAAAAAGAAATATAATTGTTTTAGACAAATTGATTTGAATAGAAATTAGAAGTTACTGGTCACTAATGTTTAAGAGCAAAGTTGGGATATTTACCATTGTGATAATAAAACATTAAAGAGACAGTAAGCTAAATGTTAAATTTCAAAGGTGTTATATTTAGATTTATATACATCTAATTTTATTGTTTAAAGATTCTTTTTTTGTGTGATAATGTCAAATGTATCATTTATATGCTTGCCTATGTTGTTTTTTCTTTCTTCTTTCTGTATTTGTATGTAATTTTTTTCTGAAAATCAATAAAAATTTATTTAAAAAAACCCCCATTTTTCATCTTTCAGTCCACCTCTTCCTGTATATTAACCAACTAGCAGAGGACCCGGCATTTCCTGGGGGTACCGAACCCGGGCTGAGGAGAGACGTGGGCCTGGTGCCCCCGGCCTCCCACCCCACCCCAGTTGCCTTACTTTTTTGTCTGCTGGCATCGCCCTCATCACAGTGCCGGCAGCACCAACCTAGGCCTTGATGGGGCCGGCAGTGCTGCGGTCAGGCCCGACGCCAGACAGGCTTTGAACCAGAGCCGGGGGCCTCTCAGGACGGCTTCGGGCAGCAAAAAAAGCATGGCACCCGGGCAGGGCAGGCTGAGGGGTGGTGGCTGCACAGCTGGCCCTGGCTGTGATGCTCCGCCACAGCCAGGGCCGCAGCCTCCTCCATAGCCCCTGCCCGAGCCCCGTCCCGCCTTGCTCTTCTCCGGCTGGCAGCAACAGTCTCCCCAGTTACTGCTGTCATGGGTAGCCATCGCAGCCTGGCTTTGTCTTCCTCCTGATACTTTTTACCTCAGGCGGAAGGGAGGCTCCATGAGGGCACTCACCACCACGTGGCCCATGGAAGGCGGTGGCCTGGTCCAATCTCTGGGCTCCATCTGCCCCCTGTGTGGGTCCTCCTTTCTTCCCAATGTGCCCCTAGGAGGGTGGAGGAGCCAGGCCGCGATGGCCGTCCATCAGCAGTAGTCGATGGGAGGCCTCTGCTGCCGCCGCTGGCCAGAATGTGGCAAGGCAGGACAGGCGGTCAGTCAGGGGTTCCAGAGCATGCTGTGGCACTAACTGTGCTGGTACCTTGCTGCAGGGCCAGCCGTGCGGCCGCCGCCCCTCAGCCTGGCCTGCCCAGGCACCGTGCTTTTTTTTGCTGCCCAAAGCAATTTCCCACATTTCCTTATACCACTTTTCTATATTGAGGTTTAGGTTACTTTTTCAAATTTTGGCTATCATTAGTTTTGCTAACAATAAAAATAATCAATAAATTTTTTTTATCCTCATCCAAATTTAATCCTTCCAATTCTGTTAATATTACTATTTTTGCATTTTATTTCAGCCTAGTTCCAAATATCTTGTTCAAGTCTTCCTCCACTTTTGTCCAAAAATTTAATATATATTTACAGCTCCACCACATATGTTCATATGTTACCAAACCATGTTGACACCCCTAACAATTTTTAGATTTTATTTGATTCATTTGATTTAGTCATACCAGGATCTGTGTGTATGGTTTGGGAGTTGTACAGCTAGGGAAATAACAATACTGTCCAGGGTCGTAAAGATTGCAGAGGGGATAATCAGGTGTACTCTTCCCACGCTAGATCAAATCTATGCCACCAGGTGTTATAAGAAAGCTGTAGAGATTGTGCAAGATAGTACACACCCCGGAAATGATCTCTTTCAGCTTCTGCCTTCTAGAAGAAGGTATAGGGTCATAAAGACCAGGACCAGCCACTTGAGAAATAGTTTCTACCCAAAAAGCAGTTCTGGCTATGAATGCAGCGCAATGCAGTCTATGAGGCAGCTTCTGTATATAGTTTTTAGAGTTTTAGAGTTTTTAGAGTTTTAGAGCTTTTTAGGGGTTAAATGTGTATATGTGGGGTGGGAGTATGTTGATAATTTTGTATAGTTGTATTTTGTTTAGGTTTTGTTGGGTTGATGTGTGGTCCCCCCCCAATCTCATTGTTCTGTGCAGGACAATAACAATAAAGATTAATCTTATCTTATCTATCTTGTTAGATACCATTTCCATAGTATTTTAAAATTTTGTTCTTTAACTCTAATCAACATGTTTCTCATAATTGTCTCATTCCCATTTAATTCAAATGGTTGCTTCAAACTATGTGTTTTTTTGTAGAAGTCACAGTTCTTCAGTTGACGCTATTGCCTTGTATAAATCAATACACAAAAAAGTAGCCTAGGCAGCAGATTAAAAATGATAACAAAGGATTGGAAAAAATGCACTTGGAGAAGGCAATTGGCTTACATTTCAACAGTGAATTCTTCACTGGGATTTATACCAATAGACTAATGTATGACAAATGTAGGTAATAACATTCTGATGAATTAGTGTAAAGAAAAAATAAAAGGAAAATTGTGTGTAGGGACAAAAAGAGTTGAAAAGCACTGAGGATTTTGAAAAGTACATTTTTGACAAGGTGCATATTTTAAAAAAAAGTTTGCTCCTCTGGTTCTAAATCGGTAATTTCCATTTCATTCATTTCTAGCACAGAAGTATATTTAGGGTTTAACTACAGTCTTCAACTTTATTTAAAGCTCTAGTCTTCATAGGGCTATTTTCCCCTTAAAAACCATCTTTAGTGACCACAGAGAGATTTGTCCCAAATCATAGAGACATCTGCTTGCTTTTGTCACAGCTGCACCTGATCATGTACTTCTGAGAGAGATCATGGAAAATACAACATCAGATACATCTGTAATTGGGTGTTGGAAATCTATACATTTGGAAGTTAACAATCTTTGGCCTGGAGAACATTCTAGGAAGGAAAGAAAAATGTATTCAATGACATGAACACTTGCAAATATAAAAATATACTTCTGAAAAACAATCTGCTGTTAGGAACGAATGTTACACCTGCCATCAAAGAAAGAAAGAAAGAAACCCCCACAACAATATTATGTACCTGACTACAATGCAAACAAACGTGGGGGAATAGACCAGTTAATGACCATCCTTTTAAAACATGCAACTGGAATCTTTTATTTCATTCAGAAATTTCACAATGCAACTGAGATGAAATAAGCTTGGAGGTGGAAATAAATTTGACAGACTGTTTTGTTTTTTTCTCTTATCACCTTCTCCCACACACATCTATCTGAATAATAAGATCGTCCTGGAGGATCTTCTCCATATCCTTTTGCCAAGGACAGAGGCAGGTAACTAGAAGAAAAGATACATGCTTACTAGAAGCAAACTGGTGGTGGAATAGTCTGGTCAGAGGCTCTATTTATGTTTCTTGGCACACAAAGAAACACTATTCTAGTCACCTGATCTTTTTAAATGGTTTTGTGAATTTGAGATCTAGTCACTTGGTGCTAGGTGTGTATTTGTTGTACTACTAAATTATAAAAGTCTTTCAGGCTGGTAATGCTTAGTGTAACTCTTGTGGCTTTAAATCACACTATGTCTTGTGAGCTGCCCAGATAATAGATGACTTATGAATGTAGTAAATAAAGTAAATAAATAAATTTAAGTCTGTCTTCTGTAAAACATCTGTTTCCCTTTGAAATTCAGTTTGGGATTGAGCAAATGTACATTTGAAGTTTTCCATTTTCTCATGTACTACAAAAGTCGTTGTCGACTGCAAATCGTATCTGAGAATGCATTTTCACCCTGAAGTAGGGAAAATGTCATTGATATGAATTTGTTTAAGGTGGATCCCATCATGCCATGAAGTGACCCACACACTATGATTTAATTTAATTTAATTTTCTAATTTATATAGCCGCCCAACTCGGAACGACTCTGGGCGGCTTACAACATTAAAATCAGTACTACAATCTAAAAACTTAATACCAGTAAAAACCCTAATTAAAGTGATTTCGGAGGCATCACCCATGGCACACATGTTAAATCCTACCTGTCGCACTTCAGTACTGTTGTGTATGTAACTGGATGTATTGTTTTAGCAGTTTGTATTTAATTGTTAGAATTGGGTGATCCTCCATTTTGTCTTCTTCTTGAAACTAAGCTCTCACGGGACTTGGGTTCCCGCCCTTTCTAACGAGAAGTGCAAAAGGCTTCACAGTCTCTTTCACTCCATGATCACCCCACTGTTCTTCCAACCAATCCAGTTGTTTCCCGCCGGAATGTATCTTTACTGTACAGTATATATAGGCGCTGCTGCACCATTGCTCTCCATGTTCAGTTCCCAAAATAAAATTGTGTTTGGCCCTGTTATGCTGGCTGCTGCGTATCCTTTGCTGAATATCAAATTGGCAACGAAGGTGGGATGGTGTCCCTCAAGGCTAGCCTGAGTCCGTTCGATATGGCCACCCCAGAGAAATGAAATCTGTACGAGCAACAGTTTCTGCACGCCATGGCAGCCAAAAACATCGTCAAGGAAGACCTGAAGAGATCCTGCTTCCTTTCTCAGTGTGGGCTGGCCACCCTCGAACTCGCCATCCACCTAGCGCTGCTGAGGGACGTGGATGACATCCCCCTTGTGGACATCCTTGGGGCTCTCAGGAACCACTTCCAGCCCAAGGTGTCCATTTTCCCAGCCCGGGCAGTGTTTCACACGCGTGACCAACACCCCGGGGAGTCCATGGCCAACTACGCTGCTGCACTGAGGTTGGCTGCTGCCCCGTGCCAATGGCCCAATTTGGAGGATGCCCTCTGTGACCATCTCCTGGCAGGCCTACAGGACATGGAGGCACAACACCAACTCATGATAAGGGAAATGCTTACCTTCAAGTTGGTCTTGAGGGAAGCGTTGGCATCCAAGGCAGCGAGATCCGGTGTCAAGGCATTCAAGCAGCAGCCTGCTGCCTCCGGGGGTCCTCAGAAAAACGGCCAAATGGTATAACTGGGTACAGACACAAAAGACCATTGGTACTGGCACAATGAAAATAATGATGTACTTGACTTCAGTTAAATAAAAATTGTATTAAGTTCATACACGTGCTTTAACAAGCTTCCTGTAATTTTTTTTCAACAGTTTTGCAATATAAGTCCAATGACAACCAAAAACAGATAAATTCTTTTCAACTTAATTATCCTCTTGTGTATTTCAAATGGGATGAAACCTCTTCAGCTAGTAAACCTTTCTTGTATGTCTTTAAATTATTGAACACTCCCGATGTCTAGCCGGTTAATTTTAGACATTTCAACTTTTCATCAGGGGAGTATTAATCACATCTGAAAAATTGCAAAATTACAAAGATTAACATGTTTCATAAATTGATTCCTAAAACAAACATGCAACTCGGTACACACTATCAACCTAATGCAGCTTACCAGTTTTTTTCTATCACGTCCTTCTAATTTCAACAGTTTCTTTGTGGGACGTTACCTTCCCTCTGTGTTGCTAACCTTAAATAGATCAGCACATGTTAGTGCACCTGTGCTTGCTTTAGGCCCCCACAACTCCCTGCACCTGTGTTAAGGAAAAATTTGTGTCTAAGTCTAGGTTTTGCCCCAATATTACCTTCCCTTCTATCGAGGTGTTCAAAAGGGTGGTACTTAATGAAACTGATAAGTTGGAACAAAATAGACTCAGGGTTAAACGTAATTTACCACTCCAGGATGTGAAAATTCTAGAGGATTTGGGACTTGATGAGTCTATCGTCATAAAACCTGCAGACAAAGGAGGTGGGGTCGTGGTCCTAGATAAAAGAGATTATCTTAAGGAAGTCATGAGGCAGTTATCAGACTTGGAATTTTACCAGAAGTTAACTAAGGACCCCACCAAAGACATAGCCAATATTATTAAAGTAGTACTCACAGAGGGATTAGTACTTCATTACATATCTGACAGGACTTATAAATTTTTGTTAAAGGAACATCCACGGGTGCCTATTTTTTACATCCTACCCAAGATACACAAAATTGTTGATGCACAAGTTAGGGTCCCAGGACGTCCTATTATTTCAGGAGTAGGGAGCATTCTCGAGCCCCTCAGTCAATACATTGATTCCCACATCAGAGATTTTACTAAAGATACTAGCTCTTATATTAGGACTCTTCAGATTTTATAAAACAGGTGGAGGGCTTTAGGGTGACAGACACAGGTGGTTTGCTCACTATGGATGTAATAGCCTTATACACCAATGTGCCATTTGATGAAGCCAGGATAGTGGGTGAGGCAAATGGGATGCATTTCCGGCAGTGCTGGGAGGGGGAGGCCAGCCAGCGCCAGCCCACCAACTCACCCCACTCACCTCCATTGCCAGGCAACACATCCGCTGCAGGACACACTGCTGGGCGCGTGGCAGCACAGACAGGTGTTCAGTGCAGTGGTGAGTTCAGCCTGCCCCCAACCTTTGTGTCCCCCCCCCATTGGTGCAATGGCCAATGGAGGCTGCTCACTATCCCTCATGCCTGGCCCCCCCATTCAGTGCGGCCACCTCCACCCCTCACACACACACACAGTCGCTGTGGTGGGCAGTGCAGGTGGCCCCCTATCCCTGCCCCCCCCCCAGTTTGGAGGCCACCCCCACTCTCCTCATGTTTGCCCCCCCCGGCCTCCTGTGCGGTGGCCCCCACAGTTTCCCCCCTCCCCCTGGCTAGTAATGGAGACCTAGAATTCTTGGTGGGCCAAGAAACTGCGTACCAGAACTAGAGGAGGAGGATGGATGAATTTGTAGACCATGAAAATGGTTCAAGATAGAAGCACCATCCTGTCTAGTTGCCCCTACCTGAAGTGTTCAGTTTCACCAAGAAAGAGTAGGGGATTGCCTTGAAGGAAAGTTGCCTCTCTCAGGGAGGCTGGTGGGCCAAATCCTGTTGTAGATTTTCTTCTCTAGCTGTCCAAGTGCTTTCAGGTGAGCTGTGGGGCTACAGCAGTTAAGGGACTACTGAATCTTAGGATGTAAAGGGTAATTTATTAGAAACATTCAACAGAATCTTATTGCCCTCAATTGAGATGGCATCATCAACTGCAGCATTTTCAATACAATTCAATGTTAAAAACTTAATACCGGTAAAAACCCCAATTAAAGTGATCTCGGAGCCATCACCCATGGCACACATGTTAAATCTTACATGTCGCGCTTCAGTACAAATCTCTCTCTCTCTCTCTGTCACACACACACACACCCACACACACACACACAGATACATAAACACAGAAACTCCAGATAGTTTTTTTTTTTAATGGGAGAGAACACTATAGCTCTGGAGTTCTCAACATTTTAAAGCCCTCAGACAGCTATGGGGATGGATGGCCATTTTGGCCTTCCTTTACCACATAACACTTCCGGGTGTGATAGAGGCAGTAGGGGGTCACATGAAATGGCACTGCAAGCCACATCCAGCCCATGGGCCACAGGTTGAGAATCCCTGCTATAGATGAAGAAACTGCCACTGACAAAATCCCAGTGGTTCTTTCAGGAAATATGGAAAATTAAGGGTGTAAAACAGTAACACAAGTTACTCTTCTATTTGATGAGCTACAGTTCTATAGTAGAATGTGTCCACTTTTTGAAGGCTTGCCCAATTCACATCTTTCAAGCAAGAGAACCATAAAGAGGGAGACACGGCACTTTGAAGTTGCTCAATTACACCATGTACTGGGACAGGATTTCTCTCCTTCTCCTCAACTAGGGCTTTGAGACCATTTAGCCAAATCTACCTTTAAAATGGGACTTTGGTGGCTTAGTGGTTAAGACACTGAACTTGATGACTGGAAGGTTGGTAGGCCATCAGTTTGAGACCTGAGTGTTGCATGACAGAGTCAGCACCCACCTCTGTCCCAGCTCCTGCCAACCTAGCAGTATGAAAACAAAAAAATGCAAGTAGATAAATAGGGACCACTTAGGTGAGAAGGTAAACAGCATTCCGTGTACTCTGGTGTTTAGTCCTCCATGCCACATATCAACAGAAACGTCTGCAGACGCAGACAGCACTGGCTCTTTGGCTGTAAACAGAAATGAGCACTGAACCCTAGAGTCAGATACCACTGGTTTTCAAGCAAGGGTGACCTTTATCCTTTGCCTTTACCTTACCTTCAAACTAGTGGGAAGAATGCAGAGGAGACAGCCACTTACTTTGGAGTAGGAACCTTGTGGATAATTTTGTACTGAAACTCTTATCATCCTTTATAACTGGCTTGTACTGGTGGGAACTGCAAGCCAACAACATCTGGAGTAGCCTATCCTAAATTACTGAAACAGATGAAAAACTAAACCAGTTTCTATAAATCAACGTTTCTTAGAGCTTTAAAACTAACTTGTTATGTAGTAGTAATTAGGACACTGACAACACAACATAATTATTTCACCTGCAAAAAAGGTCATTAGATCACTCATTGTATTGATTGCCTTATTACTACTCATTACTGCTTACTCTCCCTATATAAAGCAGCCTGGCTTGGGTGCAGATCTGTTCTATGTTAAAATGGAAAGAAAGGCTTCTGTGCTGCAGTGCAGAACCTTTTCTGTTGCTCTAAAACTGACTTTTGCTACAAATAAACAGTTTTGCGATGCCCTAACGACGAGCAGGTTTTGACCCTGCATAAGCTTTCATGGACTACAGCCCACTTCATCAGGTGCATGGTGCCTGGAGATAATTTTCCTCCTCCTCTCTTTTAGAGAGTGAAAGGATGCAAGATTTGCATAGCTACAATATAATTTATGGGACTGACAGGATGGTCCCTCATGAATATTGTGAGGAGTCAGAACAAAGGACATCAAAGTTAGTGAAGCCCACTGTCTACGAAACACCAATTCTAGCTGTTGTAATCTATGTACATCAATATGTACATCAGGGGTGTCCAAGCTATGGTCCCATGGGCTGGATCCAGCCTGTACCACCCTCACTGCTCCCAGAAGCTGAAGTAAAATGTGTGTGTGCCTAATGTGCATACACCTGTTCCTGCACATAGTATTGCCGTAAATTACCTGTGGCTGTCGTAAGCACATTTACAAGTCAGGGGTAATTGGCAGCCGTGTTATGGACATGTGCGGGCGTGTTATGCTCATGTGCATGTGCATTTTACTTCTGCTTCCAGGTGGGAGGAGCCACATGACTGTCATGCTCAACGACATGACTGGCCCACAGCCCAAAAAGTTTGGGTACCCCTGGTGTATATGAATCATATCAAAGAGCAACTGGTTGTGAAAATTTCTTATGCAACTGACAAAATGTTAATTACCTTGTGAATCACCTAGAGAGTGCACTAAGCACTATGGGGCAGTATATAAGTGTAATGGTTATTGCTACATTCATATGAGAATCTGAAGGAACTTAACCTGTTATAAAGTCAAGGTTGATTCTGTTTGCACTCCTATAACATTATGAAAACATTTAGTCAAATTATGTCTATAAAATGGCCAAACTCCTCTTACTTATGCCAGCATTTTTAGTCCCATATTTCTGTCTGCTTATCTTATGTTCCTTTATTTATTTATTTATTTATTTATTTCCCACCCATCTGGGATATTTCCCCACTCTGAGCGGCTTACAACATTTTAAAACATCTTTACAATAAAAAAATAGACATAAAGAATTAACTAAATAAATTATAAATATCAACAAAAACCAAAATACAAAAATGATGTCCCTCCTAATTTAAAACAAAAACAAAACAAAACTCAACAACAAAGGACACATCTTGGTGATGGGAAAAGTTAATCAAAACCGTTTGTTTGACTGTTAGCCGTATGTCCTTAAAAGCCTCTTTAAAAGATGAATGATTTTAGTTGGGGGTTTTCCCCGCATTAAAAATAGATAGAGATGAAACCTGGCACAGCTCAATTAGTAGAGAGTTCCACAAAGTTGGTGCCACCACCAAGAAGGCTCTTCTCCAAGTCACAGCCTTTCTTGCTAATCTTGGGGACAGCACCTGAAGCTGCACCATCTGGGAAGAATGTCTTTTCATAGTCTTAATTATGCATCGACAATTTCACATGATTGTTAGATGATGGTTAACCATTTTGAACATGTGATTGTTATATACTTTCAACAATTCTAACTGTTTTAGAAGCAAAGACTAATTGCTTATAACATGGCCATGCTATTTCTGACTTACCTAATTGCAGCATAGATACTTGGATGGTTTAAACTATTACTGGGTTGCTACTAAACTGATCAGCAGGAGTGCTGACTTGGGCTTCTGGTAATTCAAGTCCCAGAACAACTGGGGTGCCAAGGTTGGCCATCACTGACCTAGACTTCTGAGTAAATCTGGGTTGTCAGACACAGTGAATAAAATGCAGAGTATCCTCTGTTAGAATCTGATGGTATAATGCAATGAGTGCAACTTGGGCAACAAATTGACATGAGTTAAGAGCAGCATATGTTTTAATTTTTATATACACAATAGGACAACAGCAACAAATTTTGTGCATAACAGGCAATGTGTGTGTTGACATCTGAACTTGTGGAAATTCACTGCTGAGATATATACTTATTGTTTCACACTGACTGAAATACACTACAGCAGTGGTTCCCAACCTTTTAGGACATGGGAAGGCATTAGAGTGCCCAATGAAGGGGTGTGTGTGTGTACACGCCTTTTATCAAAATACAACAAAATTATTAACCTACCAATTTAAATCAGAAGTAACAATTCTGAAGTCAATCAAGAAATGTTAATGTTAAGGGTACCTGGGCTCTGCTGACTATCACAACACCCTTAATGACCAAAATTCTAATGTGGAGGATAAGACCAAGTATGTTCTAATGAAAGGAACCATGGAGACCAGAAGAACTAATGTTGCTATTGTGGTTTTTAAATGTTTTTCTTTGGTAAAGTCAACTTATTTGGTAAGGTGGACTGGTGCTGCTTGAGGCAGGAAGAACAGTGGGAATCTTAGGGGAAAATACCTTGAAGGCCATAGCAATAAACAGGCAAGTTGTAGGGCTAAACAAAAATCTTGAAGGTTATGTGGGGCCCATGGGCCACAGGTTGGAGACTATGCACTACAGGATTTTGGTAAATAAGAAATCTTCAACATTTGACTGCCTGATCTGGATCAGAAGAGCAGAGAGCTGAAGGGTGTTGTAATCTTTCCTGGCAGTGCTGAACTGAGCTAATTTTAAATAAAGGAAATGGGATGAGCCCTACTGATAAGGTATTAAAAACACATAACACAGACTTTGAGCACAATAAAATATCTTCAAGGCCATGGTCAGATATGAAAGACAAGCATGCTGGCAGAGCAGCCCCAACAAAGCTTTCTGTGCTAGCAAGTGTGCTAAAAATGTCACAAAAGAAGAATCAAGGAAGCAATGTAGGTGAAGCAACTGAAACTGTGCATCAGCATAAAACGGTAAAGGTAAAGGTTTCCCTTGCTTGAAAGCCAGTCGTAGCTGACTCTAAGGTTCAGTGCTCATCTCTGTTTCAAAGCTGAAGAGCCAGCACTGTCTACTTCTGCAGACATTTCCATGGTCATGTGGCAGGCATGACTAGACACCGGAGCACACAGAATGCTGGCACCTTCCCACCGAAGTGGTCCCTATTTATCTACTTGCAATTTCTTGCTTTCAAACTGCTAGGTTGGCAGTAGCTGGGACAAAGATGGAAGCTCATTCTGTCCTGCAGTACTCAGGAATCGAACTGCTGACCTTCTGCCTCCCAGTCAGCATCTTAGCTACTTGAGCCACTTGAGCATAGAAAAGGGGTAAGCAATACTATTCATTAATAGAGCCTAAAGGACAAATGCTCTAAAACAAGTTAAGTGTCTTGTAATGATAAATATGTGCCAGTATTTTCTAGATGGCTTAGTGGTTAGGACACTGGAACCAGTGATGCACTGAGGCCGGTTCTGAATGGTTCTTGTGAACCAGTAGCAGAAATTCCCCCAGGCCACGTCCACTTGGCCAGCCACGCCCACCTCCGAGGCTCTGTTGCGGAAGGAGCCGCTTCAAGAGAAGCTGTTCCTGCTCCTGCCGCCTCCTCTTCCTCTTGCGCCCCTGCAGCTGTCGCTGCCGCTGCCAGGCGCAAGGGTGGAGAGGACTTGACGGGGGCCACATGGGGTCATGGAGCCAGCAGCTGCAACAGCCCCAGAGAGTGCAGCAGCTGCTGGACAGGCTGCCCCGATGGACTCCAGGTGTCTGGCCTGGATGCCGATGCCAACGCAGGTTCTCCTCCTCTTCGTGTCCAGCCCTGGGTGCCTGACTGACCATGCTCTTGCCCGCTGCCTCTGGCCCAGGGGTCTCTGCAACTTGCCCCAACCATGGGGGTGACCCGAGTGCCAGGCCTCAGCTTGGGGACTCTGGCTGGCTGCCACTGCCACCACCGCTGCTGCCACGCAACTTGCACTCCTTTTCTAGATGGCGCAGGGGAGGTTAGAAGCGGCGCTGTGACTTGGGGGACCCTTAAGAGGGGGTTGTCGAGTGGGAAGTCTATTAGATTGGCCCACCCCCGGCAACTAATAGATCCTTATGGATTCCAGAGGGAAGTGGGGATTTTCCCCTGGATCGATGACACGATTCATCTGAGGCGCTTGATGACCTTTGGTATAGGTTGATGACGGCAGCCTTGGATGAAATTGCACCACTACAGCCTCTCCGAGCCCATGAGGCATGGTCATCTCCATGGTTCACAGAAGAACTGTGTGAGCTCAAACGGGCAAAGCGACACCTAGAGCGCCACTGGGTGAAGACCCAGAATGACTCCAACTGGACACTAGCTAGAGCTGCTATTAGGGCCTACCTACTGGTGATGGGGTGGTGAGGCGGCAATACTTTACCACCCTTACTGCATCCACTGATAATCACCCAGCACACTGTTCCGGGTGACCAGGTCCCTCCTTGGTAGGGAGGGGCCAGTGCCCATTTGACAGTCTTCGGTTGAGGATTTTGCTGACCATCTGGTGGAGAAAATAGCTCGGATTCGCTCGGGGTTTAATCCTGGCATGGTTGGGGAGGGTACGGAGGGAGCTGGAGGACAGTCTTGCCATATCATCTGGGATCAGTTTGATCCAGTTGGCCCTGATGAAGTGGACAGGCTTCTTGCAGCCGTTTGTGCCACCACATGCCGATTGGACCACTGTCCCTCTTGGTTGGTGAGAGCCTCCAAGGCAGTGACAGGTGGCTGGGTTGGGGGAATAGTTAATGTATCTCTGCAGGAGGGGGTGTTTCCTGCACCTCTGAAACATGCTTTGGTGTGTCCCCTCCTGAAAAAATGTCCCTTGACCCAGCTGTCCAAACCAGCTATAGGCCCGTATCCAACCGTCCCTTTTTGGCAGTGGCGTGTCAGCTGCAGGGGGTACTGAATAAAATGGATTATCGGGGTACAATCAGGATTCAGGCCCAGATATGGTACTGAGACGGCATTGGTCGCACTGATGGATGATCTCTGGTGAGAACGGGATGGTGGTTATCCATCCATCTTTGCTCTTCTTGACCTCTCGGCGGCTTTCGATACCGTCGACCACGGTATCCTTCTGGAACGGCTCCGAGGATTGGGGCTCCAGGGCATAGTGTGGTCCTGGTTTTCCTCATTTTTGAAGGGCCGGACCCAGCCGGTGTGGTTGGAGAGTGAGAGGTCCAGCCCTACCCCCCCCCCCCCAATGTGGGGTGCCTCAGGGCCCAGTGCTCTCTCCTCTCCTATCTAACATCTACATGAAGCCACTGGGTGAGATAATCCATCCCCATGGGGTGCGGTTAGAGTCGCCATGTGTAATGGAAAACCGTGATTTTCACGTTTTGTAACTGTCTTGCACAGTTTGATAAAAAAAAACCATGAAAATTTCACGGATTTCAAACCACTTGATTTGGAAGAAAAAAAATCTTGTACTTCTATTGGAATGACCAGTAGGTGGCAGCAGAAGAAGCTTAGTAAACAAGGGGGTGGGGAGAAACGTACCTGCCCTCTGTTCTCTGTAGCAGCAGCAGTTCAATACCCGAATACTGCAGGAATACTGCAGAACGGAATGAGCTCCTGCCTCCCATCTTTGTCCCAGCTCCTGCAAACCTAGCAGTTTGAAAGCAAGAAATGGCAAGTAGGTGAATAGGGGCCATTTTTGGTGGAAAGGTAAACAGTGTTCCATGCACTCTGGTGTCTAGTCATGCCTGCCACATGACTACGGATATGTCTGCTCTTGTCTCTGTCCCAGCTCCTGCAAACCTAGCAGTTTGAAAGCAAAAAAGGCAAGTAGATAAATAGGGGCCATTTTGGTGGGAAGGTATACAGTGTTCCATGCACTCAGGTGTCTAGTCATGCCTGCCACATAACTACGGAAACCTCTGCTCCCGTCTCTGTCCCAGCTCCTGCAAACTAGCAGTTTGAAAGCAAGAAATGGCAAGTAGGTAAATAGGGGCCATTTCGGTAGGAAGGTAAACAGTGTTCCATGCACTCTGGTGTCTAATCATGCCTGCTGCATGAACACAGAAACGTCTGCAGAAGCAGACAGCGCTGGCTCGTCGGCTTTGAAACAGAGATGAGCACTGAACCCTAGAGTCGGATACGACTGACCTTTGAGCAAGGGCAACCTTTACTTCTGTCCCGTTTTTGTGAGAAGGAATTATGGTAACCCTAGGTGCGGTACCATCAGTACGCGGATGACACTCAGTTGTACATCAAAGTCAAAGTCCTATCTGGGTGTCTGGAGGCTGTGGGGGTCTGGATGGGGGCCAACGGACTACAAATGAATCCCAGCAAGACTGAGTGGCTATGGATTGGGGGTCCTGTACTGTCCCAGAAACTACCATCTTTGGTTTTGGAAGGGGCAGTTTTGCCCCAGACAAACCCAATGCACAACTTGGGTGTCCTCCTGGACTCATGGCTGCTGCTCAAAGAACAGGTGGTGGCCATGGCCAGGAGGGCTTTTGCACAGCTACGGTTAATCCGCCAGTTGCGCCCATTCCTGTACAGAGACTCCTTGCTCATGGTCAGTCATGCTCTGGTCACCTCCAGACTAAATTATTGTAATACACTCTACATGGGGCTGCCCTTGACAACCACTCAGAGACTACAGCTGGTCCAAAATGCAGCTGCCCAGGTGGTGATGGGGTGTGGACGTTATGCCCACGCCTCCCCACTACTCTGGGAGTTGCACTGGTTAACTGTTATGTATGTATGTATGCATGTTCATTATACTGTAAAGGCAAGAATGTAACCACTCCAGATACAAACGATACCAGCTGTAAAAGAACGCGAGCAGACAGCCCATAGAGGGCAGCTGCGAGCGTTCAGCCTCACATGGTTCACATTGCTCAATCACGGACAGCCGCGGGAAAACCTTCCCCGCATTCAGCAGCAGAAGAAAGAGGCGTGCCTGGGCGAGGCCACGCCGGTAGCAGCCAATCAGCTACCGTGCTACAAGATTCAAATGTAGAGAGCTACTGTATATATTGAGATGTATCACCGTCATTACCTCATGCTTCACTGGAACCTCATGCAATAAACCTGAGTTAAACCAACCCTTCGGTTGTCCGGTTGTCTTTGGTCCCATACACTAAATTGGCGACGAAGGTGGGATCATGGCTGCCCACGGGACCAAGACATGCGCCGGCTACGTGATCAAGAAGCCGGGAGACTTGGAGCTGTTTGAGATAGACTTCAACGCAGCGCTGGTGGAGCTCGAAGTCTCAGATGAGGCCAAAAAGAGGGCCATTTTCGTCCGCATGCTCGGACACGAGACCAAGAGGACCTTGGTGGACCTGATTGCGCCAAGGAAGGTGAGCGACCTCAAAGCCACAGAGCTCCTGGCGGCGTTGCGCGCCCATCTCCGGCCAGCAATAGCGATGTTCCCCGCTCGGAGCGCGTTCTGGAGGCGAGTCCAGGCACCTGGGGAATCGGTCGATGAGTTCGCCGCGGCCCTGCGGTTGGCCGCCGGCCCATGCAAGTGGGAGCTCCCCGAAATCACCCTCCGGGACTGCCTGCTCTGCGGTCTGAGGGACACAGAGACTCAGCGCGCGCTGATGAAAAGGGAGCCGCCTCCCTCGTGGCAACAAGTCCTCGACACGGCACAGGCCGCGGAGGCCACTTCTGCCGGGGTGCACGAGCTCCAGGACTGGCGCCCGAAGACCGCCAAGGCGGAGAGCTTGGTGCGCGCGGCCCGGCGAGTTTCGAACTCGTCTGCGGAGAGCGGCGACGACGAGGACGTCCGGAGGGTCCAGAGAGAGGGCCGGCGCTGCGACGGCTGCGGCGCCGCCCACGCCCGCGCCAAATGCCCATTCCACAAGGCCGAGTGCCACAACTGCGGCCGGCGCGGGCACATCGCCAAGGTCTGCCGGAAACGGCGCGAGGCCACCAGGAGTTCTCCAGACCGCTCGGCGAGGCAGGACCGCACCACGAGGCAGGACCGCACCACGAGGCCAAAGGACGGCACCCGGACCACGAGGACGCGGGACGAAGTAGGGCGCATCTCCGACGACAGCGAGGACGACGCGCCGGTTTGCAGCGTTTCCACGGAGCACCCCCGTTACTTCGTTGAGGTAGTAATCCAAGGGGCCCCTGTTAGAATGGAGGTGGACTCGGGTTCTTCATACTCCATTATTTCCCAGGGGGAGTTTATGAAAATCCCCCCCCACATGCGGCCCAAGCTCAAGGCGTTGAGGGCCACACTGAAGGACGTGCAAGGGAACCGCATCCCAGTGTTGGGGGTTGGGAAGTTCCGGGTTCAGTTTAAAAAGCACACCGCAACGCTTCCCCTAGTCATCCTCAAGGGAGGTAAATGCAGCCTCCTCGGGACTCAATGGTTCCAGCCCCTGGGATTGTTCATTGGGGGGGTTCACGCCGTGAAAGCACACGCCGCCGGGACTGATCCAATACAGAGCGTGTGCGATGCGCACCCCGAGGTTTTTAAAAAGGGGCTCGGGAAATTCAAGGGCCCCCCAGTGACTTTCGACCTGGACCCTGCAGTACGCCCAATCAGACTTAAACCGCGCAGAGTGCCTTTCGCACTAAAGGACAAAATAGAGGCGGAGTTGGACAAGTTGGTGGGCCAGGGGATTCTTGTTCCTGTTGATTCTGCGGAGTGGGAAACTCCGATTGTAACAGCGCTCAAGGCCAACGGGGAGGTCCGCATATGCGCTGATTACAAGTGCACCATCAATAAGGCGATCCGCCCTAATGCGTATCCGGTGCCGGTAGTCAGCCACTTGTTGGCCAGGTTACACGGGGGGAGGTGTTTCGCTAAACTCGACCTGGCCCAAGCCTACCAGCAACTCCCAGTGACCCCCGCCGCAGCTGCTGCGCAGACCATAGTCACCCACAAAGGGGCGTTCCAGGTATCGCGCCTCCAATTCGGCGTGAATTCGGCGCCCGGGATCTTCCAGTCACTTGTGGAACGCCTCCTGAAGGGGTTAGAGGGGGTGTTGCCCTATTTTGATGACGTATTGATTACAGGGGGGAGCCGGGCCGAGTTAGCAACAAGGTTGGGAAAGGTCCTGACCATATTCGAAAAGGCGGGGTTGCGGTTGCGAAAAGACAAATGCGTCTTCTTCGCTACAGAAGTTGAGTTCCTAGGGTTCCGTGTCACGCCCGAGGGAATAAGGCCAGCACAATCCAAGGTAGCCGCCATCAAGAAGGCCCCTCGCCCCACCTCCAAGCCCGAGTTGCAGTCGTTCCTCGGACTGCTCAATTTCTACCACTCCTTCCTCCCGCGGAAGGCAGCCGTGGCAGAACCGCTGCACAAATTGTTAAAAAAGGATGAGGCATGGAAGTGTGGCGACGACCAGGAGAAGGCTTTCAATGACCTGAAGCGACTCCTGGCATCAGATGCCGTACTGACCCACTTCAATCCCAAACGCCCAGTGGTCCTGATTTGCGATGCATCCCCGGTGGGGGTGGGGGCGGTGTTATGCCATGTGCTGGAGAACGGTAGGGAGGCCCCGATAGCGTTCTACTCTAGGTCTTTGTCCCAAGCGGAGAGAAACTATGCCCAGACAGACAGGGAAGCACTAGCAATAATTGTGGGGACCAAGAAATTTCATGATTTTGTGTACGGCCGCCCCTTCACCATAGTGACTGACCATAAGCCTTTGTTAGGCATCTTCACCGCAGATAAGCCCACACCCCAGATCCTGTCCCCGAGAATGCTCAGGTGGGCCATTTTTCTCAACGCGTATCAGCACGCGTTGGTATACCGGCCCGGGAAGGAGATCAGCCATGCCGATGCCCTGTCGAGGTCCCCCATTCCCCGGGATGGCTGCCACGTGGGCGGAGTAGAGAGGGACCATCAGGTCTTAATGATAGAGGTTCTAGACTCCCCTCCAGTAGTACCGGCCGACATCGCCCAAGCGACAGGCAAGGACAAGACGCTGGCCACAGTTTGCTCCTGGGTACAGAAAGGGTGGCCCGTGTCTTCCCCAGCAGTGGAATTCGACACATTTTTCAAAAAGAAACTAGAGTTGTCCCTAGAGAGGGGTTGCCTTTTGTGGGGACAGCGGGTAGTGATCCCCACGCCTCTCCGGCCGAGGGTGCTTAAACTGCTGCACGTCAGCCACCCGGGGATCGTCCGCTCAAAGGCGCTGGCCCACAGTTACTTTTGGTGGCCCCAGCTAGACGCCGACATTGAACACATGGTCGGCACTTGCGAAGCGTGCCAAAGCTCAAGGCCAGAAGAGGCTCGCTCGCCACCTAGGGAGTGGGACACGGCTAGGGGGCCCTGGTCCCGGATACATGTAGACTTTGCTGGCCCGTTCAGGGAAACGCTTTTCCTCCTCGTGGTGGACGCGTTCTCCAAGTGGTTGGAGGTCATTCCAGTCTCGAGCACCTCCTCGGCCACAACAATTAAACAGTTAAGGAGGGTCTTTTCCACGTTCGGTTTACCCGACACCCTCGTCAGCGATAACGCTAGCTGTTTCACGTCCGCCGAGTTCGGGGCATTCATGGAGCGAAACGCCATTCGGCACGTCACCTCTGCCCCTTTTCACCCGGCCACCAACGGCCAAGTAGAGCGCCTCGTGCGAACCACGAAAGACGCCCTGCTGCGCATGGGCCCCGGAGACCTCGACCTGAAATTGTGCCAATTCCTGCTTAGATACAGGGTCACCCCATTAGCATCTGGGTACTCCCCCGCGGAGCTGTTGATGCGCAGGAAGCTGGCCACGGGAATCTCCAAGCTAGACCCCACGAGAGTAGAGGACAAAGGGCGGAACATAGGGGTGGTACCCACAAAGAGTTTCAGCGTAGGCGCCCCGATGCATTGCAGGAACTACGCCAGCGCGGGGCCAGCCTGGGTGCCGGGCACCGTAGTAGAACAAACCGGCCCCGTCTCATACCGCGTAGAGACCAGTACAGGCTTCCTGTGGAGGTGGCACGTGGACCAACTCAGGCGCAGGGTCCCCGGAGAGCAGGACGAAGACGAGAATAGTATCGAGTCAGCGTTAGGGTACTCCCCCACCCGCTTAACCCAAGGGGGAGGAAAAGGGGAGCATGGGTCCCCACCAAGGGGGGAGGAAAGGGAATCGATCCACAGAAATCTTTTGCGGGAGTCCCCGAAAAAATGGAAGAGCCCCGACCACACATATACCCCGCGGGAGTTTCCCCGAAACACAGATGCCCATAGAAGTTTAGACGTTGATTTACAGTACCAGGGGGAGTTAGCGGAGTGGTCCCCCACCCGTCCTAGCGAAAAGAGGGGTTTCAGTTCAGCCCCTGGTACCTCCAGTCCCCGTAGCCCCTGTGAGTCAGAATGCGATATAGCGCCATTTCCCCGGAGACCGACACCCCCAAGACGGGAGGCGTCAGCGAGTCCGCCCACCACAGTCTCAAGGTCCCCCGAGCAGGAATCAGAAGGTAGCCGAACCACAAGGGCGACCTCATCGGTTCCGCGGTTCACAATAGGAGGGTCCCCGGGGTCAGAGAGCAACAGGCAGGGGTTCACCTCCCAACTATTCATTCCCTTCCCATCCCCGGGCGCGAGGCAGGCACAGACGCCCCACAGAGCCACTAACGAATCCCCATTTCCTGTTGCAGGACAAGCACCCGCGGAGTCAGGGATCACAGGCTCTCCAGTACTAGGTCAGACGCAAGCGCGTCCCAAGCGCACGTGCGGCAAGCCACAATGGTTGCGGGACTTCGTCCCATCCTAGGGGGGAGGGATGTTATGTATGTATGTATGCATGTTCAT
The DNA here is from genome assembly GCA_035047305.1 of Bradypodion pumilum. Classification (NCBI taxonomy): domain Eukaryota; kingdom Metazoa; phylum Chordata; class Lepidosauria; order Squamata; family Chamaeleonidae; genus Bradypodion; species Bradypodion pumilum. The sequence continues at coordinate 11,745,614 of JAWDJD010000009.1, read as the reverse complement.
TATACTGTAAAGGCAAGAATGTAACCACTCCAGATACAAACGATACCAGCTGTAAAAGAACGCGAGCAGACAGCCCATAGAGGGCAGCTGCGAGCGTTCAGCCTCACATGGTTCACATTGCTCAATCACGGACAGCCGCGGGAAAACCTTCCCCGCATTCAGCAGCAGAAGAAAGAGGCGTGCCTGGGCGAGGCCACGCCGGTAGCAGCCAATCAGCTACCGTGCTACAAGATTCAAATGTAGAGAGCTACTGTATATATTGAGATGTATCACCGCCATTACCTCATGCTTCACTGGAACCTCATGCAATAAACCTGAGTTAAACCAACCCTTCGGTTGTCCGGTTGTCTTTGGTCCCATACACTAAATTAACAGTATGCCTCCGGGTGCAATTCAAGGTGCTGGTTTTGACCTTTAAAGCCCTATATGGTAGTGGGCCAGGATACCTAAGAGACCGCATCACCCTAAGGATAAAGAGAATGGACCAGAGAGGCTCTCTGATTGTACCATCCGCTAGAGGGGCTCTCCTCTCTAGCACATGGAGGAGGGCCTTCTCCGTGTCTGCACCGGCCCTCTGGAACCTCCTGCCAACAGAGCTACTTCTCGACAGAACTGCTGCCCTTCAGGAAAGAACTCAAAACCTGGCTGGCAGGCCAAGTATGGGTGCAGGTGGAAGGGTTGCCTCCGTGGGGTGGTTGGTTTAGTGGAAAACCTCCCCCTTCAGTCCCTGCACCCTTTTTAAGGGGGTGGGTGGTTTTAATTAGTTTTAACTATGTCATTTTTATATATGATTATAAACCACCCTGAGTCGGCCTCAGCCAAGTGGGCAGTGAAGAAATCTAATAAATAAATAAATAAATAAAGCCAGACGAGCAGCTTTGCCAGGCAAAGGGAGCCTGTTGGGGCATGCCCTGCTGCAGCTGGGAAGGCGAGAAGGGGAGGCAGTGGTGGCAGCCGGTGATTCAGTGTGACAGTGACTCTCTGGGGTGATGTAAGAGGCCAAGCCCTGCCCTGACTCTTCCTGGGGGGGCCTTCTGTGTGGAGGGCAGATCGAGATCGTCCTGCTTGGAAGGAAACAAAACAAAAGTGGGGGAAGAGGCAGCAATTTAGGAGGTCCAGGGCTGCTGATTGCCTACCCCTGCCTTCCCGACCTTGGTGGCTGAAGGAGTTCCCTTCTCAGCCGGGAACTCTTTATTCCCGACCCGACTTTTGTTGTTGAGGTGGTGGTTTGCTCTGCTCAGAGTCAGCCTGACTAGGAGGTTTTTTGGAGAGGTGCATGTCAAATCCAGGTGAGGGGACGAGGGAAGAGTTATTCGGGGCTTGCTTTGGGTGCCCCAACTATGGCAAGATGAGCTTCTTAACCACTGCCTGGGGGGCCTGGGAGAAAAAGGAGGGAATCCTCCCCTCTCTCGTGTCCACCCCCTCCCAGGCAGTAGAAAGGTATATAGTGTTCTGTGCACTCTGGTGTCTAGTCATGCCTGCCACATGTCCATGGAAACATCTGCAGATGCAAACAGCGCTGGCTCTTTGGCTATAAACATAGATGATCACTGAACCCTAGAGTCAGATATGACTGGCTTTCAGGCAAAGGCATCCTTTACCTATTTTCTTGATATAGAGTACTCAGACATGTTTTACCACTCCTTTCTTATAGGGACAATAAGAGCTTGTTCAAAGCTACTTACTCATTTCCAAGGATTTCCTCGTCTCCACAGCCTCTTCTTCCAACTTATGGAGCTCTCAGCCAACAAGCGTCTCCTACATTCTTGTGATTGAGGATGATGTATCACATCAAACTGTTTCACCCATCTTATCTGGTTTTATCCAGCCATGTTTTATTAAATTTTATTGCCATTTGCTGGTTGGGTTTAATTTTATCCAGACAGGTATTTTTACAAGTCAACGAAATGTCAGTTATATTAAATGCAAATAAATGCAGGTAGCTTTTTAAAACCTCATTTCAATATGCAACACATGAAGTCTTTCTTTTTCTGTGAATAAAAATTGTGTTTGTTAATGAAGATAATATACATATCTAATTGCAGCCCTATTAACAGTCTACTTGACTGTTAACACCTTTGGGGGCTGTGGTGGCTCAGTGGCTCCCTTATTCCTTGAATGTTCCCCAGCATGTAGTGTGGATAGGTTTGAAAACCATGAAGAATCTGTATGCTGAAACAGGATGCAATCAGGATTGGGTGGCTCAGTGGTTAAGAAGCTCACCTTGTTAGCTGGAAGGCCTGCAAGTCGGCAGTTCAAGACCCGGGTAGCATATGATGGTTTGAGTGCCAGTCTCTGTCTCAGCTTCTGCTAACCTAGCAATTCGAAAGCAATAAATTGCAAATAGATCAATAGGGAACACTTCAGTGGGAAAAGATTTTGGGGACATGAAAGGAACCTCATTCGGGTGTCCCCTGAGTGGAATTTCTCTAACAAAAGTCCTTTCAACCCAGAATAATTTCTGACACAAAAAAATTATACCAGTTTAGGGAGGAGCAACTAACCCTTCATCTCCTCCATCATTATTTTCTTTGCACGGAAAGCAGTATGCCTCTTTACGTATACACTGTACATTTGAGCAAGAAACCTGTAAAAACTTGGTTCTTCCTACTATGTGCAGAACCTCCTTGTGTGTTGGGGTTTCTCCTTTTCAAAAGCATCAGTCTTCACATTGAGAGAAAAAAATCATGGAGAGGGAATAGGTTGGTTGCTCCTCTGTAAGAATTTTAAGAATTGAGAAGCACTGAAAGTCTGTCACGGGGTCATCCTAGGTCTCCCTTGCTCAGAAGGCAGTCTTTTCTGACTTTAGGGGGTAAATTTTTGAGGCCCAGAATACTGCACTTCTTAAAATGGATTCTGAGGGATCAACTGTAGTTACCTGCAACACTTGCTTCAGTATTCACTGAAGAAAACAGAGACCACATGCCCAAAACAGAGCCTATCTTCATAGGGAAGGAAACCGAAGAATTAAGCCAGATAGAAATAACCAGGGAGGAGGTCCTTGCATGTCTTGTTAAACTAAATGCTAACAAATCACCAGGACCAGATGGCATCCATCCACAAGTTCTCAGGGAACTTAAAGATGAAATTGCTGATCTCCTAGCCAAAATGTATAATCTTTCCCTCAAATCAGGCTTTGTGCCTGGTGACTGGAAGGTAGCGAATGTAACACCAATTAAAAAAAAAAAAGGATCCAGGGGTGATCCAGGAAATTATTGACCGGTCAGTTTGACATGTGTCCCAGGTAAAGTGATGGAAACCATCTTAAAAGATAGAATTAATAGGCACACAGTGGAGAAGGCGCTGGTAAAGGAGAGCCAACATGGCTTTTGCAAGAGCAATTCATGCCTCACTAATCTGTTGGATTTTTTTGAGAGTGTCAGAAAGCATGTGGATAAGGGGGATACAGTTGACATTGTTTATCTGGACTTTCAGAAGGCTTTTGACAAGGTTGTGCACCAAAGGCTCTTGAATAAACTTACCAGTCATGGAATAAAGGGACAGGTCTTGTCCTGGATCAGCAACTGGCTAAGGGACAGGAAACAGAAGGTAGCACTAAATGGACACTTCTCCAAGTGGAGGGAAGTAAAGAGTGGGGTCCCCCAAGGTTCAGTACTGGGACCCCTGCTTTTCAACCTCTTCATAAATGATCTAGAGTTAGGAGTAAAAAGCAAGGTAGCCAAATTTTCTGACAACACTAAATTATACAGGGTAGTGAAAACTGTGAGAGATTGTGAGGAGCTCCAGAGGGATCTCTTGACACTGGGGGAGTGGGCAAAACGGTGGCAAATGAGCTTCAACATTAGTAAGTGCAGAGTGATGCATGTTGGGGCAAAAAACCCCAATTACATTTATAAACAGATGGGATCTGAACTCTCTTCGACAAACCAGGAAAGGGACCTTGGTGCCCTGGTGGACAGCTCCATGAAGGTGTCAACCCAGTGTGCCTCAGTAGTGAAAAAAGCAAACTCAATGCTAGGGAACATTAGGAAGGGTATGGAAAATAAGTTAGCAAGTGTCATTTTGCCTCTTTATAAATCTATATGGAGGCCCCATCTGGAATACTGTGTACAGTTCTGTTCGCCATACCTTCAGAAGGATATTATGGAGCTGGAAAAAGTGCAGAGGAGGGCAACCAGAATGATTAGGGGACTGGAACACCTTCCTTACCATCTGAGGCTGCAACGGTTGGGCCTCTTCACTCTTGAACGACAGCGTCTAAGAGGTGACCTGATTGAAGTTTAGAAAATCATGCATGGTGTGGACAAAGTAGATAAGGAAAAACGGTTTTCCTTATCGCACAACACTAGAACTAGGGGACACTCCATGAAACGTTTGGGTACTAGTTCTCAAACAAGTAAGTGCAAGTACTTTTTCACTCAGAGGATCACAGGTCTATGGAACTCCCTGCCAGAAGAAGTGATGACAGCTGTCAGTCTTGACAGCTTTAAGAAAGGATTAGACAAGTTCATGGAGGACAAGGGTATCAATGGCTATAATTATGGATACCTAAGGACAACCTCCTGCTTGGAGAGATAGGCAGGATATCTCTCAATGCCATTTCCAGGGAATCCTAAACAGGTGAAGCAAATGGTGAGTCACTGTGTGAGACAGAATGCTGGACTGGATGGGCTGTGGCCTGTTCCAGCAAGGCTGTTCTTAGGTTCTTAGGGTTCAATGCTCAACTCCGTTTATAGCCAATTAGCCAGCGCTTCCTGTGTCTGCAGATGTTTCCATGGACATATGGCAGGTATGCCTAGATACCAGAGTGCACGGGACACTGTTACCTTCCAACCAAAGTGGCACCTAATTATCTACTTTCAATTTCTTGATTTTGAACTGCTATGTTGGCAGAAGCTGGGACATTGATGGGAGGTCACTCTGTCATGCTGTACTCAGTTCTCGAACCGGTGACTTGACAGCCTTTCAGTCATCAAGTTCAGCATCTTAACCACTAAGCCACCACAGTCCCTATTGGGACATCCTAACCCCATCCAAAAGCCATCCTCTCAGGGAAAGTAACATCTAAAAGATGCTGTTGTGTGTGTGTTTTTAATGAACTCAGGACTGTGTGTGAAATATGTGCACAGTATGGATGGTGTCTAACATCAGAAAGCCCATGGCTGGAAAGCACAGAGAGAACTAAGCAATGTAGGTAACATATCTTCAATAGCAGAGTTCCCTTAGGAGAAAATAGTCATCTTTTTTTTTAATACAAGTGTGCACAAATTTGAATCTTGCATATAGGGTTGCTTTTGTTTTGTGCTAAATAATAAAAATACGAAGTTGGGCTGCATTTGCAAACTTTAAGAGACTGCAATCCTGAAGGGAAAATGTAATGAAACGAAATACCCATTTCCCTTCAAGTATAGTTAACCCATAATTTCTAGCCCTTTTGAAAGTATTTTGACAGCTCATAAATAACAGAGAATTTCCCCTTTCCAGGGTCATTGATAGAAGCAGTTCCATCATTAGAAGTACTCTACTAAATTCATCGCTTTCACTGTTACCTGAAACATACTTACCAGTGAGTAAGTCTGATTTATTGTACACACTGAAATTTACTGTAAATTTAGAATTACTGATTTAGAATTAGAATAAAAGTATTACAATTTTTTATCCATATCTTGCACAACCAGCATGTTATTAAATGTGTCCATTGTGTAAACTGGTATTTCCATATCAAATTATTGACAAATTCTTTCTTCTTTTAGCTACTTTCATTAATTAGGGATATGCTTTTCAAAAACTTTCATTTTTGTTTGATTTCTGGTTCTTTTGAGGGTCTATCTCTCTAGTAGTAGTAGTAGTAGTAGTAGTAGTAGTAGTAGTAGTAGTAGTAGTAGTAGTAGTAGTAGTAGTAGTAGTAGTAGTAGTAGTAGTAGTAGTAGTAGTAGTAAATGGTGGTGGTGGTAGTTAGTCTGCCACCCACTTAACATGAAAAGGGCAGTCTATTTGGGTCATTCCATTTCATTTTTCCCTATATGTGTTTTTCTGGTGCTAGTCCAAAAAAGCCAAAATGAACCCATAAAAACACCCCCCAAAAAGTGGAGGCAAGTCAATGAAGGATTAATCTACTCCAAAAGCAGAACAAGAGCCACTACAAAAAGAGTGCACCCCTAAAACACCATCAAAGTATACACATTTTACAGAAAAAAATTCATAGTGATTTAATAAAATAACATTTTTTTAAAAAAAAAATCAGTCAAACAATGAATGCATACACACTCCACGTATAGAGGGGAAAAATATTTATTTATTTTTATTTATTTATTTTTGCACATTTATATCCCACCCTCCTGGTGAATACACCACTCAGGGTAGCTAACAATATAATAAAAATTACAATAAAATCAATTAAACAACAATGGTTAAAACAAACCTAACAATGCCAATTAAAACCAGCATTAAAAACACAAACAAATCATCATAAAAAACAACCCACCCCACCCTACCCCCGTCAAAAACAGAATCACCAAGCCAGAGGGGCAGCCCTTCACATAGGCTAAATCAGCCACAGGGCTTGTCTGGTAGAGTCAAGTGTGCCCCAAACCTGCTGGAAGAGCCATGTCTTCAGCATCTTTCTAAAGGGGAGTAGTTCCATCTGGAGACGCAACTCAGGAGGTAAGAGGTTCCACAGGACAGGGGCAGACATGGAAAAGGCTCTTTTCCTGGTCCCAATAAGATGTACTTCTTTCACTGATGGGACCACCAGTGAGCCTCTCCTGTCTGCCCTAGTAGGTCGGGCTAAATTCCTTGTGGCAACGCGGTCTCTTAAGTAGCCTGGTCCAATGCCATGAAGGGCTTTAAAGGTCAAAACCAGCACCTTGAATTGCACCCGGAGGCACACCGGCAAACAGTACAGCTCCCGAAGAAGTGGTGAGGCATGAGCATAACGCCCGCACACCATCACAACCCGGGCAGCCGCATTTTGAACCAGCTGAAGCCTCTGAATGGTCACCAAGGGCAGCCCAATGTAGAGCGCATTACAATAATCCAATCTGGAGGTGACCAGAGCATGAGTGACCGTGAGCAAGGAGTCCCAGTCCAGGAGCGGGCGCAGTTGGTAAATGACACGAAGCTGTGCAAAGGCCCTCCTAGCCATGGCTGCCACCTGCTCTTCGAGCAGTAGCCGCGAGTCCAAAGATGGTAACCCCCTGGATACCATGATAAAAATGATAAAACAACACACAAATACACATATACACATGGCTGCCTCCACCCAAAACTAAGAAAAGAATATAAGAGCAAATAATACAACCAAAGCACCCCCAAATGATTCTCATTGTGATTTCTCTCTCCTCACCATTGATGTTTTATCTTGAATATATCTTTTTTTGAGCCCAGCTTGATTTTCTAGGAGAAGGAGTGAGTGAGAATCCAAAAAGAATCCCAAGGAGGCAGTCTAACATAGGCAGGATCAGCTTCAAAAATAATTCCAAAATTATGATGAAGAAAACCACCTAAAAATCAAAGATAAAAGGAATGGTCCAAGATTAAGACCCGACAACCAGGCAGTTGCAAATAAATGCAGGCTTAAAAATTAAAAATCTCTGATTTTTGGTTGACAAGGGCACACACACACAACATTATTGGTTGAAAAAATTCCCACCTAATTTGAAAGAAAGGCTAAATAGAAGACAGAAATGTAAAATAACACAAACCTTTAATCTTCTCTACTTTCTAAACATTGATGTGTAAAAGGATCTTTCTCAGGAATCAACACCACACACAAAACACAGCCTCATTGGGGTTTTTTTTCCTCTTCCATTAAAACATGAAAGGTGCGTGATTTGATTCAGAATTCATTTCAAAAATTAAGCAATTCAAAATATTTGATTCCAAACCAATCTGAAATGAAGTGTTGAAGCCTGAAGCAGTACTGGAATTGAAACAGGGCTATATTAATTTGAAAATGTTTTCTTCAGTACTTCAGAGGTTAATAGAAATAAACAAGAAGATGATTTGAAAGGAGGGAAAACTTGGCACCAGTTAGTCTTGCTCAGAAAATGAAAATAGTAATTATAAGAGAATCAGGAAGCCAAAAACTAGAAGACTCAACACTCGAGATTTTCTAGAAACTTCACCTACAGAGCCATGAGAAGGTGCAGATCAAAGCAAAGCAATCACACTTAGATACCACCCCATAGCACTCTGGGCGTTTCTCAAGCTAAATAGCATTATGCCTGCAACATGCTGGGTACTCATTTTACCAACCTCAAAAGGATAGAAGGTTGAGTCAAACTTGTTCCCTGGTCAAACTTGAACTCACAACATTTTGGTTGCAGTACAACAGTTTAACCACTGAGCTACCAGTGCTCTGTCAAGCAGCTCTGCCCCTTTGCTTGGTATCTATTCCATGCCTTACCAAAGGGAGAGGTGTTAGTTTGTTAAAGAGTGCTATTTACATAATATTAATTTTCAGTAAGGGATATGTTTTTGAGGATTTTCTTCTTCTTTGCTTTTAGGCAGCTGCTGATGCCAATTCAATCAACTGAGTGTGAGAAATGGTTGCCAAAATTGTGTCACAGATATCTTGAGTCTCTTGAACAAAATTTATTTGGGGTAGGTCACAGTAGCATCAGGAACAGGATTGAAGCTATTTTTCACTGCATACATTTTGCTTTGCTACCTTACCTTTTAAAAATGTCTAGAAGTGCCTTTCCCTCCATCAGTTTGTTTGTTTGTTTGTCTGTCTGTCTTGCTTGCTTTCCATGCTTGTGTTCCAAAAGTGATACAAGCAATCAGCACTTCTATTCCCACTTATTTCCAGCCTTAATCTCCTCTTACCAATTAATTCCACCTTCTATCCAAGGTGGTTAAGACACTGCAACTTGATGACCAAATGGTTGGAAGGTCAGCAGTTCAAGACCCAAGTGGTGCATGGCAGAGTGAGCTCCCATCTCTGCCCCAGCTCCTGCAAATCTAGCAGTTCAAAAGCAAGAAATTGCTTTGGCTGTAAATGGAGATGAGCACTGGCTTTCAAGCAAGGGCAACTTTTACCTTACCTGCTGTTCTTTCTCTCTCCTCCTTCACCAAATTTTCTCTGCCTCATACTCATGCAGAATGAGATACTGGGAGTTTGGCAGGAGGGGAACACAGGCAATGCCTTGACATCTCCCCTCTCCCTGGCTGCCCAGTTTGGTGAGATGGGTGGCCCCACTGCGTGGACAGTAACACAGAAAAGAATGAAAAAGGCAGAGAAGAGGATGAGGAAGTTATAAGACAAGACAGAGAGGACTGCCAAGACAAGAAGCAGAGGAGAACCTGGGGCTAAGAGGGATACAATGGACATAGATGCTGGAAGAGGAGTAGAATTGGTAAGCTGTGAGGCAGAATAGGTGGGAAATCTGCCAAAGCAAGCCTGAAGGAAAGGGGGCAGGACAGAAGCAGGGAGAAAAGAAAAGAAAAGAATTTCTCCCAGGATGTGGAAGGAACTGGCAGGTATAATTAGAAAGAGCCTCCTTGAAGATTGTGGCATTTTTAAACCAAATTGGGCATCCCTTGGGCAATGGCCACCTTGTGCTGGCTAATCTTTCTCACACTATGTTGGTTGAAAGGAACTGTAGAAAGAACTCCCCAAAGGTGGCTTCATTTTGGTAGTTTCATGTCTGGCCAAGACATGGAAGGAGAAGATGATGAAGCTCTGCAATACAGATTTCAGAATGTGAAAGATGTTAAGGAAACGTATGGATTTCTTACATGCTTACATCCAGTGGTGGACATCATCAGATTCACACCAGTTCACCAGAACTGGTAGCAGAAATTCCGGCTGGCTCCACCCATCCAAGTTTTGAAATAAAGTAGTCCTAATTCGAGTGCAACACAGGGCTTTCCCCCTGGCCACATCCACCATACTATGCCCACATTGTGGTAGTAAAGATTTTTTGAGCCCACCACTGCTTACATCTTATTTTATTGATTTCTGCAATCATTGTCCCAACTTACTTTGCCTGGAGTGTCTCCCTGATGGACTACCACCTAATGGACTACATGTGCTACTGGTTTCCTAACTGTATAAACGTTTCCTTCAGGATTTCCTCAGAAGGAAGGGCTCGTCTACCCCCCACCCCCATCCTGTACCGTCGTCACACTACTACTACTACTACTACTACTACTACTACTACTACTACTACTACTACTACTACTACTACTACTACTACTACTACTACTACTAATAATAATAATAATAATAATAATAATAATAGGGAGGTGGAAGGTCAGCAGTTCGATTCCCGAGTACTGCAGGACAGAATGAGCTCCGGTCTTTGTCCCAGCTCCTGCCAACCTGGCGGTTCGGGAGCGGGACATTGCGGGTAGATGGGTGGGGACCACTTGGGTGGGAAGGTAGCAGCGCTCCGTGTGCTTCGGTGTCTCGTCATGCCTGCCGAATGGCCGCGGGGGCGTCTGCGGGGGTGGACGGCGCTGGCTCTTCGGCTGTTAAACGGAGGTGAACGCTGAGCCCTAGAGTCGGATACGACTGGCTTTCGAGCAAGGGAAACCTTTACCTTTACTACTGCTGCTGCTGCTGCTACTACTACTACTCTTTTTAGGGGTGGGTTCTTATTGCTGGTTTTTATCTGTTTTATTTGTTTTTATCTTTATACCCACTGTTGTGAACCACCCGGAGTCGGCTTTGGCTGAGTGGGCGGTATAAAAATTTAACAATAAAAAAAAATAAAAAAAAATAAATCGATGCTTTTGAAGGGCAGGAGAGGGGGGCTGTCTCCACAATGCTCCGTATTTTGGGTTCTTGCATGAGTTATATTGCCCATTATGGATGTGTTGGGTTTTTTTTATTTAAAAAATATTAATGAAGGTCATGATGATGATATAGCTTTCTCATCTGTACTTTTTCCTGCTGATGAATTGATGGTTATGAAGATGGTGATCGGATGATAAATGTGAACCTTCAAGTAGTGTTAGTACCTGCATCGATCTTTGGATATCCATTTCTCTTTCTCATGTACTGCTGTTGTTGCCTGCTTTTCTAGTGGATGATTGTCCATTGTGTTGTCTCTGATTCTTCTTACACTTCTTTGGATCCCCAAATTTGGAGAAAAGCAGGGTATATATGATGAAATCAACTGATGTAGCCTCCTTTGGTACAGTGAGGTATCTTTCTTGGCCTCCAATTATTGGGAGCCTCTGGTTTAGAAGGAAGAAAGACCATATAATTCTTGTAATAACACTTTATTTTTTAGGTAATGCTCTAGGACTGTTTAGACTTAACTTAAACCAGATCTGCTCATCCATGTGAATAAATCTAAATCCACAGTCACTCCTGTGTTTCAGAGTCCATTTTCTCCACAGCACCATTGGACTCTGTTTTTGCTACACATTATTGCACATTAACTCCAGAGAGGAAAACAGTATGTGCTAAGTGATGTCTATATAAAAGTCTCTTGATTTGCTTTGATAGAGCATTTTTCTGACACATAGAACAAGTCACAATATGTCCTGCTCTAAACCTAACTGTGAGATATGAAGGCTATCCCCCAGTCTAGATCAATGTATGATTATCAGTGGTATCTCAATTGTGATGGTGAGTAAAGCCCTATTTGGTCATCCAGAAAAGGCTTGTTCTAGGCAACCAAAGTAGTCTTGCCATGCTGTTTTGGAGAGTGTCAGTCTTCTTCATCACCAAGTGCCATATTTTATTCCAAATAATGGCTATCATCATGGCAATCAGCCATGAAGATTGTCCTGGGAACAATATAATGCAGTGGTTCTCCATTTGCCTTCTGCATTGCAGCATAACACCCAGTTCGATGAGTCACTTTCTGGTCCTGAGCCCTTTGGACACACAAAATCCTCTTCAGCCCTGTGGCCAGTATTGATGAAGCTGCTGACCTCCATCAAGATGGATTCAAGCGGGATTTAATCCATTTAGGGACCATTACCCTTCCCTGTGGACTTCACTACCCAAGGTTGTTAGTCCTCAGGGTTGTCAGGGTTGTTAACCACTGCCTGATTATCGGTGTTGAGTCTCTGGCAGTATCGTCTAATCCATTCACATCGTAGGATAACCTGGTCAATCTGGTGACCATACCAAGAAGAAATTCTCTTCTAGAACAAATATGCTTTTTACTGGCTCATTCAGCTGATTTGCAAATACAAACATACAAAATATTTTTAAGGAGGATGTTCAAGATAAATCAGAGCATTTCAAAGTCATCTTGAGATATATTTTTTACCTAAAGCAAAGGGCAAGATGACACCTTCTCCTGATAATGGAAATCAAAGCAAACCGGAATGGCAAATGAATCGTACTTCAACAATGAGATTCAACTTCCCACAGCAAATGATGCATTGCTCCAGTTTAGGGGGCTGAAAACAGGTTGCAAAGTTGCATACTAACCTCAAGTAACAGAAGGGGACAGCAAAGAGCTCAGCATACCTGCCCTTCCCCTCAGAGTTTTCGACCCAAAGCAATCACCTTCTGGTGCATGCCAGCTCACTTCCACAGAGATGGTGGTGGTGGTGGTGGGGAGGTGATTAAGTTTTTCATATATTAAAAAAGCACAGTCTCAGGACTGTGTACAATCCAAGGATACTTAAAGACATGGTTTTTTGGTGTGTGTGTGTGTGTGTGTGTTTAGTAGTGTTGTGTCTCTCTGTGTGTGTTTGGTCTAGAAACAGAAAACCTTGTAAGGTAAGATCTATGCGTTTTGTGAATAAATGAACGGTTTAGCAGGCTGAAATCCATCTCTTACCCTTGGAGAACAATGGAAGTGAAAGACACCTGATGCAATGGGTCTTGGCAGTCAGTTGCTTTGATGGATCAAAGGGAGGATTTCTTCACAAAAGGCACGGATTCCCATTTTGGAGTCTCGCTGCCCTGCCTCGCAGCAGGCTCCTACCTGACAGCTGTCAAAAAACAAAAGCCGGTTGGACTCAGAAAGCAGCGATGAGCTGCGCAGAGCCTCTCTGTTCCAAGGCAGTATATCTCTCAATATATACCAGGCAGGATCATCCTCTTCAGGCTTTGCAGGGGAGCCACTATCGAGCCATCACATTACTGACAGCCGCTGGAAGTTACCGGAGAAGGGATAGTAGACAAGTTAATTAGCATTTTGCTCATAATCTTCTGGGTACTCATTTTACTGGCCTCAGAAGGATGGAGGGCTGAGTCAAGTTTAAAATCTGGTCAGGATCGAACTTACAACGTTCTGGCTGCAGTACAGCAGTTTAACCCCTGTGCCACCAGGGCTCCTAGGGTAGTGATGGCGAACCTTGGCACTCCAGGGATTATTGGACTTCATATCCCAGAAGCCCAAGTCCCTGTGAATCCACACAAGTGGGTTTAGTGCACGTTTTGCAATCCAAGAACACCTGGAGTGCCGAGGCTGTACATGCAGTCAACCCAATTTGTGTGGATTCACAGAGACTTGGGCTTCTGGGAACTGAAGCCCAAGAGCACCTGGAGTGCCAAGGTTGTTCCTGCAGTCAAACCCATTCTTGTGTGGACTCACAGAGACTTGGGCTTCTGGGAATTGAAGTCCAAGAACACCTGGAGTGCCAAGGTTGGCCCTCACTGTCAGTGAGGGCCAACCTTGTCACTCCAGGTGTTCTTGGACTTCAAATCCCAGAAGCCCAAGTCCCTGTGAATCCACACAAATGGGTTTACTGCACGTTTCGCAATCCAAGAACACCTGGAGTGCCAAGGCTGTACACGCAGTCAACCCATTTGGATTCACAGGGACTTGGACTTCTGGGAACTGCTGGGAACTGAAGCCCAAGAACACCTGGAGTGCCAAGGTTGGCTCACTGTCCTAGGGCCAGTGAGGGCCAACCTTGGCACTCCAGGTTTTCTTGGACTTCAATTCCCAGGAGCCCAAGCCAACGCTCCTGCTGATCAGGGCTTCTAGGAATTCAAGTCCAAGAACACCTGGAGCGCCAAGGTTGGCCCCTCACTGTGACCTAGGGAATCCCTCGAAGAGGACTAGAAACTTGCTTGGTAGGGAAGGCGAGCGAGAGAGAGAGAGAGAGGGAGGGAAGGCAGGCGAGCGAGCGAGCGAGCGAAACCCACCCGGGCTTTCCTCCCCAGCCTTATTTGTTTCTCCTAGTCCTCAGCCTTATTTTTTTTCCTCTCCTTTTTTTTTGAAAAGACCTGCCTCCAAGACCAGCCCAATAAGAAGCGTCGGGGAGGGAGGGAAGGGGTGGGATAAGTGTGTGTGTGTGTGTGTGTCGTCTCTTTCTCCGGACTCACTTTTCCACCTCGCTTCACACCGTGCCGTTGGGTGGGAATTGGGCAGGTGGTGGAGGTGGTGGGGCGCCTGGATGGTGTGCACGGCGTCGGGGCCGCCCGCCAAGGAGATGGGCGGCCGCCCCCGCCGCTGCCGTTGCCGCGGAGCCGCGCCGAAGCCGGCCGAGGCGCTGCTGCGTTAGCTCGCCGGAGGGAGGAGAAGCCGCCGCCGCCGCCGCCGCCGCCGCCGCCGCAGCAGCCCTGGGTCTGTCTGCCTGGAAGGCGAAGGATGATGCCCGCCGAGCGGGGGCAGGTCCCGACCCCTGGCCGGCCGGTGGCCGCGCGCTGAAGCCGGGGAAGGAGCCAGCAGGAAAGTCGCTGTGATTTCTCCTCCACTCAGGGGAAAATATATATATATAGAGAGAGATTTATATTTGAATCGCATTTATTTCATTGAAGGAGGACTTGGTGAGAGAGAGAGAGAGAGAGGGAGGGAGTCTCTCCGGTGCCTTGGACGCCAAAACCCCACCGGTAAGTGCCGTGCTTCCTGCCTTATGCATGCAGATATAGATAGAGCATTTTTTTCCCCGCAACCTGTTGGGTACTCATTTGAACGACCTCGGAAGAATGGAAGGTGGAGTCAGCCTTGTTCCTCCTGGTCAGCATCGAACTCACTACGTTCTGGCTGCCCACAACCTGCTGGGTGCTCATCTGACCGACCATTTGAAATAGATGTACTGTATATAGATTTCTCCTAAGGGAAAGAAGCCACTAGATAAAAGAGTTATGGTTGTTGTTCGGGTTTTTTTTTGGGGGGGGGGAGGGGTGCCTTTCTCTATTTATCACACACACACACATCCCTTATAATTCACCTTATAATTCTTTTGGACATATTTAGAAGACGAACCGCGGGGAAGGATGGGATTTGTTGCGCACGGCTGGTCTCGAACCTCCGACGGCGGAGGGCTTTGTTACCGTACGGGTGGGTTGGTAGTTGCGGATGCTGAAGATGGGGGGCAGGAGTTCGCCGTGCCCCCCCCCCTCTGCTTTTCTTCGCCTTTAGCCTATCCTAAAGACTTGCTCTGCCCCTCTTCGTAACATCCCCCCCCCAAAAAAAAATAACAATTTTTTTTTAGCTTACATTCATTTTTGGGAGAGCTTGAGTTGGGGGATATATTGAGGTTTATTCCCTCTCCCTGAAGGAGGGGTGGGGGGGGAGAGAAGAGAGAGAGAGAGCCATCCGTCATATCTCTAAACTATGACAGAAGGATTGGGATTGGGAAAGGCAGTGAAAAGAAAATCAAAAAGAAGAAGAAGAAGAAGAAGGGAGGAGAAAAGGTCTCTCCATCATCCTCCCCCCAACACACACGTGAAATTTCCTTCCGAAAGAAAAGGGATTCCCAGCCTGTTTTAATTTGCCTATCATCTTTCCGTTTTCTTGAAGATGTCAATCTTGAGTTGATGCCAGTGAGACTCTCCCAGCCTTTGGTTGAAATCCTTAAGCGCCCCCCCCAATAATAATAATAATAATAATAATAATAATAATAATAATAATAATAATAATAATAATAATAATAATAATAATAATAATAATAATAATAATAATAATAATAATAATAATAATAATAATAAATCATTAATCATTAATAATTAATAATTAATAATTAATAATTAATAATAATACACATAGTATATATAATTATTATCATTATTGGATATATAATATAATATATACTTTCTGTTTAATCTCTCACACACACACACACACACACACACACACACACACACACACATACACACGATCACCTACCTTGGAAAGAAAGCAACCCTAGGAAGGTGAAACTTACACGAAAGGTCTCCTTCACACATACCGAAACACACTCGCCTCTCCTGCTTACCAATGCTCTCTTGTCAATGATGTCTTTTGCAGAGCAAAGGAGAAAGGTTTTGGCTCTCTACCTCCTAAATCCAGCCTCTCATTCCTCTTTCTCTCTTTCTTTCCCATTCAGTCTCTCTGCACCCCACTCCCAGAACTAACTGTTTCATCCCGAATCAGAGTAAGGCTGGGAGGAATAACAGGTTCTCTTACGGTGGTTTTCCTGCTTGGATCTAACAGCTGCTGAGTAAGAAACATCCCAATCAGACTGTCAGATGGGCTTCTCTCCTCCGCCAGGCTACAGTGAACCAGTTGCTGAACATTTTGTTCAGCCCTGGAAAAAAGCACAGGCAAGAGATAACAGCCTCTCACAAACTATGAGCTGAGAGGAGTGGAATTTGCTCCAGGTCTTTCTTTTTGTAGAGGTGGGAATGGGGTGAGGAGAGGAAATCCCTGTGACAGCAGCAGCAAAGAGGGATTCTTGTATGATTTGAGGTTCAGGAGAACCATCTTAACTTAAAAACAGCTGGCTGAACAAACTGAATAGAATCCTAAAGCTGGCAAAATCAGCACTTGGATTTCAACATGTATCAGACTCAGTTCAATGCCATATCCACATCTTGAACTGCCTCTTCCCCATCAGCAACGTTTAGGCAGGCAGGCAGTAGGTGACTTGAACAAGCCAACTTGTCTAAAGAAACAAGGGAAGATATGCTGGTGGTGTCACAGAGAAGGCCCTTTTGCTAAGTTGTCCGTGACTCTTCTTTGAAGCTTAACCCTATGTTTTCAGGAGGAAGGACCTAACAGCTGCTGCCTTCAGTACCAATTGGAACAGATATTGCAAAATTAGCAAAGCTAGGTAGAAGTTTCTTGACTTGATTTACCCTCTTTTGCAAATCCCTCTTTTCAAACGGTTGCCTTTTTTTTACAGATGTGGGATCAGGTTGGAATCTGATGCCCCTGTGAAAAATGAATTCCATAGAACTCCAAGGGACTTACTTACTTTCAAGTGAACGCTTGTCATGGACTGCATGGTTGGTGTGATAAGGTGTCCAGTCAGAATGTTTCCAAATTTAAATAAAGGAAATTCAGAGGTTTGAATCTCTCTCTCCCCCCCCCCCCCCAACAAATTTTCTGTAAGTAGCCAGAGCCAACACAGAGTTTTACATGCACTTTTTAAAAAGCTGTATAAAAGATCTTACTTTTTAAATAAAAAATCCCCTAAAGAAACAGATAAAAGCTAGAGACTCTACTGCAGTAATAGCATTCTGCAAACCTACTGGACCATGACTTCTCATCAGCTCTGTAACTTACCCATCACAAACATATATAAATAAATCCAGAATTATCTCAACTTCATTCAGAGTCATGTCTATTACTTTTGTAAATGGGAGAGGGAAAGCTTTTACAGAAAAGAAAGATTAATTAAGCAACTATCTCATCACATTGTCCCATCCCTCCATTTCTGCTTGTGCAAGTTTATCATTATGTCTCAAGATTTGCTGTGTGAACCACAGCCTTCACTGTGAAATGCTGTTGCTGTTCCTCTGCAGTACTTCTTTTTCTAGATTCTTCTCTCTCTCTTTATCTATATCTATCTATCTATCTATCTATCTATCTATCTATCTATCTATCTATCTATCTAGATAGATAGATAGATAGATAGATAGATAGATAGATAGATAGATAGATAGATAGATAGAGATAGATATAGATATAGATATAGATATAGATATAGATATAGATATAGATATAAAGAACAACCTGATATCTTTACTTGGTTACATCTTGAGGTCTCTCTTTCTGTAGTGAGTTGGCCAGTCAAATACAGGGTGGCAAATCCATGAACATTTTAAAGAGGGGAAAAGAATTGCTTTACAATTCTCTCTTAAAATAAAGTTCTCTCTTATACCAATTCTGTATTTTTTTATAAATTAAAGCCCTCTTTTCACTACTTTTATTTTGACTAAAATAAAGTAAAAATAGTACTTCTGAAGGGTTGTCAAGGTAGCCTCAGTCCACATTTAAATATCTTTCATCTTTTTTACATCTGTAAAAACAGGCCAATTCTATTATTTCATCATGGAAAAATGAAGAGAATACTGTCAGTTTTATCTGCTGCAGGCATTATGAATGTACTCTGCAAGTTTTGTTTATATGGGGACTTTAGTTAGTGATGGATTCATCGTGGCCACAAATTTGTACTCCTACAGTACAAGCATGCTAACACATCTTTAGTGAATTATGAGAATAGAAGGAGACCGCTATGTCTCTGTCAGTCTCACCATCTGAGAAGAAATCTATCTTTAACTCCTTGTGTCTTGATTGTGTACATTCAGTTGGATGGTTATGCCACTAGCAATTTAGTATTCTTCATCAGACAAGCTAAGAGCCTGATTTTCATATTACAGTAGCTGCTCTTAGTATGGGAAATCATTTATGAATGCAAACAACAACATGTAGTTCTTGCTATACTTTGGCCTTTCAAGTTGTGGTCTACAAGCAGGAAGGTTCAATGAGGGATTTACCCAACTTTTGCTAGCAGAAAAGTTACAAAACCTAATGTAGAAATGTGTAGCCATCTGGACAGCCTGTATAAACTTTCCTGTGTTATAAGTAGAGAAAGCAAGTAAACAAATGATAATACTGAGCAGCTGAAGGAAAGAGTTAAACTGTGCACTGAATGGTGTTTAGCATAGAAGTTCCCAACATAATTTCGGAACACTGGTTTTAAGACAAGGGCAATTGCTCCTTGGTTTGCATCAGTGTATTATCCTTTTGATAACAACTGCTCCACAATAGACTTTGTGAAAGTAGTTGGTGGCATAGTGTGTTACACTCACAGAATTCTTCCTTCGACTTCTCGTTTTCATTGAATGGAAAACAGTAGAACAGCTGCTGTGAATGGATTTCACCTAAGATGTGGGAAGTCTGTGTTGGTAGCAGTTCTGTTTTCCTTTGTTCATCCTTTGCTGCCTTAAAATACCTTTAAATAGTTCTTACATGCCTTCAGATTTTGAAAATCTCCAGTATTGATTGGCAGACTGATCAGTATTTACAACAAGAATTTTGAATGATGGAGATTGTTAGTTTTCCTCATTCAAGAATTAAATTCTCAAAATTCTGGTGTATGAATCTTAATTACTGGGAACTTTATGGTACTGTATATCTTAAGTAATTTTAACTCAGTGGCTACAGCTCAGTTTCTTTGTCTTTGTCATTTATGCCTACGGTTGTAGTATACAGAAGTCTGTATTATATGAGTAGTAGTTTGGATAGCTGAGTGAGTTAGGTATCTGGCCGTGGAGCCAGAGATTTGGAGTTCAGATTTCCCTCTGTGCATCTCAGAAAAGCCAGTGTTTGTAGTGCTGAGAAGCTACACAGTTCCAGGGTGTAACCAGAAGAAGTGAATGGTAAATCATTTCTATTATAAATCGCTGAAATGAGTCTTCGTAAGTCTGAATTGACTTGATGGAACATGATTATTATTTTCTTATGGCAGCAGTAAAGAGATCTACTCTTGTTCCAAATATCTAATCTAGCCTTCTGCTCTCATCAAACACCATACTGATGCTATAAGCCACCTACGATGTCACCCATTCTCCGTTGCCATTTACAGGTAGTGCTACAAAGCATTAGATAAGATTTTGCTTTCTACTCAACATGCATGACATTTCACAATTGTTTTGTGGATCACATAGAGCAGTGATGGTGAACCTTGGCACTCCAGATGCTCTTGAACGTCAATTCCCAGAAGCCCTGATCAGCAGGAGTGCCGTCTTGGGCTTCTGGTCATTGATGTTCAAGAACACTTGAAGTGCCAAGGTTTGCCATCACTGACATAGATATAACTTAAGCTTTCCTTCATGGGGAAACCAAAATCTGTTGGCCTTAAAATCTCTTTCACTAAGAAAACTGGAAAGTCTCCAGAACTGTAGAATGTGACCTCCAGAAATGTGATTCAGGTATAACAAGGGAGAGAAAATGAGATCAACCTGGCAACTGTAAAAGGTTAGAAACAGAAATGAGTTCGAGGCATGCCACTTAGGATGCAAACCTTCTTATCGTTTACAGCCTGAGCTAGAGAAGTAGTTTTGTAATAAAACACATTGGAGGGAACTGAGACCCATTTGCATAAACTCTCCCATCCCAAATTTGATGAGATTTCACATAAATTCAAACATTCAGGTTTCTCTGAGACATTTGCTAGCATTGGATTTGAAAATGAGCAGCTGTAATACTCACATACCTGTCTGCACTTGTACATATACATGCACACTTACAACAACCCCCCTTCATATTTATCTATTGAAGGGGAAAACCCATTAAGAATCAATTCATTACACTTTGTCAAGCTATACAGTGCCTTGCTTCTTGTTCCCTTCAATGCAAAATCTAAAAGGTTTCTTATCTATTGAAACATAGAAGCTACATTTATACTGACGTCATCGGCTCATTCAGCCAAGTATTATTGATGCTGCTTGGTAATGACTGCCCAGGATCTGAAGAAGGATTCTCTTTCTTAGACCTACCATAAGGTCTTGGAGACAGCACCTAATATCTTTTGCACAAATAGCATGAGCTATACTCCTTGCCTATGACCGATTTTCTTACTCTTTATGAGGTAAAGTTGCAGCTACGTGGTAGATGTTTTCCATATGGAATCTCCATTCCCCATTATATCTACACTATATAAATGCACAGAATTATCTTCTGAAGCACTGGAGAGCTACTGCCAGTGAGTCCCTACAATACGAGGTTAGAACAACCTATCATTTGTCTTAGTAAAAAGTGTAGCATAGTGAACAGAGTGTCACATGGGACTCAGGAGACCTGAGTTCAAATCTCTACATCAGGGGTTTCCAACCTGAGGTCTGTGGGCTGGATCTGGCTGGATCTGGCCCCCCTCCCATCCAGGCATTTGAGAAACAAAATGGCCCCCCTTCAAAGCTGTTGGGACAAAATGGTCACCCCTATCATGCAGGCAGGGCAAAATGGCCATCTGGCCCTCGAAGCTGACTGAGAGTGTGACCCGGCCCCTGGCTTGAAAAGCAATGCCATAGCCAGAGGGGGGCCGGGGGGGGCACCATCCTGAGCTAACAGAACTCCACCCCAGGATGCCAATGTTATATATGTGTGAGAGACAATGTCATAATCTAGAATGCTGGCTACAACCCTGTTGAAAAGGTTGGGAACTTCTGCTCTACATGGTCATTGATATTTTCTGTGGGTTGGCAATGCTAAATAGCAATGCTTTGAACATCTGAAACTCCTAAAAGCCCATATTAGGGTCACCATATGTTGGGAATGAATTGACAGCACATACCTTATCACAGGGGAGAAGCTGCATTAGGTAACTGTAAATCTCAATATTTGCTGGGCTTCTCTAGCTAGTGAATGTACTCAGCCATTCCAGCCTACTTGCAATCAATTTAAGCTCTCGTTTAAAAGCAGTTCATATGTTCCAAAGAAGCAAGTACACTTCCCAAGGTCATAGAAACCCCACCTCCCTGCAAGAAATTTATGGTTTCACAAAGTGGGACTGCAATATGCACCCGTCCTGTTTGAAAGTGTGAGACACTTGCATTTTTCTTTCTCTACCCGCCTTGAACATCATAAGAAGCTCTTAGTTGAGTTGGGGATAGTCTGTATTGAAATGCAGCGATCAGACACTGATTAACTTTGTCACCGAAAATCCACTTCTTGCTGCTTCAGACCTAAATTTGATTCCACTGAGTGAGGTAGTGAGGCGGCTTTGGACTGAGCATGTAAGCATAATGAAGCTCATTGAAAGCCATGCACTGCATCAGGCTTACTTCTCTATCTGACTGTAGCCTGTATTTTATAGATTTTTGGTTGACCCCCAAGTTCTAGAATGATGAAAGTGTTGCAGAAATTAATAGTCATGGCATAACTCTTACTTGCTTTATTGAGCTTGCCTCTAAGGAGCTGGTTTAGGACAGCAGCTTTAACTCCTAATTTGGTATGCCGACTTGAGATCGTATTAGCCAGATTTCTTTGATCTACATAGAATGGCCCCAACAGAATCTATCTGTATCACATCCCAGGAGTTCCTACAAGCCTCTTTGTCAAATTCTTCTTCCCATGATACAGCTATTGAAATAAATTCCATTCATTCATGGGAAAAGACCAAACATCTCTTAACATCTTGATTTCAGCCTTATTACAAAGGAAAGCTGCCGATGTGCCATCCCTTAATTATACACAAGCCAGGTGATGCTGTCTGAAGACAAAATCATGATGTGTGTGATGTGTGTGGCCTCCGTTAATATTAAGCAGTTTTCATGGAGAATAGGATAGGCACATATCGGGCAGATAAAGCATGGGTTATAAGTGAAGCCTGGGGTATCTGCCAGTTAACACTTTTTTCTAGTAGCAAGGTAGTCTCTCATTCATGGATTTGAAAATAGCTTGAGTGTTTTGGTTATTTAATGTGCTCTCACAAAACCAAGGATGGGACAGAAAGAGGAGAAGGATGGGCAGAGAGTAAGTGGAAAAATAAGTAGGCCAGGATGGTTCTAAGAATCAAATAGCAGACAATATGAGACAGACTGACGGACGGACAGACGGACAGATGGGCGGACTCTGGGTTTTGCTTTTCACCTTTCTGACCTTAGTATTTCAGAATTGCTTTTGTATGGTTTTTTAATTATTAAAATTTAACTTAGCAGTGATATGTAAATCCTCCTTTTGAATCAATTTTTAAAGTATTTTAAATTATAAGTTAAAACAGTTACTGGAAGAACAGTGACCTTGCGAATTTAAATGCTAACAAGTTTCCAGCCTGAAAAATAAGCATTCATGGACTGCAGCCCACTTCTTCAAATGTGCCTGAAAATTTATGCCAGATAAAACTTGTTAGTCTTTACAGTGCCATAAGGCTCCTTGTTTTTGCAACAGGAGATTATCCCCACTATCCACTCAATGGAAATTTCCAATATTAAGGAGTACATATAAAATGCTAGGTGCGCGTGCTTACGAATGCACATATTAAAAAGGTGTTTCACTAAAAACATGGATGCATGCTTTAGATAAAGGTGAAGGTAAAGGTTTCCCTTGCTTGAAAGCCAGTCATATCCGACTCTAGGGTTCAGTGCTCATCTCTGTTTCAAAGCCGAAGAGCCAGCGCTGTCTTGTACCTTTGTTGATTTCACTGGAAACTGGCGGTTGACTTCATAAAGTGACTTCATTTCCAAAGAGACAGTGCTGTCTTGTACCTTTGTTGATTTCACTGGAAACTGGCGGTTGACTTCATGAAGTGAGTTCATTTAAAAGGAATGGCCAGAATTCTGTTGGAGCTCATGTAAAATGACTTGCCGGCTACTTAGATAATGATAATCTTAGAACTGCAGAACTGGAAGGAAGCCAATGGATCCAGCCTCTGTCAAGGCAGCACAGTGGACAATTAAACTACCAAGCCTTGGCTTTGCAGCTGGATACCTAAACCACTGATCTATATAGTAGCAGTATCTCAATAGCACACCTAGTCATGTATACCTTGTCAGGTGTGCGGGAGAGCTTAAGGCAAGGGGAAAGGTCTAAGGCGCCCCTGACATACCTGATATGTACTTCAGCTTCTCATCTGTTAACATTAATTAACCAATGCATGATATGGAAATACCAATAGAATTTGGGCCAATATACAGTAATTGATATTATATGAGTTCAAAGGAAAAAAATCTATCTATGACATGACTTCTGTGGAAGGTTATTGAACTAATAGCCAAATGTGACAGAAGTCATAACTACTGAATGCATGTTTCTGAGTAGATTTATCTGGAGTGTAAACAGTTTGACAGTTACCCATTCTGTGAAATTTGCATTTAGAAATAGTTGAAAAACTTTTCATTAAATGTTAGTGAAAAACATCTTTTCATAAGGTTAGAAATGTTTAAAGCAGTTTTTCTCAAAGTTTGATTTTTAGACTTCAATTACCAGAAGCCTAAGTCAATTCCTCAAAGCACTGATCAGCCAATGTACTGACATAGGCTTCTGGGAATTGAAGTCTCCCTCCAGGGCGTGGGCCCCATGTTGAGAACCACTGGTCTAAAGAAAAATGAACTGACAAACTTCACTAGTCAAATTCATAGCATCATATATATGGTCATGTTGAATATGCCTATTGTGAAGCAGTCAAATACAAGGAACATGTCAGGCAAAACAGATGACAAAACCTAATTTAGCATCAGAAGTATGGTTGAACTCACAGAGATTCAGAGCCAGATTTTGAAGTGCTACAAACTTGGAGCAGTCCACTTGGACTGACAAATCTGTCCATTTTTCTTTCTCTTGTAGTCCTATTTTTCAGACCAGTTTAAGACTGTTCTCAGAAGCTGAAGATCTCCTTGTGTGCCAGAGGTGGCATTTGGAAAATCACAATGTCACATATGAAAATAGCTAGCCCTGACAATATGCGTAATGAAAGCGCGGCGCCAAAATGGCCGCCACGCTCTTTGCAGGCCCCCTCCCCACCCGGACTCAGACATCCGGGTGAGTTAGGGGGCGTGGCCACCCCTCTATAAAAGGGGTGGCCACGAGGCAGCCGAGCTGCCATTTTAGAAATAGCGACGGAGAGGAGAAGTTTTTCCCTCCACCCCCTCCCTAGTGAACAGTGTGATATTTTGGTCGCTTCGGGGCCGGGTGGGAATTTTTGGCCTGAACCTACAATTGGCCCTTGGGTTCTGGCTTTTTTGCCCATCCCACACTGTTGCTAAGGTTTGACGTAGGGGTTTTTGCTCTTGACTTTGGTCACTTGGGTGGGTAGCACTGGTAAGGTAAATATTTATGACCCATTGGTATCTGGCAGGTTCGCAATTGACTGGCCAACACTTAGACAGGTACAGGTGTAATAACGTTGACCGGTCAATGACGAACCAGGCAAGGGGTGATGGCAGGAGCTTTTCAGCATGCATCATCCCGTGATTTGACGGATACACGTCAGAGGGTGGGGTCAGTAGATAGTTTATTGACTACGATCAACAATTTGTTTGTGTCAACAAACAAATTGATACAAATGGATACATTGTAGCCAATTGCCATTGGCAATTTGGGGAGGAACCTTACCAGTGTTACTGCGGCCTGCTTGCCTTAAGAATTATAATTGGATGAGTACCAATTGAAAGTTATAATTCGGACTAGGGCATTATTCAATAAAAGTGGCCCAATGCCTTTATCCATATACCGGTGTCTGAGTCTTTCTTTGGGGGGTGCGCCTGCAATGACATGTGTGCATATGCATGTAAGCTCATGAACACATTCACTTAATTTTTGACAATGTCTTTCCTTTGTGGTTGAACAACATTGCTTCCATATCTTTCTCTCCTTCCTTCTCACACAGGTGCTTAAACAAACATGCGATTTGAGGTATCATTGGGTTGATTATTGCTATATTGTCTGTTAGAGTGGAAACAAAAAAAAAGGTAAATGTAGACATTTAGCTGATTGGTTAAATTATAAACAACACATTTCAATTGACAAAGGCAATGCCCCAAATTAACTAACTATTCTAAGTATGCATATGCATGTTTAATGCAAATATAGTATTAGTCAAAACAGCAGACAGGAGATATCCCTTTTGTAGGTGGAAGAAACAAATAGGTTTTTTTTAATGATGATGCCTGCACAGAAGTTCTAGGACGAAGCAGTACAAAAACAGCATAGAGGCCATATCTTGAACTTGCGTTGCAGGTACATCCTTGTCAAGGCATGTTTGGAATCCCATATTTTAGATAGCATGATGAATCAATGTCTCAGAAGCTCATAGGCTTGTGCCTTAATTTAGTTCTGGAGAGGAAATGTGTTAGTTTTTCGTCACTACCACTCCAAGACTTTTGGCTACCTGGCTGAGGCAGAATAGCAAATAGCTTGGCCACAAACATAGTTACTGAGAACAAGGTACACAGGACTGAAAGATAGCCAAGTTATTTTGGTCTACAAGGCTACCATTTCATCATACAAACCCCAGACAAGTAAACATACAATAATAACAAAAGTAAGAAACTCAGAATATCCTTCTCTTTTATTGTAGGCCTCATCTGATATTTCAAGGAGCAATTTTACTCTATCTACTGATAGGGCTGGCCAAGCTTTTATGTTAATACATAGGCATGGGCATGTTAATTTATTTTGCTTCTCCATCAGCGACTTCTCAAGAGTTTGGGGCGCTCCCTACCATAACTATGAAAAAGCTTCTGCTTATTGTGTGAAGAGTATTTTGAGCAGTTTTATCAAAGGAGAGCAGTTCCCACACAGCTGATTCAGTGTGGTTAACTCAGTGGATACCCTCATTAAGTCTGAATGTGAGTTTTGTATGCTTCCACATGATTGGGAGTACAAGCAGCTTGTCCTGTGTAGGATCCATCATTATACAGAACGTGACAAAAATTTATACACATTTACCAAAATGCCCACTTGTATTGCTGCACATGCTGTTTCAATTTCTTCCCAAAGTGTAGCCAGTTTTGAGTGAACACAATACTACACACTGCTACCACAATTCAATTCAACTTTGAAAAATGTGTAGACAATTTTTGACACCCTCTGTAAGATGTCCACCCCAACCGTCACACATTTAATAATGAAATGATCTCTTGTGTGAAGTGATAAAAAACAAAACCTAGCTTGTCCTGTCTAGTGTCATTTCTGAAATAAAGACATTCTTTTGATATTGCATTTTTATCACTATCTCCCAGAGTTAAGATGACCTAGTTTCTTGAGACTCTTTTTCTCTTCATGGTTATATTGACCTGTGGGTTTTCTCAGCAAAGCAAGCAAAGTGAGTAAGAACGGTATCAGTCTGTTAGAGGGAAAACACACACACATATTTTTTCAAAATTTATGTGATCTCAGCTCACTGTGTGTTTTGGTCAGGTACTTTATACAAAAGTAAGGCCAAAGAATACCTGCAAGTTAAAAAAAGACTAGTGCATACAATGGAAGTTGGGTTATTATTATTATTTTATCAATGAAGGACAAAAATATTATGATACATCAAGAAGGAACACAGTCCAGTGCACCAGGGCTTCCAAAGTAGCAGTTAAATGACAGGGAGATATATTGAGCTATTCAATTTGTCCATCTAGCACAGGGGTTCACAACCTAAGGCCCATGGGTTTAGGCCTGGCCTGTGGCAGCAAATAATCTGGCCCATGAAAATGACCCTGGAAGCAGAAGCAGATGCATTCATGACAGACGTAAATGTGCCTGTGCCTGCTCAAACACACCCGCCACAATTTGTGGCAGTGTTTAATACTAGGAGGAACCATGTGTATGGCCCATTCAGCTTTCTGAGGGGGGCATGGTCCAGCCCGTGGCATGAAAAAGTTGGGAACCCCTGGTCTAGCATATTATTCTTGGCACTGGCACTCCAGCAGGAAATATAGGGAGACTAGCAAAAGTTGCCCGGCGTTGCCGGGCTGTTTTAAATGGTGTTGGAAAGTTTTTGTTGTTGTTGTTGTTGTTAATGTTTGTAAAGAAGAGGTTAGTCTATAATTGAAATTTTTAAAATTTTTATTTATACAAATTTTTTTTTGATGGCTTGTTATAAACTGTGATGAGTTTTGTTTGGTGTTTTGGTTTTGTGGATAAAAAAAGAATAAAGGATGATATACTTTTTCGAAAAACTCTTGGGGCCTTTTGTGTGGGGCTATTGTGTCTTTTTGATTTTTTTTATTATTGTGGGCAGCAAGTGCTGCTGGTAGGGGTTATCTTGTATTTTGACTGTTTTTTCTCTCGTGGCCTCTGGGTGGAGCTTCTTCCAGTAAGTAGTCTCTTTCTTTATTCATTTCTTTTCCAGTCATTGTGGTATGAGGTCGTGTGGTGGTGAGTTGGCTGTTTTTCTTTATTTGGGGTGGTGTTGGTGTTTGGATTTTGTGGTGTTTGGCTGTGTGCTGGGTGTGTTTGGAAATGTTTGTTGTTGTTTACTTTTTTGGTGTTATTTTTGTTTGTTTTTGTGTATTTTTGAATGTTTTTGATTGTTTGTTTTTGTGTTTTTTGGTGTCCTACGGGGGGGGGATCCCCTCTCGGCCATCTCCCCTGGCTCTTGAAGGCTTGGGGGGGAGGGGGCAGACCCCTTTTGTCTCCCCAAACCTTCCAGACTCATGGGACCCAGGAGAGGGGATCGAATCCAGGCTACCCTCTGATATTTAAAGGGAAATCTCAATTGGGGATTCCCCTTTAATATCAGTGGGGTGTGTGTGTGATCCCCCTCTCCGCTGGCTTCCTTGGGTTTGGGAGGGTTGGGTTGAGAAAATGGGCCTATCTCCCCCACCCTTCCGGACCCAGGAGAGCCATAGAGAGGGGGATTCCCCCCCCCCCAACCTCAGTTTTTAAAGAGAAGTAACCACTTGGTTTCTTCTCTTTAATATGGGGCGTGTGTGTGTGTGTGGGGAGGGGAATCCCCTCTCTGCCAGGTCCCCTGGGGTCAGGAGGGTTGGGGAGACAGACTCCTTTTGTCTCCCCAAACCTTCCAGACTCATGGGACCCAGGAGAGGGGATCGAATCCAGGCTACCCTCTGATATTAAAAGGGAAATCTCAATTGGGGATTCCCCTTTAATATCAGTGGTGTGTGTGTGTGATCCCCCTCTCCGCTGGCTTCCTTGGGTTTGGGAGGGTTGGGTTGAGAAAATGGGCCTGTCTCCCCCACCCTTCCGGACTCAGGAGAGCCATCGAGAGGGGGATTCCCCCCCCCCCAAACTCCGTTTTTAAAGAGAAGCAACCGCTTGGTTTCTTCTCTTTAAAATGGGGCGTGTGTGTGTGTGGAAGGGGAATCCCCTCTCTGCCGGTACCCTGGGGTCAGGAGGGTTGGGGAGAGAGACTCCTTTGGCCCCCCCAACCCTCTCAACCCCAGGGGAGCCAGTAGAGAGGGGGAGCACAACACCCCCACCCCCACCCAGTGATATTAAAGGGGAAACTCTGATTAGGAGCTTCAGGCGCAGATGGGGAGGGGGCTTTGGTTCCCGCGGCTTGTCGGACTTGCTCTCCCGGTGTATTTGTTTTATTTTTTGGGCGCCGGCTTCCTCAGTGTTCTGCGCGCTCATGGCGCACAGGACGCTGGGGCTTGTAGTTATGGGTTTGTGCTTTGTGTTTGTGCTGCGTTTTTTAAACGGTTTTCTTTTGATTGGCTGTGGCGCATTTCCAAACGTTCCTTGCGCCGCGCCGTGCGAGAGCCTCTCAGCCTGATTGGCTCTGGTGCGGCACAGCGCAAGTAGGGCGAGGCATAGCAACCTATAGCAAGTTCCAACGGTTAACCCTTGGTTTTATAGGTTAAGATTGTGGTCAGTCTGCTGCCCAGGTGTTAAACATTAATGAACCTTTGCTCTACCTTCTTATTATAATCCTTTAGTAGTAGTCACCTTGGACTCAGTAACCCTGCAGGTATCTCCTCTGTAAGATAGGATACCTGACTTTCTTAGGAGGAATTCAGCTCTTATCAGGAGAAAACCATTACTTGCCCAAGGAAAGCTTAGCAAGATGAGTCTTATCCCTGCACACAATGCTGAAACTCTTGTGTTGCTGTTCTTCATTGACTTCCCTGCAATAAGGGACCAATAGAACATACTTCTTTGGGTTAGGAACACAAAAGACACACTTTCTGCTTGGGAAGCTCAGCCTACTTTTCTTTTTCAAAAGATCCTTAATAAGAGAGGAGGTAACAAGTAATGTGGGAAATGGTTCAAATAGAGAATAAGGGGCACTCTTGTAATAAGCTCACATAATTACTAGTAGATAGCATTCAGGGAGTTCCATTAAGGATACTACCTGAATATACTTAAAATTCTATGTTTATACACTTCAAATTAACTGGTTTAAAGCAGGATCACTTTAGTGAATGAGAATTATTCAATCCAAATGAGGACAATAGTGTCCATCAACTCTCACTCACTCTGTGTGCATGTATTACCTGTTTTTGGGGAGAATAAACCTCTGTTTAAATTCTCAGTAAACAAAACAACAATGTGTTGCCATTGTAGCAAAATACCTCTTGTGGTGTCTGTAGAAAGGATGTGGTTGAAAGAACAACATGGAACTGAAAGGAAACAGGAATCGATTTCTGACTATTCCAGGAAATAAAGAAAAAATAAGAGGAGTAGTACTATGCCCAATTCCACCCCATCCCCACCTCCACACACATTACTCTTACTATTTTCATTCAGTTTGATGGAGAAGAAATTCCCTTGAATTAAAAGGTTTGGAGGGCTATAATTGTCAATGAGATTCTCATGGGTGCCTCTTGGACTTGCTATCACTTCTGATTAATGGTGACCCTATGACCTGTCAACCTCCAGAAAATCTTGCCATTAAAAGCCCTACTCAACTTTTGCAAACTAAACCCTGTGAGCTCCTTTATTGAATTCATCCATCTCTTAATTGGTCACTACTACTACTTCTACTACTATTGCTGCTGCTCCTGCTGCTGAGGCACTGCCACTGCCTACTACTACTACTACTACTACTACTACTACTACTACTACTACTACTACTACTAATAATAATAATAATAATAATAATAATAATAATAATAATAATAATAATAATAATAATAATAATAATAATAATAATAATAATTTCATGTCAGAAAGGATTTTTTCTGAAGAAGCTCTGCTCAGGGAATGTCCAAATGAGGCTCATTTCAGGTCCCCAAGTGTTGAGACAGAGACTGGCACTCAATCTGTCATGCAGTACCCAAGTCTTGAACTGCTGACTTGTCAGCCTTCCAGCTAACAAGGCAAGTGAGTGTCTTAATCACTAATAATAATTTTGGGTCAGAAATGATCCTAGGTTGAAAGGATTTTTGCTGGAGAAACTCCACACAAGGAACACCCAACTGAGGCTTCTTTCATGTCTCTAAGAGCTGGGACAGAGACGGGTGCTCAATCCATCACGCAGTACAGTAATACCTCATACAAAGTCCACTTCATACAACATCAGATTCATACAACATCGCCTAATTCCTTGCCTCATACAAAGTTGTGTGATGTTGTATGAGGCATTGGGTTTTTCCCAGGTTGCATTGTGCCTGGGCAGTATAAAAGGCAGGACACATGTGTGCATTGCTCTTGTGGGTTTTGCATGAGGCAAAGAGTGTTTAGGAGTGGTTTTGAGCACGGCTTTGGATTTTTTTGAATTTTTGCGTCAGAATTTTTAGAAACATTCTTGGGATTTTTGCAGCATTCTTCAGGTTCTTGGACAATCAGGATTGGTTGACAAGTTTTTGTAATGTTTTTAGCCTTTAGACAATCATTTCTTAAAGTTCTGTCAGTTTCCTGTCTGTTTCCTTGACTTTGCCCTGAAGTCTGTGCTGTTACAGTACAATGTATCTCTATGGAAATGACGTTGTATGAGGCATCACGGCAAGGATTTGGACATCACGGCTAGGATTTTGCATGCCTCATACAAAGTCCAAATCCGTATAAAGTCCAAACTTGTGGAACCAAGTTTGGACGTTGTATGAGGTAACACTGTACTTGGGTCTCGAACTGCCAACTTGTCAGCCTTCCAGCTAACACGGCGAGTTTCTTAACCACTGAGCCGCCTCAGCCCCTACTGGTCACTTATTTTCATGTTCACTATATCTTTTCCCCATGAGGTAGCCCATTTATTTTTATATCGCATGATGAGGTAGCCCAAAGGTGGGATGATCCTTTGTCCTGACTTTCTCGTTAAGACCATCTGTCAAAAATCTGCAGCCTTCTGTTCTCTCCATACTTGAGAGAAAACAGGATAATTTTTCAGATCCGGAAATCTGGTCAGGGAGGGAAGCTGAAATTTGAGAAGATGGAAGACACAGGAAAACTGATACCCAAAGAACTGTTCATACTGTATATATACAGCATAATATTTCTAAGTTATGATCCTAGAACTGGAATAGCACTGTTATGCTTGGATGGATCAGAAAGATTCCAACTTCCAGACTTCCTCAGTGTCTATAGTATTAGCTTGTAGTGTGGGTGGATCATATATACATGCACAATTGCAACTTTTGTGGGTTGGAAGTTGAATGTGCCAAATGACTCTGCTAAAAGACATTGAAATCTGAAATATTGTGAAAGTTTCCTCCTTGATTTTCAAAGAGGTAGTCCTGCTAGGGTTTTTCAGTGTGAGTTTTGGTGAATGGCACTGCTTCCTCAGACTTATTCCTGCTATGTAACTTGAGTGTTTCAGAAATGATGAGCAGCAGCCAGCAATACGGGCCACACACATAACTTTATTACATGGGTACTGAACACAATTTTAACTGCGCCACAGCGACTTATATACAAGTGTGCAAGGATACATTTTGGCTGGCTTTAACAGGATTGGTTAAAGGAGAGTGGGGTGATCGAGGACTTGTTCTCAATCGCGCTTCTTAATAAAATGGTGCAAACCCCAATCTCAGGATACTTATAAGCTGAGGGGAACACAAAATGGTAGACAAATTTTATTCAATACACAACACCCCTCCCCCCTAGGATTGCACAAAACCTTTAAGCCATTGCAGGGGGATACAGGATCTTCTTGGCTGCACTGGCGCCTGGTCAGTTGGCTGAGCTCTAAGGCTCTCTGATGAGTATAATGGTTGTTCCACAACGGATGGTCTGCTAGGACTAATAGCATATTGGGAGCAATTGCCCATTTCTGAATTAGACCTAGGGAGGGGAGAAACCAAATCAAAATCCCGTTTTGTAAATGAAGGAGAAGGGAAATGCTCAAACTCAAACCCAGAATTTGAAGGGGAAAAACCCAACTGAGAGTCCCTCCGATGACCATGAGTGGAGGGCGACTCAACACAAATTTCCCCATTTTGAGTGTGAGTAGGGGTAGACTCAAACACTAGAGAAGGGGGGGGCAGGGAAGAAATCATAACCCCGTTTTTCACATAGTCGAGTAGGGGAACACTCGAAAAACTCCCCCCGATCCTGTAACTCAAGAAAAGAATTATCGAGCGTCTGAGTGCCCTTTGAATGAAGCAAAGACGCTAGCTTTGAATTACACAGGACCAAGACCTCTTCGTCTTCCCCTTGGAATAAACGGGTGGGGGAAGACCCTAACGTAGAACCATATCGAGGCTCATCGGCTCTGGGCACCCCAAACTCAAAACTGTCCTCCTGCTCTACCAGTGATTGGTCTGTTGCCCTATGTCTGATTTGGTCAGCGTGTCGCTGCAAAAGAAGGCCATTTCCCAGTTTTAGGAGACTGGTCCTGTTTGCTCTACCATAGTACCTGGAACCCAAGCCGGCCCTCTTGCAATGTAATTCCGGCAATGCACAGGGTCCCCTACCACAAAACCTTTTCTCTGCCCAATTCCTATATTAACCCCCCTACCCTCCACCCTGGAAGGATCCAACCTATCCATCAAAGTGGTTGGCTTTCTGTGCATGAGAATGTCAGCTGGAAATAAAGCTGAGGTGAGAGGGGTAACCTGATAGGTTAGAAGGAATTGGCAGATCTGCAGGTCAATGTCTCCTGGCCCCATACGACCTAAAGCCTCCTTTTTAAATTTCATTTATTTCATTTATTTAAATTTATACCCCACCCTACTCAGCGTGAGCCGACTCAGGGCAGCTTCCAAAACATCAATACAAACAAAGTATAGCAATACAACAATACAACAATAAATCATTAAATAAATAAAATTAATAATACAAAATACCAAATCCCCCCAGTACACAATGTAATAGAAATACAGGCACAAATACATTATACAATTGATATACATTATACAATCAAGTTACATAATCAATTCAATTCCTTATGGTCCTGACGGAGCCAACACTCAACATCCTTGGCGGGCTGGAGGAAGAAATCAGCATCTCGATGCTAGTGAGGTCACGACAGTTCTTCGGTCCACGGAGACTCGGAGAGCCGGCGCATGTGCTTCCAATCTCCCAGCCATCAAAGCCAGGGAAGGAGCTCCGCGGCAAATGCAGGACCGAGGAGGGAAGGGGGCATAGGCAAGGCAGTTAGTCGTACAGACCTGTCGTTCAACCTGGCCATTTGTGGCAGGGTGAAATGGGGCAGAAGTAATATGGCAGATGGCGTTTCTCTCGAGAAATGCCTGAAACTCAACAGATGTAAAAGTAGTGGCGTTGTCGGAGACAAGCACATCTGGCAGGCTGAATCAACTGAAAAGCCTGTGAAACTGCTTAATGGTCACAGCTGACATAGTCCTAAGGACAGGGATTACCTCTAGCCACTTTAAGAATGAATCGACCACTAGGAAAAATAAGGTGCCTCGAAATGGACAAGCGAAATCCACATGGATTTTTGACCATGGTCCGCGAGCTGGGTCCCATCCCCAGGAGGGAAGTCGGGACTCCTCAGGGCGAGGACTCTGGCAGCTATTGCAAGTGTCTACTAACCACTCTATGTCTGAATCTACTTGCGGCCACCAGAAATAGCTCCGTGCCAAGGCTTTGGAGTGCACAATTCCAGCCCCTTCAGCTCCCTCCTGTGGCTCTGCCAGTCACGGGAGGTGGGAGCGAAGCCCAGCTGAGTCCCATCATGGCTGGGGCCATGAAAAGCCTCAGGTGCTGCCCTGGACGCCAGCCCCTTCAGCTCCCTCCCGTGGTTCTGCCGGTCACGGGAGGTGGGAGCGAAGCCCTGCTGAGTTCCATCATGGCTGGGGCCATGAAAAGCCTCCGGTGCTGCCCTGGACGCCAGCCCCTTCAGCTCCCTCCCATGGCTCTGCCGGTCACGGGAGGTGGGAGCAAAGCCCAGCTGAGTTCCATCATGGCTAAGGGAGCAGAAGATGCCGACGCCACGCGAGGACGTACCTCCCCGCCCCCTGCCATCAGGCGGGGAGGTTAAAAGGGCTCCCCGTGGCTAAAGGGAGCCGAAGACGCCGACACTACGCGAAGACGTCCCTTCCTTGGCCCCACTGTGATCATGGACATTGAGCTATGGACTCTGTTGTGGACTTGGCTGCTGAGGACATTGTGGTACTGTTTTTCCTGATTATATCTTGTAAACTGTTATTACACTTTTTTGTATACTTTACTTTATTTAATTGTTATATTATGCCTATACTTGATATGTTATTGTACTGTATTGCATAATGAACTGTACTGTGTTGTATTTCCCCCTTCCCCTCCCCTTTCCCCCTCCCTTTCCCTGTTCCCTACTTATGTTTCATTTTTGTATTGTTGGATTGCTCTGTAAACCACTTTGAGTTGTCAGTAGACAAGTAAAGCGGTATATAAGAACAATAAATAATAACAATAATAATAACAATAACAATAACAACAATAACAATAACAATAACAATAACAATAACAATAACAATAACAATAACAATAACAATAACAATAACAATAACAATAATAATAATAATAATAATAATAATAATAATAATAATAATAATAATAATAATAATAATAATAATAATAATAATAATAATAATAATAATAATAATAATAATGTGCAGGAGCTTAAGGACTTTTGGCCGCAACACAGCAGGAATCACTACCCGCTGACCCCATAATAGACAACCCCTCTCGAGCGACAGCTCAAACCGCTTCCTATAGAATGCCCATAACTCCTCAGAAGGGGAAGCCATGGGCCAACTCTTCTGGACCCAAGTAACCACTTGGGACAACAGCTTATCCTTAGCCGTAGCCTTAGCGATGTCTGAGGGAACTATAGGGGGTGAATCGAGAGATTCAATCATCAGCACCTGATGATCTTGCTCTAGCTCGCAGTCTAGTTCCCCAAGGTCGGGCAATGGAGATCTTGACATGGCCTATGTCCTTCCCTGGGCGATGAATTTATATAAACTGGTATGTGTTTAGAAATATGGCCCATCTCAGCATTCGGGGAGAAAGTATTTGTGAAGTGGGCTTTGAAGTAACAAAGTTTCCTAGCAGGGGCTTGTGGTCCGTCACAATTGTAAAATCTCTCCCCTACAGAAAATCATGAAATTTTTCCGTCCTTGCAATTATGGCCAGAGCCTCATAAGAACATAAGAACATAAGAATATCCTTGCTGGAACAGGCCACAGCCCATCCAGTCCAGTATTTTGTCTCACACAGTGGCTCACCATTTCCTTCAGGGTATTCCCAAGGAGATGCCTTCCCCTGCTTAGGATTCCCTGGAAATGGCATTGATAGATATCCTGCCTATCTCTCCAACCCCGAGGTTGTCCTTAAGTATCCATAATTATAGCCATTGATACCCTTGTCCTCCATGAACTTGTCTAATCCTTTCTTAAAGCTGTCAAGGCTGACAGCTGTCACCACTTCTTCTGGCAGGGAGTTCCATAGACTAGTGATCCTCTGGGTGAAAAAGTACTTTCTCTTATTTGTTTGAGAACTAGTACCCAAAAGTTTCATGGAGTGTCCCCTAGTTCTAGTGTTATGCGATAGGGAAAACAGATTTTCCTCATCTACTTTGTCCACACCGTGCATGATTTTATAAACTTCAATCAGGTCACCTCTTAGACGCTGTCGTTCAAGAGTGAAGAGGCCCAACCGTTGCAGCCTCAGATGGTAAGGAAGGTGTTCCAGTCCCTTCATCATTCTGGTTGCCCTCCTCTGCACTTTATCCAACTGCATAATACCCTTCTGGAGGTATGGCGACCAGAACTGTACACAGTATTCCAGATGGGGACTCACCATAGATTTATAAAAAGGCAAAATGACACTTGCTGACTTATTTTCTATACCCTTCCTAATGATCCCTAGCATTGAGTTTGCTTTTTTCACTGCTGAGGCACACTGGGTTGACACCTTCATTGAATTGTCCACCAGGACACCAAGGTCCCTTTCCTGGTTTGTCGCAGAGCGTTCAGACCCCATCAGTTTATAAATGTAATTG
This sequence comes from Bradypodion pumilum, assembly GCA_035047305.1. Lineage (NCBI taxonomy): Eukaryota > Metazoa > Chordata > Lepidosauria > Squamata > Chamaeleonidae > Bradypodion > Bradypodion pumilum. The sequence goes on along the minus strand of JAWDJD010000009.1, from coordinate 11,708,738 downwards.
GGTTTTTTTGCCCCAACATGCATCACTTCTGGAGCTCCTCACAATCTCTCACAGTTTTCATCACCCTGTATAATTTAGTGTTGTCAGCAAATTTGGCTACCTTGCTATTTACTCCTACTTCTAGATCATTTATGAAGAGGTTGAAAAGCAGGGGTCCCAGTAATGAACCTTGGGGGACCCCACTCTTTACTTCCCTCCACTTGGAGAAGTATCCATTTAGTGCTACCCTGCAATCTGTTCAAGTACATGCACCTCATCAACCATATTAAGGGAGAGGACCATACCTGTCAACCGCGGCTCCGGAAAATACAGGATCTGTGCAAACAGTTCTGTGCAGGTCGCCTTCTATGCATGCGTAGAAGTCTACGCCACTTGCGTAACCTCCTATGCAAATGGCATAGCCTTCTACGCAAGCGTAGAACGGGGCTATGCAAGCGTAGAACCTTTCTACGCATGCGTAGAAGGCTACGCTGCTTGCATAGAAGGCAACCTGCGCAGAAGGGCTGCGCAGTACCTCCTTTCCTCTGTTGCCAAATTCTGGGGTTTCGGCAGCGCGGGGCGGGAAATGGTGCAAATTGGCGCCAAAAACCGTGAAATCCCGGCCAATCCTGGAAGGTTGCTAGGTATGGAGAAGACTTCAGTTTGTTCCTGTTGTTTATCTTCCTGGATCTCATCAAGTATGATGAAGGAGAGATCCTCAGGTGGAACCAGTTGTTCCTCTTTGTGTTCTTCATCAGGTGTGATGAGGAAAAGAGCCCATATGTATCAAGTATCCCGGATTTCGGGATATTTACCGTATTTCGGTGCTGATTTTTGTCCTTTCCCGCTGGAGCTGCCACTATCCCGGATCTTGGCAGCGGGGGGAAAGGAGTTACTGTGCACTTGGTGTCCTGTGAACCCCTTCTGCGCAGATCCTTTCTACGCATGCATAGAACTTTTTACGCATGCGTAGAAGGGTTCTGTGCAGAAGGGGATGCATAGAACCCTTCTACGCATGCGTAGAACTGACCAGCACAGAATGGTTTTGCGCAGGTCCGTTGTACGCATGTGTAAAAGCCTTCTACGCATGCGTAGAACGGACTTGCACACAAGGGTTCTGCACATGTCCATTGTACGCATAGCCTAAACAGCTTTTATGCATGCGTACAATGGACCTGCGCAGAACCATTCTGCGCTGGTCCCGTATTGTCCGGAGCCGCACTTGACAGGTATGAAAGAGACTCAAATTGATTTTGTAATTTCAGACTCTTAGAGTGATCCCCTACTTTTCTCCTCCTTTGAGTAACATTCCTCCAAGCATCTCCCTCCTGAGTTAGTGAAGTGCCTTCTTCGTCAGAACTGTGCCCTGTCTCTTTGTCCAGGAGAGTCTGCTCCACTCTGTCCAAGAACAGCTGAAGCTCTTTAATTTGTTGGTGGTTAGATATGCGGGCCTCTAGCTGCCTGACCTCTTCTAGTAGTGCAACCAGCTTGCACTTGCTGCAAGTGTAGTTCTCCATGTGCTTTGGCAAGAACACAAACATGGCACAAGTACTGCAGGTAATTACAGCAGTTCCCTCAGATTCCATTTTAACAAGTGCAGTATTCTGGGCCTCAAAAATGTGCACGTTTACTGCCTTTCTATCTAGTAAGAATATATTCTTCCTTTGTTCTTAGTTTGAAATCTCTCAACTGTTTAAATTATCAATATAAATTAGTAGAGGCTTCTAAAGCAGCTCTACTCCAACTGCAAGCACACCCAAAACTTACCAGTGCTCACTTCCTTTGTTTGGTTCTCCTCAGCAGCAGCTTTGCTTAAGAGCACATGCAGAATCAAAAGGGCTGACCCTGAAAGAGCTCAGAGCTTTTAAAGGCTAGTGTGGCTCCGCCCCTCTGAGTCTCAATTCAGGGAAGGGCCTGTTGTGGCTCTGCCCCCTGCTTCCTGTTTCAGGAAGCTTCTAACTGCTTCCTCTGTTTGAACAGAGGTGGCTCTTAGCAGTTTAAATTATCAATGTAAATTAGTGGAGGCCTCTAAAGCAGCTCTATTCCAACTGCAAGCTCGCCCAAAACTTACCAGTGCTCACTTCCTTTGTTTGGCTCTCCGGGCATTGGTCATGGTGGTTTATTTATTTAATTAATTATTGTTAAATTTTTTATACCGCCTACTCAGCCAAAGCCGACTCCGGGCAGTTCACAACAGTGGGTAAAAACAGATAAAAACAAATAAAAAAAGATAAAAACCAGCAATAAGAAGCCACCCCTAAAAGAGAGGGGTTCAGGAACTGAAGAAACCATGGGGCAGGCATCCTCCCCTATTTTAACCACCCAACGGAAGCCACCCCTCCACCTGCACCCCAAACTTGGCCCGCCAGCCAGGTTTTTAGTTCTTTTCAAAAGGGCAACTCCTCCGTCTGGAGACACAGTTCCACAGGCAGGAGGTTCCAAAGGGCAGGTGCGGACACAGAAAAGGCTCTCCTCCTTGTCGCAGAGAGGTGAGCCCCCTTGGCCGATGCCACTATTAGAGAGCCCCTCCGGTCCGCTCTGTTTGGACAGACAGACGTCCTTACGGTGATGCGGTCTCTAAGGTAACCTGGCCCACTACCATATAGGGCTTTAAAGGTCAAAGCAGCATCTTGAATTGCACCCGGAGGCAAACGGGTAACCAGTGCAGCTCCCGCAGCAGTGGTGAGGCATGGGCATAATGTCCACATCCCATCACCACCCGGGCTGCTGCGTTCTGGACCAGCTGCAGCCTCCGAATCGTCATCAAGGGTAGCCTCATGTAGAGCGCATTACAATAATCTAGTCTGGAGGTCACCAGAGCATGAGTGACCATGAGCAAAGAGTCCCAGTCCAGGAGCGTGCGCAACTGGTGAATCACCCAAAGTTGGGCGAAGGCCCTCCTGGCCACAGACGCCACCTGCTCTTCTAGCAGCAGCCACAAATCCAGGAGGACCCCCAAGTTGCGCACCGGGTCGGTCTGGGGCAAAATAGCCCCATCCAAAACCAAAAATGGTAGCTCCCGGGATAGCACAGGACCCCCCATCCACAGCCACTCAGTCTTACTAGGATTCAGCTGTAACCCATTTGCCTCCATCCAGACCCCAACCGCCTCCAGACAACTGGAAAGTACTTTGACTGCATCACTGGGGTCCCCACGGGCCGAGATGTACAACTGTGTATCATCCGCGTACTGATGGTACCGCACCCCATGGGAACGGATGGTCACGTTTGGTGAAACCAAACGCGACCCGGGCAGGAAAAATTGAGACCCTTGGTTGGAATTGATTTCAAAGGGCCATCAGGATATCAGTGAGGGGAACATCATCGCTATCCTGTGGCAATAGCAGGTGAATAGCCAACGCGATGGTAGCCAGACTACATCTTGCGAGGAAACACGATCTTTTCGGATCTTCCTCTACGATACTGTCAGCTGCCATGTCATGTTTGTTTGAATTGTTTTTCCTTGAGGAGCCATTTCTCCGGCGCTGTAATGTCGAAAGGGCCAACGGAATTCTTGTGGGACGCCATCCCATCCTCGTCGCCAATTTAGTGTTTCAGAAATGATGAGCAGCAGCCAGCAATATGGGCCAAATACATAACTTTATTACGGGGTACTGAACACAATTTTAACTGTGCCACAGCGACTTATTTACAGGTGTGCAAGGAAACATTTTTGTGGGGTTTAACAGGATTGGTTAAAGGAGAGTGGGGTGATCGAGGACTTATTCTCAATTGCGCTTCTTGTAGTAAAATGGCACGAACCCCAATCTCGTGATACTTATAAGTTGAGGGGAACACAAAATGGTGGACAATTTTTATTCAATACACAGCAGTGACCTATGTTGGATCTGCTACAGGGAGGATTATGTTGTGCTAGGGCTATGTTGGGTATGTTAAGGTCACTGAAGGAGCAGCAGTGAACCCTCCCACCAACACAAATCAATTCATTGTCCTTGTGCTAACAATAACAATCTGCCTCATCAGCTGAGGTGATACTATGCAGAAAATCTTTTCACAGAGTGTGCAGTGCATTCCCCTGAAAACGTCGCAGCATATCTTCCCCTCAAGATACATTAGAATCAAGGTCTTTCCAATGCCAGGAGAAGAGTTCTATATCCTCCTAGATGTTTCAGCTTTAAAAAACAAAAACAAAAGCAACCTCAGTGTGATTAGCTTTGTCTTTTGCACCTTTAAATTACATAAGGAAATGATTTGCAGATAAATATAAAGACTTGCAACAGAATTCAAGTTAAATGGAATGGAAGTGGCTTTGGAAAAATGTTAATTGAAAATTAATTCTAATGAGTTTGAACGAAACTTGTAAAATATTCTCTCTGTTAAACTTTATGTCTTGTAAATTAGCAGTTCTCTTTATATAACAGCTAATTTTATGTCTGTCCGTCTGTCTGTCTACACAAATTAACTGTTTTAAATGTAATTCACAACATGCAGATATAGTGAGGTTATAATGCATGTGCTGTGGTCTTTGGAAAAATTGTTTATTTTGGCAAAGATAAATGGCAAAGAGGAATGGAACATATTCTTTTGTTTTTTTAATTGCTATGCAGTGGCTCAAGTGGCTAAGATGCTGATTGGAAGGCAGCAGGTCAGCAGTTCGATACCCAAATACTGCAGGACGGAATGAGCTCCCGTCTTTGTTCCAGCTCCTGCCAACCTAGCAGTTCGAAAGCAAGAAATTGCAAGTAGATAAATCGGGACCACTTTGGTGGGAAGGTAAACAGCGTTCCCTGTGCTCTGGTGTCTAGTCATTCCTGCCACATGACCACAGAAACGTCTGCAGAAGCAGACAGTGCTGACTCTGGCTATGAAACAGAGATGAGCACTGAACCCTAGAGTCAGATACAAATGGCCTTCGAGCAAGGTTACCGTTGCATTGATTTTATATTGTTAAGAGATTGTTAAAGTATTTAAAAAGTAAAAGGTGAACTCTATAAAAATAATTTAAAAAATCATCCTTACACAATACACACACAAGGCACTCGAACATTAGAGCCTGAGTTAAATCTTTTCAAATAAATTAACTCACTCGAGCCTTGACTTTCAGTTATATTGTTGTCTTGCATGTACTTTATCTCAACGTATCTATCTTCTGAACAGTTTATAATTTGTCCACACTAAAGTGCTGCATTAGTGTATATCAAAACAAATGGGTTATGCTATAGAAACTGGTATGAGAAACACTTACATGGCACTCTATATGTTGCTGGATTGTAACTCTTGTCAGCCCTAGTTGGCATGGGCCTGACGGGAGATGAGGCTAGAAGGGCCACAAGTTGTTTGCCTTGACAACTAGTGCCATTGAATGTAAAGGGACTTGCCTCTGAGCAGCTACACATAGAATTATAAATGAATACCAAGTTCCATTATACTGAGGCAGTGTCTTGGTCCACCCAGTGTTTCCCAACCTTTGGGGTTTGGGCTTCAATTCCCAGAAGCCCCAGTCAATTCTCCAAAGCACTGATCAGCCAATACACTGGGAAGTGAAGTCCCCCTGTGGGTCCTGGGCCCCACATTGGGAACCAATAGTGTCAATTCTGGTACTGGTTCTTCAGAGTCTCTCTTAGTCCTGTCCTAGGTATTCTTTGCTGGTCTTTCATTTAGGTGTTCACCCAGTCTAAGCCTGCTTAACTTCTTAAGTGAGACGAAATTCAGGGTGGGGCACTTTGGGCATAACTGGATAAGGACTGTGCATATAAAGGGAGACAGCAGTTGAGAAATCAGAAGATGACTGAGACTTGGAAGACTAGCAATTAAGGAACTAGAAAAAAAGATAATCAAGTATAAGGATGTGTCACTGGAGACCAAGACCAGGATCATCCACACTATTCTGTTCCTGATCACTGAACAGTAAGGAAAGATGACAGGGGAAAAAAACCTGACTCATTTGAAATATGTTGCCGTAATTCATCAACAATGGCTGTTCTTTGGAAGAGTGGGTAAGACAAGAGTTAAGCCATAAGCCTCACCCTACCATCCATACACACCACATAATACTCTCCATAATACTTGCTGGGCTCTGTTAATACAGGTAAGCCCCAGGTAGCTGCAGGGTTTGCAGGACAACCTTTAGGCCTCCTGTACTTGGAGTCTTGGGGAGTTCCACAGAGCTGGCCGTTCTTGGAAGCTCGGAAGGAACAGGGAAAGCCCCAGGGCAAGAGTCAGGCCAAAGCCTATCTGCCACATGAGTCTTAGAGCAAATCATAATAAGAACATAATAAGAACATAATAAGAACAGCCTTGCTGGAACAGGCCACAGCCCATCCAGTCCAGCATTCTGTCTCACACAGTGGCTCACCATTTCCTTCAGGGTATTCACAAGGAGATGCCTTCACCTGCTTAGGGTTCCCTGGAAATGGCATTGAGAGATATCCTGCCTATCTCTAGTACCCAAAAGTTTCATGGAGTGTCCCCTAGTTCTAGCCTGAACTGTATCTGGAGGCAAAAATGATGAAGCAGAGGATGTCCTAGTTTGGGCATCTCAAGAAAAGGCAAGATTCTCAGTAAAAGACAATAATGCTGGGAAAGGTGGAAGGCAGCAGGAAAAGAGGAAGAATGAACTTGAGATGGATTGTTTCATGAAAGGGAAGCCACAGGCTTTAGTTTGCAAGAACTGAGCAGAGTTGTTGAGGTTAGGCATTTTGGAGATTTCTCCTTCCCAGGGTTGCCATGAGTCAGAGAAGTCTTGACAGCACATAAAAACATCTAAAAAGCAAAGCAAAAGCAACTACACGTATATACCATCCCATAGCGCTCATTGTACTCTCTGGGCAGTTCACAAGTTTTGCCCTCAACATGCTGGGTTCTCATGTGACTGAACTCGGAAGGATGGAAGGCTGAGTCAACCTTGAGCACTGATCAGGACTGAATTCACAACCTTTTGGTTGTAGTGCAACAGTTCAACCACTGCACCACCAGGGCCTCTAAAGGAGTATGGTAGATCTTTAGATATGACTTATTAAGAGAAAAGGAGAGAGAAAAATTTAATTTAAGCAAAGACTAAAATAATTAAAATGGTAAAGGTAAAGGTCTCCCTTGCTCGAAAGCCAGTCATATCCAACTCTAGGGTTCAGTGCTCATCTCTGTTTACAGTGGTACCTCGGATAAAGTCTGATTCGGATAAAGTCGCAGTTTTCATGCACACGTGATACATCGCATAAAGTCCAAAACCGCTAGAAAATGCATTTTATCCAAGGTATTTGGTATAGGAACCTCGGATAAAGTCCATTTTTGGACGTTATCCAATGCATTGCCCATTTGATTTGGATAAAGTCCAAAATCAGATAAAGTCCAAACTTGTGTAATGGAGTTTGGACTTTATCTGAGGTTCTACTGTATAGCCAAGGAGCCAGCACTATCTGCATTTGCAGACATTTCTGTGGACATGTGACAGGCCTGTCTAGACAGTGCACGAAACACTGTTTACCTTCCCACCAAAGTGGTACCTATTTATCTACTTGCAATTTCTTGCTTTCAAACTGCTAGGTTGGCAGGTGATAGGACAGAGAAAGGAGCTCACTCCATCATGCAGCACTTGGATATCAAACTCCGACCTTCCCTTCTTCAAGTTCAGCATCTTAACCACTTGAGCCACCACATTCCCAGTTACTATGGTAGAGATGTTTTTCCCCCCTCCTTTAATCTCTTTGCTATTACTGTACTTCTATCACATCAAGTTTGGCCAAAAGTATAATTGACTGCCCTTTCTGACAGTCAGAATGTTGCTTCTGCCCTAGCTTTGTTCAAACAAAGCTATCAAACACATTTTTAATTGCCTACCCACAATAATGTAAATTATTTCAATAAAATCAATACTGCAACATTTGAAATGTTACAATAGACATCTATGAATCAACCAAACCCATCTTAATGAATTGTTGGGGTCACAGGATATGTCTCTGGCTTGTAATTGCAGTGATCAACAAGGAAACATTAAGTGGAGAGGGAAATTAAAAGCGGATTGCTCATTAAAAAGTGGCCGTTCATAACAGGGCTCATGGTATATTCTGATCAGGGAGAACTCTCCAGAGGTTTAGAGCAAAGTCTCCACTGGATGTTAAGGTACAAATCAATGCATCAGTGGACTAAACAGGCATTCAGTGGTCTGCAAAAAACCTTAAAATATTGATTTTGAAGACTTTATAGCTTGCTCTTAAAAGGATGTTCAGCTCCTTTAAAAACACACCTTACTTTATTAAGCTTCTCTGGCAGTCCTTCCTTTGTGAAGTGCCATAACTGAATTAGTAAAAGAGATCATAGGAAGGTAGTAAAGATTTATTTGGGTGTCACTATTCACGATGTACTTTGCTCTATTTATGCAATATTACAGCATTGTTGTGTATTTAAGTTGCAAGTTGCCCCAGCAATGCTTTGCAAGACAATATGGTGATTTCCCACCATCAGAATTAAGAGCAAGGTTTGGTGCATATTCTTCCTTTTTTGGTGCGCTCCTTATGTTAATTAGGGTCCTATGATTGGGTGCAACTTTGGATCCTGTTCCTGATTGGTTAAAACTCATGTATCACATTATGATTGGTTAATTAAGGTTGTCCGGCGGGTCACTACATTGTAGCATAGAATAACCGCCATCAAGACACTATATAAGCACCACGGGTAAACAAGGGTGTGGCCGGGTCAGATCTATACTGCCCATTACTGCTGCAGGTTAGACCTAGCCAGGCTAGCCTTGGGTCTTCTCTATACGCGCACCCTCAGGTGTAGCTTAGTTAGTACCACAACGGTAGATTCCCGAGAGACCGATTACGTGGGACGTGTGTAGCTATCTGTTGTCTAGATATCCTTGTAATTGTGGCCTACAAGACTTTACAATAAACCATTGTTCGTTGTTCTGTTCATCGTTTGCTGGACTATTCTTTACAAAGTCCGGACCCAACAAGTGTCTGAATATATGCTTCAAGTATCAATGAAATTACATTGTCTCTGACTCCTTATCAAAGCGATATTTAGTGTATTTAGTCATAATGCATCCTTGTGTTTCTACTCTACTCATATGGGGATAAGCAGAGATGATTTCAGTAAAACTATTAGGCAGTGAGCAAAACCCAGGAGAATTAGTTACACTGGATGCCCACTGCAATATAATCCTGTCAATGGTAATTTGGATAGAAATGCATTTGGTTTCAAAGGAATGTCCTCTTATTTGTGGATAATGCAGGATCTTATAACAAAAAAGTTTGATAAAAAGCAATACTGATATTGAAGAGTATTTTTATTGCTTTCATTTTTCTCCTTCGTGTCCGGACCAAAACCTGAACTGCCAAAATGAAGCCACTTTTTTGGCTTTGTTGTTGGCCAAACTTAAGTCCTCATCAGTGCATGTTTCTGGCAGTAATCAACATACCAGTAAATGAGCTGGATTCTATACCTCTCCACATTCAGTGTGTTATATCTGCCAGCAGCTCCCACTTGAGCATGGTGGTTTTGCATTTAGGGACTCCAACGCTCAGTCTATTCAGAGTCCTCCAAGTGACATAGGGGAGGTTGAGTTCCTCAGTTATATCCTCCTTTAATGTGGTTCCTTGTCCAATGAGCACCTTCCTCCATCTTTTAATTTGGTTTTGCTCTTATGTACCCTCAAGAATGCTTGTTCTTGCCATAAAGCTCTTTATGGATCTGAGCTGGCAGACTTGAGGCTCATATCCATTCAGAAGATGTTGAGGGTCATTCTCTTGCTTAGTTCCCTCAGCGTCAGCTGCTACTTCTCTCCTGATCTTAGGTGGAGTGATACCAACAAGAGGTTATAGTTTCTCAAGTGGTGTATGTTTGAGGCATCCTGTCACTATACGCATGGCTTCATTAACATAATGGAGCAGCATACTCTGCTGCGGAGATGCTTCATTTTCATTACTCATCAGATACCTTTGATGTCTCATGCTTATTTTTTTCACCAGTAAAGAAAAAATATATATGCACAGAATTATGACCACTCTTACATAAATCAGCATTTTTCAAGATTGCCCTGAAAGCAGAATATGGGGTTTTCTTCTGCCAAAAAAAAAAAGGGGGGGGGGACCACAGTAAAAAGCCAAAACAAAAGAAAGAGGGAAAACAAGGCAAGAATTTTATTTTTATGAAAAGCCAGGAGATGTTGTGCATATTGAAATCTTGAAGGGACATCTATGCAAATAGAAGACAAAGGAAATTGCCAAGAATGAGATTTTTATTATTATTATTATTATTATTATTATTATTATTATTATTATTATTATTATTATTATTATTATTATTATTATTATTATTATTATTATTATTATTATTATTATTATTATTATTATCATTATCATTATCATTATCATTATTATCATTATTATCATTATTATTATTTATTAAATTTATATACCGCAGTTCTCTGCCCAATGAGAGACTCAATGCGGTTTACAAAGTACAATTTACAAGTTACAGTATACTTCTAACCTCCCAACCTTTGGTGACATACAGCAGGTTCTTCAACTTCCACATGACCCCTTTCATTGTGGGGGAAGCTATGGGAACAAGAGACCATAAGGAAGAAATATTTCATTAGATAAAATCTTCCACTACTGGCAATTTTTTTAATTATTGAAAATTGCCTTCACTGTTGGTATCATTACGTTTCCTCAAGTATATGCCATGTAGCAGGATTTAAGCCTGCTTTTGTAAGTTATGTTATACATTGTTTTATAAGCAATTATTTGTATCTATCCTACAGTCAAGTTGCATAAAATAACATAGGAATCAAGTTAAGCTTAAAGTGAAAGCTAATAAAATCATGACTGTTGTTTCTTTTCGCTATTGTGGTTTGATGCCACTCTTGTGTGCCTGATTTTCCAGGCTTTTCCCTCAGTGCCATTCTGAGATTGGATTTAATTCAGGCTAATGTTTTCTTGTCAATCTGTTATTTTTTATATTGTAATTTTGATGCTATTCTGTATTTTTTATATATTTTTATTCTATGATATTTGATGATTGTGTATTTACTTAAGCTTGTACTTATGGTTGCTTTTTGGTTTCATGAATATGTTGTTAACAGCTTTGAGTTTGTCGTTGACAAAGCAAAGTGGTATATAAATTTAAAAACAACAACAACAACAACAACAACAACAACAACAACAACAACAACAACAACAATAATAATAATAATAATAATAATAATAATAAAATCTTGATGCATTAGTGATTGTTCAATGGGAACTTAATTGGACATTTCTGAGGTGAGAAAAATTAGTCTCAATTTCCTGTCATATGTGGATTTCTTCCTTGTTTTAAGCATCTAAATGAACATAGTGCTTCCATAAATGTCAAAACAGCAATTCCAGGGCTAAATCTCATTGCTAGCACCTGGAAACAATACATGAGCATGCACATTATATAAATTCATTTGTTTCAGTGGATCTACTCTTGTTACGATTAAGAATTGGATTTAGGCTCTGATAGCCTATCTCTCATTTATTTCTGTTCTTTCATCAACGCACACAAACACACACACACACACACACACACACACACACACACACACACACACACACACACACACACACACACACAGAAATGGCTTTGCTCCAGTAAACATTTACTGCATTCTCCCACCATTCAATTTCCATATATGAGCACTGATTCTAGAATTATTAAGGGAAAGGGGAATCTCTCTATTTATTACTCTATACCTTTCATATTTTTTGTTCAACTCTAGGCTTGATTTACAGAAGTTTTTATTATTTTGCTGACACACTGAGGTGTATTTTTTCAAGGGTCATAGCTGAAGTACATAGCTATTACCCTTTATCACTGGGATATGTATCCATCTATGAGCTCATCCACACTGAGCATGTGTTGAACTCTCTTTGCACCCATGACACTAGTACTGTATCTCAATGTCCATACAGTGCAGGGCTGAAAATAGTGTCAACAGAGTCAAAGCAGGACAGAAGCCTTTCATTTCTGAGTTTCTTTACACCACTACTGAATGATACAGTAATTTTGTTCTGTTTTACTCTGGTTTGTTCCATTGAAAGATCTACACATGTGGACTGCATGATTCTGTGGAGAGTGTGTCTTACTGTTTGACAAATCCTAATGGATGTTTTTCTGTTGCCTCTTCTCTACCGTTCTGAGTTCTGAGGATGGTTAAAACAATGAAGACAGGGTGTAATCAGTGATAATGAGCAGGGAAACAAGGCAGGCAAAACTTGATGATGAAGCAATCTGTGTTGGAAATTAGAAGCCAGGGAGCAATTTGGATGTATGTGACCAGGCAGACCTGAGACAATAAATATATTCTCCATACAGACACTGGGATGGTCTACTCCAGCGGTCAGCAACCTATGGTCAGATCCAGCCCACGGTTCCAAATCATCTGAACTGCAGCCCTCGCTTCCGCTGCTTCTGGAAGTGGCAGAAACAGCCGTAAATGCTTCCAAGGCTGTTGTAAATGCTTTTATGACAGTCCCAAATGTGTTTTACAGCAGTGTTTACAGCGACAGGACCACCAGTCTGCCCTCCTCAACTATCTGAGGGAGCATGACCCAGCCCCCAACTTTGAAAGGTTGACGACCCCTAGTCTAGTCAATTCTGAAAACAGTGTGTGTGTGTGTGTGTGTATGAGAGGGAGATCGCTAACAATTCACAACAACTGGGGGACATCACTAAAATGTTGACAAGCCCAATATGATATTTACACTGATGGTCTTTATTTTTTTACACTGATGGTCTTACGTAATAATCTAAACCTGGAAGAAGAAAAGTGATTCAAGGCTGGGAGCCAATAATAGGAAAAAATCTAATTTGAAATTTCTGTTCAGGCAAATTATAGGGCTGTTTTTCATTTCTTTCAGAGGCACAGCTCTTCAGACAAAGATACTTAGATCTGAATCTAATCAGTAGACATAACTCGAATTGAATCAGTGGAATTTAAATGTTGCTTACTGTTCGGTTGCAATTCAATGGATATACTATAGTTGAGACCAGTAATTGTATTTACTATAGGTTATGAAAGTATATAATTATGTTACACCTAAATTACCAAATTAGAACAGTGATCTAAACCCATGATCTTAGCTTATCATTCCCACAAATCCCATTTCTTGAAACAAAGGTTCAAAATGCAAATAAAGTGAAAGATGTAACTTCCACGTTTTATAGCTAACTAGAATTATCATCTTAATTTTGCAGGTATCTTTGAGGACAATCAATTCCAAAAGAGTGTGATTTTACCATCTAAGTAATTTTCATATATATTTACTGCACTCTAGACACACGATGGAACTGTAAGTAAATAATGTTTGCCACATGATGAATCAGATGACTACGATCTGGAAGAAAGCAAATTAATTGTTTCACTGTCAACTGTGATTTGCTTAGTGTGTGAAATGATGCCAGAAAGACTAACCGAAATGCTTATGGATACATGGGCACCATTAGTAATATTATGGATTACTGCATTCCCATCAATGTACATGGCTCCAATGAATCATTCTCAAATATTACCGAGTGGATCCAGTAGAGGACTCAGTGAACTAATCGAAGAACAAAGAGTGTTGAACCGTTCCAAGAGGGGCTGGGTATGGAATCAAATGTTTGTGCTGGAAGAGTTTTCTGGACCAGAACCTATATTAGTTGGCAGGGTAAGTCATTATTTTTTTTACTATCTTCAAGGAGATTGGTATCATATGCTCATTTTACTGTATTCTCCCATCAGAAGACTATCACATTGAATGACTCAGGAAATGCTTTGTCAAGATATGTTTCCTGGCTCTGTGTAGTTATTGCATAAGTACTATAGGTGGTGAGAATACTGGTGATGATGATGAAGAAAAGGGAGATATTAATGATCATGACTCCATGTCCTGTGGTTAGAGTAGTGAATAGTTATGAGTGTGGCTTTCTGTCATCTTGGTAGTATAGATAGGATTGTGTGGAAATTTGCCACAATTATGAGGCATGTTTGTCAATAAATAGCAATTAAGCTACTAATAAGCCCAAGAAAGTGGAAGGTATACAGAATTAGCTCTATCATACAATAGAGTAAAGCAACCTGTTTCAGGTGGCAACAAAGGGGGGGGGGAGTAACATGTGTGAGAAATACGTGACAAAAGGATTTGATGTCTGAATGGTACCGCAGGAGATTTTGAAGTATTGTCTGCAGCAGCATGGAGGGGAAAGGCATGCTATTTCCACTTTTCTTTAGGACTGATGGTGATGGATGAAGTCCCAGTAGGAGTTAGAACTAATGTTGGGGCAGTGAGTTAGAATAAACACAGAGGAAGGCCAGCCCAGAGACCACATGGATAGATGTCTGGCAGAAGTGCAGGCTAAAGAAGAGATGTAGTGAAAAGGTAAGAAAATTAGAGGGAAAAGTCCAAAATGTAAAGCAAAACTCTTTTCTGGTAAATCTTAAGAAGAAGCAGTGTATTGCTTCTCCCAGTGAATAGGTAGCTTGCAGTGTTAGGAATTTAATGCATAAATCCTGCCTAGCAAATAGAAATCTTCTGTTTTCATTGGTAATGATAGGGAGATAAATTGCTATGTTCCCATAGAATCCAAGGACAAAACAAGAAAGAGTAAAGTTAATTTTAAAAATGCTAGACAGAACACTTCACTCTATTGTCAATCACAACATGGGATGAGTACATACAGTGGAGCCTCAGTTAATGTAATTAATGCGTTCTCTAGGAGGTTTCTTACAGCAAAAATTACTTTAACTGAATTTCCCATAGGAGTGCATTGAATGCAATTTCCCATAGGAATGCACTCAAAACCAAAATACATTAACCGAAATGTGTTTTTCCACATGAGTGTATTGAAAACCTGTTGTTGTTGTTATTATTATTACAATGATGATCACATTTATATGCTGCCCACTCGACCATGCGAGTCAGGGCGGCTAACAAAAATGCAAATCAAAGCAGCAAATAAATCACATAACAATAAATAAACCACATAACAGCAAATAAATCACATAACAGCAAACAAATCAAATATAAAACACAACATCATAAAACATCATAAACATACTCATAAATATTCATAAATGTCCATATTCATAAATGTTCATTTAAAGTCCCATAGCAGCACAAATAACACATTCTCATCCATCCACAGAGGCCGCAATGGCATGAGCTTTTCTTCCCTCTGGCCCTGAGAGGGAGGGGCCCAGATCAGCTGGGCGGCGGTCTCCGGCCGCCTGCAGAAACCATCGGCTTTTCTCCCTGGCCCCAGTAGGGAGGGGCCTGGAACAGCTGGGCAGTAGTCTCCGGCCACCTGCAGAAGCCATCGGCTTTTCTTATCTCCAGCCCCAGGAGGGAGGGCCCCAGATCAGCTGAAAATCCATTCTGGGAAAAAATATCTGTAAGATGAGCCACTATTTTCTATGCATTTACTTTTGTTATGTGATTTTTATGTTAACTGAGCCGTTTGTTAACTGAGGTTCCACTGCACAACTTAAGTCAGGGGTGGCCAAACTTTTTATGTTGTAGGCCTGATTATGTACCCTGGAAGTGGAAGTGGGTGCATTTATAGTTGTCATTTATGACAGCCGTGGACACATTTGCACATGTGTGGGCACGTTTTACAGCTGACGTAAATGTGCCCGCTTCCACTTCCGGGTGCGGTGGAGGCAGTGACGGGCCAGATGGGATGGCATCATAGGATAGGTCAGTCCCTTGGGCCTTAGGATGGGAACTTCTGACTTAAGTCATCAAAAACCTTAGGAACCAAAATAGAAACAGTCCAAGCAGCACAGATGACATATCAGACATTCAGTGTACTTATACAGCAAATCTCTCCCCCCGCTCCCCCAGCTAAACCAGAGGGTTATAGTTGAGAAGTAATTATAATGGCAAATCAGACAGAAACTAGTCTTTCATGAGCTAAAAACACCAGGTTGGACAAACTGTATGTGCATTTCTTACAGCTGGGAATACGCTGCCTTTTCCTGCCCAATGTCCCCCTGTTTGCTAAATTTAGGGGTGCCATTGTTTTTCCTTTTCCTTCACTCTTCCTATGGAATTAACAAAATGTGCAGTATTAACAATTTGGGTCTGAAACTGATAGAGAACTGAAACTGAAATGATAGGTGACAATATAGCCGCTAATGAAATTGAATGGAATCAGAGGTTGGGGAAGGGCACCAATTTTCATGTGTGATGGTAAAGAACCAAAATTATTCTTTTCACCCTGCAAGAATGTGAACTATTTTGTAGAATACTCAACGACAAGAGAATGAGAATGGTTTTGTCTGTGTGTGTGTGTGTGTGTGTGTGTGTGTGTGTGTGTGCGTGTGTGTGCAATTTCCATAAAAATTGTGCAAATAGTGTTTTGACGTAATTTGCACAAAATGACAATAGCTTTGTTGTTATTGATGATTAGATACATTGGATGGCTATATTGATGATTAGATACATTGGATGGCTTGTTTCCATATTTTAAAAAGAGACAAGATTGGTGTTATATGGTGGCAAAATAGAAATCAAGCAGGTATTCTGTGAATGCTGTGTATTTGTATCCTTTCTCTCAGCAGAAAAGGACTCTAGATTTGTACAAAAATAATTAGTGAAAAATAGGTGGGGGGAACAAACAAAGCACATTTCTCATCTTCCTCACAGTTGGAAATGAGGAATCTTTCAGGGCTTGAAAATATGTCACCTAGGTATGTCTCAAAAAATCAAGATATCCCTAGATTGGGGCAATTCAAGACAACCAGGGCTCACACAATGATATTGTTAATACTATGGAGCCAATTGGATTTGGCCATTGAACCAGTCAAAGCAGACAGCAACAGACAACTATGTAAGCTATGTGTTCAGGAAATGTGGTGATCAGTTTAAGTCTGAAAATAAGGTACTATTTGAAGCCCCCATCTCCTTAAGGGAATTTTAGAGTTGGGAATTGTGATTTATCATTGCTCCCAGCACTAAGGTGAAGGATCTGCACAGGAACTAATGACATTGGCAGCAGAAAAATTGCCAGAGAACAAAACTCACAATACCTTACATCTCACTCAACTCCTACCAGGACATTTGCTATGGATAGTGTCAACTCTATTCAATCTTGTTTCTTTTCCTTTTCTTAAACTTTTTTGTGTGGCATGGAAGACTTATGCCATTTTCTTAATATTCCCTCCCTGGACATTGCTTGGTGGAACTACTAGGAGTTGGAATCTACCATCTGCAACAACACATTTCTATATTCCACCTCTAGTGAGAAAACCTAACTAGGTGGGTCATAGTAGATCAAATGACAGGCCACAGTTTGAGTGGTTAAGAAAAGGAAACATTCAGGACTGCTTAGAAATGTGCCAGATACCTGCAAAAGTTCTTGTTCTTTGGAGGAGAGCTCCCACAGATTTCTTGTTCTTTGGAGGAGAGCTCCCACAGATGACAACCTTGCTGCTGTTAAGGAATGCTCCAGAAGCTATGCCAATGCAATAAATTGGTAAGAAAATGCCATAATATCAAATAGATTCAGAGCACTGGAAATCAACAAAGAGAGCTGATATTGATAGCCTCAGAGCTCCTGGTGGGGAAGACAAACAGAGAATTTACAGCCACTGGTTGTCAACTGTAATAGATTGCCAACACATTTTAAGACCAAGGTGGATGTCATCTGTAGGGGCCTCAACTCCAAATTTGATGCAATAGGTCAGAAGGAGATGCCCAGTGTTCCATCTCTCCTGGGTGTTTTGGAGCAGTTTCAGCCTATAACACCACAGGAGGCCTCCAGGGCGCTTGTGGGCTATAAGGCCAACACAACTTGCCTAGATCCGTGCCCATCCTGGATTGTAAGAGCAGCTAGTGATGGGGTGTCTGGATGAGTCAGGGAGATCATTAGCTTCTTTCATGAGGGAATTGTGCCCGCAAGATTGATGGAGACGACCATCCAACCCATTTTGAAGAAATCCAACCTAACACCAGGTGATATTATCAACTATTGTCTGGTTGCTAACATCCCATTTATGGGCAAGGTGATGGAAATAGTGGTGGTGGGTTAGTTGCATATGTTCCTTGAGGCAACTAAATGCCTTGATCCACACCAATTTGCTTCATGACATGTCATGGTACCTAGAGAGAAGCCGACAGGGGTAAATCTTTCCTGTTGGTTCTCTTGGATCTTTCAGTAGCCTTTGATACTGTCGATCATGTATCGGGAGTCAGGCTTTGGTGTGACTCCAGTCCTTCCTGGAGGAGCGTGTCCAGACAGTACAGCTCAAGAAGGAGTAGTCTGAACCCTGAGTTCAATGGTATGGGGTACCTCAGCGGTCTGCAATCTCTCCTATGCTGTTTAACATCTATATGATGCCATTGAGGGAGGTAATCAGGAGAGTTGGAGTCTGCTTTCATCAGTACACTGATGATACATAGCTCTCTCCTTTACCTCAGCAGTGGATGACATCTGGAGCCTGGAGGAGTGCCTGAAGGCAGCTATGGTGTGCATGGGAGATAACAGGTTGAGACTGAACCTGGACAAGACAGAGGTGATGGTGGTAGTGGGTAACCGATCATAGGTAGAGAACATACCCATTAGTTTGGGGGCATCATTCTCCCTTTGAAGGGGAGCTTACATAATCTGGGCATGCAACTTGACTAGTCTTTGACTCTGGAAAATCAGGTGTCTTCAGTGGTCAGGTAAACATTTTCCCATCAGCAGCACATAGCCCAGCTCCGCTCTTTCCTGGATAGGAAATATCTGATAGCATTAACTTACACACTGGTAATCTCCAGAATTAACTATTATAATGCCCTCTATGTTGGGCTACCCTTGAGGTTTGTATGGAGACTGCAGCGGGTGCAAAATGCAGAGGCCAGGCTGGTTGTGGGTATCGGTTTGACCATATCACACCAGTACAGATTAGTCTGCATTGGTTGCCCATGGTGCTCCATACCAAATTCAAGTTGTTGGTGTTGACCTATGAAGCCTTGAGACCAAGCTATCTGAGGAAGCATCTCTTTCACAGAAATCATACCCAAAGCACCAAGGTATGTAACCACTTCAAGTGGTTACACCTAAAGAGGCAAAAAAGCAATAGGCACATCAAGAGATTTCTCTGCTATAGCCCCTACTCTCTGCAATGAATTACCAATAGAGATTAGAGCTTCTCCTACTTCGTTAATATTCCATTACTCACTATAAACTTATTTTTGTCAGCAAGCTTTTCAAGGCTTATAAGAACAGGAGGACTGCATGTTGTTTCTGGATTTATTATTATTACCATTATTTACCTCCACTTACTGCTGCTGATAGTATTTACTAAGAATATTGTTATCGTTTTAAGATTTTCTGATGCCATCTGGTTTTGTCTCTTGGGTTTTTATTGGCTATTACTGGATGATTTTGCTCTGATCTTAGATATATACATTATGATGCGTATTTATATTCTGTAAGCCGCCCTGAGTTGTGCTTGCATCGAAAAGATGGGGTATACATGTGAAAAGATAGATAGATAGATTCTTTTCTGTTCTTAAGTGTCCCAGCCAATGCTTTTTGTTTCACCATCAAGATAATCAAGACCACAGTCTTGTTTGGGCTTTGTTTCATTTGAGGTGGGGGTTATTGTGTTTTACCTGTTGTTCCCCTCAGGAAATTGTGCACAAGTAGTGTAACAGGCCTATCAGCCTTGTGTTTCTACTGTTCTTTAATGAGTTAAAGTTACAGGAAGCCAGATATATGCTCAATGTCAGAAAAACAACAACAACAACAACAACAACAACAGCATAACTATTACAACAGTATAATTGTACCAATTACCAATTTAGTATACTGTTGTCTGGCATGGTGCTTTTAGCTCATGAATGTCCAGCGGTTTTGCTATTATATTTATTTCTTGCCTCTAACCGTCTGGTTTAGCTGGGGGAGAGTGCTCTGATGCTGGAGGTGTTTAAGAGAAGATTGGACAACCATCCATCAGGTCTGCTTTGATTGGATTCCTGCATTGAGCAGCGGGTTGGACACGATGGCCTCAAAGGCCACTTTTAACTCAGTTATTCTATGATCTTTGATTCTGTGACCTTGTTTGTGTTGTTGCTTTTTAAAGTAGTACCATCATTTTAATGTATTTTGTACACGTGTGCACGTATATGCCCTTGGACATTTGTAGACATTTTTAGATGTGATTTCTCCAACTATGAATTTTCCTTTCTGCTTTTTGTGTAACCATTTGTCACCAATATATGCATATTGTATACATTCTCAGGTAAGAGAAATTGGTGCTTTGATATTGTATTAGAGACCCCTTCCCCACAAAAAAATAAAAAAATACCTGCCCACTTTGTTTTTTTGGTAAGAAGGTATAACATTGTTCTTTTCTTCCCTTCCTTCGCCAAAGATGTAATAATGGGTATTTGTGAGAGTATAATAATCATGGAATATATGGTTTATCCTTCATTTTTAAAGACCTTTTCAATGAAATTCATTGAGGGGGGGGGGAGTAAATGATTAAGGTTTGACAGTATCACATCAGTGAACTAACTACCCCACCCAATCAAGTATAAAACCATTTATAGTTATGTTGATTTTCAAAGTGAAGATGTCTGTATGTATTATTATTTTTAAAAATGATTCAAATAAATTTTGCCGTTTGTTGAGTGTCTTCCACAGAGAGGCGCACAGACCTTTTAAAGCTGATGCTTTTAAACCCACTGTGTTTTGTAATGTGCCTGCTTTTCCTCTGGCGAAATGTTTTTAGACTCTGTTACCTGCAGATTGATTTGATTTTAATAGAAGTCATTATTTCCATGTTATGATTACAGATAATTACCAGCACACACCTGGATGCTTGAGTGTTGGTATAACACTATGCCGAAAGAGTTGTTTGTTTGAGAGAAAAACCTAAAAACTTTGTTTGGTCTTTCTCACAATGGTCAATTATGGTGGGCAAGCTCTTAGATTTCTAGGATCATTTTTCCCACATCAATTCTTTTTTTTAAAAAAAGGAAAGGAAAATGAATGTAAAATTGAAAGTGGCACAAAGACCACTTCTAACTTTCTCACAATGCTTTAAAAAGCTTGAGAAAAATGAGTAGGAGCTGCACTTTGATTAGAGGAAAAATCATCATTTTATCCAGTAAATTTTGGGTGTCACTGTGATTCTAGGGGGAAAAATCAGAATCCAGAACAACCATGGAGGGGTAGTTGTGACCATAGTCACCATGATTCCTATTTGGATGTGCAACACTCAAGGACTGGATTTTTAAAGTGTTTTATTGCTAAATGAGGATCAGAGTGGGGAAAAACTGAAAAATATGGCCAATTTCTTAAGGGCCCTCTGCTGTGTAGAAAATTGATGGAGGCGCAGGACTATGAAAGCATTACAATGCCAAATCCAAATCACTTTATTATTGCAGTCAGTGACTAGCACAGTAAAAAGGGTTTAAGTGCACAAGATAAAATCAAAATGCACCACCACAAATGGATCTACTTGAGTTAAAACAAAATAGAATAAAATCAGTTCTTAAAATTGGTGCTACATTTGGGGCAGGTAATGGGACAGCACATTCCAATGCACCATTTTCATTTTAGGATCTCAAACTCTATGGAAGAAATTTAGGTAAGGAAAAGTACAGAAGAACTACTCAGAAACCTAAGAAGACCAATTTGAAAAAAGTTCATATAGCCTTGCATCAGAAAGAATAGTCACCAAATCTGTCATTCTTAGCCCATCATGACATAAGGAGACATATCTGTTCCATATATTGTCTATCATCATGGACAAAGTCTGCCTGTACTTAACTCTTCAGAAATAGTTCTTCCATTGGCGTCCCATACTAATCTCTCAGGTTCTTCAGGCACGAGGTCCGCCTGTGTCCTGGGACTCTGTTCTCAAGGCTCTTCCCTTGCATAACGAGTTGACTTCATGTCGTTCCTCATGAAATGCCAAGCGCAAAGTATTGGAGCTTTCTTTGTTTAATGGTCCTAAACAGTTTTTGTTATTTATCAGTCTGGTGCAACACTTCTAAATTAGTCACATGGTCAACCCATAGTAGCCTTAGCAGCTGTTGGTAGATTTCAAAAGCTTCAATTTTCTTTTCAGATGGGTTGTTCAGCGTTCAAGCTTTGACTCCATATGGCAACATTGGGAATACGTAACATCTCACTATTCAGATTTTCATCCGAGTTAGATCTCTATTGCATAACATCACCAGTGATATATTTTTTGGCAATCCTGTGTGCCTACACCCTGTCCCTTTAAAGAGTGCTCCTCTTCACTCAGATTCTCTAAGGATATCTTTTCTCCTGAGACCTCCATCGGGGTTCCAGACTGGGTCTGACATATTACAGGGTGTTTTATATGAACAAGATACAGTGGAACCTCATACAACAATCGCCCCGTATAGCAACGAAATCACATAACAATTAGGTTTTGGAGGGAAATGGTGTCCCACATAACAATTGCCCTATGGAAAACAACTGTACAACAATTTTTAAATGGGAAAAACCACTTAGCGGAAAAAAAATCATTGTACAATGCATCCCATAGGGAAAATCACTATACGATCCATGCATCGTATAGCAATTGTTTTGTACAATGCCTTTGAATAGGAGAAATTAAAGGGAGACAGAATGCTTTCATGATGACATAACTCATAGTAGTTTGTGCTTTCACATAGAGGAATAATCTATGATCTAGGATTACAAGCCATCACACTGCTTATTTCTCATTGTATATACTGATTTATTTGAATAAATGTGCTTGCTCTATTGCTTTTGAGGATGAGCCAATAAACATACACACATCAAGAAAAGTTCAACAAGGAAGAACAGAAAAGGCCTTTACAAATTCCCATTATGCACATCTTGATTCTAGAATAAGACCTTTGTATTCATAAAATTTTATAAGTCCCATCAACTTTCAGTCTGAGGTCTGCCCTGTTCTGATAGTGAGGGATTTACCACTTCATAGGTTCACGGTAGTTACTGGAAGTATGTTTATTCAAATGTATTACAGGTTGGAACAAGCACATAGACCTAGACCCAGAACTAGATCCATACTCGGACAACACACAACATTCTACAGAAAGAACCTCCTCGAAGATTGTGATAGATTTGAATCACAATTGGGCGTACCCTGGTAACAGCAACCTTGTGTTGCCAGCAAATCTTGCTCACACTAGGTCAAGTGAAAGAAACTGCAGAATGAACTCACGAAAAGATGCCTTCATTTTGGCAGTTTCGTGTCTGGCCTAGACTTGGAAGAAGAAGAACACACATTATTTTCCTTCTAAACAATATTGCTGAATACAATTTAACTACTAAGGACAATGTCTCCATCAGACACTTAAACTGACAAAGGAAAGCAGATTTTGAATTAAAGCAGCCAGCCACTTCTGTCTAGACTTCATCCTGTTACAGCGGGGGTAGTGTCAGAAGGATGTGTGATCTTATGTGTGCCAGGTTCTTCAGAAAAAAACTAGGAGCAACAGACACACAGGGAGAGAACCAGTGGGTTTTCATTCACCAGAACATTAAATCACAAGCCACTATGCATTATGGCATCATTAAAGCATTCTGTCTCCCTTTAATTTTAGCCATTATCCAAATGCATTAGTAAATGCAGAAGGGGAAAAGAGCAGGTTAAAACAACAGATGCATCCATTTTCTTCTAGAAGTATTTGTAACAGAGATTGTTCCCACTGTGTTGTCACGTTTCTTTCTATTGCTTTTCCTCATTTTCATTTTCTAGGGTCTCGTTAAAGTTTTAACACACTTCAGAACAGATGGAACAATGTAAAGCTTGCTTCTAAGGAAGAGAGGGTGTTAAGTCTTTCCCCCCGATTTATATTTCTCTTGTTCTTTTGGTCTAAAAATGTTCTCTTGTTACTAATCTTACAAAATGGGAAGGTATCTGTGAATGTGGAAGGCAATGAGCATTGTATGTTACACACTTTTGAGTGTAGTTATGTACCCTGAAAGAAAGAACAATTTTAATAAGTTGGACACATCTGAGTTACGTTTGGAGAGACAAAAAGGCTATGGGATTGTTTAAGACAGGATTTCTCAACCTTTTAAAGCTAGGGATCGGGTCATGCTCCCTCAGACAGCTTCGAGGGCCGGATGGCCATTTTGCCCTTCCTCTACCACACGGCACTTCCCGGTGTGGTGGAGGCACACAAATGGTGTTGTGGGCCACATCCGGCCCATGGATTGCAGGTTGAGAAATCCCCGGGTTATGTGAAATGGGACAGAGACCACATTCACACCTGATTGTACAGTAGTTGCCCTGCTATGTGCTTGTTAAATGTGATCTTGAATAATCTTTTATCATTTTCTGCCCTTTTTGTTGTTGTTCAGTCGCACAGTCGATTGCGACACTTCCCAACCCCATGAACAACCGCACACCAGGCACCCCTATCCTCCACCATCCTCCCCAGCCCATCCAGCTTTGTGCCCATTGCATCAACAATACCATCTAGCCATCTCATTCTCTGCCACCCCCTTCTTCTTTTGCCCTCCACCTTTCTCAGCATCAAGGCATTCTCAAGTTAATCTCCTCATTTTTCTGCCCTTGCTCCAGCCTTTATGTGTTCAATTGTATGTTTGTGGGGGAAAGCCTGTTTGTCCACTAGAGAAAGTTACATTTTCCTAAGATTCTGGATTATTTTCAGTGCTTTTCAAATATGAACTTTGAATAAGTAGATTTTAGGATGGATACCAGCAGGCGTGACGCTCATTTGGACTGTCTCAGTTATAAGGCCAATGAAATAAGAGGAGAAAGATCATGGAAGGTTTCTATGCATCTCTCATACAAGTATTCATTCCTGTCATTTCATTTAGTCAGGGATAGGTGTATTGTATCTGAGATCCATGTCACTGTCTCATTGGCAAGTTCTTTGCTAGTAGAACCACCTGCTTTAAGAGCGGGTGGGTTTGCTGGAGGTGGCTAAAGAGACAAGGAATGACCATCTGTCATGGATGACGTAGTAAACTTTGAATCACACAGTCTGCATGGACCAGAGGCTTCCAACTCACTAATGCAGGAGTAGCCAACCTTTTTACGCCATGAGCCTGACCACACCCCCAGATAGCTGAGCTGGCCAGTCCATGCCCCCAGGAAAGCGGAAGTGGGCACATTTACAGCTGTCATAAATGCACCCACTTCCACATTTCTGACAGCTGTGGGTGCGTTTGTGCATGCACAGGTATATTTTATGGCTGATGCAAATGTGCCCACTTCCAGGTGTGCTAGAGGTGGTGACAGGCTGGATGGAATGGTGTCATGGGCCAGATCCAGCCCACTGGCCAAAGGTTGAGAACCCTTGCACTAATCCTAAATGCTAGGTAAAGGTAAAGGTCACTCTTGCTTGAAAGCCAGTCATATCTGACTCTAGGGTTCAATGCTCATCTCTTTTACAAATAGGCAAGGGCAAAAAGCCAGCACTGTCTATATCTGCAGATGTTTCCATGGACATGTGGCACCAAAGTGGTACCTATTTATCTACTTGCAATATCTTGCTTTCAAACTGCTAGGTTGGCAGGAGCTGGGACAGAGGCAGAATCTTACTCTCTCATGCAGCACTTGGGTCTTGCACGGCTGGCCTGCCAATTTTCAGCATGTTAATGACTAAGCCACTGCAGTCCCTTCATGCTACATGCTAACATTTATTCAAAAGAACATTATTCAGAGCTGCAATGATAGCAATAACACATATGTACTACCCCATAGTACTTAGAACACTCTGATGGTTCACATGTAATTAGCATTTTTGCCCCAACCTGCTGGGTACTCACTTTACCAACCGCAGAAGGATGGGAGGCTTGGTCAACCTTGAGCCCATCAGGATCACGCTCAGATTGTGAGCAGTTTGGGCTACAGTACAGCAGTTTGACCACTGAGCCATAAGTGCTCATGATTGCACTGATATAGATAAAGAAAACAAGAGAGGTCTTTTTCTGTAAATTGCATGTTTCCACATACATGTTTGTTTCTTCGCTATTTGATGTGAAGTGGCTAGTAGCTGTAGAGAAACAGTTAAGAAAAAGACTCGTGTCAATTACTGCTATTTTATCTTGGATTAGTTCTATCCATAGGATTTGTGTGTGTGTGTGTGTGGAACATGCCATGGATTTTTTTTTAAAAAAACACCTGTTTGCTCAGTATCCGAACTAATGAATTTAAATGACAAGGGAAACGGGAATTTGGTTCAATATTAGAAGCTACATTCTGATGGCACAAAATGTTTAAAACACACAAGCTATAATCCTGTTGCTTAGCATAGTAAATTAAAATAAATTAACTAGGCCATTAAATCAATGGGGATTTGGAGGGTTAAAGCCTCCAAAGTTCCATTGATTTAAATGGACCTCCTCTGATGGTGACTTACTTTCTAATATCACAGTTAGAATAGGCCCATTTGAATCAATCAAATTTGTGGAGGAGTTGATGTGCCAGCTTGCCACTAGGTCTACTCTAGTGCAATTTCCTGCACAAAACAACAGGTACTTGGCCATTATCTTGGATGATAAAAGCCTCTCCTTTATTAAATACTTCCGAGGCAGAAGCTTTGCATGCTTCACAGTTATACTGTATATGGAAATAAATGTGGAAGTAGCTCACACAAGAATTCCTATATTCAGTTGCTAATGTCTGATTTAAATCCTCTGTCAGCAGCCTGAAAGGCATCACCTCCTAAGAAAAGGATGATGCACTTAATTGGCTGCCAAGGCATTCAGCTACACCTTCCAGGAGACATTTAACATATCATAATCCTCTATCCTTATAAACAAATCATGTCAACTATTGAACACATTGGAATTGATGCATAAGCAGCTTTAAGACAACATTCCCTTAAACATACAGCTACATCTGAAACTGGCTGAAAATAAGAAATTTGAGATAAAGATGCTTTAAAGCCAACCTTTGGAAATGTAGGAAGAGCTCAAGCAGTTTTAAGGTGGGTGGGGGCTATGCATGTTTCTTAAGTATAGCTATTCACATCATGCTCCAACTATGATATCATGTGTTATAACTCATAAAGAAAATCACACACTAGAATAGTCTTGTGGAAAAGGAGAGGCAGCCAATTTCAGAAATAAGCTTTTTCTCTCATTATGGCCAATAGTGGCAAGTACTTATTTGTGACTAGCAGATTGCCTGACCTTGCTCAGGTGTTTGTATTTCTGTGACAGCCTCCCTTCCTCCGTCTCTCTCTTTCCTCACCCGTCTCTCTTCCCTTATCCATCCTGCTTCTCTGTTGATGGTCACTTACCGCCCTTATCCTTCCCATACATGTGTCTGGCTGCCTTGCCTTGTCTGCCCACACATCCCCTTTGCATACATCCCCACATGGGGCTTGTGACCCCCACAGTGCTGATCTCGCATGCCCATTTGCCTTGCACCTACTGTAAAAACTACAGCTGAGGTAAGCAAGGGGAAAGGCAAATGATGTCACAATCACAGATGATGTCACCTGCCTATGACATCAGCCAGCTCATTGGTCATCTGCCTGGGACTATGACATCAGCCAGATCATTGGGAAACAGATAATTGGGAAACAGATCAATTTTTTTGGGGGGGGTGTACACCCCCCATGGGGCTTGTGACCCCCACAGTGCTGATCTCACAAGCCCAAGGTACGTATGTGTCAAGTTTCAGGGATATCGGACTGGGAAATAGGGTGTTAAAGGGAAGAGACAATGAGCCAATCGGCTTCAAGCATATTTGCATACAACATAAAGAGGATATTTCAGTGGTCCTGTCTTAAACACAGATTTTTTAAAAATGAAATTGAGGTACACAAGGCTAAGACAGTAGAGAATTAACTGATATAAGTGTAAAAAACAGTTCCATAAAAAATCACCACATTATGAAATGATGTGGGAGCGAATGGGGAAAGGGGTTTAAAATTACAGTATTTACCTCCTCCCTGGCTCTGGTGGCTTCTCCTCTTCTAGGCTCTTGGATGTTCCTGAATTGTGGGGAGGAGGGGATGTGGCCTGTTGGGGAGGGGGCATGCCCCAAAATTCCCCTTATTTTCAAATCCAAAACTTGACAGGTATGCATGTGATTCAGGGGGACTAAAATGTCCTGAGGAGAAGTAAAAAAAAGTCAGGAGCTGGGTCACGCTCCCTCAAACAGTTGATGGGGCCAGACTGGTGGTCCTCCCGCTGTAAACACTGCTTTGAAATACAACCATAACTGTTGTAAACACATTTATGACAGCCATGGAAGCATATATGGCTGTTTCTGCTGCTTCCGCCAATTCCAATACTCCTGGCGGCAGCAGCAGCAGCAGCGGTGGGAGTGAGGATGACAGGCCAGATGATTTGGCACCTCAGACCGGATCCGGACCAGGGGCGATAGGTTGCCTACCCCTGAACTAACATGACAAATGTCATTGTTTTTGCCACTCTCTATTGCCCCCCCACACACACAGAGAGACAACTGGAGTTAGATAGAACATTTCCCGCTCTCATGCTATGTAAAAGTGCAGTCATTTGTGGATCCTCCTCTGCATGCATTCAAACAGCAGAGCATCAAAATACCACTGTTGTTCTCATTAGAGACAATGGCAGAATTCACAACAATGAAATAAAGCAGCAATCTTAGGTGGTGGCACACACCAATAAAATGTGTAGGCATGTTATTGCATTTCTTATTTCCCAGTATTATGGAACCCATGGTAAATATATAGCAGACATAATTGGTGATTTGTTAAATGGCACTGAACCCAATTTAATAGGCAGTCACTTTCTGGTAATAAAAGCTTGACTATTTAGTTTCTTTTGTACAGTTACGGTTTATGGGTTGGGACGGGAGAGGAAAGCAGCAAACATAAGTACACAAGAGCTTGGAAGTGACAAAAGCCTTTTTATTTTTCATTCCTTGAATCAATACTGAATAATTCAATAGTAAACCCCAGACTCTAAGGAACTATACTGACAAACACTCTCTCAGTTGCAAGCTGCTATTGTTTCTCTAGATTCTTTCCTGGGCCTGAGAGTCCTCTTGTAACTTTTAAAAGAACTCTAGTATTGTTTACTCTCACCTTCAGTAAAATCAGGAAGAAACTAAAGAGGAAAAAACTACAAAATAAAATTCCAGAAATACTATAGCTGCACTATGCAAAGAATGAAACCAGTTGAAACCTCCAGTCACTGCATGCAGAACTAAAGAGTAGTTAAAGGGAAGAGTCAATCAATCAATTCTTTATTGCGGCCAGTGGCCAGTTACAGTACAAGGGGTTTAAGTCCAGGAAATGCAGACAAAATACATCCTCATCAACACATTCATTAGTATTAAAACAAAACAGAGTAAAATCAGTTTGTAAATTTGTGCTAGAATTGGGTATAAATCACCACATAAAAGAGTTTAAAAGTTGTAATAACAATTATAAAATAGGGATAAAATGGCTATATATACAAGAGCACATGGCAGATATGTTTATGTAAGCTGGATGTAAGACATAATTACTAGTGTAGAGTAAAATCATTATTGTTGGTTTTTGACCTGCCGCTGTAGCTTATTCACCCTGATGGTGCATACCTTGGTAGTCCTCCATGCAAATCTAGCTACAGCGGCGGTCAGGTCAGTAGATCTGTCTGAGAGCATATCTCTGAATATGTAGTTGTTCGTCTCAGTCTGGGGGAGTGCAGCAATCAGGTCACATCTGAGACTGTCATAGAGTGGGAAATCTAGGAGCATGTGCTCAGACGTCTCTACCTTCCCAGCCTGACAGATACATAAACGCTCCTGAACAGGAACTTTCTTAAATAACCTCTCTCTGAATGCTGATGGTAACATGTTGAAATGCAGAAGAGTATAAGATCTCCTATGCTCTGGGTTACTTAAGGAGGATAGATAAGATAAGGATAGATAAGATATTGTTGGGTGGGGCATTTCAAAAGCGGACTAGTTATTTTATTTAAATCTTGTTGTCCAATATCCTTTGTTTTATTGTCTCTTTAGCTCGGACAAAACCAAGAGAAACAACAAACTGCTTTGAGAGGCCATATGAGGCCACTTTTCCTTCTAGAATAGATATCCATGGAGCATACTTGTCAACCCGCGGCTCCGGAAAAAACAGGATCTGCGCAGATTGCTTGTGCGCAGGTTGCTTTCCACGCATGCGTGGAAGGCGTTTCCCCCCGCTGCCAAATTACGGGGTTTTGACAGCGCGGGGCGGGTTATGACGTCAATCGGCGTCAAATTCCGTGGTAATCCCGGCCAAATCAGGATGGTTGACAGGTATGCCATAGAGCCATTGTAATATCTGACAGCATTAGAGTCAAAACATTTTTTAAAAATCCAGTGTATAAATGTTGAATAAATATGGAATGTTGTGCTTCTTATGATTAAAAAATGACCCCAAATTACTAAATGATATTGTGTTTGAATTGCTACCTGGAAAAGGATGCCAAGCTTTGCATAGTAAAGGAAAGCCTGAATGTTGATAATACTAATGTCAACAGTCAAGATGGTCTACAGCAGTGGCTCTCAACCTTTTTCAGCTGTGGGCTGGACTACACCCCATCAGACAGCTGAACGGGCCAGGCACATGGTTCCTCTGCCATAAATGCTGCTGTAAAATGTGTCCGCAGATGTTGTAAACGTGTTTTACGGCAGCCACAGGTGCATTTACGATGCATTTTCAGCTGGTTTTGCCACTTCCAACACTTCTGGCAGTTGCAGTGGTGGGAGCAAGGGTGGCGTGTTTTCAGCTGGTTTTGCTGATTCTGGCAGCAGCAGTGGCAGGAGCGAGGGTGGTGGGCCACATGAAATGGGCTGTGTCTGGCCAACAGGCAATAAGTTGTGACCTCCTGGTCTACAGCAAGGGTGGCCAACCTTGGTGCACCAGCTGTTCTTGGACTTCATCTCCTAGAAGCCCTGATCAGCAAGTGTGCTGACTTGGGCTTCTGGTAATGGAAGTCCAAGAACAGCTAGAGCACCAAGGCTGGCCACTCTTGGTCTATTGGAATCCCTCCTGTGCTTACCATCATTCATAAAGACACACCAAGCAATGGAAAATCCTGGAACATGGTTTCTTTTTTCACTTAACAACTTCTTCTTCTTCTCTCTCTCTCTCTCCAAGATGATAGCCAATATCCGGAACAGATACAGCACTTGAAGAAGAATCTAGGTGCCTATTGCTTTGAAAATATAGATGACTAGCATTGGTGCCCGTCTTCGACATGGTTTTTGGGAGGTGCACAACCCATGGGGTGGGGGTGGCTTGGGGAGGATTTTTTCCTTTTTTTGCATCCCCCACACCATTTTTGATGCCCCCTGGCTCTCAGTAAAGGAACCTGGGCAGACTCACCCTGGCATGATGATGAGGGATGGATGGTAGGTATTGAGGGGGATATTTAGGAGGAAAGGAAGATGGGAGGGTAAGAATGAGAGAGGGAAGGAAAGAAGTAAGGGGAGAAGAACAGCTGGAGGTAGGGAAGGAAGGATGTGAGCTAATTACCCGGCCTTGGCCGGGAAGGTATTTGTTGTATGTTTAGGTTTTCCAGACCCTGATACACCCCAACACAGACTCTCTCTCTCTTTCTCTCTCTCTCTGTCATATTCAGGCGCGCACACACACACACACACACACACACACACACACACACACAAGTGACTGATCCGGAACCCACTGTCTTGTGCATTGTCTTGCACACACACACAGACACACACTCCCTGTCTCTCACTCACACAGCATTTATGTACATTGAAAGTGTCTCGTTCTAGGGTTGTAGAGGCTTAAATGGAATGGGTTTGTTCCATCCGCATCAGGACCTTTCCCCATTCAGTCATTCACTCTCAAGTTCAACCAATTGCAGTTAAACATGCAAATTAGCTCTCTCCAACATTCTGTTTCCAGGCCTGGCTGTTAGACTGCCATTTTTCTCCCATGGCTCCATGGGAGGTGTAGTTTCCATTCTTTTCCCCATTTTGTGGAGCATAGGCCCCACTCTCGGCACCCGGACACTCACGGGGATGGTCTTAGTTGGGCAAGGTAAGTGTAGCCAGCTCATTACCAGATAGGCTGGATGGGCGCGGACATGCATTCCGGACACGCACAACCACATCCCTTTCTTAAAGGTTAAGATAATCAAGAGCTGTGATGAATCTTTACCTTGTGACAGACCAGTTGATATGGGCTTATCTATCCAGGTTATAATAATATTTTCATGTCAGAAATTATTCTGGGTTGAAAGGATTTTTGCAGAAGAAACTCCACAGGGGATGCTCAAATGAGGCTCCTTTCATGTCTGAGACACAGACAGGTGTTCAATCTATCATGCAGTATCCAGGTCTCGAACTGCTGACTTGCCAGCCTTCTAGCTAACAAGATGAGCTTCTTAACCACTGAGCCACAACAGTCCCTCCAGGTTAACAATAATAGAGATACCCACTGTGGCGTATAAGAGATAATAATGGACTAGGATTTAGGAGATCTGGGTTTGAATCCCAGCTCTGCCATTGGAACTCATTGAGGAGGTAGAATTGGTAAAACCACACATAAAATATCTCACTAACCTCGAAAGCCCTGTTATATTTGCTATGACCCTGACAACAAGGTTCTAACTTGACATCATGTAACAACAAAAACAAACAATAATGATTAATGTACTAAGTGCCCCTTGAAGTGATTGTAGATGTATTTGGAGATAGGTAATTTTGACTTCATTTTTCAGATCTTGTTTCTGCTAATTCATAGGATGGACATCCTGCTCATTATTTATCATATGCATCAAGATCTTCATTCTTTTTGCTAAAGCATGGTAGAAACTGAACTTGATCTTTGCTGCTGCTCTCATTTTGAATCTGAAATGCTGTCACTATTTCAAGCACAACGTGATGTTTCATATATTCTTTTCCTACAATTTGGCCTGGGAAAATTTGCTGCTATCATTGTTATCTGCTGTCAAGTCATCTCTGACTCACAACAGTGAATGACCAACCTCTAAAATGTCCTGCATTGAGTTCACAAGAGCTAAGCAAGGCAATTCATCTATTATAAACAAAAGTATGTGACTTCCTTTACAGAATAAACCTATCTCATATTTGGACTTCTTCCCATCTTGCTGCCTTCAACTTTTCCTTGTATTGCCCCCCCTCCCCCCCACACCTCAGTTTTGTTACTTTTTTGCCTCCAGAAACCACTCGGACTTTGCTCTAGGACCCATTTGTAAATCTATCTTAAGATCCAGGGCATCTGAAGGAAGAGTGTGTAATGAAAAAAATAGGCGTTTTTGCTTTGAGTGAGAAAAGTAGTTCTTTGAAAAGCCGGGGAAATGACTTTCATGACAGATGCTGGTTAGTTTACATTGAATGTAGTCATAACAGGCTGAAAACTGTGTGAACGGAATTAAGAAATTATGGACATTGTATACTGTGCTTTAATTGGTTAAAATCCAGGAAGAGGTGGGACGAGTGAGAAAACAACGGTTTTTTTATATTGGAATGTGAGGGAGAAACACCATGATTATCATGATGTTGATCAAGGAAGAACATTCTTGTAAGCAAACAGTAGAAAAATGTGATCAAATGTGTTAGTTAGATAGGATAGGCCAAGGAATATAGGTAATTATGTCTTTCTTGTTTTATTTTGGGAAAGGGGCAAGTACTGAACACATATTTATTACATAGAGCTCAAGCTGGTGGAAGAATTCCAGTTCCCTTATTTCATTATTGGCAATGCTACAGTTAAGCTAATTCACACTGCATGCCCTACATGATTTGGCTGGTTTGTAGGTATAAACAGTCAGTGACTGAAACCTATCATAGATTTATCTAGCCTGGTGCAGGACCACCTTTGTACTCTGAAGCAGCACAAAGGTGGTGCGGGCTTCCTGAATAGGTAAAGGTCTCTGGAAGGTGGAACGAGTCCTATGATAGTGGGGTAACATGGGTGTTTTATCCTTACATCTTCTAGTTCCATATTTCAAATGAGTCAATTATTTTCCTTTCAGTCTCTTTCCCTTTCCAGCTTTCACACACACACATAATGATCAGAAATAAAACAGTGTGAATAATTTTGGTCTCAGTCTTAAATGTCATGCCCTTAAACTTAATGATCATTTCTAGTTCCTGCATTGCTGCCATTTTAGTCTCAGTCTTCTGATTATTATTTTTGCCCACTCTTCATTTGGTTCGATGATTGAACCAAGATATACAAGATATTTGACCATCTCAAATTCTTGATTGACAATGTTAAATTTGTGTAGTTCTTCTGTATTCCTGAAAGAAGAAAGTAACAAAGCAGTTGATCATCTAGAAAAATCAAATCAGGTCTACAGAAGAACTACACAAACTCTAATGTTGACAATCAAGAAATTGAAATAGTGAAATAACCTATATATCTTGATTCAATCATCAATCCAAATGAATCTGCAGCCAAGAAGTCAGAAGAAGATTAAAAATCACAAAGGCAGCAATGAAGCAATCATGAAAGGTCATGAAGTGCAAGGATATGTCACTGGAGACTAAGACAAAGATCAAGATCACCCACAATCTTATATCTTTGATCTCTATGTACACATGTGAAAGCTGGACAGTAAAGAAAGATGACAGGAAAAAAATTGATTGCATTGAAATATGGTGCTGGAGGAGAGCTTTTGGGGTACACTCGACTGCCAAAAAGACTAACAAATGAGTCATAGAGAAAATCAAGGCTGAACTGTCCCTGGAGTTTAAAAAAAAAAAAACTTTGGCCAGATCATGGGTAAACATGATTCTCTTGAAAAGATAAAAATGCTAGGAAAGGCTGAATGCAGCAGGAAAAGTGGATAATGGCTTGTGTACTGACTTTCTAAAGGAAGCCACATGCTTGAGTTTGCAAGATCTGAGCAGGGCAATTGAAGAATGGACAGTTTGGAGATCTCTCATTCATAGAGTTGATGTAAGGAAAAGGTAAAGGTTTCCCTTGCTTGAAAGCCAGTTGTATCCGACTCTAGGGTTCAGTGCTCATCTCTGTTTCAAAGCCAAAGACCCAGCACTATCTGCTTCTGCACACATTTGTCATGTGGCAAGCATGACTAGACACTGGAATGAACAGAATGCTGTTTACCTTCCCACTGAAGTGGTCCCTATTTATTTACTTGCAATTTCTTGTTTTCGAACTGCTAGGTTGGCAGGAGCTGGGACAAAGATGGGAGCTCATTCTGTCCTGCAGTACTTGGGAATTGAACTGCTGACCTCCTGCCTTCCAGTCAGCATCTTAGCCACTTGAGCCACTGCAGTCCGTAGAGTTGACATAAGAAATCACCAAAAGATGGCTTCATTTTGGCAGTTTCACATCTGGCCTAGACACAGAAGAAGAAGTTGACTTGATGGTATGAAACAACAAGAACAAGATGTTTTAGTGAGAAATCAACGTACAAAGCGTACAAAGCAATCATTTATGACCTCCTTTTCAGAAGTGGGGAGCCAAATACATTGAGAAAATAATTTAAAGTAGTTTTCCTTGCCAACATCAACAATATTTTGTATGATTTCAGGTAAACCTTTCTGAAAGTAAAGGGGCTGAATTATTAGATCTGCCTTGATTTGGATTTCTGCATTGAGCTCAATGCATTGGACTCAATGGTGTAAAAGGCCCCTTCCAACCCAGTTATTCCATGATTTGATCTCTTGTTTGAATGGTCTGACTCAACTTGAAAAACACAATTTTCCGGGTGAGATTAGGATTTCAGGTGTACTGATATCTTGGCTTTGCTGGAGTCAAAATTTCTTTGCAGTCTGTTTTGTGTGCCAATCCATAAACCTCCTCCTGATCCCCATGAAAAAATTTATTGTTAAAGCTCAGGGTGAAGAAAGATATTCTTTGGAACTATTACATACACCAATACATACTCATGCAGAATATTGCTCTAGCTTCTTTCTTTACTATTTATAGCCTGAAATGTATATCATAAAACACTTTAGAGCTGAACTACTGCCAAGCTGAGCATTGATAGTAAAACAAGCTCTTCAGCATCCCCTGTTATATATTATTGACCAGAAAAACATGTGTCTTGGTGATGATAGATAAGTGGCTGATGGGGAAGATAATAATAATAAACTAATTATTATTATTTACAACACTTTTCTAAGGAGACTAACTTAGTAGCCTTCTCTCTCAGCACACAATTTTTCAACAGGTTTTGAGGGATTTGTTCTTGTTTGTTAGGTTAATTATTATATTTTTCTCCAAATAAAAATCCTGGCTTGGAGCCTGAAATTGAACAACCCAGTTTCCCACTTCAGTGAGAAGTAGTTGTTTGCATCGAGCAGAAAAGTCACTCCACTCCTGGCCCAGAATGGTGCTTCCAAAAATAATGGAAAGGTTGCTCTCCATTTCTTTTTGTCTTCTTCTTCCTCAACTGTTTCAAGAATGCATGTGACCATTTTGGCCTCACCATAAATGCTCAGGAAACCATGGTACTTGAAAACCTGCCCCAAGGACAACCCTTCCAGAGTTCAGTATTACCATCTGAGATTCGACACTGGAACAGGTGGACCAGGGTTTTTTTTTTACCTTGGTAGCATCCTGTCTAAAAATTGCACCTGTGAGTAGGAAGTGGTGCAGAGAATTGGTGCTGCCCATTCTGCCTTTGGTCATCTATTACACTGGGTCTTCATGAACAAAGGTTTAACAATTCATACAAAGCTCATGGTATACCAAGCTGTTGTTATCTTAGTGTATGGCTGTGAAACGTGGACCCTCTATCACCAAGACATCAAAAAGTTTGAGCACTTTCACCAACAGAAGTGAAGGTCCATCTTGAACATCAAGTGGGATGACTATGTTACCAACATCACAGTTCTTGAGAAGGCACATGTAAATAGCATTGAAGTTTCCATCATAGGTCATTGTCTTAGATGGATATGGCATTCCACCTTATGGATGGTTTCAGGCTTCCTCGTCAAATTCTTTATGGGGAACGTAGCTCCAGTACAAGACCTCATGGAGCAACCTTGAAGTATTATAAGTACCAGCTGAAACAAACCCATGAAGGTGTCAGGGATAAACCCACAAACCTGGGAGGCAGTGGCCATAGATCACCCTCTTTGGCACCAAACCATCTCTGCTGCTACCAGTCACTTCGAAGGAGAATGCCACAGACATGAACAGGCTAAGCGACACACATGGAAGCTTCATCAAACTCAACTATGCCTT
This sequence comes from Bradypodion pumilum, assembly GCA_035047305.1. Lineage (NCBI taxonomy): Eukaryota > Metazoa > Chordata > Lepidosauria > Squamata > Chamaeleonidae > Bradypodion > Bradypodion pumilum. The sequence goes on along the minus strand of JAWDJD010000009.1, from coordinate 11,671,668 downwards.
CCTCAGTGTAATGTGCATGTTTCATGCCAGGATTGGTTTATTGAGTTACCAGAGACACACCCATCAACTGAGAAAATGACTTCCAGGTAAAATGTATGCTCAGATACAAGTAGCAGCTGACAACTTCTTCTTTTGTGTCTGAATCAAACCATGGACTGCCAAAATGAAGCCACTTTCTTGGCTTTGTCATTGGCCAAATTTAAGTCCTCATTGGTACATGTTTCTGGCAGTAATCAGCAGACCAGTAAATGAGCCAGTATCTGACTCATTTCTTTATGTGTGGACCAAGATAGTTAAGAGATCATGTTACCCCAAGGACATCTGCCTGTCCCACTAGAGCAGACTGGAGGGGCTCCCTGATAATTCCATCTGCTAGAGGGGCTCACCTCTCTAGCATGAGAAAAAGGGCCATCTCTGTGTCTGTGGAACCTCCTGCTTACCGAACTTCACCTCCAGGCAGAGCTTTTATCCTTTCACAAGACTCTTAAGACCTGGCTGGTGCAGCGGGTGGGGGAGGGTGGTGGCTGGGGAGATAGCCCCCATGGGCTGGCTTGTTTAACTATTGTCCCGGCTGTCAGTTTAGTTAATGTTGTGATGCGGCACAGGGAGGGCATTTAAAAAATCATTTTAATTTTTTTTTAGACAATCCAATTTTAATGTTATTTTTAATGTTTTGGTAAGTTTTTATTTGTTATGTTTTATGTGTAAGCTACCTGGAGATGCCTCAGTGGTAGAAATGTGATAGATAGATAGATAGATAGATAGATAGATAGATAGATAGATAGATAGATAGATAGATAGATAGATAGATAGATAGATAGATAGATAGATAGATAGATAGATAATATAAAGGGAAGGCTGGATATAAATCATCTCCCTGCCTCTAGGTACCCAACCTCCAGGGACAGCTTAGATTTTACTCCTTTCCCATCTATCTTCACGTTTGCGGTCTCATTATTATTATTCCTAGGATGAGACTATGGTGGCTCAGTGGTTAAGAAGCTCTTCTTGTTAGCTGGAAGGTTGGCAAGTTGGCAGTTCAAGACCCGAAAACTGCATGACGGAATGAGCACCCATCTCTGTCCCAGCTCCTGCCAACCTAGCAGTTTGAAAGCAAGAAATTGCAAGTAACTAAATAGGGACCACTTTGGTGGGAAAAAGATTTTGGGGACATGAAGGGAGCCTCATTAGGACATCCATTGAGTGGAGTTCCTCCAGCAAAAATCCTTTCAACCCAGAAAGCACCTTTGTGTGCTTCTGACACGATTAAAAAATATCTCTAGGAGATTAGTTATGTCCCCCTGTTGTAGCAAAAACATCAACATGTATGGTAGAGTTATGTATGTAAAATCCTCACTTATTCGTTTGTAGTAAAAAAGAAGACAAGATTTTAAAAAATCCTTAACTCAAATCACTGTAAGATGGCCTGTTTGTTGTTGCTGATGGCAAATGTCTCAGGAAAAATCCCAACATTTCCATTTGTACTGTTTGCACATTTTTGTCAAATGTGCAAAATTTTATACATGTAGTACCCATTGTTTGAAGTAATAGCACCAGCACCTGATGGATTGATTCTACCTTTGTGTTCTATTAGTTTGTCCCATTCTGCTGTGTGTGTGTGTGTGTGTGGGCGTTCATGCACACAAGTATGACTTCACATTGCCTCACCCACCCTCCTAGTAAAGAGTCAGATACATAATTGTTTGGTTAGCAAAAATTGGGCCACTTTATTAACTTGTAACTTTACTAACTTTAACTGTATAACTGTTCTGCAATAGGCCAAAGTAGCACTGGTAGGGACAATTTACTTTCTAAGCCAAATTTTCAATTGCTTGGCAAAATTTTGGTTCTTACCTTTTTGTGTGTCTAATTATTAGATCCCCTGTCAGAATTTAATTTGTTCTTCTTGTTTCTGACCTAATTCAGTTGAACATCCAATTTGGGTTTCCAATCTGCCAAGATTGGAATACCCTGGTTCCTGGTCCACATTTGATTAACCAGCCCCTTTGTGTGGTTTATTTGTTAACTATGCTTGTTAATCAAATGCATACCTACCGAATTTTTTGGATCTAAGTTCTGCCCTTACCAGTGCTAACCGCCACATGGGCGGTAGTCCTACTGCTGCGGACCCCCTCCCGAGACCAAAAGCTCAGTCTCCAGGCCCGCCTGCAGAGCAGCCAAAAACATGTTCAAACCAGCGCTGTAGAGGTACACCCCATCTCCTCAGAACAAGTGGCCATTCTCGAGCCAGAAGCCCATGTGTTCCACCACAGTTCCAATGCCCACCTGCCAGAAATATGCCGCAATCGACCGATTAACTTCTCGACGGGTCCTATCAATTGGATGGGGATCATTGCACCTTCGGTAGGTACCTCCGGTAGGCCACCCGGGGGTAATGCAAGACCAAATAAAACGGGTATTCGGCCACTGCTGATGGATCATGCCGATGTCCCTTTGAACAGACATGATGACGTCGAGGCCCATGACCCGGCCCAGGTCGTTGCCACCCAGATGGAGAACAAAAACATCAGGAGGAACACATCAGCGAGGCAACCACAAAGGGCAACAGCTGGCACCATCTCATCCCTGAAAACCTCGCCACATCAGGTAGGCAGAGTCCTTTAGATCAAGGTGCAGACCTCATGATGAGGATGCGGCGAAACGAGCTGCCCACCAAATAAAGCTGTGCCCAACTAGCCACACACAAGCTGCCACCGGCCTGGGAACGTGCCCTGTAAAAGAGAAGAAAAAACTATGGACAGCAAGGGAGTTAACCCAACAAGGGTCAAACATAAGCCCTGAATCGGTCAGAAGCCCAGCGCCACATGTGTCAAATAGCCTGATCTGAATACCCCAGCACAGCAGCCATAGAGGCCACACCAATCCTGAATGAGTGAGTGCAATAGCGTGCACCCTTTAAGCCCACCCGCTCCAAGGCTTACCCTGTAACCTTCCAAAAGTGGTACTTGGTAAGTGGTAGACCATCGTGGTGGCAGAAGAGCGGGCCTGGGGTATTCCCACGTGCAGCAAGAAAACTGGACAAGGCTAAGAGGAAGCATATCTCCTTGATGCCACATGGGAGAAGGACAACCATCAACCCCCAGCCGAGTTGATCAGTCTTTGAACTACAGAGAGAAATGCGAATGGCAGCTGGGGTGACCGAAACATCGGAAAGCTCCGAAGCCTTCCTTGAATGGTCCTGCCTGGAGAGGGACACCAGCTCGCTTACACGCAATGCTCCGAAGAAGGTGATGGTGGTGGCCGCATGGAACAGTAGGGCTTCAAAGTGGTCTGAGTACAAGTGAGACTAAGTCGCCACCAAACGCAGCAGCACAGCCGGGGAAATTGGATGGCGAGAGTCAGGTGCATGCCCACGTTCCCTATCCCAGCCTTCCAATATTTTGCATATACAGAAGTCCGCCAGTGTGTCTCGGTAGCCGGCAGCCTTCACGGCAAAGGATAACACCGAAAGGCGGCCCCTGATAGTATGAGGGAAAAGCCCCGTTCCCCAAAGGTGTACGATGTATTGCAATGCATGCGGGACCGGCAGGGGCCAGACATCCAGCAACCTACCGAGGGTGCAGAATTCAGAAAAGGCATCCCACACCTCTTGCTAGGTCCAGCAGGTGCGTGGTGCCAGGGATAGGCCCATGGCCCTAATCATCTCACCTCGCCAAGGTTCCAGATTTGTTCCGGTAGAACCGAAGGCAAGTCTCGTGCCCCAGGAGCCAAGGCCCTGAAATTGTGAGAGGGCATCAGCAATCCCGTTGTCCATACCAGGGATATGGTGGGCTCTAAACACTACATTAAGGCACAGAGCCAGCAAAACAAAGTGCCGAACCAGTGACATAACAGCCTGCAAACGGGACATCTCTGTGTTGACAATCTGGACAACAGCCACGTTGTCGCACCAGAAAGTAACGACAGAATTGCCCCATTGGTCACCCCAGTGTACAAGGGCCCCCAAGATAGGGAAAAAAATCCAGGAAAGTCAGGTCACGGATTAACAGGGAGTCCCACCAGTGTAAGGGCCATGGGCCGCAACACCACTGCCCGTCAAAGTAAATCCCATACCCAAAAGACCCAGATGCATCCAAATGGACCTGAAACCTGGTAGAGAGGGCCAACTCTGCCAGAATGAGACCCCATTGAATTCTGCCAAGAACGACAGCCAGACCTGTAGGTCTGTCCTCATGCCACGGGAGTCCCTAACCCGGTGGAACTTCTTGGACAACTCAACCATGGTGTCACATAAACACCATGCAAAAGCCCAGCCAGGTGCCACCATCTTGCAGGCAAAGTTCAGATGACCATGAAGCTCCTGGAGCTCCCTAAGGGTGACTTTACGTTTGGCCAAGATAGCTTTGATTTTATTTTACCTTGTCCCTGGGTAAACATGAAAGCTGAGCTACCGTGTCAATTTCCACATCGGGCCCCTGGCCTTTTCACGTGTCAAGGGAACGGCAAGCTCCCCCATGAGCCTCTGAAAATGGGATAGCAGCTGGTGGCAGGCCTCTATGTCCCCAGGGCCCCCAAACAAGAAACCGTCCAAATAGTGAGTCACTTTGTCTACCCCAGCCCTGCGCACTAAAGCCCAGTGGAGAAAGCTACTAAATTGCTCAAGCACAGAGCAAGAAATAGCACAACCAAATGGCATGGCCCTGTCAACAAAATACTGGCCTTGGAAATGGAAGCCCAGCAGTTTGAAGTCATCAGGATGGACCGGGAGGAGCCGAAAAGCTGACTTAATGTCTGACTTCATAAGGAGGGCTCCCGGCCCACATGAATGGACCATCCTCAAGGCCTCGTCAAACAATGTATAGCGGACAGAGCATAGCTCGTCCGGAATCGCATCATTCACCAAGGAACCCTACGGGTATGAGAGATGGTGAATGAGGTGCTTTCTGTTGCAATGCCCAGTGAATGAAAAATCCCAGCAGAGCTGGCGGGCTTGAACCCCCTGCCCTGCCACCTGGTGGGATTCAGGTGTTGCACCATATGGCCACAAAAGGGCGTGAAGGTGTCATATACTATAACCAGAGTAATTGGTGGGGTTCATCTCACCTCATTTCCGGATGAAGTGTGACCCACACACAAAAGCTCTCTTCGTAAGCAAGCCACGCTGGACCCAGAAAGTCAACGTATGCCCGATAAATTATATCGAGGTACTGGAATAATTGAGAGGCCAAATCCAGGCGAGCCCTATCAGAAATGCAGGTAGCCAATTGGCCCAGGTGCAGAATGGCTTCCTGCGAATTATCAACTCCTTCTCACATTCATCCTACTCCTCCTTGTCCTCCCTAATGGGCTTCTGATTAAACAAGCTGATTATCTCAACGTACTCACGGCACCATATCTTATCTCTGGTCACCGGCAGTAGGTGCTCACCCAAAGGTAGTGATAACCCCCCCCCCTGTGGGTAGGGCACTACAGGGAACCTAATGATACCCCACATTCACTGGTTGGCCATATGGCCAAACCGAGTAAGGCAACATCATTCCGGCACCTGGGGAGTTAGCAGGGGGCGGAGGATAAGGTGCCACCCATGTAATCGGCTGAGAAGATCCTGATGCTTGCCAGGCCATAGGAGGAGTCTGGGTACCCTGCTGAGGCCACAGGCAATGCGGCGGGCTGGAATAAGGCGCTAGGGCCGACAGTGTACTGGTGTGACCACTATACTCACCCGGTGCACCCTGGGCAGCCGCTTCCACTGGAGGTTCTGGGTGCCGGGTGTCAGGGCTCTGTAAGGAATTAAAGCCCGCCCCATTTACAGGTCCATCATCATGGCCGAGTCCCCCAGCCTTGTTCGCAGGCAAAGTAGGCGCCGAAGTGGCCAATGGTGTTGAGGCCTCAGGCGGTGGAGTCAGCTGGTTGGCTTCCAACAATGCAATCCTGCGCTACAGGGATGCCACTAGCTGTGGCCAGTCAGTGGCCGTGTGGTCAGCTAGCCCTCTGGCCGATTGCCTAGCTGACCTATGGGTGGTGGGCAACAGATCTACCCCAAAGGCCCGTTATAGGGCAGCCACGCGGGCCACTATGGCCCTCGGGTCCAGAGGGGGCACTTTTGAGGTGGGCCTGTGGCTGGCCAAAGCCCCCCTTGCCGGAGCACTTGGTGTCCATGTGGGCGTGGGCCTCGTGGGCCGACGCTGCCCCGATTTAGTTTTTTTCGGGGCCATCCTGCTCCCGAAGACTGCTAGCCGCAACTTCTGTCTGCCCAAGTCAAGCACCCAGGCAGTGAGGGGAGAAGAGGCCTTTTTCCCCCATTTGCGCCTATGGCGCAGTTGCAGCAGTCGGCAAGGCAAAGAACAAACATGCCCTGGCCTTGCCGAAAATGAAAGCGGAGTGCCAGGCATGCACACCCCTTTTAAGGGAGCTTGCCCCGCCCCCCGCGCTCATGCTCTCGTGTCTTCCTCCCTCAGGTGGGGGAGGCAAAGCATGCAGCAGCGGCATTTGCTGCCAACACACGTTCAAAAGGGAAAGACACAAGGTCAGGTCACAGAAATAAGTTGTATGCCATGTGCAAACTGCAGTGCTTTTGAAAAGGAGGCAGAAATAGTGTCTCAGTCTTTTACTAGATAAAGTTAAATGTCACCCTTGCTCGAAAGCGAGTCGTAGTTGACCCTAGGGTTCCGTGCTCATCTCTGGTTTAGCCAACGAGCCATTGCTGTCTTTGTCTGCATATGTTTCCATGGACATTTGGCAGGAATGACTGGACACCGGAGGGCATGGAATGCTGTTTACCTTCCCACTGAAGTGGTATCTATTTATCTACTTGCAATTTCTTGTTTTCCAACTGCTAGGTTGGCAGGAGCTGGGACAGAGACAGAAAAGCTATTTCAAAGCGGTTGAAGAATCCTCACTTTGCTCAGTAAAATATAAGTAATAGTGAGGTTTCTAAGAGGTAATTTAGAGACTACCAAATATTGGTAGAATTGTGGAATTAAATGGAATCAACATGGAATCATACACTGTCTCCTATTATGTCTTTCACCTGATTTTCTTCCAAACAGTGAAAGCTCTCAGGATTATTCAACTTGAACAGCTCCAGTAAGCTGCCCTTCTGACTTAAATTGTTTGAGATGCAAGTATCCTTAGCTGTTGGTTAATCCCCTTAAAATGCTAAATAACTATACTAGAACGAACAACAGTTTCTTCCAGGAGAAGAAACCTGCTGTTTCTCAAATGGCAATGGTTAAACTGCTACACTGCAGCCAGAAGGTTGCGAGTTCAATCCTGACTAGGGTTCAAGGTTGACCCAGCCTTCTATCCTTTCCACGTTGGTAAAATGAGTTCCTGGCATGTTGGGGGAAAATGCTAATTAATTTGTGAACCGCCCAGAGAACACACTCAGTACTATGGGGTGGCATATAAGTGTAATTGCTGTTGATATTTCATGAATGTTTCCAATATTCGTGAAATTTCATGAATGTTTCCAATATTTGTGAAATACTGTACGTATTTCCATATTTCATGACTTAAGCCTGTTAGGGATAACTTGCACATCTTTTGTTGCCTATGGGATATATCAGACACAATATACTTTACAGTCATCACTGCATTTGATTTTAATGCAATGGACAACTGTAACCCCAAGGCTGCATGGAGCATCCCAGAACTGTTTTTAACCCATATTTCTCAGCTGAATTCCATGTTTTCTTTCTTTCTTGGAATGAAGAGATGAATTGCAGCTTTGGCACTCCCCAGTCTTAGGGACCCAAATGTTAAGGGGGACAAGACTCTTCCAGCACCATATAACAGCTGTGTAAATTTTGGAGTGAACCTCTGGCCACTTCTGGGTTTATTTTTCAAAATGATTTATAATTACCACAGTATCTAAAGAGCAGAAACTTTTCCCTAGACCCACCAGACACTGCCACTGGTGAAAAGTTTGTATATTCTGTAAAATAATAATAATAATGGGGAAAATGTGTTCATTATGTCAGGATCCTCTTACTCACAAGTAGCACTCGGCCTCCTCGCAATGGGATCCTGCCTGGCACTGCCTGCTCTTCTGGCCAAACAGTCCAGGGTTTTTCCTAAAGCTTGCCTTCTCACTCCTGATCTAGAACTAGGTGGTGAGCAAGGTAGCTCATTGGATTAGAGTAGATGATGTAGTGTTGATCCAAGTAAACACTCCAGTCTTCTTTATGTATTTTAAAAGTATATTGAAATTAAAGTAAGTTACAGAATAAAGCAGCAAAAGTTCAGAACGCATATCAAAATAAAGAAAGCTGCTTTTCAGGGAAAGCCCAGTGCCCACCCTTCTGTTTAAGCATCTTCATCATGGGTGCCCAAACATTTTTGTTGTTGGGCAGGTCCCGCCCCGACACACAGGTGTGGGGGCCGGAGGCAGGTTGTTCCAGTTGCTTACGTTTTTGGTGTCATCCATGGTGGCGGTGGTTGCGTTGGTCGCACTTTCTCTCTGTTATCCTGAACGTGGCTCTGCACATCCCCAAAGCAACAGATGCCTCTGGCAAGCTTGATCCTGCCCTGTAAAAAAAAAAAAATCACTGTGTCCCCTCTTTGAAATCAGTGGCATTAGGGACCTCGTGACAATTACTACATTTCCCAGACTGAGGACAACAGGGAGAAAGTGCGACCACCACAACCACCACCGCTGTAAGTGATGTATTGTGATTGGGCAGGTGGGGGAAGGTCGGGAGGAGTGTCTGGGAGTGCCCAGGTTCTCACTGTGGGCTTGATTAATGAGCTGCACAGGTCTAATTGGGCCCATGGGCCAAAGTTTGGGTGTATTTGATCTACATGATTGCAGTTCCCCCTTAGCTACATTCATCGGGTCCAAGAGAATGAGTCTCCTGGCCCCCACCTTCTGGGCTTTATCTCCTCCCTCAGAGTCCACCTCCTTACCATCCCCCAAAGGATTCCAGCCAATGATCTTACAGCATAACTTGTCCATCACACATTAGGTTTCATTTCTTCCAACCCATGAGGACAGTATGTTTACACATTCCAATCCCTTTGGTACGAAAGGCCTCACACACATTGAAATCTCCATCTTGGCTAAACCAGAGCATAAATTCTGCTCTGACACACCAATCATGTACGTAATTGATACAGGTATAAAATCACAGTACACGTGTAATGGACAACACACCAAATTATCCCACTACCATAGGACTTGTTCCACCTTTCAGAGACCTGCACCCATTCAGGAAGCCCACATAAACCTTTGTACTGCTTCAGAGTACCTGTGGTCCTGCTCCAGGCTAGAGAAATCTATGATAGGTTTCAATCACTGATTGTTTATGCTTACAAACCAGCCAGAACAAGTAGGACATGCAGGGTGAATTAGCAAAATTTAAATGCCAATAAATGAAATAAAGGAACTGGAAATCTCCCACCATCTTAAGCTCTATATAATAAGTACAATGTCTTTTAGATCAATCAGGTTTATTTAGATGGAAAAAAATAGAAAAGTTCAGGATCAGATACAAAATTTTAAAAAGGAACATTTTTACTTTCCCCCTTTCCCAGAATAAAACAATAAAGACATATCTAGCTGTATTTCCTGGCTTGGTCTAGCCAGCTAATACATTTGACTACATTTTCGTACTGTTTACTCACAAGCACACTTCTTCTCTGTGGAAGCACATGTGACACATAATCCTAATCAGAATCATGGGTCTTCTTCTTCACATTCCAATATAACAAAACCCAATATTCATTTCTCTTCCTACCTCTTCCTGGATATTAATCAATAAAATTACAGCATACGATGTCCATCATTCTTAATTCCATTCTCACAGTTTTCAGCCTGTTTTGACTATTTTCAAAAGTAAACTAAACACCTGGCTTGAAGGCCATTTTCCAGACTTATTCACCCCCTGCTCATGGACCAAAGAACTCAAAGAACTACTTAAACTCACTAAAAGCAAAGCCCCCATTTTAATTCATTACAACTCATTTTAAAAATATGCACTGACTTGTTTCAGTCAGTGAGAGTTATTAATATGTCTGTCTTCCTTCATCTTTTTCAGTATTGAATGTAACAAAGCCCAGCACTAACAGAAGATATGCATATCATATAAACTCTGAATTGGTACTATGCCTTCTTAGATTCTAAGAATAGCTCTTAGAGACAAGATACTTTTGATTTTTCAACAACATTTTCAATGAGCTTTCTATAAAAGCATTTTAAGAGTCTCTTTTTCACATCTACACCAGAGCTAAGGATTGCCTTTTATTTTTATTTTTTAAATTTTATTTTAAAGGAGATGCAGCATCAAAGGATCTCCTCATTAAACTGCATGTATTTTCAGTAAGGGCACAAAGGAAGACAAAAGTGGGAAAATAGATTTGATCAGCTCTCTGCAAAATGCATTAAAGGTAAAGTTCACACCTCAAGGCATCAGCTGAGTAAAGAAATGGCAGGCCATAGAATTTCAGTCCTTTATGTTCATTATTGCTTTGCATATTGACTTTGGGGCCAGATCATTCAACCTACATCTCTACTAAGAAATCTTGATTTTGCCTCCCATTCATCTTTGAAGAGAACTTCAGTTCGATGGCATAGAAAGATTTTTTTGGGGGGGTGGGGTGGGGGAGGTGTTTTCTAACAAGCAGACAGGTATTGATACCCTGGGATCATAGATGGAGGCTCAACTGGGAGAATAGTAGTTTGTTGGTTTGCATAAGGCCATCCCATAGTCTTCATCTAAGACTCTGAAATTTGAACCTACTCTATACCATCTCATAGTCTTCATCTAAGAATCTGTCCTGGTTGACTCCATAGAAAATGGCATCTATGATATCTCTTCTGTGGTAGGATCCTTTCCCAAGCTTAATTTACAGTTTTAGCCCAATCGCCACAGGTCCAAAATGGGGGTACATTGCAAAAATTCCCAAGTTAATGAAAGTTTGGGATGTTGTGTATGGGTACCCAGTGGAGATACACTCAATTTATCCAACAAAATTTCCTTGTGAAACCTTCAATTTCCAAATGTTCAACTACATCCCCCCTACCCCCCTACCCCCTCCCTCTACCCCCTCCTCTGTAGGATGTTCATACTTACAGTGTACATCTATGGTTCAAAAAGCATGAAAACCCAGTTCGTCTTTCAGGTTGGAAATTTTGACCCCACCCCACCGCTCACAAACACAACTTCCCCAGTAATTGTTCATTCAGTACCTACCTACATGTTTCAAAAGTATAGAGCCCCTTTTTGCCAAAAAAGTATAGAGCCCCTGGTAGATGCATAGCAGATGGGCATCAGAGATATGTGAGGAATACAACTTCAGCCCAAGACGTGACAGCTTGTTTTGCTCTGCACTTCGTGGGATGTCCGCAGTAGGGGGTGGGGAATGAAATTTGCACTCCGGAATCCTTGCATTGATGGACAGCTAGCTGCACGTTTAAGAGAAAGAGCATTTGTGATTTTAAAAGTTTTCACATACAATGTGTACATGATCCAAATAAAGGCAATACATGTATACTGTTTAAACATGATTTAGTAATGGATGAATGCTTTCAATCAATGTGTATAATCTGAAATGTACACAAACCATGTGCTCTGGAAATGATGATTGAAGAAAAAAATAATTCTTATGTTGTATAACAACACAAACCAATGTCATCTACAGACAACTGAACACAGGCTGTATGGGAGAGTATGGCACCTCATAGATCCACATTTTAAAGATACAGGTCACATCTCTCTCTACAGGATGGATGTACTACTTCCCTTGATGATTCATGATTCAGATGCATGATTCAGAAATCAGTTTTGAAAAGCAGAATATATACAGTACTTGTTTGCTTAGCTGGAAAACACACCAAAGTTATAAACAAACGAACATATGCAGCTAGAACCAGAGCTAATAAATAAAACTGCAATGCTAAATCAATGGCCATTGTGATTAAAACAAATGTATAGACCCGTGATGGAGAACCTTGGCACTCCAGGTGTTCTTGGACTTCAATTACCAGAAGCCCAAGTCAGCACTCCTGCTGATCAGGGCTTCTGGGAATCAAAGTTCAAGAACACCTGGAGTGCCAAGGTTCACTATAAATTGATGATGGGCTGAAGGACTCAGTCATGACTATTCTTCCAGTTTCAGTGGAGTTGGTCAGATCTGCTGAATAGATGTCAAGCAGTCGTATGGTAGAGCAGCAATGTGCTTCTGGAGGAAGCAGCATCACTTTTATAGGAATGACAGTAAAGCCAGATGTTGCATCATTAGGGGTGTGAATAATATTTGAGAAATTATTTATTGCCATTGATTTAGGGTGTAAAATATAACAAGAAACCTAAGCAATAGATTTTTGAGCCCTGTCATAATCCATATGTCCAATCTGAAAGTGAGAGGGAAAACACACTATGTTGGCAAACCTGATAGATGGTTCCTGCAGCCTGGGAACTGAAATAACCATACACAAAACTTGATTGGAATTAAAACTGGCCACAACTTTATGGTTAAAGGTACCCTGATGCTAGCATAAGAGATAGATCCCACATCAACCACCCTTATTGATTCCAACCATGCTGGCCGTCTTGCAGTCAACCATGTGAACATAAGTCACTGAATGGCCCCATCTGTTACAACAGGGAGGGAAGCACCTAGTATCCTCTGAGCTGAGCATGCACATGGTTTCCCTGCCCCATGAAGGGACACAACTTGGATAGAACACTGCATCTATGGGACTCTTTCTCTACCTCATGGAACTACACCCAACCAAAATTGTGACAAAATTCTACTAACCATTTAAAAAATCAAGCATACCAATAATCATAAAACCAAACCACCAGAAGGTTCACATTTCAGGGGTGTGTGTGTGTGGGATTTGAACTCCTGACATCTGGCTTGGTAGCACTCTAACTTACTGAGCTATACTCCCTAGTTTCATGTGTTTATATACTACAAGGCAAAAAGGGTGGATGCACATAGTTGCTGTCATGTCTGCTCATTTGTGTCAGGTAGCCCCACTCTGTGACATTTTGCTGCCTGAAGCAAAAAGAAAATGAGGACTGATATCTGACACACTAAATCCTGTTCTTCTATTGTATTATACAGTTGTTTATTATGTCATACCTTGTTTTTCATGCCCATCAAGTTAATTTGTGAATTGAGTCAAAAAGATCCCTCATGCCTAGCAGTAGAAAGACAATAATAAGAAATAAATACTCCACAACACTTTAAGCTGCTTTAGTCTGTCTATTGGTAGAGATGGGCTTATGTTTCATACATTATGTCATGCATCTGACTACATATGCCTCAGATTTGGAACTCATTTTATATTAATTTGCTGTTTAGTTGGAACAAGTTTAGTCTATTTAGAGATTTAGAGAAGACCCCACTAGGAGAATTGTGAATATAATCAAAACGGTCGTACAGGAGGGTTTCACATTAGATTACATCAATGAAAAGACATACCAGTTCCTCATCAATGATTTCCCAAGGGTCCCAATTTTTTACCACCTTCCAAAAAAAATCATAAAATGACAAGTCCAAATGATGTAATAAAAGGGAGACCAATAATTTTGGGCATTAATGCAATCAATGAACCCTTGGCAAAATATGCTGATTCTTTCATTAGTTTTCAAACAAAAAACACACCGACATATGTAAGAGATTTGGCTGATTTTATAGACCAATTAGAAGGTTTGCAACTCACCAAGGACTCAGTTTTTCTTCCATGGATGTGGTTTCCCTGTACACTAATATACCATTGGAGGATGCTAGGGTGGTGGTGGAAGATGCACTATTGTCCAGGTTCTGTTCACACACCCCAACACACTTTATTTTGGATTTGATTTCTATCTGTTTAGAACATAATTATTCAGGTTTTGTAATGATTTTTTCCTTCAAATTAAGGATATGGCTATGGGGTGTAATCTGGCTCCTATTGCTAATTTATTTATGATAAAATTTGAAAGGGAATTTTTATTAAAAGCTACAATTAACCCATTTTTTTGGAAATTGTAATTTGCAAACGGTTCATTGACCACCTTTTCTTTATCTTTAATAGCAGTCGATATGTACAGGAGTTTGCAAAATGGGCTAAAGTCAGAATCCTAATGTAACTTTTACATGTGTAATTGAGCAGGCATCAATCCCATTTTTAGATTTAAATGTGTTCAAGAATCAACGTTGTAAATTGAGTATGAGCCTCTTTAGAAAGAAAACGGATAGGAACACATATCTCCACTTCGATTCTTTCCACTCTAGGTTTCTCAAGGATAATATACCATACGGAGTACTAGCAAGAGCTAAAAGGAACAGTGTTGGGTATTGGGGTCTGGGTGTGAATCCTGCAGAGCTAAGCATTTAGCTTGTGGCAGCAGTGGTGGTGCCCGTGTAGTGTTTTCACTCTCACCTAGACAATAATATGCAGAGTTACGATGAAAACAAAATAGCTTTTAATTTAGCAAGTCAGTTAATAAGGTCAACACAAAACATTAGATTCCTCTCTATGAAAACAAAGTCAGGTAAACAGTTTGTAAGTCTTTGTAAGCAGTACTTTCAAGGTCTGAGTCCCAGTCAAAGTACTCACAGCAAACTCCAGCCTTCTCCTGGGCTGGCTGTAGGCTATGCAAAGCCTTGCTGTCCTGGCTTGAGGAAATAACAGAGCCTCCAGGCTCAGTGTCTCTGCTAGGCGTTGCTTCTAGAAACTGGGCTCACTTTGTCCATTCAGTTAGATTCCAATCCTCTGGAGAGTTTCAGACTCTCTCTCTCCTCCATAGATTTCAGCAAAGCCACTAGCAGAAGCCCAGGAACTGAAGCATCCTGGCAGAAGCAGTTTTGGCAAGAAGGCAGTATGGCTAGCAAGCAGTTCGGCTACCAAGAGTTTTGGCATAAAGCCAGTATGGCATAGAAGGTCCTTTGGCATGAAGCAAAGTGGTTTCTGAGAAGCCTAGATTTATATTTGATAATTTGCTGTCACCCACTCAGTGGTTACAGCTGGGTGCTGTGCTGAAGGATATCTTAAAGATCCAGCTTCATGCATCTTACACAATACCTACAGGACATTACAATCCTATCAAACAGTACTCGCCATGAAGATTTTAAGACAGCTGCCACATCTATCAAAGGCAATTTATTAGATAGGGGTTACCCCGAAACTATCATTAACCAAACATGCAAAAAAGTGATGAATTTGGACAGGCACAGATTAATTGAGAAAGATTATACACAGAAGATTGGGCAAATTCAATGGTCAATAGAATTATACAAAAACATTGGCATATTTGGATGTTCCAGGCAGTGAGGTAAGACCAGAGATAGGTTTTAGAAAAACCCGCAGTATTAGCAACATAGTTGAGAAAACGGATTTGTCAGTTGAGAGACCCATTAGAAGCATTGATACTGGACATTTCAAATGCCACGGGTGTAGCGCTTGCAATCTGGTTTGGGAAACAAAAACTGTTATGTTGCCAAGTCTTAAGAAACCTTACGTGTTACAACACTGGAGTAATTACAACAGTTTGGCATGCATCTACTTATGTGCATGTCCATGCAGATTAGGTTACATTGGGAAAATGGAACGAAAAATTAAAGTGTGCATAAATGAATATAAATCCAGGATAAAGAACAGTGTTCTACAGTCACCTCTAGTCGAACATTTTTTGGAAAAGGGCCACAAAGCTGAGGACTTGAGATTTGTAGTATTAGAGTTAGTGAAAAGCAAGCAGTTTGAGAGAACAGATATTTTGACTGTACTTTTGAAAAAGGAGGCTTACTTTATTCATTTTTTTAATACGTTGCATCCCAACAGTTTGAATGTAGAGCAAGACTTGTCATGTTTCCTTTAAATAATGATGATACAAGGTTACATCCAGATGTCAGTATTTTTGCAAGTTTCTCAGGTGTAGGGATTAATACAATTATAGAGAACTTAAATGTGAGTAAGGGTGACTAGTGGATTTAACATCATGGCCCAGAAAGAAAAAACATGAGAGGCTTTGACGCGAAAAAACTATGAGAACTGTATAAGTAAGTCTAAGATTGATCAATGTAATTTGTATATTTCCACATTGTATTGTGCTAGATAGGAAAATGTACAGTGAGTATTGCTATGTATATTAATAATTGTTATTGTATCCTCTGCAGAATATTTTCCTTTTCCTGATGATAGTGTATGAAAAGAGATTTATCAAATTCTCTTTGGAAAGGAAATTTATATTTGTTTGGAATTACACTTCATTGGAATTACTTTTTTTGGAAACAAACTTGTTGTGATAGTGCACGAACTTTATTGGAATTACTGGAATCATTATTCATCTGATATATTGAAGCATTTATACATTTATTTTTACTGAAGAAAAGTATCATTTGTTTTTTGGACATTTTTGAACTAAGAGTGATTGAAAATACTTAAGTTAGTAAACAGATATACTTGTGAATCAAACAATTTTCAATGGTTTATTTGAACTTATCAAGTTCGTTTCCCGCTATAGTGAACGGACTAATTGTGCAACCAGGTCTTTAGAATAAGCAAAAGGCAGCTTCTAAACCTGGCAAAACAATGAGGATGCTAGTAACTTTAATCATCTCACACAATCATCTCACACAAACCAGAAACACTGCAATTGGAGAGTGGAGGTGAGATTTTTGGCCTTGATGCAATATTAGAGTTGTCAGTAAGCAAAGTCACAAACACATTCTGTCATACCACCCTTAGGGAGACTCAGATGGAGAAATGCCAGGTCTCTAGATCAGATGGCAGTAATCCAGATTCTTTCACTACCTCCCAAACTGAACCTGGTTATTCAGCTTCAATACAAACTGGTCCAAATTGGGATGATTTGATTTGGAATTCTTCCAAAGCCCAGACACAGTCCTATCGTAAATGCTATAGTAGCAGAATCCAAAGTGGAAAATACAAATTTTTACAGCTGATCATGCAGGGTAAAATGAATGATAAAATAAGGACTGGAAGGAGAATCAAATGGCTGAAAAATCTAAGACTGGTTTGAGAGCTGATGCATCTGAAAGTCAAAATAACCATGACATCCAGCCTCCGCTAGGATATGAACAAGAGGAAGCGGAAGAAAATGGCAAGGTGGAAAGGCAAAATGATATGCCAAGTGATAAGCAAAAAAGGAAATATATTCATACATTCTGTTTCATTGCCTGATCTTGAATTCTAATGTATTGCTTAAAATCACTAAGCTCTCTCTCATGTGTTAGCAGAATTTCTCATAGGATGATTCATGAACAGATTTGGTTCATTCTGCATCTGCTCAGTCCCTTTGTCTGCTGGCTGAAAGTCTGCGGAAACCTGCCAAATTTACTTTTGATGAAAAATCTAAGTTGGGTACAGGATAATTAAAGAGGTAATGGATACTTAAAAAAATTCTGTCTTAGTCAGAAAAGGATGTCTTAACATATCAAAAATTTCAACCCTAGCTATAGTTCTCTTGCTCTTCCATAATACCAGATTTGCTGTATTGTCAGAAGCAGCGTTAGGAAAACCTTTTCCACAAAAGATTGTAACAACTTTATATTTTGCACACAATGCAAAGATTTTGAGCACAACAGGACGCATACATCTGGAAATATTTTTCAAGAATATTTTGTTATTCAGTCGCACAGTCGATTCTGACTCTTTGAGACCCTATGGACCATTGCCTGCCAGGCACCTCTGTCCTCCATCATCCTCCTCAACCCACCCAGCTCTGTGCCCATTGCGTCTACAATACCATTTAGCTATCCCATTTTTGGCTCCCCTTCTTCTTTTGCCCTCCACCTTTCCCTGCATCAAGGCTTTCTCAAGTGAATCCTCTCTTCTCACTTGATGTCCAAAGTACTTTAGCTTCATCTTCACTATTTGACCTTTTAAGGAGCAGTCAGGATTGGTTTTTTCTAAGATCGACCTATTTGTTCTCCTCGCTGTCCAGGGTACTCTCAAAACTCTCCTCCAACACCACATTTCAAAGGCATCTATTCTTCTGCCCTCAGCCTTCCTTATGGTCCAGCTCTTGCAACTATACATTACCACTGGGAATTCCATTGCTTTGACTATGTGAACTTTTGTTTGCAAGTTGATGTCTCTACTTTTAACTATTTCCCACAGGTTTCTCATAACTTGTCTCCCAAGAAACAGTCACCCTTTTATTTCATTGCTGCAATGACCATCTGCAGTGATCTTTGATCCTAAGCTTCCCCAATATGAAAAAATACATAAAAACTTTACTGAGCTTGCTAGCAGGGGAAAAACTTTTTAAAATGATCATTCTATCATCTGAGGGGGGGGGGATAAGCCATGTTTTATATACCTGATTGTAATGGATTAGGAAGTCAATGAGGTGAACAATGATAGATGCTTGTTAGCCCCAGATTAAACAAGCATAAATCTGCAGCAATCTAGAAGTTGCTTCTTTAAGATTGGGATAATTTATTGGTGGAGCCAATATATATGCCAAAGCCTCAGCGGAAGAGCCAATGTTGTGACGTTGTAGGCCTTTGCCACATCTTTAAAAACTGCACAAACAAACAGTGGGAGTGAGTTGAAGCAACAGTAGCTGCTACTGCACACTTAAAATAGGGCTTAGTCAGTGGTTAAGATGCTGAGCTTGACGACTGGAAGGTTGGCAGGTCAGCAGTTCAAGACCCAAGTGCTGCATGATGCAGTGAGCTTCCGTCTCTGTCTCATCTCTTGCCAACCTAGCAGTTCAAATGCAAGAAATTGCAAATAGATAAATAGCTAACACTTCAGTGGGAAGGTAAATAGTGTTCTGTGCACTCCGGTGTCTAGTCATGCCTGCCACTTGTCCACGGAAACGTCTGCAGATGCAGACAGTGCTGGCTCTGTGGCCATAAACAAAGGTGAGTACTGAACTCTAGAGTCAGATAGGGTAGCATATTCACTTAGGTCTTCCCAAAACATATAAATTGTTCTAATGGCAGGGTCCAGAAGAGAGCTATATTCCAAAAGCAGTTGTCTGGCTTGTTTGCAAGTCTAGAAGGGATGTAGCTCATCTATAATCCCAGAACCAATATACAGATGGAGTGTCAGACTAGGTCTCAGAATCCTCTCTCACCCATGGCAACTTGCTAGGATAGCAGCAATGGTAACGCCTTCTTCAAGTGCCATATCCATTCCGATATTGGCTGTCATCATGGTGATATCCTTCCTGTTCTTACTCTTCGGGATGGAACATTTCTTCCATGGACATAGGAGAGCAGCAATGGTAAAATCACGCCCTATTATTATTTTTGCATAGCTTGAAACCCCTATTAGGGTCACTATAATTCAGATTCCACTGCAAAACCCACCTCACACCTCAACTTGGTGCAGTGTATGGGGACAGGTATATTCCCCTGGCAGGTTCAACCATGCCACAAAGGTGTTGGATAGTGGTACAGAATGGTTCTCCATTCTGGAACTGCAGGTCAGCTAAGTGGGGTTAGGTACACAGGCAATGCACCTGGCATTGCTCTAGCATGAACAACTTTGACATGAGCCTAGCTAGCTGTGGCATCATATTTAAAATGGCTAAAGGGGCATTGAGAAGATGGGCTTCAATCCCCTGTGCACCATTGGACCCTGCTACAGTAGCGGTAGAACCTCCTGATTGTGAGATCCAGCTAAAATCTCATGAGAGACAATGCTTCGATCTGCCACATCAAACTAGATGTGTGAAGTAAGTAAGTATAAGTCAGATTTACTTGATGGTGCATAGCAAACAACAACCTCAGTTGCAAAACACAGATTTTGCAGGTATAAACATGGCAAATTCCATCCCCATCACTTTCAGATACTCCTGTGGAAACTCTTGCCTTTAACCTTGGACCACTGCTGGCAGTCAGTGTTGACAGTAATGATGTAGATAGACCAATGCCCTGACTCAAGATGCAGCTTTCTATTTTACTTGGTCCAGTTTTGGCTTTAGAACTGGAGGGAAATGTAGATCTTTATTTCTGCCTCCAAATTCAAAATGTAAGACAACTTTGGAAGAAGAGTCAAGAAGAAAACTGTTTTTCTCCTTTGCCGGACCCACTCGCCAATAGTGAGACGGACACTTGTGATGGATTTAAAATTGGGCCACTTTATTAAATTGTAACTTTTCTTAACTTTGTTAAGGCAAACGGGCCAAAATAGCACTGGTAAGGACTAGCTGCTACTACAGCTCTTAAATTAGCCACATTGTATCAATTTGTTTACTTAATTAAACAAATTGTTGACCCCAGTCAGAATGCCACTTGTTGACTCCATCTTCTGACATGCATCCGGTGAACTCTAAAGGTTTTGCAGGCTGTCTTGAGCATAGCATCACCTTGTTCATGGTCCGTCTTTGATTGGCCAGCCCAACATTCCCTCTACCTTGTCCTTCAGGTGGCCAACCAACTGCGTACCTGCCGGATCCTAGGGGTAATCCACTTTCTCCTTACCAGTGCTAGCCGCCACACGGGGAGGTGTCTTATGCGACTCACCGCCCCCCCTGATCGCCAGCTCGGTCACCAGGCACGCTTGCAAGGAAGCCAAAAATTGGTTGATGTCCCGTGCAGAGAGGTGCACTCCGTCTCTGCGGTACAAACTGGCATCTTGTATATGGATCATGGGGTGCTGGACCACAGTCCCCAAACCATGCTCCTCAAAATGTTGAGCCACTGCCCGATTAACAGACCGCCGGGCTCGGTCAATACGACAAGGATCACCACCTCCCCGGAAATATGACCTTGGAATTATATACAACCATATAATACAGACCTGCAGTCAACGTTGTCGAATCAGACCGAGGTCCCTCCGGATGGATATAATCAAATCCAAGCCGGTAATTTGGCCCAAATCATTGCCACCCAGATGTATTACCAGAATTTGTGGTGGAATAGAGTACCCAGAAGACAGAATGAAGGGTAGTAGCTCCTGCCACCTCATTCCACGGAATCCATGCCAGACCAGGCGTGCCACTGCACGGAGCCCCAGTTGCACGCCCCACATGGACGAAGCAGCATGACGGGCGGCCCAAAAAATGTAACTGTGGCCGACAAGCCACACCCGTATAGGTGTTCCGGAGCTGGAAAAGAAAAAAAAGAACAAGTGCCAGCGAGGTGCTCAATGCAACATGGGGCGAACATAGGAACAAAAGCGAGCAGATCCCCACTGGCCCATCCTACGGATGTCATCATCCAAGTACCCAAAAGCCGCAGCCATGGATGTCACACCTATGTGGAATGAATGGGTACCATACCTTACCCCTGGAAGGCCCAAATTGGCAAGCGCAGCCCTCGTGACCCTCCAAAACTGGAACTTAGTCAATGGAGACCCATCCTGGTGGTAAAAGAGGGGCCCTTGAGCTGTACCCTGAATTGCCAAAAAGGACGTCAGTACAAGAACTGGACAAATAGCCCATGTGCTGCAAGTAATTAGAGTGACCACACTGCCCCTGCCTAGCTGGTCTACCTTAGATGAACGGACAGTCAATTGGACCGACTCGTTAGCGAGTGAGACATCAGCCCGCTCTAAGGCTCTGCGCGACCGGTCGTTCCGTGAAAGGGACACCAGTTCGCTCACTCTGAAAGCCCCCAAAAAGGCCACCGTGGAGGCCGCATAATGCTTCATAATGGTCGAAGCAAAGGTCTGGCCATGCCTTGGCCCGGCTCAAAAGAAGTGCAGGTGATACCGGTTGCCGCAGGTCAGGGAGAAGGCCACGTTCCTGAGCCCAACCTTCCAATACCCTGTGGATCCGAAAGTCACCCGTGGTGTCCTGAAAACCCCGGGCCTTGGCAGTAAATTCCAAAGCAGAAAGGTGTCCACTAATGGTATGCGCCACCAGTCCCCTACTGTGCAAGTGTACCATGTATTGAAGTACATGGTCCACAGGCAGGGGCCACAAGTCGGCTAGGGGAACCATCTGGTGAAACGTAAGGAAGGCATGGTAAGTCTGGTGGTATGCCTTACGAGTGCGTCTGGCCATGGAAAGGCCAATGGCCCTGTTCACTTCTCCTCGCCAAACATCCACATCTCGTTCGGGAGTGGAGAGGGAAGCTCCTCGGCCTCTGGTGCTAGTGCCTGAAACCGGGCGATCTGCAGGTGAGATAAAGTGTCAGCAATATCGTTATTGATGCCTGGTACATGCCCGGCTTTGAAGAGAACATTATGGCGCAAAGATCGCAATACAAACTGACGCACAAGGGACATAACTCTGGGCGAATGAGATGTCTGGGCATTAACAATGTGCACCACAGCAGCATTGTCGCACCAGAAATGTACCACGGAATTTTCCCAGATGTGACCCCATAACATCAGTGCACCTAGGATGGGAAAGAATTCCAAAAATGTTAAGTCCCTAAGCAATTCAGTACCGTGCCATGCCTTGGGCCACTGTCAACAGCACCATAAGCCCTCAAAATAGATGCCATATCCCAATGACCCCGAAGCATCGGACTGCACTTGAAATTTGGGCGTAAGGGAAAGATCATTCCGCCAAAAGGAGACCCTGTTAAAATCGGCCAGAAATTCCAGCCATACCCAAAGATCAGCCCACATATCCCTCGTGAGACAAACCCTATGGTGCTTCCGGGATAAACCAACCATGGTATCACACAGGCGTCTAGCAAAAGCACGGCCCGGTGTAATAACCCTGCATGCAAAGTTGAGATATCCATGAAGCACCTGCAGGTCATGGAGGGACACCTTGCACCTGGCCAGCATGGCTAAAATCGCATATGTGATGCGAACCACCTTGTCTTCAGGGAGCCTAGACGTCTGTGCTATGGTGTCAATTTCAATGCCCAAAAATGTTAATGTAGTGGCCGGGCCCTCGGTCTTTTCAGGAGCTAATGGTACTCCCAACTTAGCCATGAGCCCCTGAAAAGTGACCAGCAGTCGTTCACAGGTCCCAGAGCCATGCCCCCCCTCCGAACAAAAAATCGTCCAAATAATGAGCAACATTGTGGACCACGGACCGGCAAACAAAAGCCCAATGAAGGAAAGAACTAAAGCACTCAAAGGCTGAACAGGATACTGAACAGCCAAAAGGCATGGCCTTGTCCATAAAATATTTCCCTTCAAAGCAAAAACCTAACAGTTCGAAATCCTCAGGGTGGACCGGGAGAAGCCGGAATGCTGATTTGATGTCGCACTTGGCCATCAGTGTCCCGTGACCACAGGACCGAACCATCTGTAATGCCTGGTCAAAGGAAGTATATCGGACAGAACACAGTTCATCTGGTATAGCATCATTGACAGATGAGCCAGGCGGGTAAGACAGGTGATGTATTAGGCGAAATTCACCTGAGGACTTCTTGAGCACCAGACCATACCTTCAGATTCCGGTATGGGGGCTCGCTGAAAGGGCCAGCGACCCGCCCTTCTTGTACTTCCTTAAAAAATTTCTCCCATGCCACCTCCTCCCTACCCCTCAAGGATTGTAAATTGGGCGCATCTTGCGGTGCGCATGGACCTGCAAAAGGAATGTGAAAGCCAAAAGAAAAACCTGCTAACAAATAAGCCGCATCAGCCCATTTGGGGTACACGCGAAGCCAACGCTGAAGAACCTCAAGTCGAATTGGGGAGGGGCCCTTTCGTAGTTGATAATATATCTGGGAGGGCATGAACTGAACCCTGTTGTCCGCGGCCTCTACCTCGTGACCCACTTACTCTGAAGCAAGTGGTGGCCGGATGAGGTCCAGCGCAGATGGCACACTCGTGCTTGAATTTGCACTGCTTCCGTGTACAGCCCCCCCGGGGATGAGAAATTCCAGCACAGCAGGCAGGCTGGAACCACCTGCCCCGCCAACTGGCGGGGAGACTGTGCGAGGCCGGGTCATTGTACGACATGACCACAATGATAACGATCACCAGAGGCAGGACTGGACGGTATCATATAGAGTAGCCAGAGCAACTGGTTAGGCTCATCCCAACGCATCTCTGGGTGGAGGGCAGACTGCATACGAAATTCCTCATCGTAAGCGAGCCATGATTGGCCCGGGAAATCAACGTACACCCTATATATAATGTCCAGATACTGGATTAGTGGAATTGCCAGATCCGGGCGGGCCATAATGGACACAGCGGCGTAAATTAAATAAGCCGGTAACCAGTTTGCCCAAGTCCATGGAGGTTTGCGATGAAGGGCCAATTCCTTGTCCCTGTCGTCCTCCTTCTCTTTCTCTTCCCTGGTCGTTTCCCTATTGAGTAGGCTAAATAAGTCCACATATTCCCGTTGCCAGATCTTGTCTGTGGCACATCCCTTCTGCGCAGGTCCCTTCTATGCATGCATAGAACCCTTCTACGCATGCGTAGAATGGACCTGTGCAGAACCATTCTGCACAGGTCCCGTATTGTCCGGAGCCGCGCTTGACAGGTATGGGTCAAACACAAGTAATTTCTTATCAGCTCAGGAAATCAGACTGAGGACTATGTACAAGGTGGCTTGCTTATATAGTGAGAATGGCAGTTACACAAATGGATACATTTCGGCTGGTCACCGGAAAGCGGCAAAATACAAAGTGACGAATCAGCATTATTTAAGATAGCTCTTTGAATTTGGCGCCTACCCAAAGGTGCACTTCCTGGCTTTGCCACTTGGCGCGGCTTGAGTTTAAACACAGAGCAAAACACAGTTCTAATAAATAATGCTTGGACACAACAGGTTGTCATCTTGCTTTTTACACAGGGAACTGTCTCTTTTTATTACCTCTGTGGTGGAGGAAAAAGTATTTGTCAATGCTCAAAGTGTTCCATTTCTCACCTAAGCATGAATCCAGAGAACTGAAGATTGATGCAGGTGAAAAGACTTTAAAACAAAGCAAATTATGATTTGTTATTTCACCTTCCTAATACAGACACTTGCTCTCTGGATTTATTTGAATATATTTGTAAACTATTTGCCCCAATTAAGGATTTTCTTCATATATGGGATAATGGACAATCAGCTGGAAAATATAGAATACACTGATTTCTTGGAAATTTGAATACTTGGAAGTGTTATGCCTGGTCTGTAGAAGTAGAATCAGATGTAAAAAAAAAGTTTCAAAGATTTTAACAATGTCTTTTATGTAAGGTTTTTAATGACAGGTCTTTTTATGCAGGGTTGTGAACAATGGAATTGTGAGCTGCCCGGAGTCACTTTGGTGATTGGGCGGCCATACAAATCTAAATAATAAATAAATAAGTATAGCTGCAAAGGAAGTCATTTAATATCAGTCCTACTGCGGTTGCTCAGTGGTTAAGAAGCTTGCCTGTTAGTTGGATGGTTGGCAAGTCAGTAGTTTGAGACCCAGTTACTGCATTATGGATTGAGCACCCATCTCTGTCACAGCTCTTGGGGACATGAAAGGAGTCTCATTTGGAGGTCCCCTGAGTGGAGTTTCTCCAGCAAAAATCCTTTCAACCCAGAATAATTTATGGTGCAAACTTATTATTATAGTTCTACCTATGCATGATTTTAATTAATACTGATTGCTCTTTCCACATGAGGCCTAATTATAAATATAGTATAAACAATGATATATGCAATATGCAATTTTGTGCTTCCTCCTTATAGACCTTAGTGGAGGAGAATGAGGCCCAGCCATAATGGAATAACTTCCAGGGTGTTCCACTTATTTTTACAAAATTGCAGATTTACTAGATCAAAGTATATATTTTAAACTTTTTAATAGTTATATAGGTAGAACTGTCTATAAATAATTAAAGGATAGTTTTCAAGACAGAAGGGATCTATGTTCTCTCATTTTGCAGAGATATTGTGAGACTCCAATTACCATTTTTTTCCATTTGGGCACAATGAAAAAATGGTTGAGCACAATGAGAAATGTGTAGGCCAAAATACTTGGAGAGACCCAGGCTGGGAAAGACCACTTTAGACTATCCATTGTTATCCAAGATCATGCATCAACTCAGAACAGGTGTCTCACCTACAGGTGAGAAAAGACAGAAATGAATCTCTAAAGATGATATTTACTGGCTGGGCAGGTGACTAGGTATAATGAACCCAAGGAGTAAATCCACTGAATTTGATTAGAAAAGTTCCCATCCATCCCCCATTTACCTTTAATTATCCCATCACTTTTTTCCTGGAGTCTAGCCTACTGCCCTTGTTTCTCCAAAGTATGTGGAAATCTCCTTTAGGTACACAACAACCAGGCAAGGTAGACCAGCAGCACAGTCCCAACTTGTAAATATAGTGCGGTTTGAAGCCTTCTTGGCTCAGGAACCTTCTTTAGACATACCAAAAACTTGTAACTCCAAAGATGACACATTGGTAAAATATTTTAAAAATGTATTGATAAGAGTAAAAAGGTTTCAAAAAGTAAAACCTCCCAAAATGTACAAAAAGTTCAAAAGCAATATAACAGTACAAAGCAAGAGATTTAAAAAATTATTTATTTATTTATTTATTTATTGTTACATTTTTATACTGCCCACTCAGCCAAAGCCGACTCGGGCGGTTCACAACAGTGGGTAAAAACAGATAAAAACAAATAAAACAGATAAAAACCAGCAATAAGAACCCACCCCTAAAAAGAGAGGGGTGCAGGAACTGAAGAAACCGTGGGGCAGGCATCCTCCCCTATATTAACCAACTAATGGAAGCCACCCCTCCACCTGCACCCCAAACTTGGCCCGCCAGCCAGGTTTTAAGTTCTTTTCTAAAGGGCAACAACTCCGTCTGGAGACACAGTTCCACAGGCAGGAGCTTCCAAAGGGCAGGTGCAGACACAGAGAAGGCTCTCCTCCTTGTGCCAGAGAGGCGAGCCCCCCTGGCCGATGGCACTATTAGAGAGCCCCTCCGGTCCGCTCTGGTTGGACGGACAGATGTCCTTAGGGCGATGCGGTCTCTAAGGTAACCTGGCCCACTACCATATAGGGCTTTAAATGTCAAAACCAGCACCTTGAATTGCACCCGGAGGCAAACAGGTAACCAGTGCAGCTCCCGCAGCAGTGGTGAGGCATGGCCATAACGTCCACACCCCATCACTACCCGGGACGCCGCATTTTGGATGAGCTGCAGCCTCCGAATGGTCATCAAGGGCAGCCCCATGTAGAGTGCATTACAATAATCTAGTCTGGAGGTCACCAGAGCATGAGTGACCATGAGCAAAGAGTCCCGGTCCAGGAGTGTGCGCAACTGGTGAATCACCCGAAGTTGGGCGAAGGCCCTCCTGGCCACAGCCGCCACCTGTTCTTCTAGCAGCAACCGCGAATCCAGGAGGACCCCCAGGTTGTGCACCGGGTCGGTCTGGGGCAAAATAGCCCCATCCAAAACCAAAGATGGTAGCTCCCGGGATAACACAGGACCCCCCATCCACAGCCACTCAGTCTTACTAGGATTCAGCTGTAACCCATTTGCCCCTATCCAAAGAGCCATTTCCCCCTATCCAAAGAGATAATAAGGAACTATCTAAAGTCTACTCTAAGTAGGAAAAATGCAAAGCCATCCTGAGAGCATGTTGCTAGCTCTCAAACTGTATTCCAAGCAAATGAGGTAGTCAAGGAACAAAGACTGATTAACTTGAAAACTAACTCCTATCCTAGAATTAACCAATCAGGTAATATCACATCACAGCAATTAGTTTTGTTTCCTCAAGTCCATCTTTCTCATGATAATGTTTCATTGCCAATTAGTTGTGGAATCCCAGTTGGTATGTTGATGTGTCTTTCTGACCTTGGCATTTCAGAGCAACTTTGTTATCAGGCATCTGAAAGCGACAGCTTGGCAAAACAAGACATTTTCTTCACATTTGTTCTTAATATGTGCCAATTTTAATTTTTGTGTGCATGTTATGTCCTTCTCTTTATTGTTTGACTTCTTGTATTTTCCCATGGTCAATTTACTGTGGTGGAGGCAGTGACAGGCTGGATGAGATGGTGTTGGGGATGGCCCATGGGACATAAGTTGGGAACCCCAACTCTGGCGGGTCTTTATGCAAAGCTATAAAGAGAGTGTGCATATTTTTAATAGAAGGGAGTCAAATGAACCTTAAATTTGTCTATCCTTTCCATTCTGATGGAGTACGTGAAATGGGCAGCGCTACAAAGACTACCTATCAAGTAGTGAAAAGAGAAGCAGGAAGGCAAAGCTGCATAGATGAGAAATGCTGCTCCTTCCACCACAAGTGGTCGGGAAATTAAACCATTTGCTACTGGTGAATCGATGGTACAACTCAAGTGGGTTAAAAAACATGTTTATTTTGGATCTTTGTACTACAACCCCATAATTATCTTTTTAGGGAGTCCTACCTGTAGGATCCATACCTTTGAGACATTTAAATTGTTCTTCTCTGGAGAGAAGCCCCAAATGTCAAGCTGCATGCCTTGGATAGATCTAAATTCCTTTTGTGATAAGAAAACTTCTCAGCAAGAGTTTCTCCAGTAAAAATCATTTCAACCCAGAGTAATCTCTGACACAAAATTATTATTATAGCAAGAATCAAGATCGTTTCCTTTTCAAAGAGGAAGTTAGGCATAAGGTCTGCCAGCTGGGCCTTGTCTCCAGGTGAATAAAATTTAGGTGTCTAAATTGGGTGGAACACTCAGAAAGGAGAATTATAGTACAAACCCCCTCCCCCATGCACATTTCTAGCTAAAAGTTTTAAATATATTAACTTAACTGTCAAATTCCTTATGACTGATTCATCTAATTAACTGCCAATATAAGCAAGCTAACATCTGTTAAAAAGTTGGTCTATTGAGTTTTAATCTTATATAAATTAATATAGACCAGAATCCTACTGAGAACTTTGTGTGGTGCAATTTTAATTGTGTAAACCAGGGCACCAAGTTATTTATAATTAATAAGAAGCTGCCTGCATTCCTGGTTTTGGGCCAGTCATGAAACTTGATGATTGATCAGGAATGCAATCAGTAATTAACTGCTGCAATATGTGCAGTTACACCTATGCTGGCATAGATACTCAATAGGATTCTGGCCATTGAACTGCAGCCAGAGACTGCAGTCAATACATTTCTTCAAGGCATAAGCCCTATGAACATAATAGGAGTTATTTCATAGCAAGTTTAGGTAGGACTATGCTGAAAATTTTATTTTATTTTTTATTTAAATGTATTTGGAAATAAATTCCTCCAAGGTGGTATATGAAATGAAAGCTATAATACAGTGCTAAAACATCAGTAAGAATAATTTTTTTATTCCCTTACAAATACAAGCTTTGTCTTGTTTTAGTAATTGTACTGATCATCATTCCTTTAGATTTATGGGATTTATTTCCTTTGCTTTTTTCTGAATAAAGAAGTTCTGTTCCCTCGTTTGTAGAGAGAGAATGCACACACTTGCACTATCAAATAAAATGGATATATAGTGCCATTTGTATCTGCAATCATGATGGGCAATTTAAATAGTAATGGATTCTTCTATAGAACACATTACACCAAATTTCTACTTGAATTTGTCCTTGGCACTTTTCTGGCCTTTTGCTGTAAAAAATGGATGTCAGTATCAATAGATATTTACCGTATTTTTTGCCGTATAAGACGCTCCGGCATATAAGACGCACCCAATTTTAAAGGAGGAAAATCTAGAAAAAAAAAGATTCTGAACCAAATACTGTACTAAAATATTTTATATCAACTGTATAAAGTAAACAGCAGTTTAAGAACAATTTTATGTCAACCATGTAACATATTAAGAACAATCTTTACTCTCATTAACAGTCAGTAAAGTCAGTAAACAGTGAAAGTAACAAAAATCAGTCTGTAATGTTTTTATTCGAACCCCAAGAATTCCTCTTCTTCGCTGCTATCAGAAATGAGGAAGGACAGATCCTCGCAGTCATTGTCATCACTTTCTTCCTCACTGGTGTCAAATAAGACGTCGTCTTCTGTTCCGTCCAAGGCATTACTAATGCCACACTTCTTGAAGGATTTTACAACAATGTCCTCCTTCACGGAGTCCCATGACCTTTTAACCCATTCACACACTTGTGTGATAGTGGGCCTCTTCATCCGCCCAGTAGGCGTCAGATCATGGTTCTCAGCTGCCATCCAGGTGTTCCACTCCTCACGCATCAGAACTTTGAATGGCTTGTTAATGGAAACGTCCAGAGGTTGCAGCTGGCTAGTGAGGCCACCAGGAATCACAGCTATTTGGGTTTTAACTTCCTTAAAGTTCTTTTTAGTATTTTCCGTAATGTGCGCTCTAAACTGGTCAAGCACCAACAAGGAAGATTTCTTCAGAAGACCGCCAGGACGTTTGGACCACACTTTGTCAATCCACAGCCTCATGCCATTTTCGTCCATCCACCCTTTATCGTGAACATGCACGACGACTCCCCGTGGGATTGTTTCTTTTGGGAACGTTTTCCTTTTAAAAATCAACATCGGAGGCAGTTTGGTACCATCGGCACAGCAGGACAGCACAACCGTGTAGTGGGTTTTCTCATGCCCTGAGGTTTTTACGGTTATGGTTTTTGCTCCTTTGTTATCTACGGTTCTGTTAGATGGCACATCAAACGTTAGCGGGACTTCATCCATGTTCCCGATCTGGCTAATTTCAAAGTTACCGGTATTCTTCCTCGCATCAATAACAAACTTGTGAAAAGAAAGAATCTTTGATTCGTATTCCTTAGGCATTTTTTGTGCAATTCTGGTTTTGGTGCGCATAGAAAGGCCAGATCTCTTTATAAATCTATAGCACCACGATGGTGATCCGGTGAAATCCCGAATGCCTTTCTCCACAGCAATATGTCTGGCCTCATAGATTATCATTTTTGTTGAGACAGAAAGTCCATTTTGCCTGTGATGTGCGATCCACTCCTTCACTTCCACCTCTAACTCTGGCCACTTTGCAGTTGGTCCACGTAAGGTGTGCTTGCCTTTATCCAACTTTTGGAGCTGATCCTCCTGTTTCCTCCACTCTCTTATCATTTTCTCAGTTGGAGGTGGCCCGAAGTGTCTCTCCGCTGCTCTATTCCCATGCTCCTTAGCAAATTTAATTACTTCCAGCTTGAAAGCAACTTTATATGCCATTCTCTTCTGCTTAGACATCTTGAGGAGATGGTACTATAATTTTTCTGCAAGAAATGTAACCCCCTCATATTTAATCTGGTGCTCTCTAACCCCCCATATTTCCTCTGGTGGTCTCGTAACCCCCTCATATTTCATCTGGTGCTCTCTAATCCCCATATTTAATCTGGTGGTCTCATAACCCCCTCATATGCCATCTGGTTTGAGTGAATGCTGCTGGAGAGAATGTTGTGGGATAGACTGCAGCCTTGGTTTACAGACTGTTACACTGACCACAAAGGGTAACATACATGTGTCATGAGAACAGCTATATGGGGAGAAGGCCAATGGCAAATTTATAATCATATGGGGGCACAGGAACAGCCATACTGCAACTTTAAATCATCAGTAAAATCAGCCAATGCTTGGCTTTAAATGTTCATTATGCTCTAAGCTCTCCTAGACCCTAGGTGTGTGTGTGTGCATGTGTATGCACATTTTACATTTCATTTACCCTGTAGTTGGTCCGCCTGATCACTTTCTCACATACACCATACACGTTGTCTGTGATCTACCCAGAAGGCACATTATGACGTAGGGAGGGCGGTGTGTCTTCTCCCCGTGATTCGGGGGCGGAGCTTGTGGAGCCATTCTTCTGCCCATCAATCATGGGCATCCAATAGACTAGTGGGGGAGGAGCAAGACCGGCAGTATGAGGTAGGGAGGGCGGTATCTTCTCCCCGGGATTCGGGGGCGGAGCTTTGGCGGATCAATCCTTCTGCCCATCAATCACGGGCATCCAATCAACTAGGAGCGGGGCGGGGCAGAGTACGGACAGCAGTAAGCATTGGCTGGAGGAGGCGGAACGAGGAGGCAGACATGCGGACATTTCAGGGCAGCATGGATTGATCGGGTGCCCGGGAGATATGCAGAGAAGCAGCGAAATTGTGCCCACACTGCCCAGCAAGGAGTGGGACTGCTCGGGGAGACATGAGGAGACGCAGCCTGCGCTGATGGATGGAGGTACCGGCAGTAAGCTCAGCATGATGCCCGTGCAGCACATGGTTAGACTGTCGGGAGGGGGGCATGGTGCGCTATAGGAGGGAGAGGGAAGCCCGAACACACACAGCCTGGCCGTGCAGGGAGGGTCACAGAAGTCACCACAGCCCACAGTACGTGCCCCAAATCCAGCCCGCAGCACACACTGCATAAGGAGAGGACTGCGAGCAAGCGCCACACAAAGTTGGGGGCAGTTTTAATGCATGTAAAATGTGTATTTGCCGTATAAGACGCACCAACTTCCCCCCCCCCAGTTTTGGGGAAGAAAAAGTGCGTCTTATATGGCGAAAAATACGGTAAGCATGGTATTTCTACCATCAGAACTCTTAATGAGAGAACTTGGATAATATAGAGCATTGTTTATAACTTCCTTTTACAATATTCCTTCTATCTTTACAATCTAATTGGAATCTATCTATCTAGATACCTAGATATCTATCTACAAATTTAGATATGTATCTGAATAAATTTCTCAAATTCTTTTCTCACTTTGTATTGTTAAGTCCCACAAACCAACAAATAAACCTAATAATGCTATTATTGAAGTCTAACTGGATGAACAGTTACCTGTTTTAATTCCAGTAGTGACCCAAGTGAACATGCATATCAAATTGGAAGCAAATGTGTGGTTATGTGCCAATCAAGTTACCTTTGACTTATGGCTGCTACTTAATAATAATTTTGTGTCAAAATTATTCTCGGTTGAAAGGATTTTTTGCGGGAGAAACTCCACTCAGTGAATACCCAAATGTGGCTCCTTTCATGTCCCCAAGAGCTGGGACAGAGACGGGCACTCAATCCATCATGCAGTACCCAGGTTTCAAACTGCTAACTTGCCGGCCTTCCAGCTAACAAGGTGAGCTTCTTAACCACTGAGCCACCATAGTCCCTAGGCAGCTACATGAATGAGTGACTTCAAAAATACTCTGCTTATCTTTTGTAAACTCAAGACTTCATTTATCCATTTCACCTTTGATCCTTCTTTTTTTCCTGCTATCTTCAAATATTCCTAGCATTGTTACCTTTTCCAGTGAGTCTTGTCTTCTCATGACAAAACATCTAGTCATGAATACATCAGTTTCTTATATTTAATGCTTCTTTGCAATAATGACAGCATGACTAAATTAAGGTCCCTCCATCCTCGGGACCTTTTCTTCTATTCCATAATTCTTAGTTTTCCATTTTGAATTTAATATACCTAACACTTTCTTGACCGGATTTGAAACCTTTAGATTTTTTTTAAAAAAACATAGTCAATAAAGTCTCCCTATATTAAAGAAAAGTCATTATTCATTATCTACCCCTTTTTTATATTTAGTTCACATGTCAGCTTATCATTCAGTGCTATGTTCCATATTTCTTTACACCACTCTTCCAAATTTAAGGAGGTGCATACTTTCCAATTCTTTGCTATCAATAATCTCATAGCTGTTATTATAATTATAATCAATTCTTTCTTATATTTGTCAGCCTCTTCTATCTAGAATGGATGTATCTGCAGTCATTGACTGGTGGGATGTGGAAGGATGAAGTATTATATTTCAGGTCGATTATGGATACAGGTTGGAGTAACTTCAAAATCACATGGGAAGGACTTGGAATTGAATATCTATGCCATTCTCTGATTCCAAGGCTGCCATTGAGTAATGCAAATACACTTGTAGGTTCTTCTCCTTGCTGATGGCCAAAATTGTCTTCCAGCTGGATTCAACATGAAGAGGAATGGAAGATGGCTCTGAATGTTTTCTTCAGATAATGTTCCCCCCCCCCTGGAACTTGAGGAGTTATTGGGGAACATGTGCTTTATTTTTTATCGTTAAACTGAGTTGTCTTCTAAGGATCATTGTTTAAATTACTGTTTCCAGATACAGTAAAACCTCAGGTTACTCTGGATGTCCATTCCCAACAGCCTCTATTGTAACCCAAAAAAATTGTAAACCAAAACATCCATAGGGGTGCATTGATTTTTTAAAAAAAAAATGGTCCTGAATTTTTTCATTGTAAACAAACAAAAAACATTAAAAATTTGTAAACTGTGATGGCATTTCCATAGGATTTGCTGTTGTAAAATGCAGCAAACTTAAACTGAGGTGGTTGTAACCCGGGGTTTTACTGTATTGTTAAATCATATCTCACATTACCATTGGCCACTAACCATATTGTTTGAGAATTATGCTAACAGTAGTTATCATAATTTTAAGGCTTTTGATATTGATATCTATTCTAGAAAGGCAAAAAACATTTATATCATGCTGAACTTGCTTCTAAGTTATAATTTGTGATGATGTGCCATATTAGGGAGAAGGACATGCTTCCTGTACCCACTCTAGCAAGCTTTATTGGAAAAAAATATTGCCCAGAAGAAGCAAAACATCAACCATAACCCCAAAGTCTGCATTCCTTCTGCCCCTTGCACATTTTCCTCAAGTCTACACATTCTCTGCTGTGCAGCCAGATGTTCCTTCATTTAATAAAATATTTACAGCAAAAACTATGCATATACAGCTTGACACACATGGATGCTTCAAAACTGTATATATCTGAGGTTGGTGAACCTGCACAAATGCAGCTGTAGGCATTTTGGTTCTCCTGTTAATCAACAGAATGTATAGACATTGGGGTGATGAGGCCTTTAGGCACACGAGTATTAGGATTGGGGAGATAGTTGTTCCTCTGCCCTCTTCATATGTTGGCTTGTTGTTGTCATGTTCCATAAAGTCACATCTGATCTATGTCAACACTGTGAATTAACAGCTTCCACAAGTGCCTACTGTTATCATCCCTTCTCGTGTCTTATAAAGTTAAAGTTGTGGCTGCTTGCATCAATCCCCATCATGTTAACATGTAGGCTGCATGTACAGAAAGGGCTTTTTCTGAATAATGTGAGATGCAATCAGTCCTAATAGTAGCTCAGGAGAAAGAATGTCTGCAATTTCAGCAGTCATGTATACAGACAGCTACAACTTGCAATAGCTCCGTTTCTTCACAGATAATAAAAGACACAACAGGTATGTCTTCCACGGTATAGCTGTGTGTTTAAACAGATTTATTTCCATTTACAGTAACTCTTTAGAGGAATAATTGTGTGCCTACTTTTATGGAGCAGTCACATGTGTGGGATTTGATAGCTCAACTCAGCAGTGAGTTAATGTTGAGCAAAAACCTTCAACACCTATTAGCAATTCTGTGAGTTCATCCTTTGTTCTGTGAGGTAGCCTATGCTGTGCATGAGAATTCACAAAGAATGGATTTACAGGATTGACAATAGGTGCTGAAGGTTAAACCCATTAGCAAATGTTTAATGGCAGGTGGTTGACTTCCATGCTCCCCCTAACCATTTGCAATTCAACAGGGTGAAACATCATAACTAATCCTAATAACTACCAGAGATCTCCTGCTATTTCCAGTTGTAAAAAGCCATATAGATTTATATATTTATCTGTTACCTCTGTACCTGATGTGTATAAATTGATGCCACAAAGTCTCCCTCCTATGTGGTCCACGAAAGCTAACATTATAATACAACGGTTAGTTGCCACAACATTTTTGTATTTTTGTTTTGTTTTATTTGCTCTCTGATATGCTTGCAACACAGATGAACACAGCTACTATTTCAAAAAATTCCCACCTATGTCTTTCAGGGAGAGACTTCGTGTGTGTGTGTGTGTGTGTGTGTGTGTGCGTGCGTGTGTGTGTGTGTGTGTGTGTGTGTGTGAGAGAGAGAGAGAGAGAGAGCTGTCAATTCACTCGTTTTTGCTGGGAAATTAATTTAATTTAATTTAATTGTCACATTTATATACCGCTCACTCGGCCAAAGCCAACTCAGGGCGGTTCACAGTAAAAATTAAAAAAGACATGTTAAAAACAGTTAAAACTACCCACCCCCTAAAAACAAGGGGTGCAGGATCCAAAGGCACCATGGGGAGGAGTTCTTCTACACCAACCACCCAATGGAGGTTACCCTTCCACCTGCACCCCACACTTGACCCGCCAGCCAGGTTTTAAGTTCTTTTCTGAAAGGCAGCAATTCCGTCCGGAGACGTAGCTCTGTTGGCAGGAGGTTCCAGAGGGCCGGTGCAGACACAGAGAAGGCTCTCCTCCTTGTGCCAGAGAGGCGAGCCCCCCTGGCTGATGGAACAATTAGAGAGCCCCTCCGGTCCGCTCTGGTTGGACGGACAGACGTCCTCAGGGCGATGCGGTCTCTTAGGTAACCCGGCCCACTACCATATAGGGCTTTAAAGGTCAAAACCAGCACCTTGAATTGCACCCGGAGGCAAACTGGCAACCAGTGCAGCTCCCGGAGCAGTGGCAAAGCACAGGCATAATGTCCACACCCCATCACCACCCGGGCTGCCGCATTCTGGACCAGCTGTAGCCTCCAAATGGTTGACAAGGGCAGCCCCATGTAGAGCGCATTGCAATAATCTAGTCTGGAGGTGACCAGAGCGTGAGTGACCATGAGCAAGGAGTCCCGGTCCAGGAGTGGGCGCAACTGGCGAATCACCCGAAGTTGGGCGAAAGCCCTCCTGGTCACAGCCGCCACCTGTTCTTCTAGCAGTAGCCGCGAATCCAGGAGGACCCCCAAGTTGCACACCGGGTCTGTCTGGGGCAAAATAGCCCCATCCAGAACCAAAGATGGTAGCTCCTGGGTTAACGCAGGACCCCTTATCCATAGCCACTCAGTCTTGCTGGGATTCAGTTGTAGCCCGTTAGCCCCCATCCAGACCCCAACAGCTTCCAGGCACCTGGAAAGGACTTTGACGGCATCACTGGGGTCCCCATGGGCTGAGATGTACAACTGAGTGCCATCCGCGTACTGATGGTACCGCACCCCATGGGAACGAATGATCTCATCCAGCGGCTTCATGTAGATGTTAAATAGGAGAGGAGAGAACACCGAGCCCTGAGGCACCCCCCATTTGAGGGGCCTAGGACTGGACCTCTCACTCTCCAACCACACCGACTGGGTCCGACCTCTCAGAAATGAGGAAAACCAGGACCACACAGTGCCCTGGATTCCCAATCCTCAGAGCCGTTCCAGAAGGATACTGTGGTCAACGGTATCGAAAGCCGCTGAGACGTCAAGAAGAGCAAGGACGGATGGGTGACCACCGTCCCGCTCCCGCTACAGATCATCCATCAGTGCGACCAATGCCGTCTCGGTACCATATCCAGGCCTGAATCCTGACTGAAAGGGGTCCAGGTAATCCGCTTCATCCAGTACCCCCTGCAGCCGACGCGCCACTGCCTTCTCCAACACCTTCCCTAAAAAGGGGAGGTTGGAGACAGGCCTATAGTTGGTTAGGACAGCTGGGTCGAGGGAAGATTTGTTCAGGAGGGGGTGCACCAAGGCATGTTTTAAAGATGCAGGAAACACCCCCTCCCGCA
The DNA here is from genome assembly GCA_035047305.1 of Bradypodion pumilum. Taxonomy (NCBI): domain Eukaryota; kingdom Metazoa; phylum Chordata; class Lepidosauria; order Squamata; family Chamaeleonidae; genus Bradypodion; species Bradypodion pumilum. The sequence continues at coordinate 11,634,350 of JAWDJD010000009.1, read as the reverse complement.
ATGATGCATTGATCATAGCCCCAACCCAGCCACCTGTCACCGCCTTGGAGGCTTTCACCAACCAGGTGGGACAGGGGTCCAATGGGCAGGTAGTGGTGCACACAGCTGCAAGGAGCCTGTCCACTTCATCAGGGGCAACTGGATCAAACTGGTCCCAGATGGTATGGCAAGACTGTGCTCCAGCTCCCTCCGGACTCTCCCCATCCACGCCAGGATTAAACCCCGAGCGAATCCGATCAATTTTCTCCACTAGATGGTCAGCAAAGTCCTCAGCCGACCCCTGCCAACCAGGCACCGGGGTCCCCCTACCAAGGAGAGACCTGGTAACCCGGAACAGGGTGGCTGGGCGATTATCAGCAGAGGCAATAAGGGTGGTGAAGTATTGCCGCCTCACCACCTCCATCGCCACTAGATAGGCCCTAATAGCGGCTCTAGCTAGTGTCCAATCGGAGTCTCTCTGGGTCTTCACCCAGCGGCGCTTTAGGCGTCTCTTTGCCCGTTTGAGCTCCCGCAGTTGATCTGTGAACCACGGAGATGACCTAGCTCCATGAAAGTACCGTATTTTATCCCTCTTTCCCGCCATCCCGTAAATCCTGTAAATCTCCCGTATTCATGCCACTGCCAGAGCTGAGGAGGAGGAGCCATGTCTGCTGGCCTGTCATTGTCTCCCTCCCTCAACTGAAGTGTGCAGTGCAACTCTCGCAATGCAGGATGTCTGGGGCCTGGGCATCGTGAGAGTTGTGCCGCTCACACCGCTCTCCACATCCTGCCACCGGGGGAAGGGAAGAGCTCTCAGTGGTGGCACATGAGCTGGTCTGGGTGGTGCGGCATGAGCTCCCCCCAGCCGCCTCCACTACCACCTCCACCACCAAGCCTCTTAAGGAGGCAGCAGCAGCCACTGGAGGAGGAGGAAGAAGATCCCAAGTGTGGGGAGTGGCGGTAGGGATGGCACCAATGAGGCAGTCCTGTGAGGAGGAAGAGGAGGAGAAGGACTGCTCAGAGGAGGGCTGACTCATCATCTGCCCTCAGCCCAGCATTACCTTCAGGAGAAGGAGCTCAGCAGCTGTGAAAGGAGATGCCCGAGCCTGACATCAGAATTCCCCTCCCTTCCCTGCCATCGGGCCAGCGAGCAAGAGGGCCAGCCTGTCTGCCCGCCAACCTGTCACCCTCCAGGAGTGCAGTGATGAGGTGCCCTCCACTGCCGGGCCTGGTACACTAGAGCCCGGTGTAGGGGGGTAGGCAGGAGGTTCCTCCCCTGAGGAACCACCACTGCCTGCCCTTCTCCACCATGTGTCATCATGAGAGGAGGGGGAGGCCAGCGGCGTCTTCAGCTCCCTCATTGTGGCCAGTGGCCTCCACTCCTGCACCTGTACCTTCAGGGCCAGTAAGTGTGTCTCCTCTCTCTCTCTCTCTCTCTCGGGGGGGGGGGGGTGTTGGAGGTGTGTGTGTGTGTGTGTGTGTTGTGTGTGTGTGATGAGCTCCCATCTCAGGCGCAGCTCTTGCCAATCTAGCAGTTCGAAAGCAAGAAATTGCTAGTAGATAAATAGGAACCACTTTGGTGGGAAGGTAAACTGTGTTCCGTGCACTCCGGTGTCTAGTCATGCCTGCCACATGGCCACAGAAAACAGCACTGGCTCTTTGTCTATAAACATAGATGAGCCCTGAACCCTAGAGTTGGATATGACTGGCTTTCAAGAAAGGGCAACCTTTACCTTTACCTAATAACAGAAAATCCCTGATTGGTATTCAGATTTGCTGTGAAGTATGGCCCTGTTTATGCAAGTGCTTAGTAAAGGTCGCCCTTGCTTGAAAGCCAGTTATATCTGACTCGAGGGTGCAGTGCTCATCTCCATTTACAGCCAAAGAGCCAGGCATGACTAGATAGTCCAGCAAGTCACATGGCCAGATTTGGCCACACCCACAGTGTGAGAGCGGGATGGCTTGTGGCGGGTGGCGGAAAATTTCCCTTATTTTCAAATCCAAAACTTGACAGGTATGGTGTGTATGTGTGATAATGTACTTGACCACAACATTAAATATTACTACAACCATTGCAGAATATGTATTAGTATAATATGCATTCACATAATTGCTGAAATTCAGTAGTAATTTTAACTGGAGTAGGCCAACAGAATCAATGGAATTTACAGAAGTGTGGATTCATCAGATCTCTACTGTTTTAGTGGGCTAATTTGAAACTTACTATTGTTTTTCAGTTAATGGAATGGATACCTTTCCAGTTTTAAAATGGCTACTTTTTAAATAGTTTTAAATAAATATTTTAAACATTTTAAAAAAATAATAATTGTAAGAACATTCTTACTCAGGTAGGTTGGACAGTCCTAGAAACCCTGGGAAGAGTAAGCCCTAGTTTGAATCAGCTTGTTGTTCTTATTGTTATCCAACGCTTCCTAGCATTTTGTTTCTGATCTTAGCTTCTCCATTTTAAATTTTTGAGTACTGTATTGTGTTGGGATTTATGTAAATGCCTTCTAACGCTGGATCAGATTTTTAAAGATGTGTTTTGGAACATACTATTTTATTTCCATGTGCTTTAATCTTGTACAATGCCTAAAGAATACAGTACTTTGGATACCCTTGGATTCGCTATTCAGCGACGAGTCCACACATCGGTAGACATCTCCACGATGACATTCTGCACATGCAAATGGACTTGAGAAATCAAGTCCATCTGTGTGCATTTTTTTTTTGTTTTTTTAGTAATTTGGAAATCATGTCACTCACTGGCTAGGCTTGTTACCTTGCCCAAAGGATCGGATGGAGAACACTTTGGTGAGTTTTAGTTCTGGCCTAACATCATTGACAAGAGATGGATAACACTGTCTAGTTAGACCGCTCAAGCCCCCATGCCCTGACAAGGCTTTCACCTAGCAGGGGGTGGGGTGGCTAAGGAATATTATAAATTAAATATTGGCCTATTTTTGTAAGGCATCTCATAAATATAAATAGTGAATAAATAAATCAATAAAATCAAACAAGTCACCCCAAAAAAGTGTAACGATAATAGATGAAAATATGATACTTATATTCCTTATCTTTCCTGGTATGATTAGATGATATAATATTATGCATCATCTTTTATAGGTTCAAAAATGTTCATGACTCAAATATTGGGGAAAGGGTCAAGTAACTTAAAGTTAAAAAAAGGTACACCTTACAGCCCTATCTCTATGGAGCTAACACCTCTGAATATAAATTATTGTAGAGGACACTCAGTACTGGCAGAGCCTACTGAGACAGAGACATACACACACACCTCCCTCCCTGTTTGGACTACACCTTTGTTAATGTGTTTATTTTATAATACAGCATTATTGGTGACTTTCCTGAACCAACAGTAATTGAGGAAAGATATCTAACTTATTTTACAAAATCCATTTTTCCTACCCCAACACACTTGACATCTTTTATTGTACATACGCAGGAGACTCTTTTACATCTAGATAAAGAGTTATGATCATAATGCATTAATCTTTCCCCCCATGAAGCTGAAAAGAGTGGTTCTTGTATTCGTTATAAAGCAATACTTTTAAAAAGTCTGTCATGCTATTACTAAAGTAATGAAATGTCTCTAAAAGCTTTACTGCACTTTTAACTGAATTATAATGGCTAGGTGTGCATCATAGAAGATGCACAGACTTCCACCGAAACAGAGAGAGTCTGAGAGAAAATATCACCAGAAGATAGGAGGTGGGTTATGTATAAATTTGCATAAGCTAAAATACCTCAAATAATTCAGAAATCTATGCTTTTACTACGATATATTGTTGAATTTTATGGATGTAGGTAATCTGTTTAGGAATATACATCTAAAATATCTGGTACACAGATGTTGTTGCCAGCAATTATTGATATTATGTACATCCTCAAAGTATGTGGAGTGAAGGAATCTGATGGGCAATCTCAGGAAACTTATTTTCTTTCCTTGTAGGAACTAAAACCATCCTGCCTAGTCTTTCCAGCAAAGTATTAACAAACATATTTATTTCATTAAGACAGTACTTTTAATATTTTAATATAAGGGGAAAATATGGTGTAATTTATATTTTATGAAATGTGGTGTTGGAGGAGAGTTTTGAGAGTCCCCTGGACAGCGAGGAGAATAAATAGGTTGATCTTAGAAGAAATCAACCCTGACTGCTCCTTAGAAGGTCAAATAGTAACGATGAAGCTAGAGTACTTTGGAACATCAAATGAGAAGAGAGGGTTCACTTGAGAAAGCCTTGATGCTGGGAAAGGTGGAGGGCAAAAGAAGAAGGGGGCGGCCAAAAATGAGATGGCTAGATGGTATTGTTGACACAATGGGCACAGAGCTGGGCGGGTTGAGGAGGATGGTGGAGGACAGAGGTGCCTGGCGGACAATGGTCCATGTGGTTATAAAGGATCAGAGTTGACTGTGTGATTGAACAACAAAATATTTTATGACATAATTCAAGATGGTAGCTTTAAGGAATGATACAAAATTGGCAAATTCTGGTGGTCTGAACTTGCCATTGCTGGAAGTTCAGAGATGGAAAACTGTGGCATGTTATGAGGATTAGTTTGGGGAAAAGGGGCTAAAGGGTAAAGGTCACCCTTGCTCGAAAGCCAGGCGTATCCAACTCTAGGGTTCAGTGCTCATCTCTGTTTCATAGCTGAAGAGCCAGCGGTGTCTCGTTTTGCAGACATTACCACGGTCATGTGGCAGGCATGACTAGATACACGGAACACTGTTTACCTTCCCACCAAAGTGGTCCCTGTTTATCTACTTGCAATTTCTTGCTTTTGCACTGCTACGATGGCAGAAGCTGGGACAAAGACGGGAACTCATTCCGCCCTGCAGTACTCGGGAATTGAACTGCTGACCTTTCGCCTTCCAGTCAGCGTCTTAGCCACTTGAGCTAAATTCCATCTCAGAAAAGTGAAAACCTCTGCAGATAAATGGAGGTTTTCCCCAGGTTTCTACATCCCTAATTGGAAGTTGAAATTGGCAGTTTGCCACACTATAGAATTACATAGTACAGTAAAACCTCGGATAATGCTAAAACTTGGTTCCACAAGTCTTAGTGTTATCTGATTTTAACGTTATCTGATGCATGCATTGGAACATAAGAACATAAGAACAGCCTTGCTGGAACAGGCCACAGCCCATCCAGTCCAGCATTCTGTCTCACACAGTGGCTCACCATTTCCTTCAGGGTATTCCCAAGCAGATGCCTTCACCTGCTTAGGATTCCCTGGAAATGGCATTGAGAGATATCCTGCCTATCTCTCCAACCCGGAGGTTGTCCTTAGGTAGCCATAATTATAGCCATTGATAGCCTTGTCCTCCATGAACTTGTCTAATCCTTTCTTAAAGCTGTCAAGACTGACAGCTGTCACCACTTCTTCTGGCAGGGAGTTCCATAGACCAGTAATCCTCTGGGTGAAAAAGTACTTTCTCTTATTTGTTTGAGAACTAGTACCCAAAAGTTTCATGGAGTGTCCCCTAGTTCTGGATAACGTTTAAATCCTATGGGATGCATTGCATAACGTTAAAATTCCAGAGAGATACATTGTAACCGGCACAGGCTTTAGCGAACGTTATCCGATGCATCCCATAGGATTTAAACGTTATACGATGCAACCCCCCCCCCCGATTACTTAATGTTATGCGGTTTTAGCGTTATCTGATGCAAACGTTATCTGAGGTATTTCTGTACTCTCTCATTACATCTCTCTTTTTCTCTAGCTCCCAGTTCTCCCCATCTCTCCCTCCTTACCTTCCACAAAGCCATTGACCATAGTCAATAAAAGGGTTAAAAATGTTTGGACACAAATATGATGCTAGCATGCTATAGTCCTCTCCACAGTCTACAAAGGAGAGCTACCTCTACAGTACATATAGATCATCTCCATGCAGTCAGGAACCCTGACTACCAGAATAGGGCTTTCATAAAAAGCAGACCTCTGCTTGTATTCTCCGCACCCTGCATGACAGAAAAAGTACTTCTGTTGACTCATGATACAAGAACGTAATAAGGTAAGGTAAGGTTTCCCTTGCTCGAAAGCCAGTCGTATCTGACTCTAGAGTGCAGTGCTCATCTCTGTTTCAATGCCAAAGAGCCAGCGCTGTCTGCTGCTGCAGATGTTTCTGTGGTCATGTGGCAGGCATGACTACACACCAGAGCACAGAGAACACTGTTACCTTCCCATCAAAGTGGTCCCTATTTATCTACTTGCAATGTCTTGCTTTCAAACTGCTAGGTTGGCAGGAGCTGGGACAAAGACGGGAGCTCATTCCGTCCTGCAGTAGTCGGGAATCGAACTGCTGACCTTCCGCCTCCCAGTCAGCATCTAGCCACTTGAGCCACTGCAGAAAAACTGTGCAAAAATACAAATTGTGCAAGATTATAATGAGTGCTGCTTCATTATCAGGATTTCTAAGGACAGGAAGAATCTGAAGTGTTGTTTATATCTATTTTCAAGAATGGCCCACTTATGCTGTTCCTGTTATGTGATCTTTCCAAAGGAAAGGAGGACTTGCTTTGTGTAAGTACAATTAGTGCATATTACAAAGGACATAAAGCGAGAAGGTGTTGCTAGTATTCTGTGGCCAGGAGGGAAGGGAATTCTCAGAGTTTGAAAATTCTCCTTATGGTATGAACTCAAGTTGAGACAGCTTAAATTGGTGAGAATGAATAAATCAGTGAGAATACTTTACATCTTTGCTTCTCTTTTTGCTAGGCATATGAATCTTATGGTCTCTCATGCTTGGAGAGAGAGAAATGAGAGAGGAAGAAAAATCACTGCTTTTTCACTGTAAAATTTCTCTTTGGGGCAACTTTTCCCCCCTAGAAGAAATACTGAAATTTGTTGGTTTGTTACTGCAGAGAATGTGACATTTGGCTAGCAGTTGTCATACATCCTATAGGGAATGTGGTTGCTTAGTGGTTAAGACACTGAACTTGATGACTGAAACAACCTTTCAGTCAGCAGCTCGAGACCCAAGTGCTGCATAAGAACATAAGAACATAAACACAGCCTTGCTGGAACAGGCGACATCCCATCCAGTCCAGCATTCTGTCTCACACAGTGGCTCACCATTTGCTTCAGGGTATTCCCAAGCAGATGCCTTCACCTGCTTAGGATTCCCTGGAAATGGCATTGAGAGATATCCTGCCTATCTCTCCAACCCGGAGGTTGTCCTTAGGTATCCATAATTATACCCATTGATACCCTTGTCCTCCATGAACTTGTCTAATCCTTTCTTAAAGCTGTCAAGACTGACAGCTGTCACCACTTCTTCTGGCAGGGAGTTCCATAGACCAGTAATCCTCTGGGTGAAAAAGTACTTTCTCTTATTTGTTTGATGGAGTGCCAAAAGTTTCATGGAGTGCCCCCTAATTCTAGTGTTACGCAATAGGGAAAACAGTTTTTCCTTACCTACAGTAATACCTCATACAAAGTCCGCTTCATACAACATCGCCTAATTCCTTGAAAAAAGTTGCCTCATACAAAGTCGTGCGACTTTGTATGAGGCATTGGGGTTTTCCCAGGTTGCATTGTGCCTGGGCTGTATAAAAGGCAGGACATATGCCTGCATTGCTCTTGTGGGTTTTGCATGAGGCGAAGAGTGTTTAGGAGTGGTTTTAAGCACGATTTTAGAATTTTTTTGGAATTTTTTCGTCAGAATTTTTAGAAGCATTCCTGGGATTTTTGCAGCATTCTTCAGGTTCTTGGACAATCAGGGTTGTTTGACATGTTTTTGGATTTTTTTTAGCCTTTAGACAATGATTTCTTAAAGTTCTGTCAGTTTCCTGTCTGTTTCCTTGACTTTGCCCTGAATTCTGTGCTGTTACAGTACAATGTATCTCTATGGAAATGACGTTGTATGATGCATCGCGGCAAGGATTTGGACATTGTATGAGGCATCGTGGCTAGGATTTTGCATGCCTCATTCAAAGTCCAAATCCGTATAAAGTTCAAACTTGTGGAACCACGTTTGGACGTTGTATGAGGTATCACTGTACTTTGTCCACACCGTGCATGATTTTATAAACTTCAATCAGATCACCTCTTAGATGCCGTCGTTCAAGAGTGAAGAGGCCCAACCGTTGCAGCCTCAGATGGTAAGGAAGGTTGCCCTCCTCTGCACTTTATCCAACTCCATAATATCCTTCTGGAGGTATGGCGACCAGAACTGTACACAGTATTCCAGATGGGGCCTCACCATAGATTTATAAAGAGGCAAAATGACACTTGCTGACTTATTTTCTATACCCTTCCTAATGATCCCTAGCATTGAGTTTGCTTTTTTCACTGCTGAGGCACACTGTGTTGACACTTTCATTGAGCTGTCCACCAGGACACCAAGGAGTGAGCTTCCATCTCTGTCCCAAATTCTGCCAAGCTAGCAGTTTGAAAACAAGAAATTGCAAGTAGATAAATAGGTACCACTTTGGTGGGAAGGTAAACAGTATTCCATGCACTACTACATGTCCACAGAAACTTCTGCAGACACAGACAGCGCTGACTCTTTGGCTATAAACAGAGATGAGCACTGAACCCTAGAGTCGGATGTGGCTGACTTTCTAGCAAGGACGACCTTAACTTTACCTATCATACATCCTCTCTTACTCAATTTGTGGAGGATGCATGAAATCATGGCTATGTGAAACTAAGCCTACCTCATCAGTCCATCTGGAACATTGGGGAAATAGAACTAAGTTTTGCATGTAAGGTCAACTGCTACTCCTCCATTCTTTGATGATAAACCAGCTCTCTGTTGTATGTATACAACATTTCTGAACAATATATTCTGGTTTTATTTAGAATGAACTTTTGTGGACCTAGCTCTTGTGAGTAACATCCACAAAAGTTCATGCCAAATGAAAATAGCTAGTCTTCAAAGTGCCACAAAACATGTTTGATGTTTGAAAAACATGGGCATTCTTAGGAAAATGATGTTGATGCCATTTTTACATCCTCTGCCACATTGATTCACATTGATTCATAATTGGCAACTGTGGTCTATAAAACTTTGTTAAAACAATCTTAACCTATAAATCCAAGGGTTAACCGTTGGAACTGGCTATAGGTTGCTATGCCTCGCCCTACTTGCCTGCACTCACCCTTCGTGCACACGGCCGATCTGGGTACGCAGGTCAACGAAGGATTGAGAAAACCGGCAACAGCCCCACAAACGCGAAGAAAGGGAAACAACTTCACTTCCCAACATTCCTTGCGCCACGCCGCGCCAGAGCCAATCAGGCTGAGAGGCTCTCGCACGGTGCAGCGTTCGGAAACGCGCCGCAGCCAATCAAAAGAAAAGCATTTTAAAAAAACGCAGCACAAACACAAAGCACCAACCCATAACTACAAGCCCCAGCGTCCTGCGCGCCATGAGCACGCAGAACGCTGAGGAAGCCGGCACCCAAGAAATAAAGCAAAAACAAAAACACCGGGAGAGCAAGTCCGACAAGCCGCGGGGAACAAAGCTCCCCTCCCCAACGGCGCCTGAAGCTCCTAATCGGAGTTTCCCCTTTAATATCACTGGGTGGGTGGGGGGTGTTGTGCTCCCCCTCTCTACTGGCTCCCCTGGGGTTCAGAGGGTGGGGGGGACAAAAGGAGTCTGTCTCCCCCACCCTCCTGACCTCAGGGGACCTGGCAGAGAGGGGATTCCCTCACCCCCCCACACACACACCCCATGTAAAAGAGAAGTGGTTTCTTCTCTTTAAAAACGGAGTGGGGGGGGGGGAAATCCCCCTCTCTACTGGCTCCCCTGGGGTTCAGAGGGTGGGGGGGACAAAAGGAGTCTGTCTCCCCCACCCTCCTGACCTCAGGGGACCCGGCAGAGAGGGGATTCCCTCACCCCCCCCACACACACACACGCCCCATGTAAAAGAGAAGTGGTTTCTTCTCTTTAAAAACGGAGTTGGGGGGGGGAAATCCCCCTCTCTACTGGCTCCCCTGGGGTTCAGAGGGTGGGGGGGACAAAAGGAGTCTGTCTCCCCCACCCTCCTGACCTCAGGGGACCCGGCAGAGAGGGGATTCCCTCACCCCCCCCCCACACACACACCCCATGTAAAAGAGAAGTGGTTTCTTCTCTTTAAAAACGGAGTTGGGGGGGGAATCCCCCTCTCTACTGGCTCCCCTGGGGTTCAGAGGGTGGGGGGGACAAAAGGAGTCTGTCTCCCCCACCCTCCTGACCTCAGGGGACCCGGCAGAGAGGGGATTCCCTCACCCCCCCCCACACACACACGCCCCATGTAAAAGAGAAGTGGTTTCTTCTCTTTAAAAACGGAGTTGGGGGGGGGAAATCCCCCTCTCTACTGGCTCCCCTGGGGTTCAGAGGGTGGGGGGGCAAAAGGAGTCTGTCTCCCCCACCCTCCTGACCTCAGGGGACCCGGCAGAGAGGGGATTCCCTCACCCCCCCCCACACACACACACATGCCCCATGTAAAAGAGAAGTGGTTTCTTCTCTTTAAAAACGGAGTTGGGGGGGGAATCCCCCTCTCTACTGGCTCCCCTGGGGTTCAGAGGGTGGGGGGGGAAACAAAGGAGTCTGTCTGAGAGGGGATCCCCCCAGGACACCAAAAAACACAAAAACAAACAATCAAAAACATTCAAAAATACACAAAAACAAACAAAAATAACACCAAAAAAGTAAACAACAACAAACATTTCCAAACACACCCAGCCCCCAGCCAAACACCACAAAATCCAACCACCACCACCACCCCAAATAAAGAAAAACAGCTAACTCACCACCACACGACCTCACACCACAACGACTGGAAAAGAAATGAATAAAGAAAGAGACTACTTACTGAAAGAAGCTCCACCCAGAGGCCACGAGAGAAAACACAGTCAAAATACAAGATAACCCCTACCAGCAGCACTTGCTGCCCACAATAATAAAAAAATTCAAAAAGACACAATAGCCCCACACAAAAGGCCCCAAGAGTTTTCCCAAAAAGTATCTCATCCTTTATTCTTTTTTTCATCCACAAAACCAAAACACCAAACAAAACTCATCACAGTTTAAAACAGGCCATCAAATTTTTTTTGTATAAATAAAAATTTTAAAAATTTCAAATATAGATTAACCTCTTCTTTACAAACATTAACAACAACAACAAAAACTTTCAAACACCATTTAAAACAGCCCGGCAACGCCGGGCAACCCTTGCTAGTAAGGAGATAAGGAGAAAGACATGTTGGAGAAACATTGATTCAAAAGGATCATTCGAATATTGCATATCCTTTCTGAAAGGACAAATAATTTTGGCATGATGTAGTAGATTGGATTAGTAAAATAACACAATAAGAGATAGTTTCTAATGAAATTTGGAGAGAATGGATAAATTACTTGATAAAGAGTTAATGGCAATCCTTGAAGAGGCTGCGAGAACTGAAATTGCTAACCTGGGGAAATGCTCAAGGATTTTCTTTTGAGACATATTTGGATATGAAACACTCATGAAGAAACTGACGACTTGCTTTAGATTGCTTAGAGGAGAGAAAAAAAGAAGATAATTTCATTAAAATTGGTTTTTGGTTTGGAATTAAATGATGATGACAAGATGAGAAGTCACCAGGAATACTGGTTTGATATCTTAAACATAAGGGATTGTGGTGGTTCAATGGTTAAGAAGCTCATCTTGATAGCGGAAGGTTGGCAAGTCGGCAGTTCAAGGCTCGAGTACTGCATGACAGAATAAGTGCCTGCCTCTGTCCCAGCTCCTGCCAACCTAGCAGTTTGACAGCAAGAAATTGCAAGTAAATAAATAGGAACCACTTTGGTGGGGAAAAGATCTCGGGGACATGAAAGGAGCCTTATTCCGGCATCCCCTGAGCTGAGTTCATCCAGCAAAAATCCTCTCAACCAAGAAAGTACCTTTTTTGTGCTTCTGACATGTTTTTTTTTTAAAGGTTAAATATGATAGCTCACATGCATTAATAGAATATAGGAGCGAATTATATTTTTATAGAGACAAATGTATTGTTGTTTATGGTTCTTGCATTATACTCATTTTATTGTTTCCCCTCAAATATTATCAATAAAAATTAAAAGAGAAAAGAATATTGCTTCCCCTTACAAGTGAGCTGAGCTACGGTTGTGAGAGAGACATGTACAGGAAGTAAGCCATAAACCCATGGATTTATTACATAATATACATGTTTTCCTTTCTACAAACATGCTGGCATTGAGACCTAATTCCTAATCATAATTGGATCTCTGCCTTTACATTTAAAAATTGCTCCAGGGTTTATTTGGCTAGTAGGCTGAGCATGCAAAATGCAAGTTTGCAATATTAAAAAATCCTCTTCAACCCCACCCACCACATGAACTAGTTACTGAGGGGAGATTTTGAAATCCCAATTGTCTGACATTTTAAACTTATTGTTTTTCAGCTGGCACAGAGATAATTAATTCTTCTTTATGGACTAGTTTGTATTTTCAAATGGCATTTCAAGCGCTCTAATCCAGTTTCTTTTTCTGTAATTTCATTATTTGATTTGAGCTGCAGATAGGGGTTTGGAGGATATTTTTCACTCTTTGAAAAAAGGATTGGGAAAAGAAATATGTTGTATTCACATGTCCCTGTGTAAATAACCCAATTCATACCTCCAGAGACAGGCAGCTTAACAAAGTGCATCTTTCCTCAGATGTTTGTACACTTCAGAAGATTGGCCTCTGTTATGGAAGACAAAATAGATACAAAACCATGAAAATGCATTTGATTGAAAATGTGCACAGCTAAAAAAATGTCCACAAGAAAAATGTGCACAAACAATTTAAGGCAAAGGAAAAATACATTAAATCAGGAAATCATGCACCAGGAGTGGCCATTTGGGAGAAGAGCCCCTGCACAATAATATACACACATGCCCATAAATATACAGTGGAACCTCCGTTAACAAATGGCTCAGTTAACATAAAAATCACATAACAAGAGGAAATCCATAGAAAATAGTGGCTTGGATTATGGATTTTCTTTGGGAAAAGATAAATGGGTTTTCAATGTATTCCTATGGGAAACTGCATTTTGGTAAAAGTATTTTAGTTTTCAATGCATTCCTATGGGAAATTACATTCAATGTGTTCCTATGGAAAAATTGGGTAAAGTTATTTTCACTGTAAGAAATGTCCTGGAAAATGCATTAATGACATTAACTAAGGTTCCACTGTAATTTGATTTCTTTTAAAAGCACGAAATGTGCAGCCTTGTGTCCTAACCTCAAAATGAAGAGCTGGACATAGTATTGGAATCAACTAGGACCAGACTTTATTTATTTAATTAATTGTGAAACTGTGAGACCAAAACATCAACCCAACTTCTCCCTCCCTAATCTGCAAAGGGCCTCATGTACTTCAGATGGATAAATCTGGGGCCAAGAGATAAGTACATGTCCCTGCCCCATCCATATGGACAATTCCAAGGCCCTGGGGAATGACACTGTCAGGATTCCTCCCCTGGCCAGCCATAATTCATCTGGAGGGAAACCAAAGAATTAAGTCAGATAGAAATAACCAGGGAGGAGGTCCTTGCATGTCTTGTTAAACTAAATGCTAACAAATCATCAGGATCAGATGGCATCCATCCACAAGTTCTCAGGGAACTTAAAGATGAAATTGCTGATCTCCTAGCCAAAATATATAATCTTTCCCTCAAATCAGGGTTTGTGCCTGATGACTGGAAGGTGGCGAATGTAACACCAATTTTCAAAAAAGGATCCAGGGGTGATCCAGGAAATTACCGACCTGTCAGTTTGACATGTGACCCAGGTAAAGTGATGGAGTAAAGGTAAAGGTTTCCCTTGCTCGAAAGCCAGTCGTATCCGACTCTAGGGTGCAGTGCTCATCTCTGTTTCTAAGCCGAAGAGCCAGCGCTGTCCACTTCTGCAGACATTTCCGTGGTCATGTGGCAGGCATGACTAGACACCGGAGCGCACGGAACGCTGTTACCTTCCCACCGAAGTGGTCCCTATTTATCTACTTGCAATTTCTTGCTTTCGAACTGCTAGGTTGGCAGGAGCTGGGATGAAGACGGGAGCTCATTTCCTATCCTAAAAGATAGGATTAATAGGCACATAGAAGAGAAGGAATTCTGCAGTGGCTCAAGTGGCTAAGACACTGATTGGGAAGCTGACACTGACAGCACTGGCTCTTCGGCTTATGATAGAAATCTCAGTCCTCATTTCTCGGGGACACTCTGTACTCCATTTTTACCTGTGAGATTAATCTTTAAGGAATTCTCATATATTTTCCCTTAAGAAATCCTTTTTGAGTCTCTCTCCCCCCGTCACATCTGCCGTAGTTCAACCATCAGAAGCGCTTAAATACATGCTGTTAGAATAAGCTCTAACGCTCCAGCCCAGTAAGAGAAAGCATCAGGAGGCTACGTTAGAGCGCAAGCTAAGTGACTATCCCCAAGGTAGGAAACTTACTATTTGTATCGTTTGTAGCATACATAATTGTATTATTCAATTGTCCCACGGGCTGTATAATACTGACGGTATTATTACAATGTTGCAGAATCTTGAAAAAGATACGAAATATCCGAGTAAACCGGACGGATATCGACCTTGAAATTCTGCCTTGTTCTATTTGACGAATTATCTCTTCATGGTTCCGAACATTCGGAGTACAGCGACCCCCAGTGTAGACAATCTTGTGAAAGCTACTCAGGGCACCAGCCTCCAACTATAATTTCGACGAATAACATCAACATTATTGTTATCGTTACTGATGGAACTTTGTCCTCTAGTATATATTACCTTATAGACTCTGCAGTTTCGCTCTTGGGTTACATTAACCATAGGATACACGTGCCGTGACAATACATTCTCCTGTATAACTATTGTGATTTTGATACTTGTATTTGTACTACCTTCACAGGTTTTTCTATGTACTCCCAGCTACATGCTTTATAAGATTCATGTCCATTTATATTCAAGATTGTTGTTAATTGTTTGAGATGTGATATAACTATTGTGTGACCCTATTGTGGCAATACACTCAGATACGCATTTTACTATTCCGTATCGCTTGCCAGGGGTTCTCTCTCCGATATTTCTTGTTCCCCATGGTATACTAAAGAGCATTTTTAAAAAGCATCTTCATTGCCCTATTCCTCGGGTGGACTCTCCGCAACCGCTGGATCAACAACTGGCTAAGGGACAGGAAACAGAGGGTAGCACTAAATGGACACTTCTCCAAGAGGAGGGAAGTAAAGAGTGGGGTCCCCCAAGGTTCAGTACTGGGACCCCTGCTTTTCAACCTCTTCATAAATGATCTAGAAGTAGGAGTAACTAGCAAGGTAGCCAAATTTGCTGACAACACTAAATTATACAGGGTAGTGAAAACTGTGAGCAATTGTGAGGAGCTCCAGAGGGATCTCTTGACACTGGGGGAGTAGGCAAAACAGTGGCAAATGAGCTTCAACATTAGTAAGTGCAGAGTGATGCATGTTGGGGCAAAGAACCCCAATTACATTTATAAACTGATGGGGTCTGAACTCTCTGCGACAAACCAGGAAAGGGACCTTGGTGTCCTGGTGGACAGCTCAATGACGGTGTCAACCCAGTGTGCCTCAGCAGTGAAAAAAGCAAACTCAATGCTAGGGATCATTAGGAAGGGAATAGAAAATAGGTCAGCAAGTGTCATTTTGCCTCTTTATAAATCTATGGTGAGGCCCCATCTGGAATACTGTGTACAGTTCTGGTTGCCATACCTCCAGAAGGATATTATGGAGCTGGAAAAAGTGCAGAGGAGGGCAACCAAAAATGATTAGGGGGACTGGAACACCTTCCTTGCCATCTGAGGCTGCAACGGTTGGGCCTCTTCACTCTTGAACGACGGCGTCTAAGATGTGACCCGATTAAAGTTTATAAAATCATGCATGGTGTGGACAAAGTAGATAAGGAAAAACTGTTTTCCCTATCACATAACACTAGAACTAGGGGGCACTCCATGAAACTTTTGGGTACTAGTTCTCAAACAAATAAGAGAAAGTACTTTTTCACCCAGAGGATCACTGGTCTATGGAACTCCCTGCCAGATGAAGTGGTGACAGCTGTCAATCTTGACAGCTTTAAGAAAGGATTAGACAAGTTCATGGAGGACAAGGGTATCAATGGCTATAATTATGGATACCTAAGGACAACCTCCGGTTTGGAGAGTGAGGCAGGATATCTCTCAATGCCATTTCCAGGGAATCCTAAGCAGGTAAAGGCATCTGCTTGGCAATACTCTGAAGCAAATGGTGAGCCACTGTGTGTGACAGAAT
The DNA here is from genome assembly GCA_035047305.1 of Bradypodion pumilum. NCBI lineage: Eukaryota > Metazoa > Chordata > Lepidosauria > Squamata > Chamaeleonidae > Bradypodion > Bradypodion pumilum. The sequence goes on along the minus strand of JAWDJD010000009.1, from coordinate 11,618,073 downwards.
GCTGGACTGGATGGGCTGTGGCCTGTTCCAGCAAAGCTGTTCTTATGTCACCTTCCTGGCCACTGTCCATGATGTCAATCTACCTTTTAAATCAATTCCTCCTGTCACCCAGCTTGGTATCAATCAGCACTAACTGCCTAGTGAGACCTAAATGAACGGATAACCACACCAACCAATTGCCCAAAGCCTTCAAGTAGCAGTATGGGATAGGGAGAAAAAGTCCCACCCGATAGGCCAATTTTCGGGTGGGCCAAAATGTTCTACCCAGTCTTGAAGTTACCAGTTTATCTCGAAACTAAACCTAAGGGCACGTGGGTGGGTTCCTGGGTCCTGACCAATGGACTGTGAGGGGGTTGAGCGCACTTCTTAGCAACAGCCGCTCAACCACTACCCCTTTGATCATGGAAAGCCCCCATTGGCTAATGGTCCTGATCCAGCTCATTTTGGAGTGGGCAGGAGGTTGTAAAAGGCTTCCTCTCTGCACATACATAATGTAAATATATTTCTTCATTGTCTCCAACTCTTATCCGAGAATGCATTTTTTCCTCCTGAAGCAAGAAAAATGTCATTGGCGTGAATTTGTATAAAGTGGATCCCAGCCTGCCATGAAGTGACCCACACACTATATTTATTTAAAGCAGTAGTTCCCAACCTTTTAAGGCCAGAAGCTTGGTCACGCTCCCTTAGACAGCTTTGGAGGCCAGACGGCCATTTTGCCCTTCCTCCACCATATGTCACTTCCAGGTGTGGTGGAGGTGGGGGGCACATGAAATGGTGTCACGGGCCACAGGTTGATAATCCCTGATTTAAAGCAATATATTTAAAGCTAGCATTACTCAATGCACACAGGTGCAAAATGTGAGCAGACATTCTTTGTGAGTGGGGATATTCATACATTGGGCAACTGTACAAAAATGAACAGAAACATAGGAATGAGAAAAAGGTTTGTTGGTTTCTTAATTGTTGTATTGTACCTTCCAAGATTTACTGAATGACAAAGCATATGTGGCTTCAGAAATTAACACATTTGTAAGGCTTGTGGCCATTTCACATATATACATCCTTGCATACATTTTAAAAAGATGGTTGGGAAAAATATCCACATTCAATTTAAAAAGATATGCACAAGCAAGCATTAATCAATGGATAGAATGTATGCAAAAATGTGGACACAAGAAAAATTTGGGAAAATTACTTAAAAGTGGATAAGTATGAAGAGAGGATTCACTTGAAAAGGCCTTGATGCTGGGAAAGCTTGAGGGCAAAAGAAGAAAAGGCGGCAGAGAATGAGACGACAAGATGGTATAGTTATGCAATGGGCACAGAGCTGGGTGGGTTGAGAGGGATGGTGGAGGATAAGAGGTATTGTATACGCCGACCAGGCCCCGGCTTGTCCCAATGCTGCCAACACGGAACTTGGCCTCGCACCAATTGCCACTCCACCTGCTCTCCCTGACTGGCACGGGTAGGTCACCCCATTCCCAGACTAATGGAATGGTTTGCCAACCCAGAGAGAGAAAGCAAAGCGGGTTTTTTGGTAGTGTTGCGAAAGGGTGCCCTTACAGAGTTAACCCTGGCTGGGAAAGCCAGTAAGGAAGATGGGGATCTAATGGGAAATGGCGGTGCCTTAAAAAGTGTTGCAGATTGAAAAATCCTGCAAGGCCCTCTGGGACTAGTAGCGGCTTCTTCCATTAGATCCAATTCACCCCTAGCATGGCTTTCTTATGGGAATTTGGCCTTCAATGTTGCTCTAGGCGAGGGGGAAGCCAACACTGTCCTGGGAAGCTGAGACTCCCGAAATCAATCCCTTCTCTAGTCCTCTGATCATCCGGGCACAGCTGCACTGGCCGAAATAACAAAGAGTCCGTGTTGCAAAGTAACAAGGCCTTATCTGAAAAATTCCCCTTCAGCTCCTTCCTAGTTGGAAAGAGGCAGAATATCCGTTCTTGCCAAAGAAAATCCGTTCAAAGGTTTATTGGAACAATATTTTTTTTAGAATATTCCAACATATAGTATAAAAATCCTCTCTAAACTGTGCTATGAAAAATACATGTTTCTAAGAAAGTAAATCAGAGTAGCAAAAAAAATACTTATCTAAAAGAGTGCAGCTTGCGAGCCACCCATTTGGGTTATGAGTCGGATCCAGTCTGGAAGATGAAGAGCAGCATCTCGAGATGATCTGAGATAACTGCCCCATTCTCTCCTCTCTCTTCCCTTTTTTTTTCATCTGGCTTGATCGCCACAATATTTACACCATTTCTTGTGAGAATGCGTGAGGAGGTGTTCTGAGTGACAGACACCCTCTTTTGAAGTCCAGTCTGGGACAGAACTTTTAATCAGTGTTCCCATCTGAAAGACTGTGTCTCATGACTACAAACAGGTGCCTCATCTGAGAATCATGCTTCTCTCAGGTAATTAGTCTGAAAACAGACACTTCTCAGCTTCACTGTCTGTGAACGGAGGGCAGGCTGACCTGCCGGTTTAATTGGGCAGAAGTTGGCTTCTGCGTACTATAACCTTCCAAAATGGATCCTTCTAAGCTAAGCAAAGTTAAAACATTTTCACAGAATAAAAACAGATTAAAACCATAAGCATCTAGGCTTTAAGCAAACAGAGTAAAGAATTAAAATTTATTCTTCCCTAGCTATGAAATCTCGACAAGAGGTACCTGGCATGCGATGGTCCATGGGGTCGCAAAGGGTTGGAACCGACTGTGCAACTGAACAACAACAAATGAAGAATATGTACAAATATCCATATGAGAGGGAAAATAAAAAATTCTTGGAACCTGATAGTATAAAAGAATTCTTTATTTTGTGTCTTAGTGGTTAAGATGCTGAACTTGACAACTGGAAAGTCAGCAGGTCACCTGTTTGAGACCTGAGTGCTGCACAATGGAATGAGCTCCTGTCTCTGCCCCAGCTCCTGCCAACCTAGCAGTTCAAAAGCAAGAGATTGAAAATAGATAAATAGGTACTGTACCACTTTGGTGGGAAGGTAAACAGCATTCGGTGCACTCCGGTGTCTAGTCATGCCTACCACATGTCCAGAGAAACATCTGCAAACACAGACAGCACTGGCCCTTTGGCTATAAATGGAGAGGAACACCGAACCCTATATTCGGATATGACTGGTTTTCAAGCCCGGGTGGCCTGTATATTTATTTAACACAATAATATATCACTCATTTGGGGAAATTCCCACTCTGCGTTTCTTACAAGTATGAAGATACATAAAAATTAAATAACATTAAAATGGCATTAAAAATGAGATGGGAATGCAGATGAGATTCACAGAACTTTCCTTATGCCTCCCAGAAATATGCATATATTTTTAAGAAGGAAGGGAAAAGACATCTCAGAATCTGACCTGAGTTGAGACAGAATGAGAATGGCCTTGGGATCCTGAGAAAATGTGAGAGAATGAGCTTGGAGTAGTTTCACAGCTATATCTCAGTACACCCTCAATGAATTGGGGGATGCTGAATATTCCTCCTTCTTAGCAAAATATGAAATAGAAGAAACATAACAGCAACAGAGAGAAAAGGGGGAAAGATCAGACCAATCTCAATCCTTGCCCACCCCTATGAGGGTTTATCCCACCACCACCACCCAACTAGCACTTTGTGTGATAAAAATTATTCTAGAAGCCTTTTAAGTAGAAAAAAAATGCAGCTTTTACTTCCAGTTACCATCTGCAGTTAACAGTCAGAAATAATAATAATAATAATAATAATAATAATAATAATAATAATAATAATAATAATAATAATAATAATAATAATAATAATAATAATAATAATAATAATAATAATAATAATAAAATGAAGTCTTTGGTGCATAGAGAGAACCTCCATGCCTGCTGCTTGGTCAGAGATCAGAGAAAGAGGAAAAGAACTGTTTACAAGACAATGGAAATAAACACACACACACACACACACACACACACACACACACACACACACACACACACACACACACACACACACACACACACACACACACACACACACACACACACACACACACACACAAGTTACCTGAATCTCTATAGCAAGTATCTTGAAGTGATTGCAGGTGTGCCATGCAGTCCTTTGTGTATTTTCTCTGAAGTGTACAGAATAATGTAGCTTACTCCCAGAAGAGTGGATGTAGAATGAAAACTACTAACTAAAGTAATGGATCAGGCAAGGGTTGGCAACCTGCGGCCCATGGGCCAGATCCTGCCCACGGCACCAGTAATGGGCATCAGCAGGTTCACACCAGATCACCAGAACTGGTAGCAGAAATTATGGTTGGCCTTGCTGTTGTGTCCAAGTATTATTTATTAATAATATGTTATGCTTAGTGTTTATGCCCAAACTGCGCCAAGTGGCAAAACCAGGAAGTGCACCTTTTCGGGAGGTGCCAAATTCAAATAGCTGTCTTTAACAATGCTGATTCGTCACTTCATATTTTGCCGCCTTTCCAAAATCCCGCCAAAATGTATCCATTTGTGTAACTGCCATTCTCACTGTATATAAGCAAGCCACCTTGTACATATTCCCCAGTCCGATTACCTGAGCTGATAATAAATCACTTGTGTTTGACCCAATCCTGCTGGTCAGAGTACTTCTTAGCACCGGACTCAACTTTGGCGATGAAGGTGGGATGGCTGCAGCCTTTCCTGCTCCGATCGGGCCATTCGATTTCTCCAAGCCGGAATCATGGCTGATGTACAAAATTCAGTTCAAGAATTACTTCATCTCCCAGAAGATTTCAGACGCATAGTTGCAGAAAGCTACATTCCTGGCCCATTGCGGTTTGACTACACTTGAACTCCTAGTGAACCTGCTACTGCGAAGGCTGCTGAAAGACACCCCTTTCAAAGACATTTTGGTCATCCTCCAGAACTATTCCCAGCCAAAGACTTCAATCTTCCCAGCAAGAGTGGCATTCTACAGGTGAGACCAGAGGGTTGGTGAGTTGGTTGAAGACTACATTGCTGCTCTTCGCCACGCCACAGTTCCCTGCCAGTGGGAAAACCTTGATGTCGCTCTTCGAGACAGACTTCTTGTAGGCCTCAGAGATGAGGCCACGCAGTATCGCCTCATAAAGAGGGACACCTTGACTTTTGCTCAAGTCTTTGAGGAAGCTGAGGCGGCCGAAATCGCCAATGCCAATGTACAATATTTCCAGGCAAAGTCAGCTGCATCGGTCCTGAGGTGATCAACAGTTGAGAAGCAGCACTCGTCCAGGCCGTCGTCATCTTCAGTCAGCACCGATGAGGGGGACGACATCCATAAGGTCCATCGTTGACACTACACTTCTTCCAAGGGCGCTGTTGCGCCGTGCCAGGGTTGCAGGAGCAGACACCTCCACACCCACTGTCCATTCAAGTCTGCAGAGTGCCATAAGTGTGGCGAGAAGAGGCACATTGCCAAAGTGTGCTGCCAGTGCTCCGAGGGGCCTCCCGGGGACAAAGGTCATTGCGGGATGGAACATCCGATTTCTAAGGTTTTCGCCAGTCAAGGCATCGCTTCCAGTGTCCAGGCGGTTTCCGAGAGGTTCTTCCTCGACTTCCGCCTGCAAGGTTGTCCATTTTGCATGGAAATTGATTCGAGAACAACATACTCAATCATCACACAGAAAGAGTTTCTCCGACTTCCTCCAGCTGACTGCCCCAAGCTTCGGGCTCTTAAGGTCACGTTGAGTGATGTACAGGGTCATCACATCCCTGTACTCGGCATCGGTACATTTGATGTACACTTCAAAGCTGTTTCGGCTAGGTTACCACTTGTCTTGGTCAAGGCGAGTAAAAATAATCTCTTGGGTACACAGTGGTTTGGGCCGCTGGGTATTGCCTTTTCAGGCATTAACAAGGTAAAAGCTGACCCCATTCAGTCTACATGTGACCGTTACCCAGACGTATTTCTTCTGGGACTGCGTACGTTCAAGGGGCCCCCTGTTCATTTTGACCTAGACCCATCTGTCCGGCCTATCAGGCTGACGCCCCACCGGGTGCCCTTTGTGCTCAAGGACCATATCGAGGCTGAACTTGATAAAGTGGTACTGCAAGGAATTTTGGAACCGGTGGACTTAGCACTGTGGGAAACCCCCATTGTCACCGCATTAAGTCCAACGGGAATATCTGCATCTGTGCAGATTACAAATGTACTATAAATAAAGCAATCTGCCCAAACTCTTTCCCAGTGCCAGTGGTCAGTCATCTGCTGGCATCTCTTCATGGGGGACAATGTTTTGCCAAACTGGACTTGGCACAGGCATATCAGCAATTTTCAAGTTAATTTAATATTTCAATTTGTTCACCACCCACTCAGGTAATCTAAAACCCCATACAATAAAAGCAGTTAAAAAACCCCACTCACATTAAAAGAATCCCACCCACCCTGAGAAGCAGAGAGCGTGTATATCTCATGGTACAAGCCAGCGGGCAGGAGCCAAATTGCCCTCAGGGCTCCACACCTGCCCCACCAGCCAGGTCTTAAGTCCTTTCCTGAAGGGCAGCAGCTCCATCTGCAAACCGTAGCTCTACTGGCATGAGGTTCCAAAGGGCTGGAGCAAACACGGAAAATGCCCTTTTTCTTGTGCTAGAGAGGTGGGCTTCCCTGGATGATGGAACAATTAGGGAGCCCCTCCGGTCCACTCTGGTTGGACAGACAGATGTTCTTAGGGCAATGTGGTCTCTTAGTTATCCTGGCCCACTACCATTATTATTATAATTTACTATTTATTAAATTTGTAGCCCGCCTTACTCATGCAATTGCGACTCAAGGCAGCTTTCAACAAAAATAAATACAATATATAAACAATAATACATAAGTTATATAATATACTTTACAAAAAAATCAGAATCACAATAAGGTATAACAATAATACAATTCAAAATTCAAAATATAACTCAAAAAACAGAAGTACCTCACAGAAGTAACAGATACAATGTAGTTATATTCACAAATCAAAAAATACAAAAGCACAATATAAAATACAATACAAAAACAATAATATACAATAATCGCCCCACCGACACACAAAAATACGTGACACCCAGCTCTCACCTCAAAAAACCGAATATGGAGAGTAAAGGAAGCAATGGACCCCTGCCACCAAGGTCCAAGTCCTAACCCAACGGCATGGGGAGGGGGAGTCCCAAGTGCCAGCAAAGATGGTCTGTGGCAGCTCCCACCTGCCTCCACTCCCCAGGACCGATGGTGTGGATCCTGGGGTGCGGCAGGGAGCATTGGCGGCTGCGGTGGCATCAGCTCCCTGTCACTCCTGCCTCTGCTCTATGTCAGACTATTACTACACACAAGGGTGAGTTTAAGGTTAAGTGCCTTCAATTTGGTGTCAATGCAGCACCTGGTATTTTCCAAGGGTTGGTGGAAAAACTACTTAAAGGTCTTCCGGGTGTTTTACCTTATTTTGATGACATATTGATTGCAAGGAAAGATAGGGAGAACCTTGCTATCAGATTAGGTAAAGTGCTAGAACGTTTTCAGAATGCTGGGTTCTGGGTGAAAAAGGAAAATGCTGTTTCTTTGCTACTGAGGTTGATTTCTTGGATTTCAGGGTTACCCCAGAAGCCCTCTGACACCAAAGTGAAAGCTGTTCAGGATGTGTTGCGTCTGACTTCAAAAAGTTAACTGCAAGCCTTCTTAGGGCTTCTGAATTTCTATCACTCATTTCTACCTCGTAAGGCCACGGTGGCCGCTCCATTGCACCAGTTACTTAAGAAACAAACTGTGTGGTGATGGGGTTCTACACAGGACAAGGCATTCCAGGAAGTTAAAGAACTTCTCACATTGGATGCTGTCCTCATGCACTTTGATCCCAGTAAACCTGTCATTCTGGTTTATGATGCTTCCCCAGTGGGGGTGGGGGCAGTACTTTGCCACGACCTAGGGAATGGGAGGGAGGTGCCAATCACCTACTACTCCAGGTCTTTGACTGCTACAGAAAGGAATTATGCCCAGATAGACAGAGAGGCTCTGGCAATTATCATGGGCACAAAAGTTTCATGACCTTATTTATGGAAGGGCTTTTACGATTGTTACCGATCACAAGCCTTTACTGGGCATCTTCGTGCCTTACAAACCTACCCCCCCAGATCTTGTCCCTGCAGATGCTACGCTGGGCGATGTTTCTTCAGGCACACCAGTATGACCTCCAACATCGCCTGGGTGCCAGTATCAGTAATACGGATGCACTCTCCAGGCCTCCTATCGAGACAGTTGGTAAAATTGAGTCAGATCACCAGATCCTCATGTTACAGGTTTTGGATTCCCCGCCAGTGTCCACTACAGACATTGCTACTGCTACAATAAAAGATCACCTCCTGTCAAATGTTGTCTTATGGGTGGTCGTCACCACCGGTCTCTGAAGAATTCAAGGTTTATTATGTTAAGTGCAATGAATTGTCTTTAGAAAGGGGATGCTTGGTATTGGGGGACAGAGTGGTAATTCCGTCTCCACTGCGGAATAAGGTTCTTCACACATTACACGTTAATCACCTGGGCATCTTTCACTCTAAGGCTCTGGCCAGGAGCTATTTCTGGTGGCCCAGGCTCGACTTGGACATTGAGGCCTGGATAGAGCATTGTAGGGACTGCCAATCCTCCCAGCCGGAGGAGACACATCAGCCCAGTAGAGAGTGGGACACCGCCAGAGGCCCCTGGTTGTGTGTTCATATTGACTTTGCTGGCCCTTTTAGAGGAGCCACATTTCTGCTTGTCGTGGATGCTTATTCAAAATGTTTAGAGGTAATCCCCGTGTCTGGGACTACATCCACTACCAAGACTCGCAAACTCAGGCAGATCTTTTGTACTTTTGGGTTACCTGACATTGTCATGTCCGATAATGCATCAACCTTCATATTGGCCAAATTTCAGGAATTCCTTTCCCATAATGGCGTTCGGCATATTACTGCCACCCCTTTTCACCCTGTTACAAATGGACAAGTCAAACGACAAATCCGCACATTAAAGGAGGCACTCAAGTGTATAGGGGAAGGAAATTTAGAGCTTCAGTTGTGTCAATTCCTGTTGTCGTACAGGACGATCTCCCTGGCTTCAGGTTTTTTGCCTGCTAACCTACTAATGAAGAGCCAATTGTCAACGGTTTTAGACCATTTAGACCCACATCGAATAGAAGACAGGGGTTTCAACATCGATGTAACCAACACTAAGGGTTTTTCAGTTGGGCAAGCCATTCACTGCCACAACTATGCACCCGGGTCTCCATTTTTTTTTTTGGGGGGGGAGAGGTCCTAGAGCAGACGGGACCTGTGTCCTACCTGTGTCTCTATGGACAATGGCACCATTTGGTGAAGGCACATAGATCAAATGTGTCCTCTAATTCCAGGGGAGAATCCAAATCCAGAATGGGAATTTCTGGAGGGGACATGTACAGGCTTGGAGAGGGAGGAAATGATATGTGAGTCTCAGGAACCAGTCCCCGGGATGGGACTAACACATGAGTCTCCAGAGACAGATCTTTCATTTAGTGAACCTTTGATTTATTTGATTTATTCCCATGTGCCTCCCTCGCCAGGAACTCCACCGGAGTTACCCATCGCTGACTCAGCCGGTGAGGGTGTGCCTAGTCATCCCCTGCCCTCAGAGCCAGCCATGTCTTCCCCAGAGTCATTAACAAGACCTGGTTCTCCCAGGCAGCCCAGTGAGTCGGCCCAAAGATCCAAGACTCCTGGGCGTCCCATTACCCCATCCCTAAGACCTGGGAATTCTGGGTGCCCTAAACAGACCTGCAGTACACCAAAACGTAGGGGAGATATTTTTCCCCATTATGGGGGAGGGATGTTGTGTCCATGTATTGTTTATTAATAATATGTTTTGCTTAGTGTTTAAGCCCAAACCACGGCAAGCGGCAAAACCAGGAAGCATGCCTTTTCGGGAGGTGCCAAATTCAAATAGCTGTCTTTAACAATGCTGATTCATCACTTCATATTTTGCCACCTTTCCGAAAGTCCACCGAAATGTATCCATTTGTGTACCTGCCATTCTCACTGTATATAAGCAAGCCACACCCACCATACGATGCCCACTGTGTGGTAGTAATTCTTTTGGGAGCCCACCACTGCACGGCACCAAATCATCTGGCCCCACGACCTTGCTCCCACAACCGTGGTGCAGGTGGATGTGGGGTAAACCTTCCCACTGAAATAGTACCTATTTATCTACAATAAACATGTCCACAGCTGTCCAAAACACATTTCTGACAGCCCCACCACCAAACACACACACACACACACTCATTATTCATCATTCTTCATTGTGTGGAACTTCTGTAGCATAAAAATGGGATACACCAAACAGCAAAAATTGGGAAGATGGAAATCAGAAATATATGGCTATGTATGCTTTGCTTCTGGTGAAAAACATTTTTGAGATTATCTGTTGGCTCTCAACTACTATGGGAAACTTCCCTAATGATAAGGATGTATTTGCAATCGGCAAGGACCCTCCTGCTGTTTAGAATTGGAGTATGAATGAAAACCGTAGGGGGTTGGGTTGTTTTGATAGGGAACAGTTTTGTAACAGCATGAATTTATGAATCTGTTTCTTGCAAGTGAGAGTTTATTATGCATACTGCTTAGAATGATGCCTCATTTATTAAATTAAAACACACATAAATATCTTTCTGAAAATGATTTGAGGTAGGAGGATAAGGATTATATATAATAGCATCAAACTTTGCATAAGCATGAAATAGTTCTGTTCATGCAAGCTTATTTTTCACCCATACTTTCCACAGTCCTCTGTCATATGTCTTATACTGCTCTATGGATTTATTAGCAATCCCAAGGAACAGCAATGGAGGGAAGGAGTGCCCTATGTGGGTAAGAAGGACTGGGAATAGTGGGAGCCTCATCTAATATGAATGAAAATCACTTTCCACTCAAGTCTTGAACATACAATGGCCATTTGCTCATCTGTCAAGGTCATACCTGTCAACCATCCCGATTTGGCCAGGAAACCCCCGTAATTTGATGTCCATTGATGTCATAACCCGCCCCACGCTGCCAAAACCCGGTAATTTGGCTGCGGGAAAAAATGCTTTCCGCGCATGCGCGGAAGCGCTACGCTGCTTGCACAGCCCCTACGCAAGCGGCGTAGCGCTTCCGCACATGCGTGGAAGGGGTAAAATCCTTCCACGCATGCGTGGAAAGCGACCTGCGCACAAGCGATGTGCGCAGGTCCCATTTTTCCGGAGCCGCGGGTTGACAGGTATGGTCAAGGTTTGGGATGTTGTATGAACAGTGTGTTAAAACATTTCTCTAGGATATTGTTTGAAAAGGAATCTTTCCTAGCCAGCTAAACTTTGGGCATGGCTATCAAGTATTTTTGACTATATCACAAAAATAAGAAGACCAATAGTGATCTGGGTAATTTTTGGATAAAATGATCTAGCTAGATAGGGAAAGCTAAAGGTCACCCTTGCTCAAAAGCCAGTTGTATTCAACTCTAGGGTTCAGTGCTCATCTCTATTTACAGCCAAAGAGCCTGTGCTGCCTGCATCTACAGATGTTTCTGTGGACATGTGGCAGGCATGACTAGACACAGAATGCTGTTTACCTTCCCACTGAAATAGTACCTATTTATCTACTAGCAATTTCTTGTTTTCGAACTGCTGGGTTGGCAGGAACTGGGACAGAGATAGGAGCTCATTGCAGCGTGCAGTACTCGGGTCTCAAACTGCTGACCTGCTGACCTTCCAGTTATCAAGTTCAGCATCTTAACCACTTGAGTCACTGCAAAGAGACAGATAAATTGAGATTTTGAATTGGTTGTTTTAAGTACAAACAGAATACACATTTGTATAGTGGTGGAATTTTAATAACATACCACATTGTTAAAGATACTGCTGGATAGCTCTGTAGTTTGGGATCTGGCAGCAGAGCAAGAGGTTGGGAGTTCATTTCCCCACTATACCTTCTTCAGCTGGGCTCATTGATTCATAGGGTCCCTTCCAGCTCTGGAGATTTATTGGATACAAATCTACCACTTGATTCACGGTTAAAAGAAAGTTTGAAAAGCTCCTGAATTTCATAGATGGAGGCTATATCACATGAATTTTAAAGCTGTATCAGATTCATTGACTTCAGCTGTGAGGAGACCGGAGAGTTCTTCCTCCACAACTCAAGGTCTCCATATTTTACATAAAATGCCCCCAATGCCCTTCCCCTATGGAAAATGAAATACAGGGAGCAAGCCCAACAATTCTGGCTGATGTTTTAAGAAGATGCCAGCAACTCAACTAATGCTTCAGATTTTTAAATAAAGCAGCAGGCATCCTAATTTTGGGCTGTTCACAACTTCTCAAAGCTGGTGAATGCTGAAACATTGTGCAACACCCAGTCTTCCTTTTGGAGGGTGGGTGGAATGGTAGCCATATATAATGGGGTCCAGTTTTGTACAAGGGTGGGCATTGCTGTAGAAAATCTTGCTCTCATCACTGCAGTAACTCTCCTTTTGTGTGACATACGAATCCCCCCAACTTCCCCAGTTCACCTTTTCTCAGTTTAAATAGAGAGAACTGACCATATTGAAATTATTATTGGCAGTTTTTCAACCGATACTGAGGGCTTGTCCATTTTTTTAAAAAAAAATTTTTTGGGGGGGGAGTCAACTTCAAGGCACCACTGTTGTTTGTGGTCCTATGTGAAGGAAACTATAGTTTATTGTTGCATTATTTCACATCTGTTGAAAACCATGAAAAACTGTGTTACAGTATTTGGACTACTGAGAAAATGCTGGCAAGGAAGCTAGAGGTGGAAATCACTTCCTTCTACTTTGCCTCTCTTTTTAGTGGATAAGGAGGTGACATAGACATGCTGATGCCTTTCAGAAGCAAAGATGGCAGGATGTGAAATCTTTCCTTGAAAAAGCAAAATTCTTCTAAAAATATGAAGGTCATTTCCTACTGCAAATTGTGTTTTTGAAATGGCTTTATGGTGATAAATTATATGTTAATTTCACTTAGGGGGTTTATTTATTTATTTATTTATTTATTCAATTTATATCCCGCCCACTCAACACAAGGCCGACTCTGGGCGGCTAACAACATAAAAAGTAACCCCAGGGCAACCCAAGGAGTTTACAGACAATATTCACAAATACAACAATAATCCTAAAAACAGTTAAAACAGTAAAAAAAAAGTTAAGACTACCCACCCCCTAAAAAGCAAGGGCTGCAGGATCGAAAAGGCACCATGGGGAAGAGTTCCTCTACACCAACCACCCCATGGTGGTTACCCTTCCACCCGCACCCCACACTTGACCTGCCAGCCAGGTTTTAAGATCCCTTCTGAAAGGCAGCAACTCCGTCCGAAGACGTAATTCTGTTGGCAGGAGGTTCCAGAGGGCCGGTGCAGACACGGAGAAGGCTCTCCTCCTTGTGCCAGAGAGGCGAGCCCCTCTGGCTGATGGAACAATTAGAGAGCCCCTCCGGTCCGCTCTGGTTGGACGGACAGACGTCCTCAGGGCGATGCGGTCTCTTAGGTAACCTGGCCCACTACCATATAGGGCTTTAAAGGTCAAAACCAGCACCTTGAATTGCACCCGGAGACATACTGGCAACCAGTGCAGCTCCCGGAGCAGTGGCGAAGCATGAGCATAACGGCCACACCCCATCATCACCCGGGCAGCCGCATTTTGGACCAGCTGTAGCCTCCGAATGGTCGTCAAGGGCAGCCCCATGTAGAGCGCATTGCAATAGTCTAGTCTGGAGGTAACCAGAGCATGGGTGACCATGAGCAAGGAGTCCCGGTCCAGGAGTGGGCGCAACTGGCGAATCACCCGAAGTTGGGCGAAAGCCCTCCTGGTCACAGCCGCCACCTGTTCTTCTAGCAGTAGCCGTGAATCCAGGAGGACCCCCAAGTTGCGCACCGGGTCTGTCTGGGGCAAAATAGCCCCATCCAGAACCAACGATGGAAGCTCCCGGATTAACGCAGGACCCCCTATCCATAGCCACTCAGTCTTGCTGGGATTCAATTGTAGCCCGTTAGCCCCCATCCAGACCCCCACAGCTTCCAGGCATCTGGAAAGGACTTTGACAGCATCACTGGGGTCCCCATGGGCCGAGATGTACAACTGAGTGTCATCCGCGTACTGATGGTACCGCACCCCATGGGAACGAATGATCTCACCCAGCGGTTTCATGTAGATGTTAAATAGGAGAGGAGAGAGCACCGAGCCCTGAGGAACCCCCCATTTGAGGGGCCTAGGACTGGACCTCTCACTCTCCAACCACACCGACTGGGACCGACCCTTCAGAAATGAGGAAAACCAGGACCACACAGTACCCTGGATTCCCAAACCTCGGAGCCGTTCCAGAAGGATACCATGGTCAACGGTATCGAAAGCCGCTGAGAGGTCAAGAAGAGCGAGGACGGATGGGTGACCACCGTCCCGCTCCCGCCAGAGATCATCCATCAGTGCGACCAATGCCGTCTCAGTACCATATCCAGGCCTGAACCCTGACTGAAAAGGGTCCAGATAATCCGCTTCATCCAGTACCCCCTGCAGCCGACACGCCACTGCCTTCTCCAACACCTTCCCTAAAAAGGGGAGGTTTGAGACAGGCCTATAGTTAGTTAGGACAGCTGGGTCGAGGGAAGATTTCTTCAGGAGGGGGCGCACCAAAGCATGTTTTAAAAGTGCAGGAAACACCCCCTCTCGCAATGATGCATTGATCACAGCCCCAACCCAGCCACCTGTCACTGCCTTGAAGGTTTTCACCAACCAGGTGGGACAGGGGTCCAAAGGGCAGGTAGTGGCGCGCACAGCTGCAAGGAGCCTGTCCACTTCATCAGGGGCAACTGGATCAAACCGGTCCCAGATGGCATAGCAAGACTGTGCTCCGGCTCCCTCCGGACTCTCCCCATCCACGCCAGGATTAAACCCAGAGCGAATCCGATCAATTTTCTCCACTAGATGGTCAGCAAAGTCCTCAGCCGACCCCTGCCAACCGGGCACCGGGGTCCCCCTACCAAGGAGAGACCCGGTAACCCGGAACAGGGTGGCTGGGCGATTATCAGCGGAGGCAATAAGGGTGGTGAAGTATTGTCGCCTCACCACCTCCATCGCCACTAGATAGGCCCTAATAGCGGCCCTAGCTAGTGTCCAATCGGAGTCTCTCTGGGTCTTCACCCAGCGGCGCTCTTGGCGTCTCTTTGCCCGTTTGAGCTCCCGCAGTTCATCTGTGAACCATGGAGATGACCTAGCTCGATGAGCTCTGAGAGGCCGTAGTGGTGCGATTTCATCCAAGGCCGCTGTTGTCATCCTGTTCCACAGGTCGACCAGTGCCTCGGGCGAATCGTGTTGCCGATCCAGAGGAAAATCCCCCAGTTCCCTCTGGAATCCATCAGGATCCATCAGTTGCCTGGGGCGGGCCATTCTAATAGGCCCTGCCTCCCTACGGTGAAGCGACGTACCCAGGAAGTCTAGAGCCACCAAATAGTGATCTGACCATGGCACAGGTGTTATGTCTAATTTCCGTAATCTCAGATCACTCTGCCACCGCTCCGACAAAAAGATTAAATCTGGTGTGTGGCCACTGCCCCTGGTCGGGCCCTGAATTACCTGAATCAGGTCCATATCTGCCATGGAAGCCATGAACTCCTGAGCCACCTCGGAGCCAGTCCCCAGCGAGGGTAAATTGAAGTCCCCCAGAACCATCAGTCTAGGGAACTCCAACGCCAATGCTGAGATGGCCTCGAGGAGCTCAGGCAGGGAGTCCCTTACCCTGCAAGGGGGCAGGTACAGGAGTAAGACTCCCAACTGACCCTTAGAGCCCAGACGCAGAAGCAGGGCCTCACAACCCAGAATTTGTGGAGCAGTAGCCCTGGTGACTCCCAGTGACTCCTTGGCTATGATGGCGACGCCACCGCCCTTACCCTTATCCCTAGGCTGGTGCCAAATACTGAACCCAGCTGGACACAATTCTGACAGAGGAACCCCATCCTCTGGTCTCAGCCAGGTCTCAGTAATACATGCCAAGTCGGCCCGCTCCCCCATAATAGAGTCTTGTATCAGGGGGGCCTTATTACATACCGACCTGGCATTCATCAGCAGCAGCCTAAGGACAGGGTCACCCTGGGTCAGCTGCTCAGGACCTAGAGGTGTAACCGTGGGGCTGGAACGAGGGACAGCTACTAAGCATCTGCCCCGCGTTCCCCGGGTGCGGCCCGCCCCTCGGTACCCGCTATATCGCCCCATGCCCATCACAACCTCTATATTGGTCTCCGGAGCCTCCCTGCTTGCCCTGGACAGAATGCTGCCTCTCCTTCCTGGCTGGCCTGGCAATCTCTCCCTCCCTCCCTTCCACCCCAATATAAAACCGCCCCATTCACTCCCCCCACCACCCTCCGCACGGCTCCGGTGGTGATGGAAGTGGTGGGGCATTCTTCCACAACTGTGTTGAACCCTCAACTGCCGGGCAGGGCCTGAAACGCCGGCCGATGGCGAGGCCAGCGAGCCTCTTCGCCCCCGCCGGGGCCGAACACAGCGGCGGTGATGTTTCGTCCGGCAGGCCCCCTCGCCTTTTGAGTCCTTGCGAGGGGCGGGGGGCGGGGCCCAAAACGCCGGCCGATGGTGAGGCCAGCGAGCCTCTTCGCCCCCGCCGGGGCCGAACACAGCGGCGGTCCTTGGCGTTGGCCCCGCATTTGAGGCTGCCTGCCGAAACTCCCTCCAGCTGTACCTGTTCATCTCCCGCCGGTCTGGCCGGGAGGGAAAGAGAGCGCCCGGTGTCCTTGGCGTTGGCAGCGTCGGCCCCACTTTTGAGGCTGCCTGCCGAAACTCCCTCCAGCTGTGCCTGTTCATCTCCCGCCGGTCTGGCCGGGAGGGAAAGGGAGCGCCCGGTGTCCTTGGCGTTGGCAGCGTCGGCCCCACTTTTGAGGCTGCCTGCCGAAACTCCCTCCAGCTGTGCCTGTTCATCTCCCGCCGGTCTGGCCGGGAGGGAAAGGGAGCGCCCGGTGTCCTTGGCGTTGGCAGCGTCGGCCCCACTTTTGAGGCTGCCTGCCGAAACTCCCTCCAGCTGTGCCTGTTCATCTCCCGCCGGTCTGGCCGGGAGGGAAAGGGAGCGCCCGGTGTCCTTGGCGTTGGCAGCGTCGGCCCCACTTTTGAGGCTGCCTGCCGAAACTCCCTCCAGCTGTGCCTGTTCATCTCCCGCCGGTCTGGCCGGGAGGGAAAGGGAGCGCCCGGTGTCCTTGGCGTTGGCAGCGTCGGCCCCACTTTTGAGGCTGCCTGCCGAAACTCCCTCCAGCTGTGCCTGTTCATCTCCCGCCGGTCTGGCCGGGAGGGAAAGGGAGCGCCCGGTGTCCTTGGCGTTGGCAGCGTCGGCCCCACTTTTGAGGCTGCCTGCCGAAACTCCCTCCAGCTGTGCCTGTTCATCTCCCGCCGGTCTGGCCGGGAGGGAAAGGGAGCGCCCGGTGTCCTTGGCGTTGGCAGCGTCGGCCCCACTTTTGAGGCTGCCTGCCGAAACTCCCTCCAGCTGTGCCTGTTCATCTCCCGCCGGTCTGGCCGGGAGGGAAAGGGAGCGCCCGGTGTCCTTGGCGTTGGCAGCGTCGGCCCCACTTTTGAGGCTGCCTGCCGAAACTCCCTCCAGCTGTGCCTGTTCATCTCCCGCCGGTCTGGCCGGGAGGGAAAGGGAGCGCCCGGTGTCCTTGGCGTTGGCAGCGTCGGCCCCACTTTTGAGGCTGCCTGCCGAAACTCCCTCCAGCTGTGCCTGTTCATCTCCCGCCGGTCTGGCCGGGAGGGAAAGGGAGCGCCCGGTGTCCTTGAATTGCCCTGAGGGATCTAGGGCAATACGGTGATATAAAAGTATCAATCTATCCATCCACCTCATTTCTGAGGAAGCACAACAATTTTTAGAAAGCTAGTATAAAAATGGTGGTGGTGGGGGAATCAGCTGATGAATTTAACACTCTACAGGTTTCTGGAGGGGAAAAGAGAATAAACATTACCTGTCCAGCTTCTGTCAATGTGTTAAACACATACTCACCAAACCTGTTTATTCCATTTGTTAGCTTTTCCACCTCAAAAATATCAACACATACCATCCTCCTCACTTTCCTTGGGCGATTTTCTACCCACCATCCATTATTCTGACTCTCTCCCCCTCAAACTCTGTTTTGTTAGCTATAAAAAAATGTGATTAATCCACCCAGTCTTAACAAAATGCTGCAACAGGAAAGGGTATTTTCAAAAAAAGATTTTTTAAAACAACCAAAGTGTTCTCACCCAGAATTTACCAACATTTGCAAAATGAAAGTATGAATGAAATGGAAAGGAACAGGTTGGCTGAAACCTGGTGACCATGTGTCTAATCCAGGGCCCGCAGCACGATTTCATGTGGCCCCCCAATGCCTCCACCACACCAGGAAGTGCCATGTGGTGGAGGAAGGGCAAAATGGCTGTCCGGCCCCAGGCTTAAAAACTTTAAGTATTCCACGATTTCATGCAAGTGTCATTTTGCCTCTTTATAAATCTATGGTGAGGCCCCATCTGGAATACTGTGTACAATTCTGGACGCCATACCTCCAGAAGGATATTATGGAGCTGGAAAAAGTGGAGAGGAGGGCAGCCAGAATGATTAGCGGACTGGAACACCTTCCTTACCATCTGAGGCTGCAATGGTTGGGCCTCTACACTCTTGAACGACGGTGTCTAAGAGGTAACCTGATTGAAGTTTATAAAAACATGCACGGTGTGGACAAAGTAGATAAGGAAAAACTGTTTTCCCTATCGCACAACAGTAGAACTATGGGGCACTCCACAAAACGTTTGGGTACTAGTTCTCAAACAAATAAGAGAAAGTACTTTTTCACCCAGAGGATCACTGGTCTATGGAACTCCCAGCCAGAAGAAGTGGTGAAAGCTGTCAGTCTTGACAGCTTTAAGAAAGGATTAGATAAATTCATGGAGGACAAGAAAATCTATGGCTATAATTATGGATACCTAAGGACAACCTCCGGGTTGGAAAGCTAGGCAGGATATCTCTCAATGCCATTTCCAGGGAATCCTAAGCAGGTGAAGGCATCTGCTTGGGAATACCATTAAGCAAATGGTGAGCCACTGTGTAAGACAGAATGCTGGACTGGATGGGCTGTGGCCTGTTCCAGCAAAGCTGTTCTTATGTTCTTATGACTAAGTAGTGCGGGTGCATGATAATAACTCAGCTCAATACCAGAGAATTTGGATCCCAAATAATAGGGTCAGCAGAAAAGCTCTGCAGGCAGGCCACCACTGTGCACAACAGTGGGACCAAGCTATGTGGCCAGGAAGCTGGCAAAGCTTCCTGATTAGCTGACCCTGGTCTGCAGCTATTCAACAGCCATGAGACACCCCAAGTGATAGTGCTGTCCAAGGTCTCAAATTACCTAAGACCCCAACCAAATAACTAAACAGGCCATTCTGATTAATATCAGCTGCATTACCCGCCACATGGGGTACGGCCAATGGCTGAACTCCAACCCACCCCAGGACGACCTATCGGGCTGAAGGCCCCAGTGCAATGGAAGGTGCAAATTGATGCAAAAAGGCAATGAACCCATGGAGTAGCTGGAGGCCCTAGCCTCTGGAACGACAAGGGAGGCACCTCGGTCCATCGCATGGAAGGAGGTCCACCAGTGTAGGCCTGTCAAAGCCTTGCCTTTGTGACTTCAGAAATGCGCCATCCCACCTATGAGATGGGTGCCATCAGCAGACACACCACAAGGAAAACAGAAGAATGGAGGCAGGGCCACCTCAGTCCATCGCATGGAAGGAGGTGCACCAGTGCAGGCCTTGCCTTCGTGTTCTCAAAACAAAATGTGCCATCCCACCTATGAGATGGGTGCCACCAGTGGACGCACCACACAGTAAAATGCTCAGTATGAAGATTGGCAGGAAAGAACTGCACCATCTTTGCAATGAGATGCCCAGCAGAGGGCAGAAACAAGAGAAAAATTGCACCCTCTCACAGTCGAGATGCATGCCCCCAGCAGAGGCACTGTGGGACGAAACTGTGACACAGCAGCCTGTGGCAACAACAGGAGAGTCTTAAGAAGAGTCTGGGGACCTGTAAGAAAAGAGAAGGCACCAGCAACAACTGCTCTCAAATGAGAGGGAGAGGGTACACACGGTGTTTTGTATTGAATGTAATATACCTTTAAGGAATGTAACCGGCTGAATGTATGAATGTATCCACATGTACCTCATTGAGGAATCACTGTAACTAACTATATGAGGACACGAGCTAGTGGCCACAAGGGGCAGTAGCGAGCGTCCAAGCTCATATGGTATAAATGCACCAGATACCTGCAGCACGGAAAACCTTCCCGCCACACAACACCTGGACAAGATGGGCGTGACGAACGATGACGTCACGCGGACAGTAGCAAATGAGCTACCGTGTAACCACATTCAAATGTACAGTGACCGTATAAATAGAGTTGTATCTCCACCATTACCACATGTTCACCCTGACCATCATGCAATATAGTTGTGTTTAGCCCTACTGCGGCTCCTTCTATCGTCTTCCTTGCAAGACACTAAACACCATAAGAAACCCACAGGGTTATACAGGCATATGGAGTCAGGGTTCAGGGGAAGAAGTGAGTGGAGCAGTGGAGATAGTGTGCACTCACCCCGAGGCTGAGAAGTGGAGCCAACCCAGGGACTCTGGAGGTGGGACACTAAATCCCAGGCACGTGATGAGCCCGGGGCATGGCCACGCCATAGTGATATTAAGACCCCTGGTATGCCAGAGGAGACCATATCTGTGTCAAAACACCGGGGAAAGCTAATTCTATGTGCTAATAGCAGACTTAAATGAACGCAACAGAAGCATACTTATGTATTTCCCCATAGTAGTAGGGCACTCTGAGGGGAATTAACAGTTAAATAACCTCATGCCCCCATATACTGGGTACTCAGATTACCCTTACAAAAGAATGGAAGGCTGAGTCAACCTGAATGGGGGGAACCCACAACCCAACAGATGCAAGACAGCAGTTTAACCAATGTTGTCATCCAAGGAAGGAAGGAGAGCCAAATAAACCCCAAACCCCTGGCAAGAATAGAACTCACAATCCTTGGGTAGCAGTAAGGCAGTTGATTCACTGATACCCCAAGGGTGGACCCCACCCAAGGAAAGGCCAGTCTAGGCAAGCAAAGCGAAAGCGAAAGTGCTCTCCCAGAAAAATGCCCAGCAAGCAAGGTAGGGTCAGGAGAGAATTAGTTTTTCCCTTGTCAACAACTCAAAGAGGCCAGTTCCACTTGGGGCACTTTGGCAACCTAACCATTAATGAGCAGTGTGCGTAGATAGAACTACTCACCAGGCCGGGCAGGGCCCATGCGGCACCACCACCAAAGGAACAAGGGCCCCGAGCACTGACTGCAGTTAAAGAGGGCGAGGACTCGGAGGCAGGAAGTAGTAGCCACCACCTATAAAGGCTTCTTGGCTCCTCCCTATCACACCAGGCAGGCAGACCTGCAAGAGCACGAGGCCCATCTCTTCCTGGGGGAAGCAGCCAAAGCCAGCACAGGTGAGTATTTTACCCCCAGTGCTGGTCCATTCCGTGTGCTCTGGTGTCTAGTCATGCCTGCCACATGACCACAGAAACATACGCAGACATGCTGGCTCTTTGGCTTTGAAACGGATGAGCACTGAACCCTAGAGTCAGATACGACTAGCTTTCGAGCAAGGGAAACCTTTACCTTTACGAGCCTTAATTCTTAGATATACACAAGCTGTATCACTCTGAACAGATAATCCAACACTAATCATGTTTTTCCTCTATTTATTTCCAGTACCTTTGGAATTTGATGCAAAAATTTATATGCCTGTATTACACACATTTTGGAGGGAAGTTCTCTAGGGTTTCTAGAACATTCTCAAAGCTGTCTGCTACCTCCTACTTCCCCCATGAAAAAACAACTTGTATATGTGATTATACTGTAGTTTCCCAAAATAAAGAGGTAATAAAGATTGTAATACATTTGCATGGAAAGGTATACCTGCAAACAGAAAATGGCAGCCACCACTCTCCACACACTCTCTTCCATTCCTTCCCATAGTTGTTCATCCACATAGTTAAATAACATTTGTTCTTCTGTAGTAGTTCTGTACTGGATTCATTGATGGTTTTTTTAAAAAATTATTACAACCCAAATCCTATTGAGTTTTTATGCTGGCAGAATACTATTGCCATTAATCACATTAGCAAGTTGCTATAAATTTTCACTGGGTTCTATATACTATTGTTCCTACTGTGCTGCAAAGTTTGGAGTAACTATGAACATTTTTATCAGTTTTATATCTATTTTTAAAAAGCTCTGTTTATTTCCATCTTGTTTTTGAATTAATCTGTGATTTTTAAAAACATTCTTACATGACCTCCAATGGGGTTTATTTATTTATTTATTTATTTTTCACGCTTATATACCGCCCACTCAGGTACAACCCAACTCAGGGCGGTTTACATAGCGGACAGTAAATACATAAAAGACACATAATAAAAAAGTTAAAAGTTTTTTAAAAAATGGGTTCTAGAACAAATACAATTTTGGAGGCCCTGCCACTATACATGCACTATAAGAACATGCACTTGGGGGAGAATTCAGATGAGGAGCAGTAAAGCAGAGATGGCAGGGGCCAACTGTACAGTCAAAGCTGAAAAAGTGGACTTTGTTGGCTCAGTGCCTTCTTATGAATCCCGTCTAGGTCAGCAAGTCACAGGTTCTATGTTTTATCCATATGTGTGACATGACTCCCTTATGGGGGGGGGCGAGATTAGTTTTGCACAAATTGCAGAAATCCTTCATCTTATTTCCAACTTCTATGTGTCTGAATTTTCATGGCATATAGAGACAGCATCATTTCTTTTGTTTTGAGAGTAAAATCCTCTTGTGTAAATGTGTGGAGGGGGGATTCTATGAGACCTCCATCACACACCCCCAAAAGTCCCAACTTTCAATATTTTTAGTGTTCTTAAAATAATGAGCAGCAGCCAGCATAACGGGCCAAACACATAACTTTATTCAGGGGATAAGAACACAATTTCAACTGTGCCACAGTGCCTTATATACAGTTAGGGAAAGATACATTTAGGCGGAAATTAACAGGATTGGTTGATGGAACGCAGGAGAGAATGGGGTGATCCTGGACCGGACACCACTCGTGCTTCTTGGAGTAAAAAGGTGCGAACCCCAATCTTATGTTATTTGAAAACTGAGGAGAACCCAAAATGGCAAATTATTTTATTAAATACACAACATTATTTTTCTAGCTTCTGTTGAGAAAGTTATTTCATGATATTTCATGCAAGATTAATCAAATTCCAGTTTAAATCTTTACCTTTCTTACTTTCACAACAAGCCTCTGAAGCTTAATATATTGAGAAAAAATAGTCTGATAAAGGGAGCTGAAAGGATTTGTGGGAATTTAAAACCTTATCTCTCACTACTTAGTCTGGCATTCTGACCTGACCTTTCTTAAATTTACATTGATTGATTGATTTTAGAAACATGTGTTAATTAACAGTTTGTTAAATGTATGTTAAATGTAAAACTTTAAAGCAAGAGTTCTCAACCTTTTAAGGTCAGGGGCCAGGTCATGCTCTCTCAGACAGCTTTGCGGGGTGGGGGCTGGATGGCCATTTTGCCCTTCATCCACCACATGGCACTTCCAGGTGTGGTGGAGGCAGTGGGGGTTCCACATGAAATAGTGTTGCTGGTAGCATCCGGCCCATGGGTCGCAGGTTGAGAATTACTGCTTTAAAGAAATGAAATTCAACCAAATAGAATGGGAAAGTTGGAGGTGACAGACTGTTGTACTTATGGAGATAAGAGAGATTTTTACACAAGTGTCTCTTGTTTTCAACTATGGAAATGTTAGGTGGGTATAGGAACATTTGAGAATTCTCTGCCACAGAGCTCAACAAAATTAAATAAGAGAAGTAGGAGAGAGCACACTGTTTTCATCTTTATAAGCTTCTTTAAGCTTTTGCCCCAAAAGGGTTCTAGTAGTTCAAAGCACAGCTGTACTTTCTTGGCCTTTCAAGATATAATACTAGCTTAATTCAGGTTTAGGTATTATAAGTCTCACGAGGACATGATAGATATCGAATGAAGTCAATTCCCATTATTGAAATACACACAAAGTAATGGGTATAAAGGAGGAAAAAAAGAACTTTTTCTTTTAATATATTCTGAAATTATTTTGTTGCTCTTGAAGACTCATATAGTTCACTCTTAAAGCAACATTTAAGAAACAATAAACAGATACTGTACGCTAAATTTAGTAACACAATTTTAAGAGGGTAAAGCCTCTTGTCATACTCTCACATGGAGGAGATAAGGAATTATCTACTCACCTGCAGGTGAGGTATTTTATTGTACAGATGACCTTTTGTGAAAATTAAGCAAATCTGGACAAAAATAGCTGTTTAATGCAAATAATTGGACCTGCACAAATACTTCGTTGCATTGAATTTAAAAGATTAGAATTATTGCACATTTCAAAATAATTGGTTATTCTGTGCTTCCTCTATGTGTTCTTCTTCTAAAAGGTAAACAGTACTAGATTTAGACAGATATAGTTTATGCAATTTATGGACAAACTGGCATGAAAAAAATGAATATGGTATCTTACTTTCATCCTGATATCAGAAATTTTACGGAGTTTGAAAATGTTTCACTGGGGCATTTAAATAAGTCAAACATTGAGGACTGATCTTCACCTTCATATATTTACAGCAGTTTGTCTTGTTATGGTGTAGACCAGGGCCACCATCAATGGGGGACCATCAGGACTCCCCTTCTGGGCCTGGAGCTGGCAGGGGGCCCAGAAGCGGGCAGCCCATAGCTCAGCTGTGTGAAGTGTTTCTCTATTTGTCTCCTTGCACTGTCTTGCTTTCAAACTGCTAGGTTGGGCAGGAGCTGGTCGCACTGCTGACCTTCCGCCACCCACCCAGCACAGTGCCTTAACCACTTGAGCCACTGCGGGGCAGGGTGACTGAAAGTAACAAAGAATGCCTTGAGGGACAAAATCCCGCCTCAAGCAGGGGACTATTTTCCCCTGCCGACAGACACTCGGCTCTGACTCTCTTCCCCTGCCCCCTTTCAAACCACCATTGACCCTGAGGAGTGGAGGGATCTCCAGAATGGGGTGATGGGGTCTGGGATGAGATGGGAGCAAAGGGGGAGAAAAAAGGAGCTCACTCGTGGCGCGTTTCCAACCCATACATTAATTACCATACCGTGCGGTAATTAGGCCCTCCGTACGGTGTTATGCATACCGCACGGAGATGTATGGTAATACGGTTCTTTCCTGAGAAATATTTTTTAAAAAGGATTTGCTTCCGGTTCTTTCCTGGGAAATATTTTTTAAAAATAGTTGCTTCCGTTTCTTTCCTGGGAAATATATATATATAAATAGTTGCTTCAAGTTCTTTCTTGAAATATATTTTTAAAAAAATGTCTGCCCAGGCTCCACCCAGACTCCGCACATAACTCCACCCAGACTCTGCCCATAACTCCACCCATAACTCCGCCCTCTGCCCATACGGTATAAGTACGGTAATTTTGCTCAGCCTGTACGATAATTTTCATTTCCCAAAAGGGAGGGAGACCACTCGCTCCGCACCTGTGCAGTGGCGGCCTCTCCTTCCCTCCCCAGGCATGTGTGGTGGTGGCAGCCAGAATCACTTAAATGTAAGTCCCTTTTAACAGTGTGGGGCTTGCTTTTGAAGCAAGAGGCATAAAATGGGGCTGCTCAACTGTAATCCAGTCCATACCTCCCCTTTCTTTTTTTATTTAAAAAAATCATATCAGAAGCACGTGAAGGTTCTTTCTGGGTCGAAAGGATTTTTGCTGGAGTAACTCAGCTCAAGGTGTGCCTGAATGAGGCTCCTTTCATGTCCCCAAGAGCTGGGTCAGAGACATGCGCTCAACTGGCCATACAGTACCCAGGTCTCAAACTGCTGACTTGCTGGCCTTCCAGTTAACAAGGCGAGCTTCTTAACCACTGAGCCACCACAGCCCAAACCATTGCATTAAGAACCAACTCAATCAGCCTGTCCCCAGAAGAGGTTTAGTTTGGAATCCAAACGAGCACTGGGACTCCTCAAAGGTCCCCCTTCTCTCTCTCTCTCCCCTACCCAAACTCCCCCTCTCAATGTTTCCCACAGGCCTCCAGGGGGTGGTCCCCCTGTCTTGTCTTTGGATGTGGTAGGGGTGGGGGCTGGGAAGTCAGCATTTCGATTCTCAAGTTCCAGCAAGGCTGCTTTTATGTTCTTATGTTCTTAAGTACTGCAGGAATAAAATGAGCTCCCGTCTCCATCCCAGCTCCTGCCAACCTAGCTGTTTGAAAGCAAGACATTTATTTATTTACTTACTTACTTACTTACTTATTTTAAAACGTTTATATCCCGCCCTCTTGGTAGGTACACCACTCAGGGCGGCTAAGAACAAAAGGGGAGAGGGAGAAAATACAATAGATAAAAATTACAATATAAAAACAATTAAAACAACCGCAGAAAAAAACATGAACCCAACCCCCACCCCCACCCCCAGCTAAAACAGCATTAAAACAGAGCAACAAGCAAATCATCATTAAAAGAAAACCCACCCCACCCTCACCCACGTTAAGGCAGAGTAACAAAACTGGGAATGGTCCCTAGCATAGGCTAAATCAGCCAGCAGGCTTGACTAGTGGAGTCTAGCGTGCCCCCCACCCGCTGACAAAGCCATGTCTTCAGCATCTTTCTGAAAGGGAGTAGTTTCATCTGGAGATGCAGCTCAGGTGGTAGGAGGTTCCATAGGGCTGGGGCAGACACAGAGAAGGCTCTCTTCCTGGCCCCACTAAGATGAACCTCTTTCACTATTGGGACCATCATTGAACCCCTCCTGTCTGCCCTAGTAGGACGGGCTGAATTCCTTGTGGCGATGCAGTCTCTTAAGTAGCCAGGTCCAATGCCATGAAGGGCTTTAAAGGTCAAAACCAGCACCTTGAATTGGATCCGGAGGCAAACTGGCAAATAGTGCAGCTCCTGGAGCAGTGGTGAGGCGCAAGCATAATGCCCGCACCCCATCTCTACCCGGGCAGCCGCACTCTGGACCAGCTGAAGCCTTCGAATGGTCGCCAAGGACAGCCCCATGTAGAGCGCATTACAATAATCCAATCTGGAGATAACCAGAGTGAGTGACCGTGAACAAGGAGTCCCAGTTCAAGAGCAGGCATAATTGGTAAATGACACGGAGCTGTGCAAAAGCCCTCCTAGCCACGGCTGCCACCTGCTCTTCGAGCAGTAGCCGCAAGTTTAGGAGGACCCCCAAATCATGCACCGGATCTGACTGGGGCAAAGATGCTCCAGCCAGGACCAAAGATGGTAGCTCCTGGGATAACATGGGACCCTGCACCCAAAGCCACTCAGTCTTGCCAGGATTCAGTTGAAGCCCGTTGTTCCCCATCCAGACCGGAACAGCCTCCAGACACCTGGTTAGGACTTTGACTGCATCACTTGGGTCCCCACGGGCCTAGATGTATACCTGGGTATCATCTGCATACTGATGATACCTCACCCCGTGGGAATGAATTGCAAGGATATAAATAGGGACCACTTTGGTAGAAAGGTAAGCAGCACTCCATGCGCTCTGGTGTCTAGTCATGCCTGCCACATGACCACGGAAACATCTGCAGAGTAGACAGCGCTGGCTCTTTGGCTTTGAAACAGAGATGAGCACTGAACCCTAGAGTCGGATTGTAGGAATGCATCTGGATTCTGTCAGGCTGTCTTCTGACACATTTTGTAAACAAAAGCCTCTTTGCTTACTGAGAGACAACGCTTGCTTTTGGGCATGCGTAGAATAGCGAAAAAGAATTCTCCCTTCTTTCTCCTTATTTGGGTTCTGACTTTCTGATTGGTTGTCTGTGCCTTAAGTTTTGTTTCTGTTAAGTTTCGTTTCTGAGATACTCTGCTTGAATAAAGAGAAGCCATGAGTATCCTTTGTTCAGCCAAAAGACCAGCGTGTGTGTTTGCTTTTCTCTCTATCTGTTTCCCTTCTTACTGAGCCTAATGAAGCTGGACTTCGTGGACTCTGAAGTTTCTATCTTAAAAGATCTGATGATATAAACTGCTGCTTCATGAGACTGATTGAGACATGAATCAGATTTCTACAAGTGGCGCTCCGTGTGACGCTTTGAACTACAATGAGAGAGCCTTCTTTGAACTCTGCTTCAGCAATTAACACCTCATAATTGGCGACTGGGGAAGGTCTCATTCACCTACGACCAGGCAAAAGGTCAGACCGGAGGAAGGTCATAAATTGAGCGCTCAAAATTCATCCAATTCTACATTGGGTCCCACATTAGGTGAGTGAAGAAAAATATTATTTTTTTGAATTATGGGATGTGTGATGGCGTCGCAAATGAATGAACTTTGTAAAGATATCTCAGATCTTTTGATTAACAATGGGCGAAAGGCTAATGAGAAGAAGATACAGCAGCTGGTTAAAGCTATAGAAAAAATCAGTCCTTGGGTTAAATATGATCAATGTCTGGACTTAAAACAGTGGAAACAGATTGGGAGAGAAATGCAGAAGCATAATGGAATTCCTATATCAATATTATTTACATGGGAGGAAGTCAGAGACTGCCTTCAGAGACTCACTCCAAAGAATATGTTATTCTCTCAGAGGCTTGATGGCTCCCTCCCAAAGCTTTTGCCACCAGACAAGGGAGGGGCTATGGCAACTGCTCCTCCATCATATGAGAAACAACAGCCCCCTGATGGGGGTGGAGGTGGAAATGGAGATGGGACATTATATCCTGCCTTGCAGCAATCAAGCACTTTTAGCCCTACAAAAGACCTGTTCTCTGCTGCAATACTGCCTGCCGAGTCTAAAAAACAGCTAGTGCCAGCTGATGGGGAACAAATGGCGGGGACCTCATCACAGATTGAAGCTATTAATGCATGCAGAGTGGCAGGAAGCAAGAAGTGTGTTTCAAAGAGCAGCATAGGAGATCTCAGCCCCCCCGTGAAGCAACCCTCATCACAAAAGCAGGAGAAGCTGAGTAGTAAATTTGATACCTCACGTTTGGGCAGGAAGATCCTGCAGAAATGGAAGGATGGCCCAAAGGAGGAACGCACAAAACCCAAGACAAAAAAGGGGTGCAAGTACAAACTAACAGATGCAGTTTGTCATAAGGTTGAGAATCAGATGCTGGAGATGAAAGAAATACAGAGGAAGAGGGGGGTGAATATTTCCTCGATGGACAGCAGGCTGTTGCAAAAATACAAGGAGGAAGAAGACATACAGTTTTTGGCTGATTTTGAACTGCCCAACCCTCAAACAAAGAGATCCAGAGTGAGCTGTTCCAAGTTTCAGGCATCAGGATTGCAGGGAAAGCAACTTGGAATTCCCTGTGATTTTCTTCTGTGTGAAAATTACTTGCAACTTCTGGAGAAGTTCTTTGTGCCTTCACACCTCTTCGCCTGCCTTAATGCAGATGGGGGTGGATGGAGCATAAAGGAATGTGTGTGTGCCAGAAAAGCTGAAAAGGGGGGTTGTGTGGGATTGTCTTGTGAAGTCAGTGAGACTTAATTTATGGCTTAATTTCAACCTTTGCCATGCCAAGAACTGTGCTGGAGAGAAGAGGGTGTTTAAGGAAGCTTCAATCAAGATTTGGACTTTTAATTTGGACATTTTAATTGGACTAAAAAGAAAAAAAGTTTGTGTGGACTTTAAAAAAGAATTGGCTTTGTTTGCATTATAAAACCTGACAGCCTTTTTTAAGAAATTGTCTACCTGCTCAGGCTATGAGTGTGAAATGCTTTAATGAGATTTGTACTGTATTTGAGTTACCATGCTATGCTGATTATAAGTTATTGAATGCTTCTTTCACTCACACCAGTGGGAGAAGAAGAAATTTAATGCCTTACTCATGTAATTGGGGAAGTGAGAAATGCTTTCTAAAATGCAACCGGACCTCCTTCATGTAAGGAAGAAAAGAAATGTTCATGTTTTGTTTATGCTTAAATGTTTGCTTATTCTCTTGCAGGAGAAAGACCTGTCTTTGCTTATGTTATATTTTGTCTTATGAAACTGCATATCTCAAGGTACCTTCAGAAGTACATGGCAGAGTTTCAGTACCCTACACATGTATATGGGTTTGTGATATTGCATTTGTGTTATATGTCACTCATGTTTCATGTTTAGTTACATGGTACTAGTAATAACAGGGCATGCTCCTGTTTCTTAGGGGAGTGTCTTCCTAAGCCATTGGTCATTTATTGGCAACAAGGGAATCCTGAGTGGAAGGATTCCTGCTCGAGCGATCCGCCCATGGAGAGAGAAGAAGGTTACTCAGCTCCAGGATGGTGGTTCACCAGTAGACTAAATGTGCTGACATTTGTTCTTTTCTTTCTTACTGTGCTTCCAGCTGTAAGAACAATACCTCATGGGGGCAACCCCAACTTTTGGCTTCGTCATGCTAACTATATGTTTGAGGTTCATGGTAAGAATGCAACGTTATACTATGAGCATCCTCTGGCAGTGTCTCAAATGGCCTTTCTTCCAGCATTGTTCAACACGCCTGAGTTGGTTCTTGGACATTTGCAACATCTTGATAGATCTACACTCTTCTCTAATCCTCCAGGACAATTTAACAACACCCGCTGGCGAAGCATGACATTCAAGAAATACACTAAAGGACTTTGTTTCTGTTGTCATAGTTCTGGAGTCTGGAATAGTAAATGGAAGTACTGGACTCAAGCACAAAGGGTTTTGTGGAATGTAGGCAATTATACGGGTTGTGATGATTATTTTTGGTTATGGGGTAGTTATAACAGTTCTTATAAGCTTAATTATACCTTGTTTAACACTACAATTGAAGATATATATGATGTATTTCCTATGTTTACTCCTGATTATTCTGCTATAGATAGTGGTTCAATTTGCAATGGATGGCAAATTAAGGATCCTAACATGTGGTTCTTTTTTAATGGAGTTGCCACGAATTTCCATCCAGGACAATATCAACGTGCAGCATTGGGTTATTTTACCTTATCCGTACAAGTGCAAATGCCGCCTCGGGCAGATGCACGGCGCCGGAGAACTGCTGCCGGCCCGATGGGTCATAGATTACCTGTTAGCAAAATCCGGAGGATTTTGTAAACTGGTCGGGAACCAGGGATGTCGGGTAAAATTCCAGGATCTGAATAATACTATTGAGAAAGAACTTCAGAATTTACAGGAGAGCATTACTAACAATGTACGCACTGATGTTAATCTCTTTGATTGGGTGACTTCTTGGTTGCCTGATTTATCTGTCCTTAGACTAGTTTTCTTTTATGGGTTCATTATTATTATCTGCCTTATATCTTTGTGTTTTTGCATTAATTGTATTCCTAACCTTATTTCTATGTGTAACGCATGTCCACTGCGTAGAAGGGAGACATCGAGTTTTGCACGACGGCAATTGTACTCAATGAGGTATCATCCTCCGGAACAAGGTACCAGGAGTCAGGAGGGGTACGATGTCCAGGAGGACAGTGATGATGTATATGGAGGAGTAGTTATGGAGTATGATGACATGCAGGGGTATGATTAGCCGTCCCTCTCTCAAATTTAAATGAAAAAGGAGGACATGTAGGAATGCATCTGGATTCTGTCAGGCTGTCTTCTGACACATTTTGTAAACAAAAGCCTCTTTGCTTACTGAGAGACAACGCTTGCTTTTGGGCATGCGTAGAATAGTGAAAAAGAATTCTCCCTTCTTTCTCCTTATTTGGGTTCTGACTTTCTGATTGGTTGTCTGTGCCTTAAGTTTTGTTTCTGTTAAGTTTCGTTTCTGAGATACTCTGCTTGAATAAAGAGAAGCCATGAGTATCCTTTGTTCAGCCAAAAGACCAGCGTGTGTGTTTGCTTTTCTCTCTATCTGTTTCCCTTCTTACTGAGCCTAATGAAGCTGGACTTCGTGGACTCTGAAGTTTCTATCTTAAAAGATCTGATGATATAAACTGCTGCTTCATGAGACTGATTGAGACATGAATCAGATTTCTACATCGGATACAACTGGCTCTTGAGCAAAGGAAACCTTTACTTTTATGAGGCAGGCGTGAAACATGGCCAAATTTTGCAATGCCCACAGATTTGGCCATGCCCACAGATTTTGGCCATGCTCACAGAGTGGCGTGGCCATAATGTGTGTGTGTGTGTGTGGCAATAGGATGGTTCACTTTGTGGCCCTGTTATGTGTAATAACTGTGTTTTACCAACTTGTCAAATATTCAAACTGTCGAGTTCCCGCGCAAACTGCAGTCAAACAGCAATGCTGTTTGACAGCCACGAGATCTCGGCAAATCGTGAAGTATCATGAGATTTCAGAGAGTGCGCAATTTGAAGTTTGACAGGCACGCAATGTATCTACTTAATGCAGATGAAGGGATTAAGAAGTGTGCATAGGTTAATTGACCAATCAGCATTGTTCCTGCTGTAAATGTATCTTTCTGTGTGTGTATAAAAGTCTGTGTTTTGCCCCCATCCAAGTTGTGTTCAGACCCTCCAAATAAAGAGCTATATTTCACTTTCAATGCTTGTCATCTCCAATTTCTGAACACCAAAGGCCCAGAAATTTCTGATAGCGGCCCTGGTGTAGACTTGTATAAATGGTGAGATTTCTGTATGAAGAATGATTGGATAATGATTGCTGGAGCAGAATGTGGGTGGTGCTATTAGAAAGAAGACAGGTGAGTAAATTGAAATCAGATAAAGAACAATATTTTAAAACAGTAACAAATATATACAGGAACACCAGGAAATCGGTTTTGTGCTGAGTTAGCAATATAATGTTATGTAAGAGACATGATATTCCTAACTCAGTTCCCCACACTCCAGTGCCTAGTCATGCCAGCCACATGACCACGGGAATGTCTGCAGATGCAGACCACTAGCTCTTTGGCTGTAAACAGAGATGATCACTGAACCCTTGAGTTGGACACAACTCGCTTTTGTGCAAGGGTGTCCTAAGAGCAGTGATGGGCATCAAAAAACATTCCTAGCACACTGTGGGCATGGCCATGTAACTGGGTGGGTGTGGCCTGTTGACCATGTGACTGCTCTTCGCTATAGAGCTATGATAATAGAAGCCTCTTCTATATTCATCACTCTATAGCGAACCTCTGAAGCCATTTCTCCCTTGTCCAAGGCTATTCCAAGGCTCCATTTTACCCTGAAGCACAACACCAGCCACTCCGGAGGTTTGCTATAGAGTGATGAAAATAGAAGAGGCTTCTATTTTCATAGCTCTATAGTGAAGAGCCCCATCCGAAGCCAGTTCCCCCTTCCTCCAAGGCTTTTCCAGAGCTCTGTTTAATCCTGAAGTGCCTCTCCAACCACTTCGGAGTGGCTGGGGATGCACTTTGGGGTGAAATGGAGCCCGGGAAAAGCGTTGGACGAAGGGGGAAATGGAGCCAGCCTCCTCCAAATCCTCTTCTAGGAGGAGGAGGTGGGCGGGGCAGGGAGGTGGGCGGGGCCATCCATTTTAACTACCGGTATGCAGGTACTGGTCTTATCCGGCGCATGC
The DNA here is from genome assembly GCA_035047305.1 of Bradypodion pumilum. NCBI lineage: Eukaryota > Metazoa > Chordata > Lepidosauria > Squamata > Chamaeleonidae > Bradypodion > Bradypodion pumilum. Next base: position 11,584,489 of record JAWDJD010000009.1, on the reverse strand, counting down.
ACATCACTGCCTAGGAGACATGAGTTAGACTTGAAAGTAGTACACAACTACAGCATCCCTGACAGGTAGCCAAAGTGATCTGCAGCAGATCCCAAAGTGGGTGGTGGTAGAAATGTAAGTAAGTAAGTAAGTAAGTAAGTAAGTAAGTAAGTAAGTAAGTAAGTAAGTAAGTAAGTAAGTAAGTAAGTAAGTAAGTAAGTAAGTAAGTAAGTAAGTAAGTAAGTAAGTAAGTAAGTAAGTAAGTATCATTTGAATGGTATTATTGGTACTATTATCGCTGTGACTCTAGACCAGTGGTTCCCAAACATTTTTTGGCCATGCCCTACCTAAGCATCAGTAAAATCCTGATGTCCCCCCCCCCCCCCGGCTGTATTTGTTGTGAAGGCGTAATTTGCAATCTGAGGAGTGGCACGAGAAATCTTGGATAACAAAGTCCCCCCCCCCCCGCATTTGGAAATCCAACTAAGCCAATATGTGATCAAGATGAATAATACCTTTTTGACCTTTGGTGGGGAGGACATTTGTAACGGGGCATTCACCTAGACCTTCAGATGCCACTAGCAATCTTTCTACCGCTTTGTCAAGTTCACCAATCAGTTTCCCATCATCTGTAATCTTAACCTATAAAACCAAGTGTTCACCGTTGGAATTGGCTATGGGCTGCTGTGCGTCGCCCTACTTACCCGTTCCCTCCCTTCGAGAGCACGGGCGAAGTGGCTACGCAGGTCAACGAATGGTTTAAAAAATCGCGATTGGGGCATCAGCCCCACCATTGGCAAGAAAGGGAAACAACTTCATTTCCCAAAAAGCATTGCGTTTCGCCGTGTTTCTCCCAGTGTCAGCCAATCAAGATGATAAAAACAACGGACTCAGTCTTTGTTTTACGAGCCGCAACCAATCAAAAGTAGCGTTTCCAAACCTTGCCGAGCGACGGACGTCAGAAACTACAAGTCCCAGCGTCCTCCGTGCTGTGACCCCTCAGCCAATCAGGCTAAGGGACATGAGCATGGAGGAGGCTGGGAAAGCCAATGCGCCAACAACTTCCCTCCAGGAGGCACTTCGTCTCCCGGAGGGAAGCCATCCCCAGCTCATTGCGGTGGGCGGCTGGCCATGTCGGATCCTGGACTGCCTGCTTTTGGCGGCCCCCACCCAACCGGCGAGGACCTCGGCACCAGCGGAGAGGGAGAAAAGGCTGCGCCACAGAGGCATGGAAGGTGAGGCCCGGCACAGAAGGCTGCACTGGGGAAACGTAGAGTACGAAAGGCCCAACTGGCAACGGGTAAGTGGGGCGGGGGAGAGGAATTGAGGAGGGGAACGGGCCTGGGGAGCACGCCACCCACACAGGTCATAGAGAAGAAAGGGGGAGAACGAACCCACCTCCTTCCCCCCAGTCTCAGTCCCCTGCCCCACTTACCTGTTGGCAGCTGGGCAATTCGTACTCTGCGCCTCCCCAGAGCGGCCTTCTGTGCTGGACCACTCACCTTCCATGCCTCCATGGTGTGGCCTTTCCTCCCTCAATGCCGGCGCCAAGGCCTTCATCGGTGGGGTGTGGGCCACCAAAATCAAGCAGCCCAGCCGGCAAACGATGCTCCCGCCCGCCCAGCAAAGGCCTCCTGGGTGTCCTCACCAAGGCTTGGGGGGAGGAGGAAGAGCTCCTCCTCCCCCTGCAAAGCTTCAGCATGTGTGTGTGTGTGTGTGTGTGTGTCCTCACCGAGGCTTCAGGGGGGAGGAGGAAGAGCTCCTCCTCCCCCTGCAAAGCTTCAGCATGTGTGTGTGTGTGTGTGTGTGTGTGTCCTCACCGAGGCTTCAGGGGGAGGAGGAAGAGGCCTTCCTCTTCCTGCAAAGCTTTGGCATGTGTGTGTGTGTCCTCACTGAGGCGTCAGGGGGGGAGGAGGAAGAGTCCCTCCTCCCCCTGCAAGGCTTCGGCGTGTGTGTGTGTGTGTGTGTGTGTGTGTGTGTGTGTGTGTGTGTGTGTGTGTGTGTGTGTGCTCACCAAGGCTTCGGGGGGGGATGAAGAGCCCATCCTCTCCCCATGGAGCTATGGCATGTGTGTGTGTATTGTGTGTGGGTGTGTTTGTGTTGTGTGTGTGGGTGTGTTGTGTGGGTGGTTGTGTTGTTTGTGTGGATGTGTTGTGTGTAGTTCTGTTGTTTGTGTTGTTTGTGTGGTTGTGTTGTGTGTGTGTATTGAGTGTGTGTGTGTGGTTATGTTGTGTGTGCTGTGTGTATTGTGTGTGTTGTTGTGTGTGTATTGAGTGAGTGTGTGGTTGTGTTGTGTGTGTTTTGTGTGTGTGTGGGGTTGTGTGTGATTGTTTTGTATTTGTGTATTGAATGAGTGTGTGGTGATATTGTGTGTGCTGTATGTGTGTATTGAATGAGTGTGGTTGTGTTGTGTGTGCTGTGTGTGTATTTTGTGTGTGTGTGTATGTGTGTGTGTGTATTGTGTGCGCGTGTGTGGTTGTGTTGCATGTATGCTTATATTGTGTGTATGTCTACCCCTCAAAACCACCCCAACCACAAGCACACATGTTATACCTGCCCGGCAGGGCAAAAAATGCTGATCTTAACCTATAAAACCAACCTATAAAACTTTACAAAGTTAAAAAAATAAAAAATTTACAAAAAACAACAAAAAATTCATTGTTTTATATAAAGCACAGGGGGGAAAAAGCCCGGCAACGCCGGGCAAACTATGCTAGTAACTGATATTCCTGCAGGCACCTTTACTCCACAATCATTTCCATTAGCACCTTTCAGTGCAGCAATACTACAGTTAACTGCGGCTCCTGCAATAAACTGGTTTTTTTATTTAGGATATTAACATTTAAGTTTTTTCAAGCTAGCCTTTCCATCAGCTACAAGCCGAATGTTACCATATAACTCCACCCCTCATATAGATTCTCAGATCATCTATAAAGCTTTCATACTTCCTGAGCAGGACTTGACTAACTCACACCATGCTTAACCCCCCCCCCCCGGGGTAACAAAATCTCCCCTGCTCACTCCACTAGTAAACACAACTAGCACATCAAAAAAAAATCAAATAGACTTGTTACATCATTTCTATTAAATTTAGAATATAGTTTGAAAGAGCGATGGGGTCTACACTTTCTTTTTCACTATTACAAATACATAGATCCAGCAGAATTATTATTTTTTTAAAAATTGAAAAACATATGCTTCTGTCTTTGGGAAGTGATAGGTTTTGTGAAGTTAAAGAGCATGTCTATTTAGACAGGACAATAATTTCGTGTCAGAAATTATTCTGGGTTGAAATGATTTTTGCAGAAGAAACTCCACTTGAATGAGGCTCTTTTCATGTCCCCAAGAGCTGGGACAGAGATGGGCGCTCAATCCATCATGCAGTACCTGGGTCTTGAACTGCCAGTTTGCCAGCCTTCCAGCTAACAAGGTGAGCTTCTTAAACACTGAGCCACTGCAGCTCTCCCACTGTGAGTCAGTAACTTCTCTTCTTTCCTACAAAACCAGGGATGTTTAAATATACATAAAAGTCCTGCTAAATCTTATATAGTTTCTGAAGAACTCTCTGGGGGCTTTATAAATGTAGATTTTTTCCTCCTAGCCTCAACTCATTTTGATGTGATTTCTTAACTTTCACTGTACACTCAGCCTCTAAGTTATGGATGGGTTCTCCCTTATCACTGGCATACAATGCCTCTTTCCATGGGTGAGATATATTAAAAAGCGATAACTTAATCTAGATGATGCTGAACTACTATCTGAGATGGGATTTTAAAGATGTAAAATACACACCAGATGAATGCCAACAAAAGCTGCTTATCTCACTCATTTAAAAACTTTAAATCATTCAATAAAATGGGTGTTTGCTCTAAATCCATGAGCAGAATGTCAATGTTCTTGTTTACACCATAACAAACTTTAAAAGAAAGCCCCAGAATTGCCTCCCGCAGACCGACCAAACACATAAAAAAAAGTTCATTTGCATAATTTCTTGATAGTAATTACATGAACATTGGGGATTTTTAAGCAAAGCAAAAGTGTATATTGATATGTGTATGTGAAAATGTTTTGAAGCTAGAGTTGTGATTACAGTGAATTTTCAAAGCAGAAACACACACACAAAACGTGTCTGTAATCTCATGCAGTGAGTCATACAGCATTAAGAACCAAACCAAGGAAAATACAAAACAAAACAAAAAGCCCTCTAATTCTCCTAAGTTAAAAACTGAAGCTCTGTTAATCAGTGTCCAGTGGAGGGGGATGGTGGGAAGGAAACAGAAAAAAAAATCTAAAGAGAAAGATGGAGACCAGGTTGCAACTGAGGTTCAGCAACATTTGAATATTGGATCCTCCCGTGTATCCAATCTTGCTGGATTCTTCTTGCTACTATGATAGAGTGGCAAGTTGTTGTTGTTATTCAGTCACATAGTGGAGTCCAACCCTTTGCAACCTCATGGACCACTGCACACCAGGCACTCCTATCCTACACCATCCTCCTCAACCTGCCCAGCTGTGTGCCCAGTGTGTCAACAATACCATCTAGCCATCTCATTTTCTGACATCCCCTTCTTCTTTTACCTTTCCCAGCATCAAAGCTTTCACAAGTAAATCCTCTCTTCTCATTTGATGTCCAAAGTGTCAAATCTAATCAAATCTTTATTACGGTCCAAGACCAGCACAGAACAGTAATGGGAACAGAAGTTAAAATGGGGGTACTAAAATATATCAAGAGACAAAAGGAGCATTTCTGCTCCAGCATAGATGTCCAAAGTACTTTAACTTCATCTTCAATATTTGACCTTCCAAAGAGCAGTCAGGCTTGATTTCTTTTAAGATCGACCTATTAGTTTTCTTTGTTCTATTTGTTCACTCCACTTTGTGGAGTGGAAAGAGCTTGCATTAATCCCTCCTTTCTTATCTCTATCAACAAAACTTTTATTTTTATTTTTGACATATTACTTGAGTGGGTCAAAATTCATTTAGATCAGCTCCAGAACTGGTGGTCTGTGACAGCTGGATGTCTAACCTGTTAGAGCAAGGATCCCCAACCACTGGGACATGAGCCTGTACCTGGCAACTGGCTGTCCTGAACCGGGCCACCAGGGTGGTTGGCTCTGTGAGCCCCAATGGCAGCATTCTGCCCTCAACGTGTTCTGCTGGGTCTTCCTAGCAAATGGAGTAAGAGCATGGGCTTCAGACACAGCATATAGGCAGATGGCCAGGGTCCTTCTCCATGTTGCTTAACTAAGGCCAGTCTGTGGAAAAATTGTTCAGCATGAAACCAGTCCATGGTACACTATCTGGATAATAAATCAATTCCAGACTCACCAGTTTTAGGTGACTTCACAGGCAGAAGAACTGGATTGTAGTCAACTGTTCTTATCATCACTAGTTCCATAAACAAAGACATTCATGTGCTCCTTACACAATAAAGGCATCACCTTCCTCCTGCAATTGTCCTTATCACCATCTCTTATTTTTCAACATTGCTTGTGCATGAGGGCAAACCAGAGGGTCAGACCTAAACATTAGGAGTCAAGTTATGTTTAAAATTGTGAGTCAACTGTCATGTTTGGAATATCACTGTTGTTTTTAATGTCAGGAAGCAAATTAGCACCATTGACATTTGATTCAAAATGGAAATATAAGATTTTGAAGTTAGAAATGAAGTTCTCAAGGAGCTGGAAACTTGATAGAGTTCTAAAAGTAGAGGAATGGTATAAAGAGATGTGGGATCTTGCATTGAATGACAAACTGACATGGGAAATAAACAAATATAAGGGAAAAATTAAAGAAAATAGATTTTGGAAAATTTGGCAACCTTTTGTGGAATACTCACTGAATGGAGATCAGAGCGATAGCCTTGTACCAGATTATATATATTTTTGGAAATGGTAAAAAAGGCAATATCCCGCAGGCTCTTATAACTTGTAAATACACAGGGTGATTATTAGTGTTTATGTTATGTTTAATGTAATTGGATTCGATAACAATTGAATATGTTTTTTTCTTTTAAATTACGTGTTTTCTTTTCTGTATTTTCTTCTCTTTTGTAATGTTTATCTTTTTATATTCAATAAAAATTTATTATAAAAAAAAGAAATGAAGTTCTCAGGAGCTAATAAGACACTCTGGAAAATGTATATCTTTGTCTTGGGAACGTTATCTTAAAAAAAATTAAACACTGGTGCCACGAAGATCCATTCACAAAACATGGCAAAATACTGTAAACTCTTTTTTACTCTCCTGTTCCCCAACTCTACATGTTTTCTCACTACTTATTCTATTTAAAATCTATAAAAATAAGTGAGGAATTTTGCAGCCTTTAGCTTTGTGAAAATAACTTGCCGTCCACATATCAGCAATATATATGTTTTCGCGTTTTTGCCCAGTTGCTTGCTTCTAATTTCTTTCTCGTTAGGATATTGCTTGGCAAAGGTATTTCCCTCCAAGTGACATCTTCTCAACCTTCAAATTGTATCCGTGTCCCTTTGTCTTGCTCTACAGTTATTGTCACATCCAGTCTGCTCTGCTTTGTCCTGCCATGCTTAAAAATAAATTAATAAATGCACAAAAAGCCTTAAGCAAATGTGAAACTCTCAAGGCATCCTAAAGGTAAACTTTATCTCTAACATACATGGTTTGCTGTTTGCCCTGGGAAGATTTTGGAGGGACTCGGCTTGTTTGTTTATCAAACCAACTGACACAAGTTCTAATCGATAAATGGGATGTCTGGAAATTAAACTGCTCATGGGCACTGTTTAAAATACAAAACTTAATATGCCCTTCTTAGCAACTATCATCATGTCAGTAGCAGATGCTTTCTTTGCCAAGCTTTTGGGAGCCCTTTGGACTTATCATCATGTCAGTAGCAGATGCTTTCTTTGCCAAGCTTTTGGGAGCCCTTTGGACTTTTTTGTTTTGTTTTCTGAACCATTTAGCCATTTGTTCAATTTTTTTTTGGTCTGGCCAGGTTATCCTGCTATGGTAGTAGAGTAGACCCTACTGCTAGTGACTCAATGCTGAGTGTCAGGCAGCGGTTAACTAACCTGACAACCCTGAGGACTAATGGCCTTGGGTGTCGAAGTCCACAGGGAAGGGTGGATTGAACCCCACTTGAACCCATCTTGATGGAGGGCAGCAGCTTCATCAATACTAGCCTGGGGCTGATGAAGACTTTGTGTACCAAAAGATCTCAGGACCAGAAAGTGACTCGTGGAACTGGATCAGTTGTACAGGGGTCATGCTGCAATGCAGATGGCAGATGAAAGGCCACTGCATTATATTCTCAGGACAGTCTTCATGGCTGATCACCATGATGATCACCAATATTCAGATCCTGAAATGGCAGAGGAAGAAGAGGGAGGAGGAGGAGAAGGAGATGCAAATATTCCTGTGAAGACCTTCTCACGACCTTGCAACCCTTCTGTCTGTGCTTACTGCCACTCTTTTCCATTTCTCTATAAATGGGAGAAAAGGTACACACAGGGGGAGAGGAGACTTAGTGAGAATAGCATCCTGTTTTTCCTTTTTTCAGCACAATGTGCTTTTCCAGGGTGTGAGTGACATCTTATCTGCTAATGAAGCCTGGGAAACTATATGTAGCTCATGAGAAGTAAGTGAGAGAGGTAGTGGGCAAAATGTTATCATAGAACCATACCATACCAAACAACACTCCCTGAATACCAAATCCAAAGTTAGTACAAGGGACAGCATCATCAGGAAACTCACAAACTATAAATAGGGAAGTTAACCATCTATGCGACATATATCAGCTTTGGCCCTGAGCATCTCTGCAGCAGAGTACGCTGCTCCAGTATGGAGTACATCCATACTTGCAAAAGAAGTTGACATCGCTGTTAATGAAGCCATTTCTACAGTGACAGGATACCTCAAACCTACACCAGTTGAGAAAATATACCCTCTTGTTGGTATCGCTCCATCTAATATCAGGAGAGAAGTAGCAGCGGATGCCAAGAGAACTAAGCAAGAGAATGACCCTCAACATCCGCTGAATGAATATGAGCCTCAAGTACACCGGCCCAGAAAGAGTTTTATGGCAAGAACAAACATTATTGAGGGTACACAATAGTGAAACCAAATTAGAAGGTGGGGGAAGGAGCTCACTGGACAAGGAATGATATTAAATGAGGATATAGCAGAGGAACTCAACCTCTCCTACATCACTTGGAGGACCCTGAATAAGCTGAGGGTTGGAATCCCTAAATGCAAGACCAGCATGTTCAAGTGGGGGTTCCTGGTGGACAACAAAATACGGTGTGAATGTGTAGAGATACAGAATCTGGCTCATTTACATGTCTGCTGATTATTGCTAGAAACCTGCACCGATGAGGACATATGTTTGGCCAACGACAAAGCCAAGAAAGTGGCTTCATTTTGGCAATCCAGGATTTAATCAGGACATGAAAGAAGAAACCATAGCTTGTCCAGGCCCAGATAGGAAGCTAAGCAGAAAATAAAACTTCAAAATCTACGCTGCCCACACCCAAATGTTGTTGCTTTTTAAAGAAATTATATAAAATATAATATAGGGGAAAGGAAATAGAGTGACTCAACCTGGGGAATGGGTCAAGAAAGGAAAATAAAAGGAAAGCCATAATAGACACCAAGAAGCAAAAGAAAGCACCTCCTTCATGCTTTCCCCCCATTTACGGTTAACCCAAGTATCCCATCTCAATTCACAAATCAATAAATAACATGATGGTTCTCAAAACATTTGATCTAGAGAATGGGAAGCAGTGGTCCTCACAAAAACTATGGTCACTGCCACAAATGTGTTGTGGCTGTGGTCCTGTTCCCCTCAAGATCCAGAGTTTACTAATGACCAGAGCTTGGAATTGCTGCTGTTTTAGATGGCACTTGTAGCCCAAAGAACATAATGTTTACAGGCAGTAGGAGTGGCTCAGACATTTGGGGAATATAAGGCCAGTGGATGAAAGACTCTAAACCCCAAGGAGGTTTAAAATGGAAAGCAAGGCAGAAGAAGAACATTGCCATAAAATGTCTCTAATTGTTCTTGACTTCTTCAGCCCTGATCCTTATTTGAGCAAGATGGCTCTTGGAGACCCTCTGTTTTCTAACAGCTTCATGACTACAACAGATGCAGTGATGGCAAACCTTGGCACTCCAGGTGTTCTTGTTCTTTAATTAGCAGAAGCCCAAGTCAGCACTCCTGCTGATCAGGGCATTTGGGAATTTAAGTTCCAGCACACCTGGAGTGCCAAGATTTACCATCACTGATAGAGCATAGTCCAATGTTGTTGTAATGTACCACTTCATTGCTTCCAAACTATGGTGGCTCTCACAGAATGTTTGAGGTTTACACCATGTTCATGGTGTGATTTCCCAATGCCACCTTCTATGGGTTTCTGTAATGGGAATTTGAACCCTTGTCTCCCAAATTTTTTGTCCAACACACCATCCATTTCAGCATATTGCCTATCTTTAGTAAAATGAACTTAACAACAATAGTCCAAAGAGAGAGAGAACAGAAGCGGTAGCACCACAATGCCTCGCTTTCTCTTTGAGTCAGCTTTTCCCATTTTCTGTCATCGGAAGCAGTTTTGCCTTTGTCTGACTTTATTATGGTAGCAGATCTCATCCAGAGAAGCAAACAAGTGGCTGTGTACTTGCAGTCCTCACTGGTGCAGTGTTAGCTGCAGAGCAGCTTTTAAACTGATAACTGGGGGAAAGCCGACAGAAGCTGGGCAGCATCCGGTTCGGGAAAGTGTGTATGTGAGTAGTGAGGAGGATGCAAAAATTACTGAGCAGAGCAAGGAGCTAATCAAAAGCACTCTAGCAGAAGGATGCAAGAGGCAGTCTAACAATGCAACTGGACTCAAAAGACTGTATCAGAAAAACATATATAAATGCTTGTATGCAAATGCCAGAAGCCTCCAGAACAAAATAGGGGAGCTGGAATACTTAGCAATAGATAAGAATATTGATATTATTGGCATCACTGAAACCTAGTGGAAGGATCATAACCAATGGGATATAGTTATCCCAGGCTACAAACTGTACAGGAAGGATAGGAAGGGGCAAACGGGAGGTGGTGTAGCTTTGTATGTCAAAGAAGTGATAAAATCATATGAATTGGAATATCTAGATGATTTGGAGTCACCATTGGAAACTCTGTGGGTAAGAGTACCAGGATGGTCTAACAGTAGGCATATACTATCGGCCACCAACCCAAACTCCTGAGAGAGACTGGCAGTTGGAGAATGTAGTAAAGGAGGCATTCAAGAAGGGAGCCCGGTTATAATGGGGGACTTCAATTACCCTCACATAGACTGGGTGAACTGTTGTTCAGCACATGATAAAAAGATAAAGTTACTAGATATGCTAAATGATTATTTCCTGGGACAGATGGTTGACGACCCAACTAGAGGTACAGGAAACCTTGACTTGATCCTGAGTAATACTCAGGATCTGGTGCCAGATTTTAATGTGACTGATCCAATAGGGGACTGTGACCACAACTCAATTATGTTTAACTTGATCATAGACCACAAGTCACTGATAAAATCTAACACAGAGACCTTAAATTTTCAAAAAGGAAATTTCCCAAAAATGAAGAAACTAGTAAAAAAGAAGCTGAAAGGGAAAATTGAGAGAGTCCACACACTCCAAGAGGCTGTTTACAAAAACAATAACAGAGGCCCAATTGGAATGCATACCCAAAAGGAAAAAGGGCACTGCTAGGTCCAAGAGGACTCCAATGTGGCTTACAGGAGCAGTTCGGGAAGTGATCAAAAGCAAGAAAAGCTCATTTAAAAGATGGAAGGCTTGTCCGAATGAGGACAGCAGGCAGAAACATAAATTCTGGCAGAACAAATGCAAGGCAACAATCAGGAAAGCAAAGCAAGACTTTGAGGAGCGTATAGCTAAAAATACTCAGAGAAAATAACAAAGACTTCTTTAAGTACATTAGAAGTAAGAACCCAACTAGGAAGGCCATAGGACCATTAGATAACAATGGAAGGCAAGGGGTTATTAAAGAGGAAAAAGAGATTGCAGAGAGACTTAATTAATTATTTGCTTCAGCATTCACTGAAGAAGACAGAGACCACATGCCCAAAACAGAGCCTATCTTCGTAGGGAGAGAAACTGAAGAGTTAAGCCAGATAGAAATAACCAGGGAGGAGTTCCTTGTATGTCTTGTTAAACTAAATGCTAACAAATCACCAGGACCAGATGGCATCCATCCATGAGTTCTCAGGGAACTTGAAATTGCTGATCTCCTAGCCAAAATATATAATCTTTCCCTCAAATCAGGCTTTGTGCCTGATGACTGGAAGGTAGTGAATTTAACACCAATTTTCAAAAAAGGATCCAGGGGTGATCCAGGAAATTACCAACCTGTCAGTTTGACATGTGTCCCATGTAAAGTGATGGAAATCATCCTAAAATATAGGATTAAAAGGCACATAGAAGAGAAGGCGCTGCTAAAGGAGAGCCAACATGGCTTTTGCAAGAGCAAATCATGCCTCACTAATCTGTTGGAATTTTTTTGAGAGTGTCAACAAGCATGTGGATAAGGGGGATCCAGTTGACATTGTTTATCTGGACTTTCTGAAGGCTTTTGACAAGGTCCCGCACCAAAGGCTCTTGAATAAACTTACCAGTCATGGAATAAAGTGGAGGGAAGTAAAGAGCGGGGTCCCCCAAGATTCAGTATTGGGACCCCTGCTGTTCAACCTCTTCATAAATGATCTAGAAGTAGGAGTAAACAGCAAGGTAGCCAAATTTGCTGACGACACTAAATTATATAGGGTAGTAAAACTGTGAGAGATTGTGAGGAGCTCCAGAGGGATCTCTTGACACTGGGGGAGTAGGCAAAACAGTGGCAAATGAGCTTCAGCATTAGTAAGTGCAGAGTGATGCATGTTGGGGCAAAAAAACCAATTACATTTATAAACTGATGGGGTCTGAACTCTCTACGACAAACCAGGAAAGGGACCTTGGTGTCCTGGTGGACAACTCAATGAAGGTGTCAACCCAGTGTGCCTCAGCAGTGAAAAAAGCAAACTCAATGCTAGGGATCATTAGGAAAGGTATAGAAAATAAGTCAGCAAGTGTGTACAGTTCTGGTCGCCAGAAGGATATTATGGAGCTGGAAAAAGTGCAGAGGAGGGCAGCCAGAATTATTAGGGGACTGGAACACCTTCCTTACCATCTGAGACTGTAACTGTTGGGCCTCTTCACTCTTGAACGACAGCGTCTAAGAGGTGACCTGATTGAAGTTTATAAAATCATGCACAGTGTGGACAAAGTAGATAGGGGAAAACTGTTTTCCCTATTACACAACACTAGAACTAGGGGCACTCAATGAAACCTTTGGGTGCTGGTTCTCAAACAAATAAGAGAAAGTACTTTTTCATCCAGAGGATCACTGGTCTATGGAACTCCCTGCCAGAAGAAGTGGTGACAGATGTCAGTCTTGACAGCTTTAAGAAAGGATTAGACAAGTTCATGGAGGACAAGGGTATCAATGGGTATAATTATGGATACCTAGGAACAACCTCCAGGTTGGAGAGATAGGCAGGATATCTCTCAATGCCATTTCCAGGGAATCCTAAGCAGGTGAAGACATCTGTTTGGGAATAATACCCTGAAGCAAATGGTGAGCCACTATGTGAGACAGAATGCTGGAATGGATGGGCTGTGGCCTGTTCTAGCAAGGCTGTTCTTATGTTCTTATGATTGAGAAGTATTTACCTCAGTGACAAACAGCAGGAAAAGATTTTGAAAACAGAAGTTCAAACGAGACCATCAAAAGTTGAATCATGATGCCTACCGTGAAGAGCAGAGTTACTCATTTGGCTATTTTAGCACAAAGAAATGAAGCACACAAATCACACTTCCTGAGATGGACTGGTAGACCAAAAATGGGTCTATCAGATGACTGCTATTTAAGGATTTATTTTGTTCTCATAGCATTTTTAGCTCTAGAAATTTTTCTGCAGATATATTTATTGTTTTATTTTGAAATGCTTCCCTTATAACTTTCCCTGAAGATTTTAGAATGCAGCAGCATGCTGAAGAGGCCCAGCTAAACCAGGCAGTCTAAACTTGTATAACTCAGGAAATCCAGAGCTTCAGCATGCCGGAAATGGCTGCCTACCCTTTACTTTCAGAATTCAACCAATGAACAAAAGTCCATCTACTTGTCTCAACTTGGCCTTCACTTTAGAAATACATGTCTTCGTGTATCACAATGACTCTAACTGAAAGTTTAAAAAAAAACTACAGCAGGAGAGGAATAAATTCATAGCTATCACTTTCTGATGAGATTGTAATTGTACAGTATCTGCTAAAATTTGCACAAGTAAGTGCAGAGGCAGTGCAATATCTGATTGTGCCTGTGGCAAAGAGCAAATTTTGCCCCTAGCTAACCAACATATGATGTAAAGCAGGGGATCCCAACCTACGGCCTACAGGCCTAATCCAACCCATGGTGCTCATTAATATGGCTTGTGGTGGCCACCCTGGCACCTCCAGAAGATCCCCCCACTGGAAGTCCCAATACGTCACTTACTGTGGCGGTGGCATGATATTTTTACAACATCTTGCCTAGCCTCTGCTCCTTCCCAGGGTGGCGGGATGCTTTTTGGAGCATTTTTGCTCTGCTTTGGAATTTTTTTGCCACTTCTCCACTGGGTTTTTGCAGCTAAACTGCAGCATTTGGTGACTTCCAGTGCTGGGCAGAGCTTATTTCAGTGCCTGGGTTCCCAGTGTGGAACTAGGAAGTCTCCAACTGTCTCATTCTAACTGCCTAAATGCAGTGGAGAAGCAGCAAAAACATTGAAAATGCTCCAAAAAGCCTCCCACTGTTCTGGGAAGTGGCAGAGGTTGTGCAAGAACCCAAAAAAATGGCACGATCTCCACTGCTGCCGCTGCCACCACCACCGCCACCACCACCACCACCACCACCACCACCACCACTGAAAATGTAAACAGTGGGAGCAACCATGCCTCTGGCCCCCACAGCTGAATGTTGGGGGCAGGTCTGGCCCATGGTGGGAAAAGGTTGGTAACTCCTGATGTAAAGTATTCAGACTAGACAAAATTATATCACTAACATAAGGTGGATAATCCTAGGAGTACTTGATCCCTTATGATAAAAAGACAGTCTTCTTCTTCTTCCTCTTCCTCTTCTTCTTGAGTTTTTAGGCTAGTGTTATGTTTCTCAAATGTGCAACAGAAGTTTGATCAGATCAATTCACAATCAGTGAAAGTACAGACACATGATGAGGTGCTTGCCAGAACAAGGAAAATGTTTCCACAATTTCCCTTCAGCTCCATGTTCAGGTATTAGGATAGGATTTCAAAGTTCCTTTTGTTTTAAGACTCATAAACTTCCCTTAACTTTGCATGGCAAGCTGACTAAGGAGGACAGAGGAATTATTAATTAGAATTTTTGTTCTGTGCCTTCGAGCCAGAACCAACTTATAGTAACCCTTACAGAGCTGTCAAAGTAAGTGAGATATTTAAGGAGTTAGTTTAGCAATCCCCACCCCCAGTGAGTTTCCATGGCTGCTTCGAAAATAGTCCTCCTGAGTCTTAGTCCATTACTCTATCCACTACACCACACTGGATACTGAATTATGATTAGTATTCGAGAGTTGGGACAAAAAACTTTCTATAATGTTCCTTGTTGTCCCATAGGACTGAATTGCTCATCAAAGATACTAATTTTGTTCCTAGCATCAGAACTCATGAAAATTTCAGCTCCATTACATTTCACATTTAAATCCTTCTCATATAGCATAGCTTTGTCTGATTGTTCCTACATCCAGAAATCACCTATCTAATGGCTTTCAGTTTTAGTGCTGATACTGGCTGCGTAGCTGATTTTACGTTTTCAAATTCTAGATATGTTTGGCAGCCCCAGTTTTGGAGTCCCTTTCCTTTGGGCTCTTCAGCTTTACACATTATGTGATCTTAACCACAGCACTCACTTCCCGTAATCTAACACTCTACTGGTTTTTGTTCTTTTACCATTATGTCTCCATTTTTAAAAAATAATAATCTCTTTATTCTAATAAGGTTCATTTAATGATTTAACAAAAACAAACAAACAGCCCAGTAGTATACATCTATGCTAGCTGCATTAAGATTTCTAGTATATTTTATTCAGAACTTCTAATATCATATCCAAAAATGAATTGGTTAGAGTAATTATACCAAGACCCTTAACATATTTGAGTACAGTGGTACCTCTCATAATGAACACATTGCATAGTGAAACATTAGCATAATGAAGTGATACCCCGCATAATGGAAAAAAAAACACCATTTGTTATGTGGGGTTTTTGGTAACCGACCTGGATAATGAACATTTTTAATTTGTTATCCAGGGCATCTCCCATTAGCTTCACATAATGAAAAAACCTCATAGTGAAGAGCTCCATGGAACGGAGTTTTTTTTTTTTTTGTTATGTGGGGTTCTACTGTACCTCCTTGCCTACCCTTGCATTTGAAGAAGAGGATTGTTGTATATGTCATGAAAGATTAAGCTAAGTAAAACTTATTGACCTTTAAGGAGCCACCAGACACTTTTGTTACTTTTGCTGTGACATACTAACATAAGTGCCATTCTGGAAATATGTGAATTTATTGCAAGCACTTACAATAGTTGCCCATTCAGTTGGTGGGGGGAGGATATTCTTCAAACCAGATAATGCACAATGATCACCCCCGTACAGACTGGCTTCACTTGATATGCCTGGTAGTTGAAGTGGTTGCAAAACTGGATTCACAATGGGGATCAGGGAGGATACTGGAAGGGAAAACCAACTGCATGCTATTGCACACTTTTTTCTGAATAGGATTTTGGTCTTTAACAGTACTATTAAGCACAGCTGCTTCAGGCACAGCATGAGCTAGCATTTCAACAAAACAATATTGTTCTTTCACTTTTGACTGAGTAACGATCCAACTATAATGTAGCATAGCTTTATATTTTTTTATTAGAAAATTGGAAATAGTTAGAAATAATTATTTATTTGAAATTAGTTGCTTCCAAATTGTAAAGAATGCAAAAGATGCAGGAGGCAGGTGATATCTTTATTAGATCACTAAAAAACAAAATGTGCGAGTTTTTGTGATTCATGATCTCTTTTTCAGGCAGGTATTAAAATGTTCATGGTATGTTGTTCTGCCAAGTTCTCTTCTTAAGGACAGCAAAATATTTCCTGGAGTTAGGATGCCACTCCCACAGAAACCTAGGTGTTTGCTCCTAGTCCATATGACGCTCTTTGAAGCATAGCTTCCTTTTTTGGCCAGACAAAGGAATACAGACTCCATGTGCTTCTAATCAGGGGGCAAGGCTTCAATTTGGTATACATACTAGCCATGCCAATTGCAGTCAAATTAAAGTCAATCAAAATTGTTATCTAGTGATGTGGTATTCCTTCAATTTGTGGTACTGTTCCGGTGTCAAAAAGTCCATGTTAACCGGCTCTTTTATGGTATCCAGTAGTTCCATAGGAAAACAAGGAAGATTAGCCATGTGATCCATATTCAAATTGTAAAGGTTACAAAAGATTCAGAAGATAGGTGATACTTTAATTGGATCAGTAAAAAAAGACCAAAATGTTGTGCGAGCTTTCATGATTCATGATCACTTCTTCAGGCATGTATTAAAATTTTCATGTAATAAAATCTTCCTTAGTTGCTTTCAGACACTATGGAGTTTAATCTTTTCAGTTGGCAGATTATTGTATTTGTGCTTTGTGTGACCAGTAAAACATCTTTTGTAAACAGAAGACTAGCATAGAAAATGAGCACAGTCCTGCCAGGGGGAAATGGGGGTTTCTAGTCCAACTACTGACTCCCCAGCAGGAATAGTGGAATACTCCTGGGAGGGAAGAAAAGGCAATTCTCTTACTGCACATGTTCCCTAAGTGCTTATAAGGAATGTTATGGCACCCACACAATCCATACACACACAAATACACACATACATATTCATTTGTTGTTCAGTTGCACAGTCAAGTCTGACGCCAGGCTCCTCTGTAGATCTACGCCCACAGTGACAACAATGCTGCCTAACAATCTCATCCTCTCTCACGCCTTTCTCCTTTTCTCTTCGATCATCAGGGTCTTCTCCAGTATGTCCTCTCTTTGTCATTTGGTGGCCAAAGTACTTGAGCTTCAGCTCTGGTATCCATCCTTCCAAGGAACAATTAGGGTTGATTTCCTTTAGGATTGACTGTTTTGATCTCCTTGCAGTCAAGGGGACTCTCAAAAGTCTTCTCCAGCACCACAGTTCAAAGATATCTATTCTTCTGCACTCAACCTTCCTTATGGTCCAGCTCTCACAGTCATACATAACTACCTGGAAGACTATTGCTTTTACAATACAGACTTTGTTGGCAGGGTGATGTATCTACTTTTATTATGTTGCCTAGGTTTGCCATAGCTTGCCTTCCAAGGAGTAAGCAAATTTTTATTTCATGGCTGCAGTCACCATATGCAACTACTGTATCTTAGATCCCAAGAAAGTAAACTCTGTCACTGCTTCCATTTCTTCCCCTTTTATTTTCCAGGGAGTGATGGAACCACAGGGCATAATCTTGGTTTTATTTATGTTGAGTTTCAAGCCAGCTTTTGCAATCTCCTCTTTCACCCTCGTCAAGAGGCTCTTTAGGTCTTCCTCACTTTCTGCCATTAGGGTAATATCATCTGCATATCTCAAGTTGTTGATGTTTCTTCCAGCAATCTTAATTCCCACTTGTGCTTCATCCAGCCCTGCATTATGCATGATGTACTTTGCATAAAAGCAGGATGACAATATACAACCTTGTATATTATTCATACATACCCACATACATAGCAATAGCAAATATACTTATATACCAACCCATAGCACGTAGTGCACTCTCTGGGTGGATCACAAGGTAATTAGCATTTTGCCTTTAACATACTGGGTATGACCTCAGAAGGATGGAAGCCTGAGTCAACCTGGATCCCTGTCACAATCGAACTCATAACATCAGCAGTTTTGGCTACAATATAGCAGTTTAACCACTGCACCACCAAACACTCATACATGCACATTCATATTTATTTTGCCCAACAGCAAAATGAGCAGAGGAGGTAATGGAGGTGGAAGAGGGCATGCCAGATGGACTGGCTGGGAAGGCACATCTTGTTCATATCCTCAAGGCTGCAGCAGTCCATTGCAGTCCTGGTGTTAAATCCCGCACGTCTCATTTCATATGTTTTATTTTATTGTTTTATTTTTTAAATTTTTTTATTATCAAATTTTAAAAAAGACAAAATACAAAAATGAAGAAAATTATATCAGAAACAAAAGTATCACATAACAAAATTTCAAGCACAATACAACTCATACAAAACATACTACAGGTTACCATATGATAGATAATAAGAAAATTAGATACCTCTGTTCATCATTTTAAACTAACTTCAGTTAAATTTTACATATATTATCCATTCTTATTTCTATACTTATTATTTAAATATAACATCTTTTACTGTGCATAGAAACAATTTCAATCACCCAGTGATATTTACATTGCTTTCAGAGATTGAGTTTACTATTTATTGTTGTTTTACTTCCAGAATGAAAGATATTCAGGCACTGGAGTGCATCATTGTCTCTTGTTTAACACATGGTCAATAAAGCATTTCCAAATTTAATGAAATTTGTTTTCTTTTATTATTCCTTTTCTTTTATTTAACTCCCATGTTAACTTATCATTTACTACTAATGTCCACATTTCTTTGTATCAATCTTCTACTTTTATTATAACTTCACTTTTCCAATTTTTAGCTATGCATTGTCTTGCTATAGTTAACATGATTGACAATAAATCTTTTCTATATTTATCCAAATTCAAATTATCCATTTCATTTTTTAAGGCTATGCTGACGTCCAATTTAATGTCAATGTCTAATATTGCATTAATTTTCGTATTAATTTTAGTCCAAAAAGGCTTCAATATTATACATTTCCACCACGTATGTAAGTACAACCCTTGAGTATCTTTGCATCTCCAACAATGATTTGGCTTCATGCTATCCATCTCATGTAACAGATCCGGAGTTAAGTGCCATCTCCATATTAATTTGTAGTTATGTTCTTTAACTCTTACTGAGAGGGTACACGTAATTCTATTCTTCCATTTGCTTTTCCAGCCTACATTACTTATTTTAATATTCAAATCTTCATCCCATACTGATTTTAAAATATCCTGAAGTTTTTCATCATTATTCAAAATCTTGTATATTTTACTAACTACTCCCTTAATTAATGTTTGATCTGATCTTAGACTATGCACTAATTTTTCAAATGTTGTTTCATTTCTGTCTAAACTTTTTTCTTCCATTTGTTTTTTATTCCATTTATTCACTTGAGCAGTTTGCAACCAGTTTAGGTTAATTTGTTTAAATAAATCTACCTTCTTTGCTTCATCGTTACAAACCTTCAACCAGTTTTTCAAACTCATCACATTGTTCCTGATAATTACATCCTCTAATTTACTATCTATCCTTAATGGAAATGTCTTCATGTCGCTTAACTCAATGATCGGCGACACGTCTGGAGCTAACTTTTTCTTTAACACCCTCCATGTGTCAGTTAACACCTTCAACAGTCTATTTGATATGCCTATTTTTTCTTAACTTTACCATGGAAAGCTTCATTCCCAAATTATGAAACTTCCTGCAATTCTATTTTTTCTCATATGAATTCCTTCCTCATTAATATTTTACATATATTTCTTAACTTAAAAGCATTATAATAATTTCTAATATTAGGAATACCTAATCCACCCATTTTCTGTGTTAAATACCAGAAGGATTTAGAAATTCTTAGTCTCTTTCCCCCATTGCAATAATTTTTTTTATTAAACTCTGAATTTTTTTCAAACTTTTCTCTTTAATTTATATCTGTAGTGTATTGAATAAAAAAATTATTTTGGGTAGTAATTTCATTTTACATAGTGCCACTCTTCCAAACCAGGATAAGTTTAATTTTTCATATGTTTGTATTTTATCTTTCAGTTCCTTTTCTAATTTATCGCAATTCAATTTCTTTAAGTCATCAAAATTGCTTGCAATATTAATCCCTAAGTACTTTATATTATTCTTAATTTGAATTTTGAATTTATCCTTAATCTTTTCTTTGTCCTCATCACTCAAATTGAAAAATAAGGCTTCTGACTTACCCCAGTTTACTTCCAATCCTGTTGCCTCTTGAAAGTCCTTAAGATGACTTCGTAATTTGGGTGATAATATGTGTGGGTTTTTTATTATAATTAGAGTATCATCGGCATATAAATTTATTTTACTTCCCGCGACTCCTTCTAAGGGGAAATTAATAAAAATGGAGGGGGCGGGAAGAGCGTTAAAAATAAGGGGTTTTCCCAGGAAAAACGGGATACTTGACAGGTATGTTATCATAATCCATTGGAGCAAATCAAATGCTTTGTAAATATCAAGGGATAATATGCCTAGTTTTCCTTTACTGTATTGCGCCTTTGCCGTCAAATCTACTACTTTTCTTGTCAAGTCAGACATATGTCTGTCTTTCAGAATACCAACTTGATCTTTATTAATATAATTCTCCATGAAATTATTTAATCTTCTGGAGAGAATGGCAGTAAATAATTTGGCATCCTGATTCATTAGTGATATCGGTCTATAGGACTCTACTCTTTCTAAATTTTTGTCAGGTTTGGGAATCAAAATAATATTCATTCTGTACCAAGATAGTGGTATTCTACCTCCCTCCATTATATGGTCAAATATCCTCAAAATTTTCGGAACCAACTTCTTCAAATCTTTATAAAATTCTGTGGATAAACCATCCTCCCCAGGTGCCTTAGCTATTTTTAACTTGTCAATGACCTCAGTGATTTCATTTTTGGTATTTTTTCCTCCATCTGAATTATATGCTCAGGATTTATTTTGAGCTTTAACCGTTTTTCCAGATATTGCTCCAATTTCCCGGTGTCTTTTTTTTAATCTGTGTATAACTTCTGTTAAAACTCCTTTACAATTTCCAGTTTGTATTCAATCTTTTTGCATCTTTTCCCAGCCTTATTTATCAAAATTCCCATATTTCTTCTATTTTTTTTCTTCTGCTGCTCTTGCCAACAATTTAGAATTTTTATTACTTTACTCGAAATATTCTCTCTTTAGATATATTAATTTTTTTAATGTTGTCAATGTCTTTTTCAATTACTTCCGATTTTAACATTTGTAAACTCTCTAAAGTACTCTTTTCTTTTGTTCTAGGATGCTCGTCCTGTAATTTTTTAATTTCATCTTCCAATTTTTGTTGTTCCTTCTTATGTTGTCTGTTCTTACTTCCTGATAATTTAATGCATTCCCCCTGGATATTGCTTTCATAGTATCCCATAAAATTTCATCACTTTCGTCTTTTGTATCATTTAAGGCTCAATATTCTTCCCATTTGTTAGTTATCATTTCCTTATTCATTTGACTTTTAAACAGATTAACATCGTACTTCCATCCAATTTTCCTCTGTATTATTCCATCTAATTTTAAATCTAGTACTATTTTGGCGTGATCTGATTCTTTAATTATTCCTATTTCTATGTCTTCAATTTTGCTTATCAAATTTTCTGAGATCAGGATGTAATTGATTCAAGAATAAGTGTTGTGGAGTTGCAAATAATAAGTATAACCTTTTTCAGAACCTTTAATTTCTCTCCAAGTATCCCGCAGACCTAGCACTTTAATCCATGTATCCATGACCTTCTTACTACAACAAATATGTCTTGTAGGGTTTGTAGTATCTATTTTGGATCTGACTAAATTAAAATCCCCCATTACAATCAACCTTACTGTTTTTTATTTTTCCAATATTCTTTGCACTTTCCCTAGATATTCTTCCTGTCTTTCATACACATTAACGAGTAATTTCCTCACTGTTAATTAAGCCTTTTACAATTAAATACATTCCCTCAGAATCTGCTATACATTTTTCTCTTACAAACCCTAGCCTTTTAGACATTAATATTGCAACCCCTCTGGCTTTGGAATTTCCAAATGCTTTTTCATAATTTTCTATCCACCCCAATCACAAATTATTCACGTTGTTGTCTTTTTGATGAGTTTCCTGCTGGAAAATTATATCAGGTTTACCTTTTCTAATGCAGCTTCCAATCATTTTCTTTTTATCTGATTTCCTGTGCCCTTGACATTCCAGGTAAATATTTTAAT
The DNA here is from genome assembly GCA_035047305.1 of Bradypodion pumilum. Lineage (NCBI taxonomy): Eukaryota > Metazoa > Chordata > Lepidosauria > Squamata > Chamaeleonidae > Bradypodion > Bradypodion pumilum. The sequence goes on along the minus strand of JAWDJD010000009.1, from coordinate 11,562,265 downwards.
ATATTTCATCCTTATTATTTAAATTTTCTTTTGTTCCAACTTAATCTCCAAAAAGCATGTGTATAAAAAAGTCATATTTTTACCCACATAAAAATGAACACAAACCACAATAAATATAACAAATAACAAAAAATCATTACCCTCCCCACCTTTTAAAAAAAGCAACCCTTGATTGCAAGGAAGGGAGGGGTGCGGCAAGACTACGACCCAAGTGTAATCTGTCCTGTTTGTTTAATTAATATATTAATTCTATTTTCCACTATCTTTACTTCTTGTTGTAGTCTAATTTTCTTTGGAGTTGTGAGCCACATGTGTATACATTCCTGCTATTACTAATGCATCTTTTAACTCTACCCATTCCTGTGTGTCTTGTTTGATTACATTTGCCTCTACCAATACATCTAGTATCCTTAATCATGTATGTTTTCCCGGATTGTGCGAATTTTAATTGCTTCAAAAAATTTCGTTTATATACAATCCCTTTTTCTCTTAATTTTTTGGTTATTGGTTTAATCTGAGTTCTCCATATTCATTCCTCAAATGAGATGTCATTATATACTTCTACGTTATTCCTGCCTATGCTCAATACAGATGAACCTTCTTTCTTGATATGTAACATTAAACTCATTTTCAGACCAACATTTGCAAATTTTAATAACACTAATCTATTACCATTGTTTCTTTTTGAGCCCAATCTGTATACACTTAATATATCATCAGAAATAAACTCTCTATCCATCTTTAGTTCATTCAACCATTTTAACATTCTACTTTTCAGGTGGTCCAGAGTTTTCTCGACTACATTCCTAATTACTACATTGCGTCTTCTAAGTTGTTGCTCCAAAATTTCTATCCTTTTACAATATCGTCTGTCTTTATTTCATATTCTTTTGCTTTTTCCTTAACTTCTTGGACATCCATGGTTAATTTCTCAACTTCTTTTGTGTTTAAATTCCTTCCTTCATTTTTGTTACTTCTTTTATAATTTTAGATGTTTCAGCTAAAATTCCGTTAGATTCCGTTATTCCCATCACTATCATTGTCATTCTTTGCTGGACAATCTCAAGACTTTCTTGCTGAACTTTTAAAAATTCCTGATTGTCTTGCATCCTTTGTTCTTCTATTGTTTGGAACTTAGCCACTTGAGCCACTGCACTTAATCATATCTTATTATGTGCTTGCACCATCCAATCTCACCACCCCCTGTGGAAAAATTGTTTTGCATGATACTGGTCCATGGTGTAAAAAAGATGTGTGTGTGTGTGGTGGGGGCTGTTAACAGATAGCCATTTGCAACTAAGAATAACAGAAGATCAGTGTAATTATTGGGGTTCAGATTTATTACCATGAACTAGCTATATGTTATGCTAGCCAATCATTGTGTATCTCTGTAGCTAATATGTATAAAATAATGTCTCAGGAAGAGGATTTGATCCATGAAAGCTAACATTAAAAAAGAAGTGTTAGTCTTTATCACAATGTGTTTGTCTTTTTTTGTTTTGTTTACCCTCTGATATCTGCATAATGAGGCATTGAGATCCTGCAATTACTGATAGCTGAAGGAAAGAAGGAAGTGGGAGCCATTCCAGGGATTAAATAATTTACATAAAAAAGAAAGAGAAAAGGGACTAGAATGCAGCTTTGTTTCACCTCTCCTTTAATACAAATTTGTTGTAATAGAGAATCTTATGAGCCAATTCTCACCTGAAGGGTACTATTTTGATGTAGTGGCTGCATCAACCACAGGAGTCTTCTGTCAATATATGTTTTCGCCAATTTGTTCCATAAACCCTCTCAATCTATCAGATCAAAAGCTGATGAAAAGCCTACAACAGCTGCAAAAATGAGTTTATTTGGGCTCTTTAGTAAACGTACTAATTAAAAGATGTAGGACAAAGGACAGATCTATCCTGTTTCTGCCTTTTCTAAAACCTGCTTGTTTCTCAAAGATGATAGATTGATTGCTGATCCATTCAAGAAGCTTATTGAATATATCATGTATAAAATATGTAGGCCACATCAATAAGGTTAATCAGTCTATAGTTATGGGACCAAGTCTGACCAGGTTATCCTGCTAAGGCAGAGGTCCTCAACCTTTTTAAGCCAGGGGGCAGTTCACACCCCCTCAGACTATTGGTGGGCTATCCTGGTGGTCCTGGTGCCACTACCGCCTTCTGTGGCAGCAGCGGTGGTGAGGGAGTGGTGAGACGTCAGGGAGGTCCAGCTGGCAAGGTTGGGGTGGTGCTGGGGGGGCTTGGGTGGTCCCATGGGTGGCAGGACCACCCTGAGCCCCCACCACTACCCTGTCACTGCCAGTGGGAGCACCCCAAGCCACCCCAACACTCCCACCTCCAACACCAGCAGCAGCAGAGGCGGTGGCGGGACCACCACGTTTGCTGGAAAAGCTGCTCTTGGCCAGAACAGCCTCTGGGAAAGACATGGGTGGCTGCGTGCGTCCTCCGCTTCCACTGCTGCCACCTCAATCCTTTCCCCTTCTGCTTGGTTTGACATGTCCATAATAGCACTCCAGAACAGGGTGGATGTTGTAAGCCTTCTTACAACATCTGCCCTGCTAAGGAGCACAGTTAGGGACATGCCAAGCCAAGTGAAGGGGACAAGGATTGAGACACCAGTGAAGTGCACAGGGAAGGCTGATGGTTCTCAAGCTGATTAAATTCCACTTGAATTCATCTTGATGTAGGGCAGCATCTTCATCAATGGCCAGAAGGCTTTGTGTCCCAAAAGGGCTCTGGACCAAAACACGCAACTGGATTAATGGTATGGGTGTCACACTGTGATGTGGAGGGCAACTGATCACCATGATGATAGCCAATATTCAGAATTGAATATAGCACTTGAAGAAGAAGTAGTTATGGGAATCTGGTAAATTAACTTTCTTGTAGAGTAGAACAACGATACTGACTCACCAGCCTGGAGGAAGATAACCAGTGCAATTAATATAACTAAATAAATTGGCTGAAATGGGGGACTACTACTCAATGTCAATGTTGAACACCTTAGAAAGAATAACTTCTTTCTAGGGGGCTATACCATTATTAAGGATTGTGATCAGGATGCCAATTTCTGAAAAGAAAAGGAAAAGGCAGATGCTAATTAAGAAAGATCAGGTGCAGACTCATTTGTGTTCTTTGTTTCAATGTTGGTCCCAAAAATGCAGCTAAAATGGGAGACCCATATTTCTGGTATAATTGGGTTAGAAATCTTTAGCTTTTAAAAGGTTAAAGTAGTGGCTTCCAACCTTTTTTGGCCAAGCCTTACTTAAGCATCTCGAAAATCCTGATGCCTCACCCTATGACATATAATTCTTATTATTTAATTTAAATTTAATTCAATTCTTCAATTTTTATCCCGCCCACTCGGACAAACCCGACTCAGGAAGGCGTACCCGGACTTTCACTGCCCAATGAATAGTGAAGTCCTATTCATTGGAGGAAGCCTAAAAGACCACTAACATGGTCTAAATAAGCTTCCAAATTGCCTCCTTTAAAAACCAAATTGCCTCCCTGTGGGGCGTGTGCCCCATGATGGGAACACAAGGTTAAAGGCGAGAGCGGGGGTTTCCAACCTTTTTAAATTGGGGGCCGAGTCACATTCCCTCAGACAGTTGAGGGGGCTGGACGGTGGTCCCCCTGCTGTAAACACGTTTACTACAGTTGTAAATGCATTTTACGGCTGTCATAAACACATGTACAAAGAGGAGGAGAAAACACCCACAGGAACAAAACAGTCAGCACGGGCAGTACATAAAAAGTGTGAAACGCTTTACTAAGTCAACATAGATTAATAATAATGTGTAATTGACAACAAGACTGAATTGTGTACAATCAATAATATTCTGGTGCAATAAGATTCTAACAAACTCTAAGTTAGCATGAGAACAAATACTGGATTAATCACAGAATAGGCTGAGTCAAATTTGTGAACATATCATAGTCTGTGTAAACCAACAGCTAAATGGAGTTATAAAATACTTCATAGGTTATACAATATATAGCTGATAGTGGAAAAAGTACAACATGCTACATGACAATAATACATAGTGAACTTGTAACAACCAGAATAAACTGAGACCAATGGAAAGTAGGTCAAGTAGAAGTAATGCAACACAGCCTGTATGGTTCGAGAGAATCGATGATATCCATCCGGTAGACTGGATATTTCGAAAACTTCTTCAAAGATCTGTAAAAGTATGAGTATAATGAAGCCCGTACAAAAAGGCTAAGGGTACATAAAATTATTATAAAGACACAATCATTTAGTACAACACTACAAAATACCTGAATACTGGAACCGTAAACGCGCTCAAAATAACTCTCAAGGGGAATTCATCATGGGTTAGAGCGTTAAGGAAGGAAAGAGTAACGTCAAACATATATACTCACGGGAACATAGGGCCCCAATAAGAATGGAATTGAAAGGAGAACCGCAAAGAAGTTCTGAAGAGTGAAGTCTTAAAGGGGGGGGAATCCTACCATAAACGAAGTATATCAACAGAGAAAATAAGGACAATCAGTGCCGCGTGATGGGACATGTTAACTTTTAAACCTTCACTTCATATAGTTTTCAAAAGTTAAAAACTTGTTGTATGGTTTGTCCCCTAAAATCAGGATTGTTTGACATGTTTTTGTAATGTATTTAGCCTTTAGAAAATGATTTCTTAAAGTTCTGTCAGTTTCCTGTCTGTTTCCTTGACTTTGCCCTGAAGTCTGTGCTGTTACAGTACAATGTATCTCTATGGAAACGACGTTGTACGAGGCATCGCAGCAAGGATTTGGACAGGGTATGAGGCATTGCGGCTAGGATTTTGCATGCCTCATTTTGCATGCCTCATACAAAATCCAAATCCGTATAAAGTCCAAACTTGTTGAACCAAGTTTGGACGTTGTATGAGGTATCACTGTGTTCCTGACTCTATAGGGGTAACAATGCATTGTATTGTTTTAAACCCAAAGATTTCATGTTTTAAAGAATGCAGCTTATAGATGAAGTTTTGCGGTCAGTAAAATGAGTACCCAGTATATTGTGGACAAAATGCTAATTACCTTGCGAACCGTCCAGCTAATTACTTTGTGAACTGCACTAAGCCCTATGGGGCAGTATATAAGTGTGATTGTTTTGTCTTGCTATCCAGAGACAAATGAATGTGGATGTTTGTGAGTGGAATTTGTTAGCCAAATGGAGCCCATTCCAGGGATTCTGGGTCCTGTGGCCAGTTGCCAGCCATATTTCCAAAGGGAAGGTCCCTTACTGCAACACCTTGGTGATTCACTCCTTTGCTCACCCTTGACTTACCCAAATAGTTGCAATATATGAGACAATTGCTCCTGGTTGCCTCAGTACAGCTGAATTAAAATAATCATCCTGCACAATAAAATCTAAGAGAATGCAAAAGTTTGTAACTGGTCAGGCTCCTGGGAGCTTTGTTTTCCTGAGTACTGGTATTCTGGGTCCTAGTAACACCCATAGGTAAAATCTATAGTAAAGGTAAAGGTTTACATGTTACTTAATTCATCCCTCCAGTGGATTAAAATGAGAAGCAGCTAGTCAACAAAAAGAACAACACAAACTAGGTTTCTGAAAAGTAACAAGAGCCTACAAATTACTCCTCTCTCGCAAATGCTTTTACTACTCTAATGAGCCAGAGTCAATGGTAAACAAATAAAGACCCACAGTAATACAATGAAATAAAAGACAGAGTTCTCCACCAGGACTCTTAAAATAATAGATAGCTTCCTTTACTCACTTGGGCAGAACAAAAGGTTCTCCAAGTTTAGGGCCATTAATAAGTCTTGGCAGAGCCACTATATCTAGCTGAACAGTGAAGAGGCCAGAAAATCTCAATCTAGTTTTGGGTGACAGCAGACTTCATGCAAACAAACAAGCCTATCCCCACTTGCACAAACAAATAACCTTTCCTTCCAAGATTGGCAGGGTTAAGCTTGGTCATTCAGTCTTAATTTGGGTGGCAGCACCTGCCGACTAAAACTTCCATCTAAAGTCCAGATTTTTAAGACAATTGGTAAAAGTGAAGGAGTTATTAAAGCTGAGTCAATAATTCAAGAATAACTGAATTCCTCCTCCCCCCAAAATTTCAACTTCTCCTTACATAGTCTCACTTTTTCATGGAGCCAAATTGCTAATTTATACTGTACTAGCCGATTACCTGGCCTTGTCCGGGGGTTTGTCCCTAAACTTACCTGGCCAGGCGGGGTCCGGCACCCCTGTCATCCCAATGCACCGGACTCCCTTCGAAGTGTGTGGGGCCCAGCACGGGGCCTGCTCAGCTGCTAGCACAGCAGGCACAGCCGTGCGGCGGGGGTGGTGGTGGTGGTCGGTCCCTGGTCGGCACTGCCGGTTCTCGCCGCGGCTGCCTCTAGGCAAGTGCCGGGCCAGGGTGTGCAGTATTGGTGGGGCGGTCGGTGTTGGCTGTGGCAGTCCACTGCATGGCTGCCACGCCTTGCGGCCTCCTTGCAGCCTCCTTACAGCACCTGTCTTTCTCTGTTGTCTCCGCCGCCATGTTGAAAGCGGCCGCATCATGCGATGCCTCCCGATTGTGGTTCAAAAATACCACAGTCTTCCAGGAGGTTCTTCCTGTGTTCCCCAGAGAAATCTCTTAAATGGATATGACTTTCATTGTGAGAATGTTTATTTTTAAAATTCTATATGAGAACATGCACGTTAGGAGAAATGTAATGAAACAGAGACACTGAGATGTTAATGTGTCCTTTGTCGTGATCTGTTTGTGCACCTAGTCATATGTGCATATTTGCAGTGGTTTTCAATAATATTCATTTAGCTACACTCCATAGGATGCAAAGATTTATATCTCAATGCTATTAAAAAGGGCCAACGGGTCCTTGAAAGAAACAATAGATCATATTGAATTGAAGCTGCAATTGCGATAGAAAATTTTTCCTTGAGAATAAATGAACTGCTTCTTCTTCTTGAATTCTTATTCTGGTAAATGATCATTTAAACTCTGGGTCATTGAGGAATGCATCCATTATCCTTCAAGTGTCACAAGACACCTGGGGCAAAAAGATAGGTTTCCCTTGTCACCTAATGGTTTTTCATCTATCTGCAGGAATCACATAGGACAAATAATTTTCGAAAAAGGGGAAAAGACTCACAGCTTGAGGAAGGTGTTACAATTATTGGAGGCAGTGATGTATGTAAACGAATCTGAAAAGGCACTGGAAAGTGAGCTGGGCTTTCTTCACATTCAAAGAAAGTTAGGAAGCAATCCACAAAGCTTCAGATGCAGTGTCTCCAGTTTTGTTAAATGTGATCTGTGTCCGAAGTAAGATTACTTTCAAAATGTGTATCCTATCAGTATCCAACATATATCCAAATATATGTTGCAGTCTGTATGGAACTTTGTGTTCTGCACACCTTTATCCCATTGTGTGAGAGTTGCCTACACTGTAGAATCAAAAAAGGAATTCATTAATTGGTGGCAACCTAGTGCTGGTACCATTCTTACTACCAAGTCAGAGGTCAGAAAGAGGATATTGACTAGGATTTGTTTTTGTGACTGTATTGTATCAGCAGTTTGAGACCTGAGTGCTGCACAATGGAGTGAGCTTCCGTCTCTGTTCAAGCTGCTTCCAACCTAGCAGTTCGAAAGCAAGAAATTGCAAGTAGATAAATAGGTACCACTTCGGTGTGAAGGTAAACAGCATTCCATGCACTCCGGTGTCTAGTCGTGCCTGCCACACGTCCACAGATATGGCTGCAGACCCAGACAGCATTGGCTCTTCGACTATAAACAGAGATGAGCACGGAACCCTAGAGTTGGATACGACTGGCTTTAGAGTAAGGGTGACCTTTACCTTTACCTAACCAAGGATGTAAAAATACAATTATTGATTTCATTTGGGTTTTCCTCTTGCAAATCCCACTTCTGTATTCCTCCCATCTTACTTTTTTTTCAAGTTGTGATGCTTTGCTTCAACATCTAAACAAGAAATTGTTATTTACACCAGTAACTATAGAAAACAAAACAGTGGTCTAGAAACTGGAACTGTTCATTCCAATCCCAAGGAAGGAGATGTTAAGGTGTGCAGTAAAAATAGGACCCATAGCTTTACTTTGAGCAAAGTGATGCTCAAAGTGCTGCAACAAAGGCTTTTATGTTACATGGAGTGAGAAATGCTTGATGTTCAAAATTGGTTCCAAAAAAAGAAAAGCAGTCAAGTAATTATTATAAATATCTGCTTGAAACTGGAGTACAGCAAATAATTTCAGCAGATCAGTCTATACTTGATAAACTATACAAAGTCATTCACTGAGTGGCTCATGAGAAGCTGTAGGTTGTTTTGAAAGAAATGAATGTGCTTCAGCAGTTGTTTGTACTCATGTGCCACATGTATTGTGGACAAAAAAATCTTTGATGGAAGAAGGAGCAATAATTTAAAATATGGGTGCATGATTGTGGCTAATACTGTGGTTGCACACTTTGCCTCCCCCCCCCTTCCGGGAGGAGACAGAAGGCAGAGGATGAGCTCTGGGAGCGGAGCATCGGGCTCCCTTAAAAGGGAGCTCTGCGTGCCCGGAGCTCACCTCCCTTGATTCTGCTGGGCATAGGGCACATTTGTCTCCCTTCCCAGCTGAATTTCGAACTGTGCCAGAGCGTCTGGCTTGCGTCCAGGCCCGGTACAGCGATCCGGGGTTTTAAGCTTTGCTGCTGTTGGGGACTCGGAGTTTTTTTGCACTCCCCTTGGCCTCGTATTGGGAGGCTCTGTTGATTCTCCAGCCCGAGTTTGAGGCCCGGAAGCGTTTTTTTTTCTTTTGGAGCTCATGACTCCGAAGAAGCAGAAGGGCCTGCCTCAGCCCGCATTGCCTGCAGCTTCCCACTGCCCCGCAACGCCTCGTAGGCCCGATGTTCGACCTGTGGGGGCCCTCCCCTAGAAGGCACCCCGTTGGACCCACAAGCTCTAGTGGCCCTGGACCGTGCTGCGGGGTTGGATGCCTTGCCTGCTGTATGAAGGTCAGCCAGGCGGTCAGCCAGGGAGGTAGCTGACCCTTTCACCACAGACTGGCCCACACTGGCCACCTCCCTCACTCAAAGGGTTGAGCTGCTGGGGAGGAAGGCCAGTGGGCCTCAGCTTTTCCTCTGGCGGACACCAGTGACCTGGACACTCCGGTCTACTCTGCTGTGGGTGCTGCAGACTCTATTTACATCAAGAGCCCCAACGCCCAGTCTCAACCAGAACCCCTGGTGGGGGTAGTTAGTGCGGGTGCTCCTGTTGAGTATCCTGGTTACATCAGTATACCCAGCATGACCACCTCACCTCTGGCCTTTCTGGCCCAATGGCCATGGCCTCAGCAGCTGGCCCAACCGGGTCCTGTGGCCTGGTCTTTGGCCGTGGTGTCTACCACTCCGTACTGCGGTCTGCACTCCCAGTTGGCAGTCATTCCCTCCCTTTGGATGACCACCTACTCCCGGCCACCAGGGATAAGATCTGGTGCCACGAGTACATAGATATGTCTAGTCTAATTAACCACAACTTGAATAAGGAGGACAAGGAGGATGACCGCGATAACGGGTTGGCCTGCTGTCGTAAGCCACTGCGCACCTGGGCCAACTGGCTACTGGCTTATTCAATCTATGCCGCAGTTTCTGTGCGGGCCCACCCTGATCTTGCTTTGCCAATGATCCAGTACTTGGACATCATATATCGGGTGTATGTTGATTTCCCGGGGATGTCATGGCTTGCATACAATGAGGAATTCCATATGCGCATGACAATGCACCCGGAAATGCCCTGGGATGAGCCTCACCAGTTGTAGTGGCTGAAGTACCCCTTCACGCCCAGTCTTGGGTGATCATTTTAATTGTGGCCACTTGGTTCAGCGTCATGGCCCAACACAGTTACCCTGCCGGCAGGGCAGGAGTTTCCAGCCCACCTGCTCTGCTGGGATTTCTCCTCCACGGGACATTGCAACCAGAAACATTGCAGATTCCAGCACAAGTGCTCTATCTATGCCGGCCCCCACTCTGCCAGTACTTGCTTTAAGTCCGGGGGACCCTGTGCCAGGGGACGCAACCAGCTGGGAGCTAAGCATACACCTCCCAACGCTTCCCCAGTTTCAAAAGGGCCCCTCCCCAATTCGGTTTGAGGTATTGCGGAGGTGGCTATGGGTCTATCCCCGGAGGGCTGATTCTGCGTATCTCAACACCGGTTTTTCATTTGACTTTCGCATCCCTTTTGCGGGCACTTGAGCGCCGCAGGATGCCTGAAACCTTAGGTCCCTGCAGGGTAGGGAACACCTTGCCCTGACCAAGATTTTTAAGGAGGTGAGAGAAGGTAGGGTGGTGGGCCCTTTTGCATCACCTCTGTATCCCAACCTTAAGGTCTCTCCCCTCGGCCTCGTCCCCAAGAAATATTTGGGGGACTTTCATTTAATCCATCACCTGTCCTACCTGGCAGGCTTGTCAGTGAATGAATGCTATCCCTGACAAGCTCTGCTCCGTTCGCTATACTTCATTTGATGAGGCTTTGAGGATGGTCCATTCTTGCGGCCCGGGGGCCTTGCTTTCTAAGTGTGACATTAAGTCAGCTTTTCAGCTTCTCACGGTCCATCTGGATGACTTCGAATTGCTAGGTTTTCGTTTCAAAGACCAGTACTTCGTTGATAGGGCAATGCCTTTTGGCTGCTCTATTTCCTGCTCTGCCTTTGAGTGGTTTAGTTCCTTCCTGCATTGGGCGCTTGTTTCGAGGACGGAGGTGGACAAGGTGGCCCATTATCTGGATGATTTTTTGTTCGCTGGGCCTCAGGACTCTGGGGCCTGCGGGCGGCTGCTTGGTTCATTTCAGACCCTCATGGGTGAATTGGCAGTCCCACTGTCCCCTGAGTCCGCCCTTTTTCATGCAGCTACTCTTATAACATTTTTTGGAGCTCTCAGGTCAGTGAACTTGTACCTATGTCCAAGAACGACAGCTCCTGCAAGTCCCTAGAGATGGCAGATTTTCAGTTCTTCAATGCGTCCCTTGCCCTATCTATTCACAGCTCTAAGTGCAATCAAGTGGGCCACGGTGCCACGGTGGTCCTCCTGCATTGCAGCAGGAAATCTGTCCCGTTTTGGCCCTTTCCACCTTCCTGGCAATCTGCAGCACTTTGCCGGGACCCCTATTTTTGCCACAGGGATGGATTTCCACTGACTAGGTATCAGTTTTGGAGGGACACCAGTTTGGTCCTTCCCCTGTATTTCAGAGATGGGGTGCACCTCTCTGATGCCAGCTTGCAGATGTTCCTTGCTGCGCTTTGAGCGGGCCTGGTGACTAAGCTGTTGGTCAGGCGGTGAGCAGCAAAAACTCCTTCCCTTGTGGCGGTTAGCACTGGCAAGGACATAAATTCGATCCCACAGAATCCAGCAGGGACGCATTTGGTTGATCAGTATGCTTAGAGAATGATGCTGGTTAACCAAATGCAGACCATGAACAAGGGAATATCAGGTTGGGTGGCTTGCAGACCTGTTGTGTATTGAATAAGATTTGTCCACCATTTTATGTTCTCCTCAGTTTCTAAGTAACGCGAGATTGGGGTTGGCGCCATCTTACTCCAAGAAGCATGATTGAGTTCAGGTCCTTGATCACCCCACTCTCCTTCAACCAATCCAGTTGAAACCCGCCAAAATGTATCTTTCAGCACCTGTATATAAGTCGCTGTGACACAGTTAAAATTGTGTTCTTAACCCTGTAATAAAGCTATATGTTTGGCCCGTATTGCTGGCTGCTACTGATTATTTCTGGAACACCAAATTGGCGACGAGGATGGGATGGGGCCCCACAAGAATTCCATCGGCCCTTTCAACATTACAGCACCAGAGAAATGGCTCCTCTATGAAAAACAATTCAAACATGCCATGGCGGCTGACAGTATCATAGAGGAAGATCTGAAAAGATCGTGTTTCCTCGCAAGATGTGGTATGGCTACCCTCGAGTTAGCCATTCACCTGCTATAGCCACAGGATATCGATGGTGTTCCCCTCACTGATATCCTGATGGCCCTACGAAATTACTTCTAACCAAGGGTCTCAATTTTCCCTGCCCGGGTCGCGTTTCACCACCATGACCAATGCCCTGGAGAGTCTGTGGTCAACTATGCCACCGCCCTAAGACTCGCAGGATGCCTTCCATGACGGCCTGCTTGTCGGACTTCAGGATGAAGAGGCTCAGGATGAAGGACTTCAGGATGAAGAGGCTCAATGCAGGCTGATGACCTGCAACACACTGAACTTCAAGTCTGTATTGAAGGAGGTGTTGGCATCCGAGGCGGCCAGGTCAGGGGTGAAATCCTTCAAGCAGCAGTCTGTCACCTCCGGGGCTCTGGAGTCTGCTGTACAGGCCCACCACTGTTTGTCCTCCTCCTCCTCCTCACCAGTGTTGCCACCATCTTCGTCCACGTTCAGGTCCAGCGAAGAGGATGGAGGGGTCAGGAAAGTTCGAAGGAGGAAGAAAAAAAGGTCCTGAAGAAGTGCAATGGCTGTGGGAGCAGGCACGACGGGCAAAAGTGCCCATTCCAGAATGAGGACTGCCACCATTGCGGCAAGCAAGGGCACATTGTCAAAGTGTGCCGCCAGCGGAGCAGGCAAGCCCCAGCATCGGACGAGCAGACGAGAAGACCGAGAGAGGACATCTCCAAGATCTTGTCAGCAAATCCAGTCAGCAGTGTGTCCAACGTGACCAGCCGTTTCTTCATGGAGCTGCAGCGGCAAAGCGTCCCAATGCAAATGGAAGTGGACTCGGGTACGTCTTATTCCTTCTTGCCTCAAAAAGACTTCCTAAAATTTCCCCCGCCTCGTGCCCTAAGTTGCGGGCATTGAAGACGTCCCTTCGAGACATTCAAGGATGCCACATCCCAACTTTGGGGGTGGGGGATTTCTCTGTACGTTTCAAAAACATTTGCACCAAATTGCCTCTTGTGGTGGTGAAACAAGGAACTAACTGTTTGCTGGGGGTCCAATGGTACAAACCGCTGGGAATAAGACTATCCGGAATAAATGCTGTGAGTTCTGAGCCGGTGCTGGACGTTTGCAACGCGCACCAGGAGGTTTTTAAAAAAGGACTTGGAACTTATGCAGGCCCCCTGGTCTCATTTGAACTTGACCCACATGTACTGCCGATCCGCCTTAAACCTCGCCGTGTTCCTTTTGTTCTTAAGGACAAGATAGAGGCGGAAATTGCTAAGCTTGTGTGTCAAGGTATTCTGGTTCCTGTTGATTCTGCCGAATGGGAAACTCCTATTGTAACTGACATTAAGTCAAATGGGGAGGTTAGGATCTGTGCAGGCTACAAGTGCACGATCAACAAAGCTATTTGGCCCAATGCATATCCAGTCCCTGTTGTCAGCCCCCTTACATGGGGGGGGGGGGAAGTGTTTCGCTAAATTGCATTTAGCCCAAGCATACAAGCAGCTAACGGTCACGCCTGCTGCTGCAGTCATGCAAACGATTGTCACTCATAGAGGGGCTTTCAAAGTCACCTGTTTGCAGTTCGGGGTCAATGCAGCCCCCGGTATAATCCAATCTCTCATAGAGCGTCTACTTAAGGGTCATCTCTGGGGATGAAATTGAACTGGCAGAAAGGTTGGACCGGGTTTTGCAGAGGTTCGAACAGGCAGGGCTCCGGTTATGTAAGGACAAATGTGTTTTCTTTGCCAGGGAAGTTCAGTTTCTGGGATTCAAAATAACTCCTGAGGGGGTCACACCGTCAGATTCTAAGGTCTCTGCTGTACGTAATGCCCCCCAGCCATCTTCTAATTCCAAGCTGCAGTCTTTCCTGGGTTTGCTTAACTTTTACCACTCCTTCCTGCCCTGGAAGGCAACTGTAGCTGAGCTGCTGCATTGTCTTCTCAAGAAAGACGTGGTTTGGAGGTGGGGGCACAGTCAATGTTCAGAGAGTTAAAGGAGCTGCTGTCCTCTGAGGCTGTCCTCACCCATTTTGATCCCCGAAAACCCATGGTATTAGTTTGTGATGCTTCACCAGTGGGGGTGGGGGATGACCTTTGCCATGCATTGGATAGTGGAGCAGAGGCCCCAGTTGCTTTTTATTCAAGGTCCCTTTCCAAAGTCGAGAAAAACTTTGCACAGACTGACCATGAGGCTTTGGCCATAGTTGCAGGGCCAAAAAAGTTTCATGATTTTCTGTATGGGAGAGACTTTACAATTGTGATGGACCACAAGCCCCTGTTAGGAATCTTTGTTACTTCAAAGCCCACTCCACAAATACTTTCTCGCCAAATACTGAGATGGGCTATATTTCTAAACGCATACCAGTTTAAATTAATTCATCGCCCAGGAAAGGACGTAGGCCATGCCGATGCCCTCTCAAGGTCCCCATTGCCCAACCTTGGGGAACCAGACTGCAAGATAGAGCAAGATCATCAGGTGCTGATGATTGAATCTCTCGATTCACCCCCATAGTTCCTTCAGACATCGCTAAGGCTACAGCTAAGGATAAGCTGTTGTCCCAAGTGGTTACTTGGGTCCAGAAGAGTTGGCCAATAGCTCCCACTTCAGAGGAGTTCAAAGCATTCTATAGAAAGCAGTTCGAGCTGTCACTCGAGAGGGGTTGTCTATTATGGGGTCAGTGGGTAGTGATTCCTGCTGTGTTGTGGCCAAAAGTCCTTAAGCTTCTGCACATTAGCCATCCGGGAATCGTGCGCTCCAAAGCCTTGGCACAGAGCTATTTCTGGTGGCCGCAAGTAGATTCAGACATAGAGAGGTTAGTAGGCACTTGCAATAGCTGCCAGAGTTCTCGCCCTGAGGAGTCCTGACTTCCCTCCTGGGGATGGGACACAGCTCCAGGACAGTGGTCACGAATCCATGTGGATTTCGCTGGTCTGTTTCGAGGCACCTTATTCTTTCTAGTGGTTGATTTGTTCTCAAAGTGGCTAGAGGTAATCCCTGTCCGCAGTACCACGTCAGTTGTGACTATTCAACAGCTATGCAGGCTTTTCAGTTGTTTCGGCCTGCCGGATGTGCTTGTTTACGACAACACCACTACTTTTACGTCTGTCGAGTTTCAGGCGTTTATTGAAAGGAACGCCATCCGACATGTTACTTCTGCCCCGTTTCACCCTGCCACCAATGGCAAGGTTGAATGACAGGTCCGTCCAACTAAGGAAGCTTTACGTCATATTGGTCTGGGAGACATTGACCAACAGATCTGTCAATTCCTTTTAACCTATCAGGTTACCCCTCTGGCCTCAGGTTTGTCCCCAGCTGACATTCTCATGCACAGAAAGCCAACCACTTTACATAAGAACATAAGAACATAAGAACAGCCTTGCCACAGCCCATCCAGTCCAGCATTCTGTCTCACACAGTGGCTCACCATTTCCTTCAGGGTATTCCCAAGCAGATGCCTTCACCTGCTTAGGATTCCCTGGAAATGATATTGAGAGATATCCTGCCTATCTCTCCAACCCGGAGGTTGTCCTTAAGTATCCATAATTATAGCCATTGATACTCTTCTCCTCCATGAACTTGTCTAATCCTTTCTTAAAGCTGTCAAGACTGACAGCTGTCACCACTTCTTCTGGCAGGGAGTTCCATAGACCAGTAATCCGCTGGGTGAAAAAGTACTTTCTCTTATTTGTTTGAGAACTAGTACCCAAAAGTTTCATGGAGTGTCCCCTAGTTCTAGTATTATGCGATAGGGAAAACAGTTTTTCCTTGTCTACTTTGTCCACACCGTGCATGATTTTATAAACTTCAATCAGGTCACCTCTTAGACGTCGTCGTTCAAGAGTGAAGAGGCCCAACCGTTGCAGCCTCAGATGGTAAGGAAGGTGTTCCAGTCCCCTAATCATTCTGGTTGCCCTCCTCTGCACTTTTTCCAGCTCCATAATATCCTTCTGGAGGTATGGCGACCAGAACTGTACACAGTATTCCAGATGGGGCCTCACCATAGATTTATAAAGAGGCAAAATGACACGTGCTGACTTATTTTCTATACCCTTCCTAATGATCCCTAGCATTGAGTTTGCTTTTTTCACTGCTGAGGCACACTGGGTTGACACCTTCATTGAGTTGTCCACCAGGACACCAAGGTCCCTTTCCTGGTTTGTCTCAGAGAGTTCAGACCACATCAGTTTATAAATGTAATTGGGGTTCTTTGCCCCAACATGCATCACTCTGCACTTACTAATGTTGAAACTCATTTGCCACTGTTTTGCCCACTCCCCCAGTGTCGAGAGATCCCTCTGGAGCTCCTCACAATCGCTCACAGTTTTCACTATCCTGTATAATTTAGTGTCGTCAGCAAATTTGGCTACCTTGCTTTTTACTCCTACCTCTAGATCATTTATGAAGAGGTTGAAAAGCAGGGGTCCCAGTACTGAACCTTGGGGAACCCCACTCTTTACTTCCCTCCACTTGGAGAAGTGTCCATTTAGTGCTACCCTCTGTTTCCTGTCCCTTAGCCAGTTGCTGATCCAGGACAAGACCTGTCCCTTTATTCCATGACTGGTAAGTTTATTCAAGAGCCTTTGGTGTGGGACCTTGTCAAAAGCCTTCTGAAAGTCCAGATAAACAATGTCAACTGGATCCCCCTTATCCACATGCTTGTTGACACTCTCAAAAAATTCCAACAGATTAGTGAGGCATGATTTGCCCTTGCAAAAGCCATGTTGGCTCTCCTTTAGCAGCGCCTTCTCTTCTATGTGCCTATTAATTCTATCTTTTAGGATGGTTTCCATCACTTTACCTGGGACACATGTCAAACTGACAGGTCGGTAATTTCCTGGATCACCCCTGGATCCTTTTTTGAAAATTGGTGTTACATTCGCTACCTTCCAGTCATCAGGCACAAAGCCTGATTTGAGGGAAAGATTATATATTTTGGCTAGGAGATCAGCAATTTCATCATTAAGTTCCCTGAGAACTCGTGGATGGATGCCATCTGGTCCTGGTGATTTGTTAGTGTTTAGTTTAACAAGACATGCAAGGACCTCCTCCCTGGTTATTTCTATCTGGCTTAATTCTTCGGTTTCCCTCCCTACGAAGATAGGCTCTGTTTTGGGCATGTGGCCTCTGTCTTCTTCAGTGAATACTGAAGCAAAGAATTCATTGAGTCTCTCTGCAATCTCTGTTTCCTCTTTAATAACCCCTTGCCTTCCATTGTCATCTAATGGTCCAATGGCCTTCCTAGTTGGGTTCTTACTTCTAATGTACTTAAAGAAGTCTTTGTTATTTCTCTGAGTATTTTTAGCTATACGCTCCTCAAAGTCTTGCTTTGCTTTCCTGATTGTTGCCTTGCATTTGTTCTGCCAGAATTTATGTTTCTGCCTGCTGTCCTCATTTGGACAAGCCTTCCATCTTCTAAATGAGCTTTTCTTGCTCTTGATCACTTCCCGAACAGCTCCTGTAAGCCACATCGGAGTCCTCTTGGACCTGGCAGTGCCCTTTTTCCTTTTGGGTATGCATTCCAATTGGGCCTCTGTTATTGTTTTTGTAAACAGCCTCCATGCCTCTTGAAGTGTTTGGACTTTGATGGATAGGTTGGATCCTTCCAGGGTGGAGGATAAGGGGGTTAATATAGGAATTAGGTAGAGAAAAGCTTTTGCGGTATGGGACCCTGTGCATTGCCGGAATTACATTGCAAGAGGGCCTACTTGGGTTCCAGGTACTGTCATAGAGCAAACGGGACCAGTCTCCTACTGGGTGAAACTGGGAAACAGCCTACTTTGGCGGCGACATGCTGACCAAATCAGACATAGAGTAACAGACCAATCACTGGTATAACAGTAGGACAATTTTGAGTATGGGGTGCCCGGAGCCAATGAGGCTCACCATGATTCTACGTCAGGGTCCTCCCCCACCCGTTTATTCCAAGGGGGAGATGAAGAAGGCTCAGTTTGTAATCCCCAGCTTTCTAATTCTAAGCGTCCAAAGGAGTCCCAGGGACCTAGTAATTCATCCATTGCTTTACAGAATCAAGGGGAGTTTTTCAAGTGTTCCCCTACTCGTCCATGTTAAAAACAGGGTTACGATTTCTCCCCTGGGGCTCCCCATCCTATAGTGTTTGAGTCTACCCTTACTCACACCCAAAATGGGGAAGTTTCCATTGAGTCGCCCTCCACTCATGGTCGTCGGAGGGACTTTCAGTTTGGTTTTTCCCCTTCGAATACTGGGTTTGAGTTTGAGCGTTTCCCTGCTCCTTCATTTACAAAATGGGATTTTGAGTTGGTTTCTCCCCTCCCTAGGTCTAATTCAGAAATGGGCAATTGCTTCCATCATGCTATTAGTCCTAGCAGGACATCCATTGCGGAACAACCATTACATTCCTCAGAGTGCCCTAGAGCTCATCCAACTGACCAGGTGCCAGTGTGGCCAAAAAGATCCTGTGGCTTAAGCCACGATGGCTTAAAGGTTTTGTGCAATCCTTAGGGGGGAGGAGTGTTGTGTATTGAATAAAATTCATCCACCATTTTATGTTCTCCTCAGTTTCTAAGCAACGTGATGTTGGGGTTCACACCATTTTACTCCGAGAAGTGGGACTGAGATCAGGTCCTCGATCACCCCACTCTCCTTAAACCAATCCTGTTAAAGCCCGCCAAAATGTATCTTTCGGCACCCGTATATAAGTCACTGTGGCGCAGTTAAAACTGTGTTCTTAAAAGTGTAATAAAGCTATGTGTTTTGCCCATATTGCTGGCTGCTACTGATTATTTCTGGAACACCAAAAGACCCTTATGGAGTTCACCAGGGTGAGGGTCAGAAGTGGAAGTGCCCAATCAATCACTTCTGACAGGGATCAAGTAATTGGATAGGAAACCAAAGAAATTGGAATTACCAATACAAAGTGATCAAATTCAGGTGAATGCTAATAGGTCCTTGCCAGTGCTATTCCGGCCCGTTTTCCCCCAATTGAAGTTAAAATCAGTTTACATGAGAATAAAAGCCCAATTATTGAACCAAAACAAAGTGTCAGTCTCATTACTGGGGGGGGGGGGCAATGCAGATGACATCATCTTACTGGCAGAAAGCAGCAGTGACTTGAAATGACTTTAGTGAAAGTGCCAAAGCAGTAGTATAGTTGACCTGAAGAATGCAAAAACCATGACTACAAGAGAACTTCACAACTTTAAGATTATCAATGAAGAAATTGTACTATTTCATTTTGGGATATATTTGCCTACAGTGTCCTTTTGTTTGGATTGTTGTTCTGTATTTTCAGTAGTCTCCAAGCCATGTCAAGCTCTGTTATAGTGTACTTTTTGTTTCTGCAAGAGCTGAGATCAAATTTCTCCCAGATTTCATCGAATGTTTACTAGAAGGATTTTCTTTTAACTGTGAAATGTAATTGAGGTATTGGGCATGTGTTTCCCAAGTGAGACCTGTTTGGTCAGGCATTGTCTTGGAATTGAGGAACAAGAATATTCCAAAATGTATTTAGAAATTGATAATAGTTCTATAGTTGAGGGACAGTCTACCCACCACTGCATGTAGCATTGTTATAAATGTTTCCCATTTGCCTTTTTAAAAATTATATCTTCTTTGATACAGTGTAGATTGAGGTTGAATGGGTGAGTAGATTTGACATAGAATGGCTCTGTGCTAATTGTTTATGACTGGATAAATGATGCTCTTAATGCAGTGTTGAGCTATAGGATCACTAAAAACAAGTTAGATTAGGAGTGTAGATTTTCTGTCTCTTGCCAATGTTAAATAATTTTGTGTCAGAAATTATTTTGGGTTGAAAGGATTTTTTTGCGGAAGAAACTCTGCTAAAGGAACACCTAAATGAGGTTTGCTTCATGTCCCCAAGAACTGGGACAGAGATGGGCGCTCAATCCGTATGGAACTGCTGATTTGCCAGCCTTCCAGCTAACAAGGCGAGCTTCTTAACCACTGAGCCACCACAGCCCCTGGTAGTGGGCCAGGATACCTAAGAGACCACGTCGCCCCAAGATTGTCTGTTGGTCCAGCCAGAGCGGACTGGAGGGGTTCTCTACTTGTACCATCTGCTAGAGGGGCTCATCTCTCTAGCACAAGAAGGAGGGCCTTCTCTGTGTCCACTCTGGCCCTATGGAACCTCCTGCCAGTTGAACTAAGGCTACACACGGAATTGCTGCCCTTTAAGAAAGAACGGAAAACCTGGCTGGTGGGGTAGGTGTGGGGAGTTGATGGAGGAATGACCCCCCGCCTGCTGGTTGGTCTAACATAACAGAGTAATTCTCTCTCTTTTTTAGAAAGTGTGCGTGGTTTTTTTAATGGGTTTTAATGGGGGTGTATTTGTATTTTAATAGGGTTTTTATCTGTGTAGGTTTTTTTTAGTATTGTAAGCCGCCCAGAGTCCTTGTGAGCAGGGCGGCTATAGAAATATGAAAATTAAATTAAATTAAATTAAATTTTATGATCATGTGTAAGGCACATTGAGTGAGATGCTGCCCATTTTATTACAGCTTCATACCTGTCAACCATCCCGTTTTACCCGGGAAACCCCTTATTTTTACCCCTCTTCCTGTCCCTCCCGTTTTATTAATTTCCCCGTATTTCCCCTTATTTTTAAAAAAAGAAATATCCTGACTGGAGCCCTCACAGGTGAAGCTGCAGTATTTTTTTCTGGCCACTAGAGGTCGCTGTGTGGCTTTTTGCTTGTGGAAGGGGAGAGAGAGAAGGTGTGTGGGGGTGTTCTGTAGTTAGTTTCTCTTTCATTTTTCTGCCAGCCACATGGCCAATATGGCGACTTCGTTTCATGCTGGGAGGGGCAAATCAGCTCTTGGTCTGCGGGCAGAGACTTCTCTCTCACTCTCATGATTGATTGAGCTGTTTCTGCCCCCTGCCACTGTCCTGGCTGGATGATTCTGTTTCTAGAGTTCTAGAGTTAACTTGGGAGGGGTGGGGTGGGGTGGGGGATGGTGCTTGCTCACTATATGCTAAAGGTAAAGGTTTCCCTTGCTCGAAAGCCAGTCATATCTAGAGTGCCAAGGTTCACCATCACAGTCATAGATTCCTACATTATATGAGAGAGTGAGGGGAGGGTTCCGTTTCTGTTCTAGAGTTAACTTGGGGGTGGGGGCGTGGGGGATGGTGCTTGCTCACTATATGCTAAAGGTAAAGGTTTCCCTTGCTCGAAAGCCAGTCGTATCTAGAGTGCCAAGGTTCGCCATCACAGTCATAGATTCCTACATTATATGAGAGAGAGAGGGGAAGGTTCCAATCATATCCGACTCTAGGGTTCAGTGCTCTTCTCTGTTTCAAAGCCGAAGAGCCAGCGTTGTCTGCGTTTGCAGACATTTCCGTGGTCATGTGGCAGGCATGACTAGACACCAGAGCACATGGAATGCTGTTACCTTCCCACCAAAGTGGTCCCTATTTATCTACTTGCAATTTCTTGCTTTCGAACTGCTAGGATGGCAGGAGCTGGGACAAAGATGGGAGCTCATTCTGTCCTGCAGTACTCGGGAATCAAACTGCTGACCTTCTGCCTCCCAGTCAGCATCTTAGTCACTTAAGCCACTGAGTAAACAAGAAAGAAAACAAAACAAAAGTCCCCAAAGAAAATGGGGAAAGGGTTCTTTGGCCCACACAGCTTTGTGCTCATTGCATCTACAATACCATCTAGCCATCTTATTTTTGGCCATCCCCTTCTTTTGTCCTCCACCTTTCCCAGCATCAAGGCTTTCTCAAGTGAATCCTCTCTTCTCATTTGATGTCCAAAGTACTTTAGCGTCATCTTTACTATTTGACCTTTAATGAGCAGTCAGGGTTGATTTCTTCTAGGATCGACCTATTTCTAACACCACATTTCAAAGGCATCTATTTTTCTGCACTCAGCTTTCCTAATGGTCCAGCTCTCACACCCATACATTACCACCGGGAATACCATTGCTTTGAGTATGCAATTTTTTGTTTGCAAGGTGATGCCTCTACTTTTAACTATGTTCCCCAGGTTTCTCATAGCTTGTTTCCCAAGCATCAGTCGCCTTTTTATTTCATGGCTGCAATCACCATCTGCAGTGATCTTTGATCCTAAGAAAGTAAAATCTGCCAGTCATATCCAACTCTAGGGTGCAGTGCTCATCTCTATTTACAAAGAGCCAGTGCTGTCTGTGTTTGCAGACATTTTCATGGCCATGTGGCAGGCATGACTAGAGCCCAGCAAGTTACATGGCTATATTTGGCCACGCCCAAAATTTCCCTTATTTTCAAATCCAAAAGTTGACAGGTATGTACAGCTTTGTCATTTTTTCATTGTGTTAATGGCCATTGAAATCTCCATGTTTTTACGTATTATATTACTTCTTCTTCTTTTAATTAAATTTTTTATTAAATTTTACCAACAACACTGCCATTAAAAAAACCACAAATGTGTATGCAAGTACAAATATCAAAAATACAGATACAATACAAAATATAAAAATTCAGTCAAAATACAAACTTAGCAGTGTAACTGTAACACTCTTATTATTATCCTAATATACATATTCAAAATCAAATCTTGTACTCATTTGTTCATTTATCATTTTCAGCATTAAAAAGCTTATTGATTTATTACACTGCTACACTATTACTAAATTAAAACAAAATTACACTAACTAAAATACAATAAACAATTTTCACAGTACACACCCAGTGCCCTGGAGGATGCGGGATGTCACAGTTGTTTTTCACTATTTCCAAAAACTCATTTGATCTGGTACGGGCCTGCTCCCTTCACCCCCCATCAATGAGTAATCCACAAATGGTTGCCATATTTTCCAAAATCTTTTCTTTAGCTATGCCCTTGTTTTTATTTATCTCCCATGTTAATTTGTCATTCAATGCAAGATCCCACATCTCCTTATACCACTCTTCTATTTTCAAAATTACTTCATTTCCCCAGTTTCTTGCAATACACTGTCTAACCATCATCAACATTATAGACAGTAACTCTTTTTTATCCTCATTTAAATTCTCATATGGCTTCTTAAAGGAAAATGGTATATTAGGTGCTTAATAAATCTATGGTACTAATATACACACAGCCAGTTCAACATTTGAGATCTCTACATTGCCCTCTTCAATATAGTCTGTTGAGATGACTATAATACCTGGTGTTACAAAAATTGCACTATTGTATTATTTGTGAAGCCGCTCAGCAGCTAGACACATCACAGAAACCTCTGGTCAATACTGATCAATTCTTCAGTCTGTGTCTTGGATGCAAAGGAGGTCACATTTCAGTTTGCAGCAAAGTGAATCTTAGAGTTCCTCCTTGAAGGAACATCTGCCTTCTTGTGTGAGTAGAAGTTATTGTCATTTGTGGTCCTGAAAGAACCATTGGGTCATTTTGCTCATTGTCAAGTTTACAAAGCAACCCTTCTGGATACGAAGGATCAGCCAACTGTGTACCCAGGAGATTCCTGAGTATACTTGCAATGCTTTCCACTTTTCAGGGAGGGTCCTTCTATGCCCCCCGGGGAGCATAAGGTGATTGAAAGAGGGTTGTTCACTTCCTGAGTCTAATTGTGTAACTGCACATATGGAACTATTTCCTTGATATGACCTCCATCTTGCTGCAAATGTGGCAACAGCTTACACAATTTAAGGGTAAACAAACATACCTGTGCAAGAGGAGTTTGGCCATAGACTTGATGAGTTCAACAAATATGCAAAAATCATCTATTCCCAAGAAAAATCTGTCATGCCTGACATTTTTGCATTTTAACGCTGCTAGGAACAGGATGAAAAGAAAACCACCAATTTTAAAGTAATCTATTCTACTGCTGAACAGCTCTTATCACAAGGATCTTCTTCCCAGAGCCCTTGTGGTGCAGTGGTTAAGCTGCAGTAGTCAAAACTCTGCTCATGAGTTTGATCTTGATGGGACTTGAGGTTGACCCAGGCTTCCATCCTTTTGAGGTCAGTAAAATTATACCTTGGGACCATGGTGGCTTAGTGGTTAAGATAGTGAGCTTGACAACCAGAAGTTCAGCAGGTCTGAAGTTCGAGACCCAAGTGCTGTGTAATAGAGTGAGTTCCCATAGTCTGTCCCAGCTCCTGCCAACCTAGCAGTTTGAAAGCCATAAATTGCAAGTAGATAAATAGATACCACCTAGTTGGGGAAGGTAACAGCATCCTGTGCACTTTGGCATCTAGTTATACCTGCCATATGACCACAGAAATGTCTGCAGATGCAGACAGCACAACCTCTTGTGCTGTAAACGGAGATGAACACTGACACATGGACACAACTGGTTTTCAAGCAAGGGGGACCTTTACTTTTACCTAAAATTATACCTAGCACTTGGGGGGGGGGGTATTGTTGCCATAATTCTCTCCCACAAAACCGGGACAGCCATGTGATGTCATTGTATTCTTCAAACTGTGCATGCTCACAGTCAAGAGGCTAGTTGCAACTTTCCCCATAGTGCCTTCCTTGAGGAGAGCCCCCCTCCTTCCAGGCATCCCAGGGAACAGGGAGGGGAGTTAAGGGTTTGGTTCAGCCCCTCTTTACCTCTGAGGACTCTTTTTGGGAGAGCACCTCCATCTCCTCCTCTTCCCGCCTGGAGACTGTCAGGCAACTCTGGTAAAGCCCACACTCCCTGTTGCGCTGCTCCCTCTGGCTCTGCCAACGGCAGCCCGCCGGCCATGTGTGGCATCTTGGCAATCCACTCTCTCCTCGCTTTACAGACCCTGCAGTGGCTCGTGTCTCCCTGGCAGGTGGGTAGGCGGAGGAAAGTGAACGAGCGACTGAGCCAGCTGCTGTAAGCTAGCCAGTGCCAAGTCATGCTCAGTGACCACCGCCGCCGCCATCTTTCCCCCACTAGAGGGTGAGTGGTACCAAAAGCGGCGCTTCTCCCCCTCTGACACCATGAGCAATGACACATCAATACCACCCCATAGCGCTTTGTGCACTCTGGCCCTCTCTCCCTCCATGTGTGTGGTGTGTTGCAGTGCAAATCCAGTACTTTATGTTTTTTTATTGAACCGGACGGGACAATTTTTCCAAGCTTGAATCTGGGACAATCCTAGAAAAATGGGACATATGACAACCCTAGTTGGGGGGGGGGAATGCTAATTACATTGTGAACCTCTCAGAGAGTGCTTAAGTGCTATGGGGCACTTTAGTGTTCTTGAAATAATAGGCAGCAGCCAGCAATAATGGCCAAACACACAACTTTATTTGGAATAAGAATAGGTGACCAGAGCTAACCACACACCCTCACATTCCTTAACTATCTCTAATCAGAACTGACAGTTGGAAAAAACCATTAGAACCGTTGACAGCTCTGTTCTCGTTCAGAACCCTCCCAAAGTCTTGCGAGACTTCAGATCATAGTAAAGCAAATACATATTAAACTCTTTCACAACAAGACAAAATTGCAAACTCATTTCAATACACAACAGGCACTATATAGGTGTAATTGCTATTGGTTACTTCCAAACCATTTACCATTTGGTATGTTTAACTTGTGGTCTACTAAGAGCACTAGATGTTTCCTTAGATCCTTTTCACACACTATGGGTTTTTAGTAGACCACAGACAAAACATGAGTCAATATTGTGGTTTGAAGCAGGGAAAATGGAGACTGTTATACTAGGCTTCATCAGCAGAAGTATTGTGTCCAAGTCACAGTAAGGCAGGTGACTAAAGACCCAAATATAATATTTTTTTAAAAAACATACAATTTGGTTTTTCCTCTGCAGTCTTACCTTGGGAAAGAATCACATATTTTCTCCCTTTGAACACATGATCTATTGAGAACATTTGTTTATGAAATGATTCTTGGGCATTGCTTGAATATAATTATGTGCATTTCTGATGTATGTATACAGGAAGCTGTAAATATAGATGGAAGTGTGATGACAACTTATTTCTCCTCCCTCCCAGGATATGCATTCATTACTAAGTAATAAGTAAGATTTGTGGTAGTGAGATGCATTTACATTTATATCAAATCCATTGATCAGAGCTGAATCCTGGAGGATCTACTAATGAAAGATTTATAATTGCTGAATATATGTGATCT
Organism: Bradypodion pumilum; assembly: GCA_035047305.1. NCBI lineage: Eukaryota > Metazoa > Chordata > Lepidosauria > Squamata > Chamaeleonidae > Bradypodion > Bradypodion pumilum. The sequence goes on along the minus strand of JAWDJD010000009.1, from coordinate 11,536,276 downwards.
GAAGACAGCTTCTGGGGTTGATAAAGAGTAGGGAATAAACTGTACTGTTATAATTTCTTCCATGTGTCGGAACCTATATTGTAGACATAAGATAGAAATTAGGAGCTGACAACCCACCACAGAAAAAAATCAATTTGGCTAAAAGTTGTTCTTCAATACGAGTGTGGAATTCCCCACCCCAGCCCCACACCCACACAAAGTAGACTGTTTCTGTGATAAAGATGTTAAACTTACAACCTCTCATTTTTAAAGGAGAAAAATCACTCTTTCCTGGTCATGATATATCTCTCATTATTATTTTTTATTCCTGAGAAACCTTATAAGATACCTTATGAGATTTCTCAGGGATTTCTTGTTAATTTTTTTTCTAAACAAAATGCAATGCTGCACAGGATTATTACATTTCCTGCATAGAGATGGCATAATTTCCTGCATAAAAGTTCACTACACAGAATTTGGCAGTTATTTGTGTAGAACAGGTGAAGGATGATTAAAAAGAAAAAAAAATTAAATCTCAGTTTTACAAGAAACTAGGAATTTTGCTGATGCTTGCGGAACCTCAGCATCTCAAGACTCATGTTGTTGTTGTTCAGTCGCACAGTCGACTCCGACCCTTTGCGACCCCATGGACCATTTTCCTCCAGGCGCCTCTGTACTCCACCATCCCCCTCAGCCCCCCCAGCTCAGGGCCCATTGTGTCTACAATACCATCTAGCCATCTCATCCTTGGCCTTCCCCTTCTTCTTTTGCCCTCCACCTTTCCCAACATCAATGCCTTCTCAAGTGAATCCTCCCTTCTCATTTGATGTCCAAAGTATTTTAGCTTCATCTTTACTATTTGACCTTCCAATGAGCAGTCAGGGTTAATTTCTTCTAAGGTTGACCTATTTGTTCTCCTCGCTGTCCAGGGGACTCTCAAAACCCTCCTCCAACACCACATTTCAAAGGCATCTATTCTTCTGCGTTCAGCCTTCCTAATTGTCCAGCTCTCACATCCATACATTACTACCGGGAAAACCATTGCTTTGACTATTCTAATTTTTGTTTGCAATGTGATGTCTCTGCTTTTCACTATGTTCCCCAGGTTTCTCATCGCTTGTCTCCCAAGAATCAGTCGCCTTTTTATTTCATGGCTGCAATCCCCATCTGCAGTGATCTTTGATCCTAAGAAAGTAAAATCTGTCACTGCTTCTACTTCTTCCCCGTCTAGTTTCCAGGAACTGATTGGGCCTGTTGCCATTATCTTGGTTTTCTTGATATTGAGTCTCAAGCCAGCTTTTGCACTCTCTTCCTTCAGCCCAATCAAGAGATTCTTTAGGTCTTCCTCACTTTCTGCCATTAGGGTGGTATCGTCTGCATATCTCAGATTATTGATGTTTCTCCCAGCGATTTTAATCCCATATTGTGATTCATAAAATCACTCATAAAATCACTAAAACTAAGAAATTTCATGAATACTTATCAATTCCCTATTCAATGAGGCATGCTGGTTGCAATCCTGTTTCTTTGTTACAGAGGCAAAAGGTAAAGGGTATAACATTCCCTTGCTTCTAGCTGACAATTAACAAGTCTCCATTGGAATTCTTGAGTGCATGTGTGGTGATTCTACAATCACCACACATTTGTTGGTTACACATGACTGAATAAACAAAATCCAACCATGTGACCCAAGAAATTCAAACTATTGCAGGAAGGAGATTAATGCCCGTTTCAGGTTCCTTTAAAATTCCAAAACTTAGCAAGGTTTAAATTAAGAGCAATAGCAGAATCTTTCCTGTTCCATATTCTGCCTGCAAGAAAGAGTTAAACTGAAAAGAAAGAGTAGGTAGAAATGTGCATATAGTTTCTGGGTAGCCACACAGATGACCCCTAATTCCTCTGGGTTAGAAGGAAAAGTGGCTTACTTCTTTTATGAATATTGAAAATCCCAAACATGAAATGTTAAAATAGCTTAGACCCAAACCATGTAGGGCTTAGTAAGTCAAAACTACCACTATGAAGTGTGGCCAAGAAAAGATTAATAACTCCTATAATTCATGTAACCAGCCCGAGTTAAAAATCCAGTTGCAGCCTTGTGGACTCAATGAAGTTTCGGGAACACTTTTTCAAAAGCAGCCCCACGTAGAGTGCACTACAGTAATCTATCGTGGATGTAACCTAGGCATCCATCAACATGAGAAATCTCCAGGAATGGGTACACAATACCAGTCAGAATACCAGAGGAAAACTGCACCGTCTCTGCCTTTGTCCTCCATAGCTATGATGACACTGTTTACTTGCATGGTTAAAAGAGTGTAAAACTATCATGCTGAAGGTAGTACAGTAAAACCCCAACTTACAAATGCCTCGAGTTACATAAAATTTGACTTACATAATGATTTTATGCTAAAACCATGTCCCGATTTACACGATTTCCTATGGGTTTGCTTTGAGTTACATAAAGATTATTTTTCCTATGGGTTTGCTTCGAGTTATGTAAAAATTCAGTTCCCTGTGGGTTTGCTTCGATTTACATAAAAGTTTTATTTTTCCTATGGGTTTGCTTTGAGTTACGTAAAAAAATTTTTTCGTATAGGTTTGTTTCAAGTTACAAAAAATTGATTTAAGCAAAAGCCTATGGAACAGACTTTTTCTGTAAGTAGGGGTTTTACTGTACATAAAGGACCTTTAAAAATGGGAACATGAAGTCTATCAAACCTCCAAAACTAAGGGCCTCTATTAAGCTGCTCATCATTTGTGTGTGTGTAAAAGATGCTGAAATTGACAACTAGAAGGTCCGCAGGTCAGCAGTTCAAGAACCAAGTGCTGCATGATGGAGTGAGCTCCTGTCTCTGTGCCAGCTCCTGGCAACCTAGCAATACGGAAGCAAGAAACTGCAAGTAGATAAATAGGTACTGTTTCACTGGGAAGGTAAACAGTGTTCTGTGTCTAGTCATTCCTGCCACATGATCACAGAAATGTCTGCAGATGCAGACAGTGCTGTATCTTTGGCTATAAACATAGATAAGCACTGAACCCTAGAGTTGGATATGACTGGCTTTTGAGCAAGGGTGACCTTTACCTTTACCTAAAGCACTTGAAAAATGTCCCACTCTCAATGGTTTTCAGAATCTCACCCTGCTGAGACTTCTCAGCCCCCCACCAGCAAGACTTTTCAGCTTCTGATGGTCATTATTTTCCCCCTTTTTTATCTGTTCTTTTGTGTAACAACCCTCGCCACCCTATGCTGGGTTGCTAAATTGACTTCACAGGGAAACATGTGCAGAAAATAATATCTTTTGCAGAAGGATTGCAATAATTCTATTCAGATTGTTGTTTCATGTGTATGTGTGTGTGGGTGTGTGGGTGTGTGGGTGTGTGGAGGAAAGAATGCACAGACAGAAATATCTCTGCGATACAAAAGGAAAGTTCCCCCTCCAGGTTTGTTACCAAGACCAAGAGTGCAAGATTAATTTCCCTACATCCATGTACATGTAAATGCACATGAATGCGCAGAAATAAAAGAGTAAGAGCACATGCATGGTTGGTTCCTATTGCTGAAACAACTATGAAACAGAAAAGAAAAGCTAAAGAGAAGAGATGGACATTTCTGACATTTGCCAAGTCTCTGCAGTAGAAATTCACATCATCATCATCATCGCTGCGACCGCCGTTGCCGCCGCCACTATTATTATTATTATTATTATTATTATTATTATTATTATTATTATTATTATTATTATTATTATTATTATTATTATTATTATTATTATTATTATTATTATTATTATTATTATTGTATGCTATCAAGTCAATTATGACATATGTCAGCGCCTTTCTGGATTTTCTAAGTAGAATGTCAAGATATCACTAAGTACACAGAGGCTCTACCCTCTTTTTCTGGTGTGAGTCCAGGAGAATACATCCTCCAGAAGAAGAATCTTCCTGTCCCAGAAACATCTCATTACCTCATTCTGAAATGACTAAGGAATACTTCAAGAAAGATTCAAAAATACACAAGATCAAGTTTTCCTAACTTCCACACCAACCTTTCAAGGTGGAACAACCAAGACACCCATAAAATAGCCTGCTGGTAAATGGTCAAGAAGGACTGCAGTGGCTCAAGTGATTAAGACACTGAACTCACTGACTGGAAAGTTGGAGTTTGATCTGCATGATGCATGATGGAATGCGCTCCTGCCAAACTAGTAGTTCGAAAGCAAGAAATTACAAGTAGATAAATAGGGACCACTTCGGTGGGAAGGTAAACAGCATTTCGTGCACTTTGGTGTTGAAGCATGCCTGCCACATGTCCACGGAAATGTCTGCAGACGCAGACAGCGCTGGCTCTTTGACTATAAACAGAGATGAGCACTGAACCCTAGAGTCAGATGTGACTGGCTTTTGAGCAAGGGTGACCTTTACCTAAATGGTCAAGGGAAAGACTAGATTTATGTGACACATCCTTTTTAAACCAAAACACACAAAATGGTTCTATTTTGTACAATTTATTAAAGATGGTAAAAAGTTTTTAAAGACAAAATCAAAAATTAATAAATGTATTTCAGGAATAAAATCAATCATAACAGAGGCAAAACAGAACAAACACTCAAGGAAAAATAACCCAAGAGCTAGCTCAATTGCCTAATAATTACATTTTATTGTTGCCTCAATATACTGTAGTTTCAGAGCATACAGAAGAATTAATCATAGCATGACAGAACAAAAACTGAGCATAGCATTTTCTAAGAGGTAACTAAACTACCACAGCAGAATCATAGAATCATTGAGTTGGAAGGGGCCTACGAAGCCATCGGGAATGCCAGAATCTAAATAAAAACAAATCTGACAGATGGCTGTCCATTTTCTTTCTTAAATGCCTCCAACATTGGAGCACTCACCACCTTCCTAGGTAATTGGTTCCATTGATGTACAGTTCTAATAGTTGAAACGTTCTTACTGATACTTACCCTATTTTTATACATTAACCTTCATCCTCTGGATCTTTTGAGATGATTTCAAGTTCCCCCAAGTCTTCAGGAAGACAGAGAGCAGTTTCTGCCCCTTTCTCTAATAAGATGAAATCATTCTTCCAATTAGCAAAACATCAGGCAGTAGGCCTACTTTTGGTCTCACACTTCTTCTTCTTCTTTTGTGCATTTTGGACTGCAAAAATGAAGCCACTTTCTTGAATTTGTCGGTGGCCAAGCTTAAGTCCTCATTGGTGCATGTTTCTGGCTGTAATATGCAGGCCATTAAATGAGCCAGATTTTGTATCTCTCCACATTCACACTGCGTGTTAATGTCCACCAGCAGCCCCCACTTGAACATGTTGGTCTTTTATTTGGGAACGCCAACCCTCAGCCTATTCAGGGTCCTCAATCATTTGACGTAAGGGAGGCTCAGTTCCTCAGCTATATCCTCCTTTAATGTTGTTCTTTGTCCAGTGAGCTCTTTCCTCCCCTCTCATTGATATCTACAGATATCAATCAATAACAAATATTTCCACCACTTAATTCCAGGAACTAACTACAAAATCCAAGCTTTCTAGAAGGATACCAGAAGCCATGATCTCTCACTTTCCCAGTCTGTTGACATACAGTACTCAGAAGTGGTTACTCATTCTCTTCGTCTGGGAGACCTGGGACTGTGCTGTTTGCTCATGACTACACACAGACTAGCTGTTATCCTAGGAGACACAGTGGGTAGTTGAACTCACACCCTCTGGCTCTGCAATCAGATATCAATTTAGCTAACCTCATATAATTATGGGCATAATTATTTTTGACCCTAAGATGTGCAAAGGTTAATAATAATTTTTATGCATATGGTGTTGATCCAAAGAAATGCTGCTTAGGGAATAAAGCTGCTATACTTAATGATTTTAAATATGATTTTTAGGATTTATCCAGTGATGAAAAATGCTGTAGCTTTTGAGAAAGATAGTTCCAATGGATTGTCACATTCCAAGCTAATCTGCTTATCTTGATTTTTCCTAGGTCATCTGTTGCAATATTTTTATAGGAAAGATAAGAAATACATGAATGTTTCAAGCAGCTGCCTTCAAGATTTTTGGCTGCTGCCACCTGTTATAAATAGGAGAAAAAATATATATTCCCAGCAAATTGTAGTTATCATTTATTTCAATCTGCAGACGCGGTGATTATCATTTTTGTCTGGAAAACTGGGGGTAAAGAGAAGAAACATATGTTTATTCTTAGTTGGCCTTAGCCACTAAGAAAGAAATGTATTCAAATTTGTTTGCATTTTTTCTTGTTATTAATCACTCACCATGATACATATTTCTAAAGCTCAAGGGGAGGAGAAAAATAGCTGTGCATATGTTTCAGAAACACCTTTAGCATAATAATAATTTAAAACAAATATAGGTTTATTTGTTTGTTTTAACATTGGACAAAATGCAGTCAAAGTTGTGGGCATATGGTTTTGGTTTATGCTAGGGCTGGATGAGATCATATATATCAGTTATGGTGAACCTTGGCACTCCAGGTGTTCTGGAACTTCAATTCCCAGCAGCCCTGATCTGCAGGAGTGTTGACTTGAGCTTCTCGTAATTGAAGTCCACAAACACCTAGAGTGCCAAGGTTCACCATCACTGTCCTATATGGTTCCATGTCATCAATATGCTGAAGAATGTGGACCTGCTTCGGTTTAGTTCTATTTGTGTGACTAACATTCTTTTGTATACAAACAGCTTGCAAAATATTCTAATAATTTTCTCCCTTCATAAAACGTGGTGCTCCAAGGCCAATTCTGTATAGTTAACTCAAGCTGAGCATCAAAATAAACAGTACAGTCTGAATGTATATGCAGTCTGAATGTATATGCATTAGACTTTACACACTCAGGCCTTATTTAAAAATTACACAGACATTTGAAGTCTGGTGATAGCAAAACAGGCTAGGACTGTGTGAGTTTAAAGCAATGAGAAACCTGAGAACAAGAATGGACTGAATTAACTCCAGATAACATTCCCTCCACTGCTTGCAATTCAATTATATTTCATAGATAGAAACAAAGTAATGGTGTTGAAATAGATGAAGTTATTTTCGAGCTGCTGATATTCCGAGTTTTGTTTTCATAAATCTCTTTTTAATCTATCCATGTTTTGAACTCTAACATGTATTTCGTACATAACTAGACATTTCATGCGTTCATGTTGGTATCAAACACAATGACTTGATTTTATGAGCTGGTGGCTTGTTTTCAAGAATCAGTGGTGTGAAGAGATGTCATATATTTGAAACACAATTGTTAAACCAGAGAAAGGGAAAAAGAGAAGGAGGGAATTACATAATATTGTTTATATAATATATACATAGAACAATGTCAGTTGTCTTGAAATCCAAAATGGAATGGCTGGAAATCAAAAGGCTACTCCTCAGAGATGTGTAAATCCTCAGTACATGGAAAGCACTTGATGAGTGATTAATAAGAATTAATAAGTAAATAAGTATTCTAGAGAGACCTGTGTAATGCCTAGGGAATGAAAGCTTGCGAGAAACTCAGGGAGTACAATTATTTAGAAAGCTTTCCATCCTTTGTTAGCCAAATACGACTAAATAAATAAATACGACTAAATAAAAATAAATAAAAAATTTGTTTTTGCAAAACATTGTTTTGAGAATAGCCCACTTGAAAGGAATACTTAAGTCCTTTCTCATTATTATTCAATTAAACAGCTGTGAATGTATTTTTATTAGGGCTCTTGGTAAAGCATGATCAGCATGGTCAAATCTGCTAAACATAGTCATGTAGTACTTAAGTTATCCAGCCTAGTCTTTTAAATAAATAAACAAACAAATCTGACGGAGTGTACTTGATCCACGAAAACTAACGCTGAAATACAGCAGTTAAGTCTTTACAGTGCCACAACATTTTTGCTTTGTTTTGTTTACTCTCTGTTATGCTTGTAACACAGACTAACACAGCTACTATTCCAATAAATATAGAAAGACAATCTGAATTTAAAAAAAAAACATCCCAAAGGATTGAAATCATACTGTTTGTTAATCCTCCATTATCCTACTTTGTACATAAGCAATTGGATACATTTAGTGTTTTTGTATATTATTTTAGTTAATAGTAGATCCAAAGACATTTACTTAATAGAAGCAGCATTGTAAATGCATATAACAGTTTTTTTGTTTGCTTTTTAATGGAATGTCTGACTATAACTTTGGTACCGTGCTGGTCAATGACCGTAATAAAGTGATTTGATTTATACCTTTGATAATATTTATTTTCAATCAGCAAACATGTAAATCATGCTTCCCTTGTATGTTCAAACTGTGTGATGGCTCAACAGAGCTTGATGAAAGCATAAAATGGGGAAGAAAGAGAAATACATGCTAAGAACACCCCGTGTGCCTTTAAAAAATCCCACTAAATAGTTTATTTGTCATTTCAGTTACATACAGACTTGGAGCCTGTGAGCAGCAAGATCAAGTACATCCTGTCAGGAGATGGAGCTGGGACTATCTTTGTGATCAATGACAAGACGGGGGACATTCATGCAATGAAAAGACTCGACCGGGAAGAAAAAGCTGAGTACACATTGACGGCCCAAGCTGTTGACAGGGATACAAACAAACCGCTTGAACCTCCTTCGGAATTCATTATTAAGGTCCAAGATATCAACGACAATCCGCCAGAATTCGTTGACGGCCCGTATCATGCGACCGTTCCAGAAATGTCCCTTGTGGGTAGGTATACAAGCTTGCTGTACCAAAAATCCTTTAGAAAGATACACTTTAAATATAGAGCCAGAGCAAATGGCTGATGAGCAGAAGATACTATCTTCCGTTCCTATCTCACATTTGCATTTGCAAATCCATCCATGACTAACACTTTCAATACTTTCAGCTGCTGTGGATATTGAATGGTTACAATGGAATGTCTTATTTGTACAACACAAAAGGTTCCATTTGTATTCTGGTCATAGTGTAGCAGTGAGACTAGTGGCGCAGAAGCCTATTTATCAAGATTTGTTTCAACACACCACTGTAATCCTATTGATATTTTGTTGATGTTTAATTATCTGTTCGTGTGCATTCTTCTATGCATCACTTAGGATATCTGCCTACATAGTTATTTATTTTTCCCTCCTCCAACTATAATTAGGTAGCAAGGAAATACATTATGTCTCCAAGCTAGTGGTAAGGTCCTTTAGTAGATTTCACCAAATATCTGTTTGAACAGAGCAAAGGCAATACAGAAAAGCAAAATGAGAAACAGTAAAACTATATATTTTTAAAAAAGAACTGATTCTGGTGTGGTTCAATTTCCCCATTAGTCTTGAGAAGAGCTGGGAGCCCATCGGATCCAGATGTGTGTCATTGCTCTAGGCAGGGTTTTAACGGCCAGCTAATAAATTAGTGGCAGTGTGAAATGATACCTATGGAAAAAGTGATCCTTTCTCCCTTGCTCTATGTTGCATGTTTCACAATACAGATTACATTCATCTTAAACACTGTTCTCCTCTCCCCAAACTATCATATAGGATCCTGCTCCATCCATTAGGTGACAGGCTGGTTTGTTGAAGAGACATTTTTGGCATTACCAGCAGGTAGGGTGGCCTGACTGTCACCACTTTCCTTTATGTTTCTGCTACCCCAATGACCAGACAAAGGATATTTTTTTTTTAAAAAAATCAAATTCAAATTAAAGAGTAGTTGGGGGAAGGCAACTGCAGTTCTTTTTTTCTTTCTTTGGAGGATGTGCATTGATTCTAATTTGTCTAATTTTCCTTTAAAACAATCTTAATCATGTCTAGGAGCATTGAATACTTATAAAATAGATGCACAAGTTATTTCAAAATCTTGGAAAGTGTTGCTATAGATGGCCCATAGTAATCATAGCATATTCTTAAGGGTTTATTAAAAGTACAGCACCCCCCTAAGAAACCTGTGTTTCTGAGGGCTGAGTTCCTTTCATTTCTCCTTGAGTGTTGCCTGTCCATTTGAGGCTCCGGTAACTTTCACTGGAGTTTCCCAGAATCCAGGTCCTGGAAACAAGCATTCCTTTATATTTTTATTTATTTATTAAACTTATATCCTGCCCTTCTAGGAAAAAAACTTTCCTACTCAGGGCGGCTTACAGCATAAAATTCAAAAATACAAACTGACACAAATATTGAAATTTTCATATAAAACCCCTCAAAACCCAACCCAAACACCCTAATAAGAAAGCCTATGTTGGAAGCTGAATAAAATGCCTAACAATTGGCTGATGGAAAAATATTGCCAAAGGCCTCTTTAAAAAGGGAAGTTTTCAATTCCTTAAGAGAAGTCTGGTAAAGGCAGGACATGTAAACTGGCCTTCACAGCTTTCTTCTCCTCAACACCTCCAGCGCTGAACTTGGAACAGGATGGGTACTACTACAAGTGGTCACATTTGCTATAGCCTCGCCACTCACCTCTGCAACTGTGCAGAAGATGGGTACTTGGCTCATCTCTGTCTTTTCGCGTGTCCTCTTCCTCCCATGTAAGGAAGCCCTGGTGGCACAGTGGTCAGGAGCCCTGATGGTATGGTGGTTAAACTGCTGTACTGCAACTAAAAGGTTGTGAGTTCAATTCTGACCAGGGATCAAAGTCAACTCAGCCTTCCATCCTTCTGATGTCAGTAAAATAAGTACCCAGTATGTTGGGGGCTAAATGTTAATTAACTTGTAAACCGCCCAGAGAGTGCACTAAGAGCATGGGGTGGTATATAAGTTTGTGATTGCTAAATGATACCCCCTCAATCTTCCCCTCCTGGCCTCCTATACCACCAGCTTCACCTCCCCCAGATGTTCCCAATTAGACTGTTGTCCCTCCTCCACCTGTGGTAGAACAATTCTCCTTGCACAGGACTGGGAAGACCCAAACTCCTCAGGGATACCTGGTACTTGTGAATGGGTCCCAAAGGTTTACCATGGATGCACACAACCCCTCACAAAGAGGCATGTGGTTTATATATAGGAAGAATTTGGCATTTCCTTACTGTTTACTCTTTGAGGTTTGGAGACGATTGTTAGAGTAAACCAGAGGTGGGGAACATTAGGATTTGATGTGAAACCAGCCATCCTATGGGCTGAATTTGCCCCACTGGGATTCTTCTTCTTCTTGATGTCAGCTATCATCTTGGCGATCGTCTCCCTGTTCTTAACTCCTCGGAACAGTTCTTCCAAGGACATGCCACACCAGTCTCTCAGGTTCTTCAGCCATGAAGTCCGTCTTCATCCACGACCTCTTTTCCTTGCAGAACGAGTTGGAGGATTTTATACTTTATGTTGTTTCTTGTGATATGGCCAAGGTATTGAAGCTTTCTTTGCTTAATGGTCTTAAAAAGTTCTTGTTGTTTGTCTATGGGATTCTTCAACTGGTGGAAACTTCTTCAATTTTCCACAGTTGCTGGGTGGCTTCCCAAATCCCACACAGTCTTTTTCTTACTATTCTAAAAGGTCAAAATACATTAAAGCAAGAGGCTTTTAAAGCTAAAGTAGTCCTGTATTTTTGGTGTTTCAGTTTTGCCTTTAACCTGTCTCATTACAATGATTTTCCTAGATGCCATCCCCTGTTCTAATGTTTTGTTGCTAAAATTTCAGGAAATTGAATGCTGCTGATATGGCAGCCTAGAGCATAATATGACACATGCCGTCCTCAAATCTTTGAAGAAAAGCAAAGATATATGGTACTAGGAATATATGAATATAATCAGATTTACTTGTGTCTAAATATTTCCAAAACAAATCAGGACTGACCTGTCCTCAGATGCTCTGGAAATCACCTGAACTGGTTTCTTATTGAGTTTTTGAAAGTATTTGCATGTTTTTAGATGGGACTGTGGTGGCATAATTGTTAAGGCACTGAACTTGATGACTGGAAGGTTGGCAGGTCAGCAGTTCGAGACCAGAATGCTGCATGATGGAGTGAGCTCCTGCCAACCTAGCAGTTTAAAAGCAAGAAATTGCAAGTAGATAAATAAGTACCACTTTGGTGGAAAGGTAAACAGCATTCTCTGCATTCTAGTGACCAGTCATGCCTGCCACATGTCCACGAAAATGTCTGAAGACGTAGACAGCATTTTCTCTTTGGCTATAAACAGATATGAGTACTGAACCCTAGATTGAGATATGACTGCCATTCCAGCAAGGGTGACCTTTCCCTTTCCCTATATCAGACTACCTGAAAAGGTGGGAAATAAAAGAATGTAGGACCTAATGCCATTGCCTTTGAGAATTTGGTAGATCTTCAGTTTTCTGTCTAATCTTCCATAAGTTTCCTTCCATTGCCCATCAGGAAAATATTATATACTAGCATATTTTGCTCTGCGGTGCCGGGCTTTTTAAAATTGTGTTGGATAGTAAAGGGTTTTGTGTTGTTTTTTTCTTGAACCAATGGTGCTGGGCTGTTTTAAATGGTGTTGAAAGGTTTTGTGATTTTGTGGCTTCGAGGCGCTGCGTCCGCCTGTGGCGGACTTGCACTCCCAGTGTGTGTTTTATTTTATTTTTTTGCGCGCCGACTTCCTCAGTGCCGGGCTCTTTAAATTGGTTTTGGAAGGTTTTTGTTTTATGTTTATGCAAATTTTATTTTAATTTATTTAATGTAAATTAATTTTTTTATTTTAAAATTTAATTTTGGTTTTTTTAATCTTTATTTTTACACATTTTTTATTTTTTGTTTTGTTTTGAGTGAAAAGTGATTTCTGGTTTTTTTTGGTATTGTTTGAGATTATTGTGAATATTTTTGAATTTTTTGATAACTTATTTGATTAATTTGAGAATTAATCTTTTTAGTTTAAATATTTTTGAATGTTTTTTCTCTTGTGGCCTCTGGGTGGGGGTGGTGAGCTTTTCTTCCTCTCTACAATTGTTCTCTACTGTCCTCTGGGTGTTGCTTCCGGTAAGTATTTTCTTTTTCTCAGTTGAGTTCCGGTGGTCATGCAGTGAAGACGTCTCCTGGTAAGCTCTCAGGTTTTTTTTGTGGGGGGGGGGTTGTGTTGGTTTTTTTGGGGGGGTGTCTTTGTGATGTTTTTTTGGTTACTTTTTGGATGTTTTTGTGTTTCCTTTTTGTATTTTTGATTTTTGTTTTTGAGTGTTTTTGACTATTTTTGGTTTGTGTTTTTGTGTTTACTTTTTTAGGGGGGGTGTCTTTCTTTTCCGCGTGCCAGGCTCAATGCTGAATGCCTGGCTCGTGGAAAGGAAAGACAGGGGCAGGTGGGGGGCCTTTCTTTTCCACGGGCCATCTGGCTGGCCCGTGGGAAGGAAGGGCAATGGTGGTGGGGGGCTTTCTTTTCCACGGGCCATGCTGGTTAGCCCGTGGGAAGGCAGGGCAGCGGTGGCGGGGTTTTTTTAACTTTTATTTTTCGCGCGCCGGCTGCCTCAGCGTTCTGCGTGCTAATGGCGTGCAGGACACTGGGGCTTGTAGTTTTGCCTGCACTTGTTTGGTTCCTGCAGTGGGTTTTTTCCTGCGGCTTTTTTTTTTTGATTAGCCGTGGCGCGTTTCCGAACATTCCTTTTGCCGCGCCACTCAGCCTGATTGGCTCTGGTGCGGCGTGGTGCAAGGAACGTTGGGAATTGAAGTTCCCTTTTTTTGTTTGCGTCTGGGGGGCTCCTGCTCCCTGGCCGAAAATTTCAACATGACAGTTACCTGCGAACCGGGTTCGGGCGAGTGAACGGAGGCCCATTACAGGCTAGTGGGGCCTGGTGCAACATCCTTTGTCACATTCCAACGGTTAACGCACCATTTTATATATAGATAAAGGTGGTGTGGAAGGTATGTCTTCAGGGTCTTATGTCAGCAGCCAAAATTTCCCAAGTTTGCCCACTCATTGCCTAGTCCAATTCATACTGGAGTACCTTTGGCACTCCACACACACATACACCCTACAAGGTGAAAAAGAAATTCTGCGTATAAAGCCAGCAGGAGGGACTAGAAAATAGAAGAAAGTAGAAAGTGATGGTGGCAGGGTGGAGGGGACAAACTCTAGTCATAATTTAACCTCCTTCAAGTCCAAACAAGGGAGTAAATTATCCATCATACATTTACACTTACTTTCAGTCCTGAAGATAATGAAGTGCAATTGTAGTTACCAAAAAGAAAAAGCAAGGAAATTCTGGAAGACACAGTCTCAAAAGCAATGCAGTACAATCACCTTGCCATGCCTGGGTGCATGATATCATTTGCTCAGTAAAGTGGCTTGGGGATAAATTGAGTTTGGTAAAATAGCAATAGCAATTACACTTACATACTACCCTATAATGCTTAGAGCACTTTCTGGGTGAGTCACAAGTTAATTAGCATTTTCCCCCAAACATGCTGGGGACTCAATTGACTGAGGATGGATGGTTGAGTCAACATTGAGCCATGGTCAGGATAGAACACACAATGTTCTGGCTGCAGTACAGCAGTTTGACCACTGTTCCACCAGGGCTTCAAATCAATCCAAGCCTATGAAAGGGCTCAGTACATGCAGCATCCAGAAGAGATTTTGTCTTCCAGCAGAGCTTCAGCTCTCAATCTCCTTCTGTTTAGGTGCTTCCTTCTTTTACCTCATAACTAGCCATCATGTATTGTTGTTCAATTATCAGCATCTCCAACCTCCAAGTCACTGAAGACAACTTTGGAAATATGTAGGGGAACCCTAACTGACTCTAGCGCTTCATTGAATTGCCCTGCCAGCGCTCAAGTAAGGTGTAAATATCAATGCCTCACTTCAGTTTGAAGCTTTTTCCTGAAGCTGGATTATCTCCCAAGATACAATTAATTAAATAAATGGTGTATCCGTGCTTTAATTGCATACCTCGCATTGTAAGGAGTAGATTTTTGGGAACGGCCCACAAGCAACATTTATTTAAAATGTGCAAAGGAGTTCTTAACTAACTGCAGAGTGCTTTTGTTTGGTTCAGTTTTGGAATCAGCCAATAATGGAACTTTCCGTAATTTCTATAAAGCTGTCAAGGCGAGTGGTTCATAAATATTCACTTGGAACAATGGCAGGACATTTTATTGCCATCCTTGCATTCTGTCAAGGTTCTAAATACAATAGACTGTCCTATTGCAGCTTTAAAACAGAACTATAGCAGTACACATTAGCGTAAGAGACCAGAGCTGTCATTTTGCTGACAGCCAGTACAAACAGTTGTACAAAGCTATCTTCCATTCTAAGTCGATTGTGCCTAGGAGCACTTCTGGAGTTAAAATTGGGTTGGCTTGTAAATTACAACACTTTCGGAGATCTAAATCACTTCTGCTAAAATTGGCATTGGAGTTCTCTACCACCATGTCAGCTCCTATGACCCAAATGTGGTTTTAATATGTTAAGTTCCTTAATTATACTGGATGGCAAAGACACAGAAGGCCCGAGGCTTAGATATTTATAGTTTTGCCAGTTTCTTGGCAACAGTCTGGAAACACTCATGTGAGCCAAGACACTCCATACTGCAAACAGATAGAAAGCAAATATTCTCTCCTGCGTCAAAATGATAATTAAGTCCATGAAGAAATGGGCACAAGATGGGACTCCAAACATGAGAAGGACTTGTTGTTTATTTAGCTCATACATCTGTTTCTATCAGTGGCCAATAAGATTCTCCTGGGGAGCCTGTGAGCAAAATGAGAAGACAAATCTCCTTTGCAGGCGCACCCCCCAATAAAGGACTCAGACACTGGTAAAAGTGGATAACGGCATTGGGCCACATTTATTGATTCATGCCCTAGTCCGAATTATAAATTTATATTGGTAAAACGACCAATCATAATTCTTAAGGCAAGCAGGCCGAAGTAACACTGGTAAGGTACCACCCCAAAATTGCCAACGGCAATTGGTTACAATGTATCTATTTGTATCAATTTGTTTGTTGACAACAAACAAATTGTTGACCGTAGTCAATATCTAACTAATGACCCCACCCTCTGACGCGTATCCGTGAAATCACGGGGTGATGCATGCTGTCTAGCTATCGCCATCACCCCGTCGCCTAGTTCGTCGATGACCGGACAACGTTTAACCAACTTATGCCTATCTAGTGTTATCCAGTCAATTGCGAACCTGCCGGATACCTGTGGGTCATAAATGTTTACCTTACCAGTGATACCCGCCCATGTGACCAAAGTCAACAGCAGCAACAGAAACCCCTATATCAAACCATAGCAACAGTGTGGGATGGGCGAAAAAACCAGGACCCGAGAGCCAATTGTGGGTCCCAGCCAAAAATTCCCACCCGGCCCCGAAGCAACCAAAATATCACACTGTTAACTAGGGAGGGGGTGGAGGGGAAAAACTTCTCCGCTCCGTCGCTTCGCAAAATGGCAGCTCGGCTGCCTCATGGCCACCCCTTTTATAAGGGAGCTGGCCACGCCCCCTAACTACCCGGATGCCTTCGTCCTATGGGGGGCCCCGCAAAGGGCGCGGCGGCCATTTTGGCGCCGCGCTTGCATTGCAGGCGCACCCCCCAATAAAGGACTCAGACACTGGTAAAAGTGGATAACGGCATTGGGCCACATTTATTGATTCATGCCCTAGTCCGAATTATAAATTTATATTGGTAAAACGACCAATCATAATTCTTAAGGCAAGCAGGCCGAAGTAACACTGGTAAGGTACCACCCCAAAATTGCCAACGGCAATTGGTTACAATGTATCTATTTGTATCAATTTGTTTGTTGACAACAAACAAATTGTTGACCGTAGTCAATATCTAACTAATGACCCCACCCTCTGACGCGTATCCGTGAAATCACGGGGTGATGCATGCTGTCTAGCTATCGCCATCACCCCGTCGCCTAGTTCGTCGTTGACCGGACAACGTTTAACCAACTTATGCCTGTCTAGTGTTGTCCAGTCAATTGCGAACCTGCCGGATACCTGTGGGTCATAAATGTTTACCTTACCAGTGATACCCGCCACACGGGGAGGCTTCCAAAAGGCTCACCGCCCCCCCCAAGACCGTCAGCTCGGTCGACAGGCCTGCTCGCCAGTCCACTAATCCCGAGGTCCATACCTCCCTGCGACAGATGGGCCCCATCCCCTGATTAAAGCTCGTAATTTGCAGACTGATGGCGGGGAGGCTAATGACGCGTCCCCCGCCCTTATCAAAAAGGAACCGGGCAATAGCCCCGTTCACGGAGCGTCGGCTCAGTGAAGAGCCTCAAGGCCGAACGCCCCCCTGTAAGCGTACCGCGGTATCGTGTCCGACCAATTGAGGGATGTGGCAGGCCACACATGATGTGAGTAGGGCAGGTCACTGCAAACCGCAAGCTTCTGCGATAGGCCAGTGACCTGCCCCAAGCCATCGCCCCCAAGGTACATAACCAGGACATCGGGCGAGTCAGCATCCCTGATGTAGAAAAGGAATGGCAACAGTTCCCGCCATAACATGCCGCGCTTACCATACTACCTGAGACGTGCGGCTGCACCCAGTCCCAGTCGGGGTCCCCACTCTGTCGCCGCAGCGTAACGCGCTGCCCTGTGCAGCGTAACGCGCTGCCCTGTGCACGTGGCTACGGCCCACCAGCCATACTGTCACCGGTGTAAAACGACACCCAGGGTCTGTCAAGGAAAAAAGGGGGGGGTGAGAAACAGTGCAGTGACTAAACTGGTACTCACGGTTGAAGAGGGCGAACACAAAACTGAAAACATTGTGATCCCCACCCTCCCGTGCGGCGTATTTCAGCCCCGGGGTACCCAAAAACAACTGCAGTAGAAGCCGCCCCTATCCTGAACGAATGGGTGCCGCAACGAGCCCCAGAGGGGCCAACACTGTCTAGTGCCTTCCCGGCACCCTCCAAATTGAAATTTAGTAAGAGAAGACCCACCTTGGTGACAGAAAAACGGGCCATGGTGCGTGCCACACAGTGCAAGGAAATCCTGTAGGGCACCAACCGGACAGATGTCTGCCGAGGAACATCGTAGCAGTCTACTCCACTGCCTACGCCGTGCTGATACGTTTTAGAGGAGCGTATCCCCCAACTGAGCCCAATATTGTTCACACAGACATCTTCGAGTTCCAGTGCCCTACGACTTGCATCCGCCTTATACAGCATCTCAAGCTCGCTGATGCGGAGCACTCCAAAAAAGGCCACCGTTGTAGCCGCATGAAATGGGCTGCCTCATCTTTATCAAAACAGAGGCCAGGCCAGCCCCGGGCCAATTGGGTAAAAACCCCTGGGGAAATCGGGTGGCGGTCGTCCGGGCAACGCCCACGCGTGCGCACCCACCCCTACAAAACATGTCTCACACGGAAGTGAGTGGTGCTGTCCACGACTTGCATCCGCCTTATACAGCATCTCAAGCTCGCCGATGCGGAGCACTCCAAAAAAGGCCACCGTTGTAGCCGCATGAAATGGGCTGCCTCATCTTATCAAAACAGAGGCCAGGCCAGCCCCGGGCCAATTGGGTAAAAAAAACCCCTGGGGAAATCGGGTGGCGGTCGTCCGGGCAACGCCCACGCGCGCGCACCCACCCCCCAAAAAATGTCTCACACGGAAGTCAGCGGTGCTGTCCACGTGACCTCCCACTTTGGCCATAAAAACCAACGCTGACAGCCTAGATGCTATGGTGCGAGGTGCAAGGCCCTGGGCATGCAGGTAAACCATGAACCGCAGAACATGGGTTACCGGGATCGGCCAGGTTCCTGGCATTTGAAATTGGGTACAGAATGCTCTGAAAGAATTAAATGCGTGGTGATACGCCTTATGCGTGCGTGGCGCTAATGACAGGCCAATCGCCCGGTTCACCTCTCCTTGCCAATGTTCCATATCTCGTCCGGGAGTGGCGAGGGAAATTCCTCCGCATCCGGGGGCACGGAACCGGGAGATCTGCAGGCGGGACAAAGCGTCAGCAATATCATTAGTAACCCCTGGGACATGCCTGGCCCTGAAAAGAACATTGAGGCGCAGGCTGCGCAACGCAAACTGGCGCACTAGGTCCATAACCCTGGGCGATTTAGAGGTCCGTGCATTGACAATGTGGACAACAGCCGCATTGTCACACCAAAATGGACAACCGAGTTGGCCCACTCCTCGCCCCATAGCATCAAAGCACCCAGGATAGGGAAAATTCCAGATACGTGAGACCACGCAGGCGGCCCGTGCCTGCCCAGGATGTTGGCCACCCACCATAGGCCCACTTCCAATTGAAGTACATCCCATAACTCAGGGATCCCGAGGCATCGGACTGTATCTTAAAGCGAGGGGAAGCCAGGAGCTCAGACCTCCAAAATGACACCCCATTGAAATCCCTCAGGATCTGTAGCCAGACAAGTACGTCTACCCTGATACCCCGGGTAAGTCTAACCCTGTGGTGGGGCCTGGATAATCCTGCCATGGCGTCGCGCAAGCGCCGAGCAAATGCCCTGCCCGGTGCGACGACCCTGCCAGCGAAATTGAGGTGACCATGTAGCACCAGCAGTTCCCTCAGTGATGCCATGCGCTTGGCCAGCAAGTCCGAGATAAGGGCCACTAGCTTTTACACCTTATCCCGCTACAACCTAGAAGCCTGCGCTACCGTGTCAATCTCCACCCCCAGGAATACTAGCTGTGTAGGTGGGCCCTCGGTCTTTTCGGGCGCTAAAGGGACACCAAGTTCCTCCATTAGCGTCTGAAATGTGTTGAGGAGACGTGTGGACGTGTCCCAGCCCCGTTCAGCCCCGAATAAAATCATCCAGGGAATGGGCTACAGACCGGGACCCTGATCTGCGAACAAAAGCCCACTCTAGGAAGGTGGCGAAACGCTCGAATGCCGAGCCCGAATTGGAACAGCCAAAAGGCATGGCATCATTGAAATAATATGCTCCCCGGGACGGGGGCGCAGGGACAGGGCCAACGACCCTGCCCGCATAGATCTCCTTATCATTGCTGGCAGCAGCCACCTCCTCCCTCCCCCTAAGGGATAAAGATTGGGGGCATCCTGAGGGGACCTATCACCCATGAAAGGGATACGTAACCCCTGCCTAAAACCCTGAAGGAGATATCCGCATCCTCTCCCTTCGGGTACAATGTGAGCCAGCGCTCCAACATGTCCACATTAATTGGGGAGGGAGCCCTTCGGTGAACTAGATCCATCTGCGGCAGTCTTGCAAGCCCCCTGTCCACCCCTCCCTCTGCCCCGCATCCCTCCAGGCCTGGGACAGGCAGAGGCCGCATGGGGGCCAGCACAGGGGGGACACTAATGTCTGTATTTGCCATTCTTCCTATTGCAGGAACCATTGGACGAGAAAGTCCAGCACAGCAGGCGGGCTGAAACCCCCTGCCCAGCCCCCTGGCAGTGGACCTGTGCTGGGGCCACCCGCTGGACCGCATGTCCACAATGGTATCTCTCCCCGGGCGCGGGGCGCGTGGGCGTCATGTACAAAAGCCACAGCCTCTGGCATGGCTCAACCCACCTAATCTCGGGGTGCCGGGGAGTCCGCATATGGAATTACACGTCATCAGCCAACCACGATGGGCCCGGAAATTCAACCATCGCCCGGTAGATGTTGTCCAAATACTGGACCATCGGAATTGCCAAATCCGGCCGGGCCCTAAGGTACACCGCCATGTATATGAGGTAGGCCGGCAACCAGTCGGCCCACGTACGTGGTGGCTTGCGACGACGTGCCTGCTCCTTATCCTTCTCATCCTGCCCCCCCCTACTCCTTGGTGGGCCCTCTGTTGAGGAGTGAGAAGATATCCACGTACTCCCCCCGCCAGATCTTCTCTTTGGTGGTCTGTGCCAAATGGTCACCCAGCGGTAAGGAATACCCCGCCATCAGCAAGGCAGACACAGGCACAACAGGAACTGCTGGCATCTGAAAGGGGGCCTGTACTAACCCAGCCACCCCCAAAACATTCCCCACAGGGTAGAAAACACCCCCCACCACGGGGCCCTGGGTGGTAGTTGTCATCGCCAGGTGGGGCGTCAGCGGCTGGACCGCCGCCCCACCCGCGCGAGGCCAAGGCCATTGGAAACCCCCCCCAACGTGGCCACGTGTGTAGGTGCACTAGCTTGGACCGCATACTCACATGCTGCACCCCCGTAGGCCGCCCCCACCGGGGGTTCCGGCCCACTGGGGGCGTCGGAGCTCACAACCGCCGTCGAGCTCGTCGATGGGGCCTGACCCGCACCGGTCTGTTGAATGGGGAGCTGCGAGGCAGTGGCCCAGGTCGTGCCACGCGCCTCAGGCAGCTCGACCCGTCCCGTCGCCTGCCGCTGCCCAGCAGACGACGCGTCGAAACGAACCCCAAAGGGAGCCCAAGAGTGGCTAGCCCGGGCCAGGGATGCCTCGAGGGCCGCAACGCGGGCCAATAAGGCTTCCACACTGACATGGGGCAAAGGGCCAGCCGGCCCGCCTACTACAGGCATGGGTACAGGTCCCTGCACCCCGGGGCCCGAATAGGGCCACAACCCCACACCCGGGCCCATTAGGGCCGATGTAGCAACCTGCCAGGGAAGGGGACCGGACCACCCCCCAAGGGGAAGGCCTCGGAGCGAGCTGCGCTCCTATAAAGGAAGGCCCAGCGAATGGGCAACACCAGGAGAGGTGTCCACCGCTTGCGGGCCGAGGGCCGCAGCCCCTACTGGCCCCGTGCGTGGGCCACCATTCTCTGGCCAGGGTGAATAGACCCCATTCCACCGGTCCCGGTGGGTGCAGGCAAAGGCGGCTGCTGGGGAGGCGCAGCCGCGGTCCTCCGACCCAGATTGCGCCTCCGAACCCCACGAGCCGCGCTCGCAGCCGCCTTCTTCTTCACGGGCCTCTCAGCCAATCGATGGGAAGCCGAAAACGAGAGAATTCAGCAGCCAAAAGGCTTCCCGGTAAAAGCAAAAGCGACGGAGGGAAAAACTTCTCCGCTCCGTCGCTTCGCAAAATGGCAGCTCGGCTGCCTCATGGCCACCCCTTTTATAAGGGAGTTGGCCATGCCCCCTAACTACCCGGATGCCTTCGTCCTATGGGGGGGCCCGCAAAGGGCGCGGCGGCCATTTTGGCGCCGCGCTTGCATTACCAAAGTTTTTTCCCCAACAATAGGCCACATACCTGTAAAATTTGTTAGTCCTTAAGATGCTGCCAGGTGACTACTGTGGGTTAGTGGTTAAGATGGCAAACTTGATGACTGGAAGGTCAGCAGGTCAGCAGTTTGAGACCTGAGTACTTCATGATGGATTGAGCTTCCATCTGTGTCCCAGATCCTGCTAACCTAGCAGTTCGAAAGCAAGAAATTGCAAGTAGATAAATAGGGACCACTTTGTTGGGAAGATAAACAGTGTTCTGTGCACTCCATTGTTTAGTCATGCCTGCCACATGTCCATGGAAACATCTGCAGACACAGGCAAAGTTGGCTCTTTGGCTAGAAACCGAGATGAACACTGAATCCTAGAATCAGACATGACTGGCTTTCGAGCAAAGTGGACCTTTACAGTATATTTATTTATTTTGTATATTTATACCCCGCCCTATTGGTGCGAATACCACTCAGGGCGGCTACCAACATAAAAAAGACAATAAAATACACAAACAATAAAAAACCATTACAGATAAAAATGATATTAAAACCCCATCTAAAATACAATCTTAAAAGTGCATAAACCCTCCAATACCCTCCCTAACCCCTTAAGAGGAAAATAGTCAAAAGAAATAGAAAACAAGAAGGAAATAAAAACAGAGGGGGTGGGTGGGGAGATAAAAACAAACAAGTAAGTTATAGGGCACTATTTATATAAGCCTGCGGGACTGGGCCGTGACACCTGTAGGCCCCCACACCTGCTGTGGTTTCCCTTGCTCGAAAGCCAGTCGTATCCGACTCTAGGGTGCAGTGCTCATCTCTGTTTCTAAGCCGAAGAGCCAGCGTTGTCTGCTTCTGCAGACGTTTCCGTGGTCATGTGGCAGGCATGACTAGACACCGGAGCGCACGGAACGCTGTTACCTTCCCACCGAAGTGGTCCCTATTTATCTACTTGCAATTTCTTGCTTTCGAACTGCTAGGTTGGCAGGAGCTGGTACGAAGACGGGAGCTCATTTCCGTCCTGCAGTGCTCGGGAATCGAACTGCTGACCTTCCGCTTCCCAGTCAGCGTCTTAGCAACTTGAGCCACTGCAGTACTGTACCTTTACCTTTAAGATGCTGCAAGACTCTTTGGCATTTCATTAGCATATTCTACTAAATATAGCAACAATATACCTACTCACCAGGACTTTGTGTATTGTGTAGGCATATAAAGTGTCACACAGTGGATAAAGTGATGGAAACTCACTGGGATATGAAACTGGTAAAATCACTCCTCACATATCTCACCCTGAAACCCCTGTTAGGGTCTCTATAAGTTGGTTCCAACTTGACAACACATAATCACAATAACAAAGGCATATAACAACAGCCAATGATTCATGCTCTGTCAACACACTCCATCATTCCATATGTATTAGAATAAGGACTTCATGGTAAGCCCTTCTCTGAGAACCAAAGAGAAGCCAGAACTTTCAGTGGAATCTACATTTTCTGTTTACACTCAAAGACATTTTTATTTATATAGGAACTTGGTATCAAGGATTCTAGTGGAAGAAGAATTTTGCATGTTTTTATGTATGTGTTTATTGTGCATGCCAAAGTATTATTCATTATTTATATTGGCTTTTCAAAAACAGCATTTGTTATTTTATTTTATTCTTACTGTTTGACTTACTGTTTGACAGATGATATAAATTCAAGAAATACCACTGCATCAGGCCAAAGTCCTCTGAAGTGTAAGCCCAAGAGATTTTTCTGTCTGAAGGATATGGGGCATATAGGTGTAACCTCACTACTCCATAATTTTCCCCCCAATTTCCTCTTCTTCAACATCTGTGATTGGAGCATACACTCGAATGACAGTTATGTTGATAGGTTTTCCATGGAGTCTGACTGGTGTTATTCAGGCAGAGATTGCATTATAGCCTGAACTGCATATGCTACATTGAGCCTCAGTATTAAAACCACTCCATTTCTTCTGACACCAAACATTGCAATGTTTAACAGTTGCAATTTTTCTTTACCATCAATTTTACCTTGGTTTATACTTCTCACTTCCTAAGTTCCAATTGTTCAGCATTAGGCTTTCTTTTCTACTTTTGTGCACCTCAGTCACTAGAATCCTTTCAGCTTCCATCTAGTTATGTCATTAGTAGCAGAGCTACTTGTATTTGTTCTTTGATCATCTCTGGTATTTAATTGTGTGCTTTCTTACCAAGAAAACTCATCTTTCAGTACTATGTTTTGTTTCCTTTTGTGCTGTCTCATCATGGGTGTTCATGGAGAGGAGAGTTCAGAAGGCCTTCATCTTGCCACATACTTGCAGTAGTAGCAAACGTTATAGTATTTGCCTCCTCTGGTTGTCTTACCTTCAGTGTTACCTTCAGCCCAGTATCAGCCATTGCCATCAACCAAAGGAATCACCCAAACCTTCTGCTGATACAACCATTATTTATAAAAAGATTAAAAGTAGTTTCTGCCTCACAGTTTGGTTGTGACGATAAAATGTGAAGTAGGAGTGTCAAGGATGCTGCTTTGAACTAAAAAAAGAAGAAGAAGAATTGTAGTGAAGTTTGTTCTGGAGTTCTGCTAGGGACTCAACACCCACATCTTTATAAGACATGACTCTTCCTGTGACTCCATGTGCAATGCTAAGTATGCATTTAGTGCCACACTTTGCACGGCACAGAGAAACAAGCAGAAACACTATCTCTGGCTGGTCCCTGCTGTAAATATACCTACAGAGAGGTGGGAGGAACCACAGACCCAGTTAGGAGCTCCGGGTGTTTCTTCTTCTCCCCCTACTCTAGATTCCCACTGCCTCTGGCTGCTGTTATATTCAATTCAATTCAATTCAAATTTTAATTTGTACCCCGCCCTACTCAGCTTGTAGGCCAACTCAGGGCGGCTTCCAACATAATTAAGAATACAACAAAACAAAATATAATAAACATACAAAATGTCAATAAAAATAAATATACATTCGGAACAAAAATGCAATGAACACAATTCCTATAAAAACAGCATATAAACTGAGTATCAGCAAACCCTGAAACACAGTAACAAAAATAAAGCAATCAGGCAAAGATGCATCATAAATACAATAATCAGAGCATGGATACATAAGTCATGCATCGAACAACAATACAATAATAATACAATACATTAATGAAATCAGAAGAAAAAAAACATCAGTCTCAAAAAAAAAAAAATTAAGTTATAACATAGCAAAATTAATTACACAATCCTTCGGCCACCAATATCCCCAAAACAGAACCCCATGTCTTGCACGTCCCTGACGGAGCCAAAGAAGAGGACGACCTGGCCTTTAAGGCCAGGAAATGGACCGGCAACTCTGGTGGTACAACTTTGGTGGAAAAGTCCAGCCGCAGCAATACTGGTCAGCTGCGTTCCCACCACCCCCGCCGGACAGGGCGGGGGAGGGAGCCAAAGGTGGAATCACGGTCCTTTATACTCCCCGCCCGGCGGGCCAAGGGGAGAGGCTCAGCTGGGCTCCTCTTCCCTCCCCTGACTGTCTGAGCCAGAGGAGGGGGCCAAAGATGGTACGGGTGTCTCTAGTGCGCTGGCGGTGGCTTTTTCAAGCCTCGCTGCAGAGACGAGGCTCAGCTGGGCTCCTCTTCCCTCCCCTGACTGTCCGGGCCAGAGGAGGGGGCCAAAGATGGTGTGGGCGTCTCTGGTGCGCTGGCGGTGGCTTTTTCAAGCCTCGCTGCAGAGATGAGGCTCAGCTGGGCTCCTCTTCCCTCCCCTGACTGTCCGGGCCAGAGGAGGGGGCCAAAGATGGTGTGGGCGTCTCTGGTGCGCTGGCGGTGGCTTTTTCAAGCCTCGCTGCAGAGATGAGGCTCAGCTGGGCTCCTCTTCCCTCCCCTGACTGTCCGGGCCAGAGGAGGGGGCCAAAGATGGTGTTGAAATTACAGAGAAGTTCTGGAATTCAAAATAAAAAATCCTAATTGCATTTTGAGGACTTGGCAATTTTCTTGCCCCCCCCACCCCAAAAGAGCCAGAAATAAAGTTGGAGATAACTAGGGCCACATGTAATAACAAATGTTGGCACCGCCCTGCCCGCACCGTCCCACGTGGCATGACCATGTGTTGGCACTCTAACCTGATTTACCCTTAATTAATTTTCTGCTAGCCACCCCTGGTCTCATCAGTTAGGGGAACAGTGAAACTTTCAAAGTGCCCAGTGCATTGGCCTTGTCTTGGTAGCTTCTGCCTTGGCCTGTAGTAGATTATTGGGTGAGAGAAGTGGCTCCCCTGCTTCTCTTTCTTAGCTGGGTAAAGGGTGGCTCTCTAAATGAAGTCAGTTTCCTTTTACTCCTGTAAGTAAGTGCCGCTTCCCTATCACCTTGCTGCACTGGGAAGAATATAAGGTGAATGTGTATGTCCTTCTGAGATAATTGGGTGTCAAGTTGTGGCCCTGTGCCTTCTTTGAAGTTTCCCCCTTCACTTTGTCCCCTTTCTCTTAAAGGGCAAAGGCAGGCCCAGCTACCCTTCTTCTTAGGACTTCTAGTTTCCAAGTCTTTGGAAATTAAAGGAATAGTCTCTTTGTTTAGAGCTTGTTAAATTTCTTATCTCACGTTCCACTCTCAATTTCCTATTTGCTTTTAAGAAACACACTGTTCCATCAGCATAGGATCTCTTTATTAGCAAAATAGCTATTTTCTATAAAATAGGCATTTGAACAACATTTAAAAACTTGCTTCTTAAAATCCTGTCTCTCTCCTCTCTGAGCATTCAATGAGTGCAAGACAGAAACATAATAAATTCAGCTTTCATAGCTACCTGTTTTCCCTGGCTAATTGGCTTCTTGGATTGGGCCTGATGCCCCCATGAAGTTTCCATTTGGCATCAAGTCAAATAAGGCATCGATAAGGTTCCCTCCCTCATCGGAGCTGTGAGCTTCTCCTCAGCTTTCTCCCCCCCCCCCGCCCCCCAGCTGTGGGCTGTCAGCTGCTTCTGTATTTTATAAGATTCTGAGCCAGACTATCTACGTCATTTATCTTATGGATAATGATATAGATTGTTTACATTTGTGTGCCAGACTGGGCCAAATATGGTACATCTCAATGCATGGATGCCCTAAGGCAAGTGTACGTTGAACTCCCCCTCCTATCTAGTGGGTGAGGTCACATATACATTGCTTCTCTCTTCCCACCTCCTAACTGTGAGTCTGAGGTGAAAAGTTCGACTAATTAAATTATTTCAGGTTACTTGCCAAGTAGTGTGTGTGGGCTTATGCCAACTGTTAGAAAATTGGTTATCATGGCTTACCCCAACCATGTGACAGCTTAGTGATGCTGCAACATGTAGCATTGGCTGACCAGAGGTGGAAGCTTGATGCTGGATTCTCAATCTTTAAGCAAAATGATTTCTATAAACTGCAACTAGGCCCTTAATACATGTTGTCTAGGTCCTAACATAAAGGATTATTTGACAACAAATTATTAATAACAAAACAGGGGTGTAGTGGATCAATGTTTATGAAGCTCACCTTGTTAGCTAGAAGATGGGCAAGTCGGCAGTTTGAGACCTGGGTACTGCATGATGGATTGAGCACCCGTCTGTCCCAGCTCATGCCAACCAAGCAGTTTGAAAGCAAGAAATTGCAAGTAAATAAATGGGGACCACTTCGGTGGGAAAAGATCCTGGGGACATGAAATGAGCCTCATTTGGGCATCTCCTGAGTGGAGATTTTCCAGCAAAAATTCTTTCAACCCAGAATAATTTCTGACACAAAATTATTATAATAACAAAACTATGCAGCAAGAACCATATCTTTGGAGGGATCTCACACAGTATGGACTAAAAATGGGAACCAGAGTATTAAACTGAACATCTGATACAGATGATTCCAAGGCCCCACCTTCAAGCTTCCACCTCTGGTCAGCCATCCTACAGGTTGCAGCATCACCTGGCCGTCACGCGGTTGGGGTAAGCCATGATAACCAATTGGCCACAAATCCACCTCCTCCCAGCCATTGATTTAACTCCAGACACCTGGGAGGAATATCACCCCAACCTGGAATCACAGTAAGGCCAATCACTCCACACTACCCACCTAGTGTTACCTAAAGAAGTCTCCCCGTCCCCCAGCCAATTGTCCAAAGCCCAAGGCAAACAGTACAGGATGGGGGGGGGGGATACAACACACCTGGCCAATCACTGTGTGGACCAAAAATACCTATCTATCCCAGAACCAACCACTTTGCTGCCTAATGCCCGATGCAGGGTATGTGTAGCACCAGCTTTTAATCTTCTGGACATCCCTGCCATAAAGGACAAGGTGATTGGCCCAAAACCATGTTCCAACTCCATTCAAAGCAAGAGGTGTGTGGCAAAGAGCACCCACTCTGTTCAATTGTGTGTGTGGATGCTAGCCTTGTGGCTGTTTCAGGTAGAGCACAGTTCCAACATACTGTTCTCTCCCTCATCTTTGGGCATAGCATAGAATGTGCATCTGCATTTCCTAAATGCTCATGGAGAAGGGTCATTAAATGCTAGCTAATATGATTAACACAATTACATTGTAAATGTTCTGGATTGCATCAGACTGCTCATGAGGACACCAGCGGGTTGAATGTTCTATTGTAAAAACAATCAACTCAGACTCTTTTGCATGGATAACAAGCAAATCCTTCCAGTCTTCTTTCTAACAATTTGATTACAAGTTAAAGTACTGATTTTACGGAGATTGAATAGATTACATTTTTTGATATTCTAGGTTGAAAAATATCCCTGTAGATACCCCTTACTGCGGTACACTCAAAACAAGTTCCATCACTTTCCAAAGATAAAGCATGCTCAATATTTGGTAACATTTGTGTTGCTTGGACTTTAAATGAGTGGTTTTTAACAGACACTGAAATTGGCTGTGCATACCTAAATATCATTGAAAAGATTGAAATCACAAATATCAGTAACACCTGAAGTCATTTGAGGATGTCTTTCTCTCCAAGATTAACCTTACAGGTCACTGTTGCTTCTGAATCTAATGGTAGCACTGATTGACCTGAGAATTATTTCTCTTAAAGGAAAAAAAATCAGAATAAGACCAAATAAAACTATGGATGGGAAAATTGAAGGGAAGTAAAGGACTACAGTGGCTCAAGTGGTTAAGATGCTGAACTCACTGACTGGAAGGACAGAGTTCAATTCCCAGGTACTACATGATGCTGTGAGCATAAGTCGTCTATCCCAGCTCCTGCCAACCTAGCAGTTTGAAACCAAGATATTGCAAGTAGATAAATAGGGACCACTTTGGTGGGAAGGTGGGCAGCATTCAATGCACTGCAGTGTTGAGGCATGCCTGCCACATGTTCACAAAAATATCGGCAGATACAGACAGTTCTGGCTCTTTGACTACAAACAGAGATGCAGGGAATGAAGGAAACCATCTGTGGCAAATTAAATCTTGTATATTTAGTAGTAAATAAAATGAGGATGATTCTCCAAAAAGTAGTTAACTAATGTTTAATAAGTCCATCAAATAGCAGTCCATAATTTCTTCAACAAAATGAAGTACAGTCTCAAATATATCCAATTTTATTCAAACTATGTTCACTGTAATGTCTATAAATGTTCAATTTTTTCTCTCTTTTCTATTGTTAAACTTAAAATAGATAAGATATTGTCTCTAAAGATTTGACAAAGCTCTTTCCAAGATATATACAGCTTTTCATATATAATACTAGCAAGGGTTGCCCGGCGTTGCCGGGCTTCCCCCCCCCCCCCGTGTGTTTTAATAAAAAATGAACCAATTTTATTTTTGCAATAGTTTTACATTGTGTTGGAAGGTTAAATTGTGTTAATGTTTTTTTAAAAATTGCTTAGTCTGTAATTTTAATTTTTTAAATGTTTATTCATGTAAAAATTTTTTGGCTTGGCTGTTATTAACTGTGATCTGCTTTTTTGGTTTTTTTTGAGGATTAATAAAAGAAGAAAGTATGATATAATTTTTTCAAATTGTTTTATGTAAGCGAATAATGTTTTAGTTTTTTGAATTTTTTTAATTAGTTGTACCGTAGGTAATAATTTTAATAATGTAAAAGTAAATGTTTTTTACATTCAATGTTTTTAAAATGTGTTTAGATGTTTTGAGTTTAAATTTGAGTTATAACTCAGCACAGGATTTTTAAAAGTTTCTATTGTATTTTATTGACATATGTTTGTGATTTGTGTTAAAGTGTGTTTTAGTGTAATTTTTTTTACTTGTTTTTATTGGTGTGACCTTTTGTGTAAAATTGTGAATTTGTGTTATGTTTTTGATTTGTTTTTACTCTCATGACCTTTTATTTGGAGCTGTTGTGTGTTTTTGAATTGTTTTTACTATTGTGGCCAGCAGGTGGTGCTGGCAGGGGTTATTGTATTTTGACTTTTTTTTCTCTCCTGGCCTCTGGGTGGAGCTTCTTCTGGTAAGCAGTCTCTTTCTTTATTCATTTCTTTTCCAGTCCTGGTGGAGGTAGCACATCTTTTGGTAAGTTTGCTTGTTTTCTTTCTTTTGTGTGTGTGTGTGTGGGGGGGTGGGTGGGTTGGAATTTGTATTTTTGTCTGTTTGTTTTGTTTTTGATTGTGTCTTTGCTTACTTTGTATTGTTTTTGGTGTTTTTGTTTTTGTGTATTTTTGGATGTGTTTGACTGTTTTTAGTAATTTTAAAAAAATTATTTATTTATTTGGTGGTGGGGAAGGGACGTGGTCATTGGGGGTTAGGAAGGGTGGGCTAGGTGGTGGGGAGAGGGGCATGGTCGTTGGGGGTTAGGAAGGGTGGGCTAGGTGGTGGGGAGGGGGCATGTTCATTCGGGGTTAGGAAGAGTGGGTTAGGTGGTGGGGAGGGGGCATGGTCATTGGGAGTTAGGAAGGGTGGGCTAGGTGGTGGGGAGGGGGCGTGGTCATTGGGGGTTAGGAAGGGTGGGCTAGGTGGTAGGGAGGGGGCTTTATTGTGTTATGGTGCTTTGTTTGTGTGGAGTCGTGAAAGTAGATCGGGGTTTCCCCTTTAATATCAGTGGGTGGGGGGTTGCGACCCCCCTCTCCGCTGGCTCCCCTGGGGTTGGGAGGTTTGTGGGGACAAAAGAGGTATGTTGCCCCAACACTTCTGGACCCAGGAGTCCAGGCAGAGTGGATCGATTCCCCCCCTCCTTAAAACAACTCCGTTTTTAAAGAGAAGAAAAGACGGGGACCTTCAGGCGCCGTGGGTGAGGGAAAGAAAGCCAGCTGGTGTGTGCTTGGCTGTGAGGCGGTGAGTTGTTTTTCTTTTTAATTTTTCAGGCGCCGTTTTCCTCAGCGTTCTGCGTGCTCATGGCGTGCAGGACGCTGGGGCTTGTAGTTATGGGTTGGTGCTTTGTGTTTGTGCTGCGTTTTTTTAAAAATGGTTTTCTTTTGATTGGCTGCGGCGCGTTTCCGAACGCTGCGCCGTGCAAGAGCCTCTCAGCCTGATTGGCTCTGGCACGGTGCGGCGCAAGGAATGTTGGGAAGTGAAGTTGTTTCCCTTTCTTCGCGTTTGTGGGGCTGTTGCCCCACTGCCGGTTTTCTCAATCCTTCGTTGACCTGCGTACCCAGATCGGCCGTGTGCACGAAGGGTGAGTGCAGGCAAGTAGGGCGAGGCGTAGCAACCTATAGCTAGTTCCAACGGTTAACCCTTGGATTTATAGGTTAAGATCTTCTTCAGGAAATCTAAAAAGAAACAAATCATCATCACAGTATATCAAACAATCACAATATACATTATTAATTATTCTACAATAAAAGTAAAAATGAATGAGAATACCTTATCATGTGTCATGTAGCCTCAAAGTGTTTGTTTCTTATTGTGCTCTGACATTAAGAAATGTATGAAAGAGAGTGACTTATAAAGCCTACAGCTGATGTGTGGAAAAGATCATGTGTAATGAAGTAATACTCATTTGCTCTGGCAGAATGGTGTCTTAAAGTGATTATAACATGAAAAATCGAGCTCGCTATTGAGTCCATAAGGTTCAAGGATCCGGAGTTTGAAAATAAAAAAGCTTCTCTTTGTAACAACCGCTGGGTGATATTGATTCTTTGAAAGCTTACTGGTTTTATTACTTCCAGAACTACAAACTGCAACTGATCTTCCATTTAGTTTGCACTCAAAAACTGTGAAACTAGAGGTGCGCCCATTACATATCCGGGTGCGGATGGGTCTAGTGGTGACACCGACATAGCGTTTGTCACAAGGACACATGATCAAATAAACTATGTTGCAAGTTCCACAAGTGGAAAAATCTTTAAGTGTGTTAGTGTATCCTAAGTCAGGGAATTCGATGGTTTTTGTATCATGTGTAAACGAGCAGGAGGAACATGTTTGGCATTTTAAATGCCCTGTGGTGACATTGAGTGGGTGGTCCTGCGTGTGTCCTGATGAGTAAATTATTAAAAGAAAAGGTGCATCTATAACCTACAAGAGGTTTCTTATTACAACCAGGTACATCAGACAGGATACCCCAGTGCCTCATTATGATCTTTTTTTTATGCTTGGAGTGAGAGGGGTAAATTCAAATGAACAAAAGAGCTGTTGGCTCTTGTCATGATCCTTCCTGATGAGGAGTGTTTATCTCGGGATTTGTTTGACTTTGTTGAGTAATTGTTTAACAACATCAGGTGGATAACCTCTACTAATCAGCTGAGCGGAAACAACAGATGACGATGCCCTGAAATCTAAATCTGACGAGGAATTTGTCTTGATCCTTGAAATTAAACAGAAAGGGATATTGTTTTTGAGATGAATTGGGTGGTGAGATTTATAATGCAGATATGTATTTCTGTCCGATGGTTTTTTATATAATCTCATACAGATCCGTCCATCGTGAATGTAAATTAATAAATCAAGAAATGGTAAACTGCAAGTGTTTATGTTGTATGTAAAATTAAGATGGGAGTTCAAAATGTTGATCCAAGAAACAAACGCTAGAACGCAATCTGGAGAATCAAATAAAAATAGCAGATCATCTTTTGTAGAAAAAAATGTGTGAATGAAAAGGATTATTATGACTGTTCAAAATATCAGCTAAATCAAAATGAATCATATATATATTCGCTAATGATGTCACTAGAGGAGACCCCATAGCAACTCCTTTTGTTTGGAGAAAGAGCTGATTTCCAAACCTAAAAATATTTATTCTCTAAAGTGATGTCGATGAGATCTAAAAGAAAATGTGTTGGAGATGTATTGTCAGGTCTAGAACTCAGCAAGTTGGAAACAATGAGGTGGATTTCGTTTAAAGGAACATTTGTATAGAGTGACTCAACGTCCATGGTTACTAAGAGTCCCCTCTAGAAGAGTAATCAGATGTGATGAGTCATGAAAAAAGCCGGTGTATCCTGTGCAAACTTATTCAAAAAGGAATCTAAAAATTGGGTGATTGGCTCTAGTAGTGAATTGATCCCGAAGACAATTGGGTGCCACCATAGGGTGCACCCCATAGTGTGCACAACTTGATGCACCTTAGGGAGCATGTGAAAAATCGGGATCCTGGAAAACTTGTTGGTAAGAAAATGAAAAGTATTTTCAGAAATGAACTTAACAGCAACCCCTTCATGTAAAACTGTTTGAATCAATCTAGCCACATGTGTTGTCGGGTCAGACCTATGCTTCGTTTTGTTGAAGAAATTATGGACTACTACTTGATGGACTTATTAAATATTTGTTACCTACTTTTTGGAGAATCATCCTCATTTTATTTACTACTAAATATACAAGATTTAATTTGCCACAGACGGTTTCCTTCATTCCCTGCATTCTTACCGTCTGGCCGTTCCTCCTCCTCACTATAAACAGAGATGAGCAATGAACCCTAGAATCGGATACGACTGGCTTTTGAACAAGGCTGACCTTTACATATAGTTTCAAAAGAAGACCCTTTGCAGAGGAGCATTCTGCTTGGACCTCACATCAGATCCAGCCTGCTGTCCCCACCCCCTCACCCCAACTCACTTCTAAGAAACAAAACTTGGCGCAAAATCTTCCCTTGAACTTTTGGGACTTTCATTGATAATTTTCCTGCCCTATCCACAAGAAATTGCTGCATGTGTTGAAACACAAATGTTTGTTCAATGTTTGATTCCCTTCCCCCAGTGATCCAATGAAGGTATCATCCTGCTCCTACATTAGAAGAAAGAAAACCCACTCTGCAATACTGAATATTGTAATGTTCGTTTATAAATGAACAACCTGACCTGGTCTATGTCCAAAAAAGGGTCACACCGTTTAATGGCCAACCTGCTCCCTTGCCTTTTGGAGATACTTCAGCCTGATCCTTGGCCCAATCCCAGCCAGCTTGTTTCCTGTTCTATCAGAATAAAAGACCCATTTTCATAAATGGTGAGAAACAAATGACTGTCACTTGTGGGGGCTATACAGCACCCATCAGAATTATGGACATTGCTTCCATGGACTTTTATGGACCTTCACAATAAAAATCAGGTACCAGAGTATGGAAGGATATTACGGAGCTGGAAAAAGTGCAGAGGAGGGCAACCAGAATTGCGGGACAGGAACACCTTCCTTACCATCTGAGACTGCAACGGTTGGCCCTCTTCACTCTTGAATGACGGTGTCTAAGAGGTGACCTGATTGAAGATTATAAAATTATGCATGGTGTTGACAAATTAGATAAGGAAAAACTGTTTTCCCTATCGCATAACACTAGAACTAGGGAGCACTCTATGAAACTTTTGGGTACTAGTTCTCAAACAAATAAGAGAAAGTACTTTTTTATCCAGAGGATCACTGGTCTATGGAACTCCCTGCCAGATGAAGTGGTGACAGCTGTCAGTCTTGTCAGCTTTAAGAAAGGATTAGACAAGTTAATGGAGGACAAGGGTATCAATGGCTATAATTATGGATACCTAAGGACAACCTCCAGGTTGGAGAGATAGGCAGGATATCTCTCAATGCCATTTCCAGGGAATCCTAAGCAGGTGAATGCATCTGCTTGGGAATACCCTGAAGCAAATGGTGAGCCACTGTGTGAGACAGAATGCTGGACTGGATGGGCTCCTGTGGCCTGTTCCAGCAAGGCTGTTCTTATGTAAGAAGAGAGCAGGGATATAAATCTTAGAAAGAAAATCCATACAGATATCCAGGAACTACAGCCTGGCAACATAATTCAGGAGTTTAGGTATGTCAGGGGCAGTAATAATAATAATTTTGTGTCTGAAATTATTCTGGGTGGAAAGGATTTTGGCTGGAGAAACTCTGCTCAGGGTACACCAGAAAGAGGCTCCTTTCATGTCCCCAAGATCTTTCTCACCAAGGTAAAGGTAAAGGTTTCCCTTGCTCGAAAGCCAGTCATATCCGACTCTAGGGTTCAGTGCTCATCTCTGTTTCAAAGCCGAAGAGCCAGACCTATCTGCTTCTGCAGACATGTCAATGGTCATGTGGCAGGCATGACTAGACACCGAGGCGCACAGAACCCTGTTACCTTCCCACTGAAGTGGTCCTTGTTTATCTACTTGCAATTTCTTGCTTTTGAACTGCTAGGTTGGCACTTAAAATTTCTTGTTTTCACACTGCTCTTCATCAAATGCTCTGTATTTTCCTCATGTCTCAATATTTTTGATTCTCCTTTCCCCACTTTTAATAACTTTTTAACCTTTTCAACTCACCAATGTTTTATTTAGCCTGAAGGATGGGAGGATTGTGTAGCACTCCATTTCATGAGTGTCATTGACTTTTGTTCTGCCTTAAAGCAAATAATCGTGAGTTAGCCAATATTTATACAATTATATGCATAATTCTAGTCCTTGCTTTGATGTTAACATTATTGGCTTTATATTTTCCCCTTTCAGATGTAACTGTTGGGATTTTTCCACCACTCTGTATAGCACACTGTCAATGTTCTTCCTTCCACCATATTCTTCTACCAGCACCTTTTGTCTACTCCTCACTCTTCTCCTCATATGCACATACCTAATAGGAGTGGGCAGCATTTGAGAGTACAGGATCAGGTTTGCCCATTCTGGACCTTTGCATGCTGAGTATAGTCCCCCTCTATTCCGCACTAGTTAGACCACATTACTAGAGTACTGTGTCCAATTCTGGGCACTGCACTTTAAGAAAGATGCAAATAAATTAAAGTAGGAATAGAGAAGGGCAACAAGAATGATTAGAGGATTGGAAAGCAAGCCATATGAAGAAAGACTGGAGGAACTGGGCATGTTTAGCTTTCAGAAAAGGAGACTGAGAGGGGATATGATAGCACTCCTCAAATACGTGGAATGTAACCATAAAGACGAACGGCAGGATCTGTTCTCCATCATCCCAGACAGCAGTGGGTATCAGCAGGTTCGCACCAGTTTGCCAGAACCGATAGCAGAAATTCCAGCTGGCCCCACCAATCCAAGTTTTGAAATAAAGTAGTCCTAATTTGGGTGCAACACAGGGCTTTTCCCCCTGGCCACACCCTCCATATCACACCCACAATGTGGTAGTAAATATTTTTGGAGTCCACCACTGATCTCAGAGTGCAGAAATCATAATAATGGGCTGAAACTACAGGAGGCCAGATATAGGCTGAATATTAAGAAAAAATGTCTTAACAGTTAGAGAACTATGACTGTGGAACCAACTGCCTCAGGATGTGGTAAGCGCTCCAAGATTGGAAGCATCCAAGAAAGAATTGGGCAGCTATCTAACATATTTGCTTTTATTTGGATTTCTGCATTGAGCAGGGGGTTGAACTCGATGGCCTTAAAGGCCCCTTCTAACTTAGTTATTCTATGATTCTATGAAAGACACACAGCTTCTGTCCCAATTACTTCCAGGATGATAATCTTGATAAATCAATTTAAATTAGGTTATCTTCATGCTGAAACTGAGGGACACATGCACAGTACCAAAACCAAGTCATTTGCATGAAATATTTTCATAACATAATTATGAAGCAAGGTGCAAGGTAAGATCTGTAACAAATGCAAAGAAACAATTGAGTTCATCTACAAAATAAGTGCCTGTGTTTAGTTACAAATTAATCCAAATAATAAATCGAAATATAATGTATGAATTGCAGGGGAAAATTTGTAGATCCTCTTAATCCCAAGTAGCACTCCGGCATCCTCACGATAGGATCACACCTGATCCTGCTTCCCAGGCCCTCTCAGACCCAACAGTTCAGGCTTATCCTAAAAGCATGCCCTCTCACTCCTGACCTAAATCTAGGTAGTGAACAAAGGGTGCTCATGAAATTAGTGAAGATTCAGGTAATGTAAACCAAGTAACTACTCCAGTCTCCTCTAGGTATTTTAAAAGTATATTGAAATCAAAGTAAGGTATAGAATAAAGTTCATCAGAAGCTTAGAGAGCATTTCAAAATAAAGAGATAAAGAAAGCTGCTATCTGGGGAAAGTTCAGTGTGGCCCTCCAGCCTAATTATAGTTTAAAAGACAAAAAAAAGTCAAAGCAGAAAAGCAAATGTGCACCATTTTCTAAAGGCGCAAAATTCAAACAACTGTCAAAGTGGGAAATGTTGAACTTTGCTTGTCCTCTGGAGGCCCGCCTAAATGTATCTGTAATGGTCAAATCACTGTATATATAGTGGCCACCGCTGTACATAGTCCCGAGTCCGAGTTATGAGCTGAATAAAGAATCACTGAGTTTAACCCGATCCTGCTGGTTAGATTACTTCTTGTGCTGGACTCAACATTGGTGATGAAGGTGGGATGGTCGCCACTGCTGCTTCTTTCGGGCCCTTCGACCTCTCCAAGCCAGAGACATGGTCCATGTACGAGATCCAGTTTGAGAACTTCATTACCACTAAAGAGGTTGAGGGCGAGAAACAAAATGCAACATTCTTGGCCCATTGCGGTTTGCCTACACTAGAGCTGATCGTGCATCTTCTGTTGCCACGAGCTCTTAAGGACACTCCTCTGAAAGATATACTGGCCGTCCTCTGCAATCACTTCAAGCCAAAGGTCTCAATATTCCTGGCGAGAGTGGCCTTCTACCAGCAAGATCAAAAGATCAGAGTCGGTCGCTGACTACATTACCAGTCTTCGTCAAGCTGCAGTGCCATGCCAGTGGCAGAATCTAGATGAGTCCCTTTGCAACTGGCTTCTTGTTGGTCTCAGAGACAAGGCAACTCAGTGTCGCCTGATGAAGAGGGACACATTGACGTTCAATCAAGTTTTTAAGGAGGCCCAGGTAGCCGAGGTTGCCAACGCTGGGGTAAAGTTCTTCCAAGCCAAGCCTGCTGCACCGGTCCAGGGGAAATTGACCGTCCAAAGGCAGTGTTGCTCCAGCCCATCGTCATCCTTGGACGATGCAGAAGAAGGGGACAATGTTCGTAAGGTCCATCATAAACTTTCCAAAGCCTCCAAGAGCTTCATCGCTCGATGTCAGGGCTGCAGGAGCAGACACCTCTGTGCCCAGTGTCCGTTCAAGTCTGCAGAGTGCCACAAGTGAGAGGAAAAGGGACAAATTGCAAAAGTGTGCCATCAGGGCTCCGAGGGTCATCCAGGGGACAGAGGTTGGCACCGGACAGAGCACCCGATTTCAAAGGTCTGTGCAAGGCAGAGTACTTCATCTTGTGTCCATGCGGTGTCTGAAAGGTTCTTTGTTGATGTCTGCCTACAAGGTTGCCCAATTCAGATAGAGATCGACTCAGGTACGTCCTACTCGATCATCTCCCAAAAAGAATTTCTTTGACTTCCTCCTGCAGCCCGACCGAAGCTGTGGGCTCTTCATTTCCAGTTGTGGGCTCTTCATTTCCGGTTGAGTGATGTACAGTCCCAGCACATTCCTGTCCTGGGGATCGGCACTTTTGATGTGCACTTCAAAGGCATTTCAGTCAAGCTTCCACAGGTTGTGGTGAAGGCCAGTAGGAATAATCTTTTGTGGGTACAGTGGTTTGGACCCCTGGGGAATTGCATTTTCAGGAATTCATGGGGTGCAGACTGACCACATTCAAGCTGCTTGTGAACGCTACCCTGATGTTTTTTTGTGCGGGACTGGGTACGTTCAAAGGGCCCCCTGTTAACTTCATGTTGGGTCCAACTGTCCAGCCCATTTGTAGGAAGCCTCGTTGGGTACCTTTTGCACTCAAAGACCGCATTGACATGGAACTTGACAAACTGGTTGCTCTGGGCATTCTTGGACTCCGCTCCATGGGAAACCCCCATCATCACCACCCTCGAGGCCAACTGGGACATCCGTATCTGTGTGAACTACAAATGTACAATTAATAAAGCTTTCCACACTAACTCTTATCCTGTTCCGGTGGTCAGCCACCTCCTAGCCACCCTCCACAGTGGGAAGTGTTTTGCCAAGCTAGACTTAGCTCAGGCATATCAGCAACTACCTGTCACCCCCAAGTCTACACTGTATCAAACTATCAACACTCATAGGAGTGCATTTTGTGTTAAGCATCTACAATTCGGTGTCAATGCTGTGCCTGGCATTTTCCAGGCCTTGGTTGAAAGGTTACTAAAGGGCCTCCCTGGGGTGCTACCTTATTTCGATGATGTATTGATTGCCAGGGAGGACAGGGTGGACCTTGCATCCAAACTCAGTAAAGTATTGGAGCATTTTCAAAATGCAGGGTTACATGTGAAAAAAAAAACAAATGTTGTTTTTTTGCACAGGAGGTTGAGTTCTTGGGGTTCAAAATAACCCCTGAATGTGTCAAGCTCTCTCAAACCAAGGTAAAAGCTGTATGGGATGCTCTCCATCCAACTTCAAAAACCGAACTTCAGGCATTTCTAGGGCTCCTTAACTTCTATCATTCGTTTCTACCTCGTAAGGCCACCATAGCCGTGCCACCACACCAGTTACTAAAGAAACAAACTGTGTGGCGGTGGGGACCTTCCCAGGACAAAGCGTTCCGTGAGGTCAAGAAACTCCTAACATCTAATGCTGTTCTTACACATTATGACCCCCAGAAGCTCCTTATCCTGGTTTGTGATGCCTCATCTGTGGGGGTGGGGGCTGTGTTATGCCATGACTGGGGGGGAAAGCTTATTATTCCAGGTCCTTGTCTGAGAAAAACTATGCTCAGATCGACAGAGAGGCAATGGCAATAATCACTGGTACTAAGAAATTTCACGATTTCATCTATGGAAGGGCTTTCACAATCGTCACTGATCACAAGCCACTGCTAGGCATCTTTGTGCCTCACAAACCTACTCCTCAAATCCTGTCACCATGTATGCTGTGCTGGGCAATGTTCCTACAGGCATACCAGTATGACCTACAGCATCGCCAAGGTGCCAGCATCAGTAATGCGGACGCACTGTCCAGGTCCTCAGTAGCCATTGTGGGTAAGATTGAAATGGACCATCAGGTCCTCATATTAGAGGTGTTAGACTCCCCACCAGTGTCCGCTGCAGACATCGCAGCAGAAACGAGGAAAGATCCCCTCCTGTCAAAAGGTGTCAATGTGTGTTCAGAAAGGGTGGCCATCGCCACTGGTCTCTGAAGATTTCAAGGTGTTTTACAGCAAATGTAACGAACTATCCCTAGAGCTAGGGTGCTTGGTATGGGGGCACAGAGTGGTCATTCCATCGGTGCAACGGAACAAGGTTCTTCGCACACTACATGTTAGCCACCCAGGGATTGTTCGGTTGAAGGCGCTAGCACATAGCTACTTTTGGTGGCCCAGATTGGACCTCGACATTGAGGCATGGGTCGGGCGATGTAGGGAATGTCAAGTCTCCATGCCGGAGGAGACACATCTTCCCAGTAGAGAGTGTGACACCGCCAGAGGTCCCTGGTTGCGAGTCCATATTGACTTCACTGGTCCCTTCAGGGGAGCCACATTTGTGCTTATCGTGGATTCATATTCCAAGTGGTTGGAAGTCATCCCCGTGTCTGGGACTTCCTCTGCAGTCACAATCCACAAGTTAAGGAGAGTGTTTTGTACTTTTGGTTTACCCGGCATTGTTGTGTCTGATAACGCATTGGCCTTCATGTCAGCAGAGTTTCAAGATTTTCTTTGCCACAATGGTATCAGGCATATTACTGCCGCACTTTTCCACCCTGCAACAAACGGACAGATTGAAAAACAGGTCTGAACTATCAAAGACGCTTTAAAGCACATGGGGGGTGGAGACCTAGAATTGCAACTATGCCAGTTCTTACTGTCCCACAGGATCATCTCCCCTAGCATCAGGGCTGCCCCCAGCTGACCTCTAAATGAAGAGGAAATTGTCCACGGTCCTAGGCCGCTTGGATCCCCACTGTCTCAAGGACAGGGGTCTCAATCTTGACATTGCTAACACAAAAGGGTTTGCAGTTGGGCAGCCGGTCCATTGCAGGAATTACCATTGCAGGCCCCCGGATCCCCATGGTTGGGAAGTGAGGTCTTAGAACAGACTGGTCCAGTGTCATACAGGGTCCAACCGGATGATGGTACAGTGTGGAGGAGGCACGCTGACCAAATTTGGCCACGAGTGCCAAGTCGGAATGTGAGTCCAAAGAGGGAATCACAGGGGGAAGCCACTGCCACCAATGAGCAGGATTTCAAGCTAGAGCTCTTTAGCAAGCCCCTGCACTCCACACCAGTTCCCCCTTCACCCAGGCCTCCACTGGAGTTACTCGAGGCAGAGGCAGAAACTGAGGCTACACCCAGTTCACCGGCCATATCAGAACCAGTCAGGGTTCGCCCAGAGCCGGCACCAAGACCTGAGATTCTCAGGCGCCCCAAGCAAACTTGTGGTCTGCCCAACCATTGGGGATATTGTGTTCCTCACTAAGGGGGGAGGGATGTTGTGATCAAAGCCTAATTATAGTTTAAAAGACAAACCGTGCCAAAGCGGAAAAGCTGACAAGTGCCATTTTCATAAGGTGCAAAATTCAAACAACTGTCAAAGCAGGTAATGTTAAACTTTGCTTGTCCTCTGGAAGCCCGCCTAAATGTATCTTATTTTGTAACGGTGAAATTACTGTATATATAGAGGCCACCCCTGTACATAGTCCCCAGTCCGAGTTATGAGCTGAATAAAGAATCATTGAGTTTAACCCAATCCTGCTCGTTTGATTACTTCTTGCTCAGGACTCAACTCCCTCCCTCTATCTAAATTAACTACATGATTTCAGTTTAAATCCAAGAGAGTATCCTCTTCTGGCCCCACCTTTGGGTTTTATCTCCTCCCTCAGGGTCTGCCTCCCAGCCATTCCCCTAAAGGATTCCAACCAATCAGCATAACATGTTCATCACACGTTAGGATCCAACTCTTCCAACCCACCAGGCCAGCATTGTTTACATTCCAGTCTCTCTCTGGTATGTGAGAAAGGGGTCTCCCCCAGATGGAAATGTCCATCTTGGATGGGCTAATGCAGAAGGTAATTTGGCGGGCAAAATCTCAGGAAAAAGTACAACTCAATAATTGATGTTTTCATGACAATAACAGTGATGTAATAGCTGTTAGAGGGTGTATATCAGGGATTCTCAACCTTTTCAAGCAGGGGCCGGGTCATGCTCCCTCAGACAGCTCCAGGGGCTGGATGGCCTTTTTGGCCTGCCTGCCACACATGACACTTCTGGCTGTGGCAGAGGTGGTGGGGGGCACATGAAATTGTGTTGCAGGCCGCATCTGGCCCACAGCCCATAGGTTGAGAACCCCTGGTGTATATCATCATGCTACTTGTACATATTGGTTGGTTTCCTACTTGTACATCTTTTGCATAACTAAGTCTTGATTTGTGTTTTGAAGGCTGAATTAACTATGCTGGATGTGGCTAAATGTACTTTTTCCCCTCTCTGAGAGAAAGCAAAC
Organism: Bradypodion pumilum; assembly: GCA_035047305.1. Taxonomy (NCBI): domain Eukaryota; kingdom Metazoa; phylum Chordata; class Lepidosauria; order Squamata; family Chamaeleonidae; genus Bradypodion; species Bradypodion pumilum. Next base: position 11,493,570 of record JAWDJD010000009.1, on the reverse strand, counting down.
CATTGTTCCTGGTAAACTCTTTTTAAAAAAAGGCAAGATAGCAATGACTATGCTCTCTTGACTTCTATAAATAGAACTGAATTTGCCTGTCAGCAGTGAATAATTTGAAGAACACGTTCACAGAACAGCATGGTCAGGAAAGGGGGCATATTACAACAAATGTTGCCCATTAGATGCTTTTGACTTTTGCAGAACACAGTCACTTTTTGTATGGCATGTATTACAACTTTTATTTTGATAGCCTAGATAAGAGGAAATGGTTTATATTTTCAGTGTTACAGTAAGTTCCAAAAACTGAGAAGATGTTAAAATCAAAATCTGATTTGATTTGATTGGAGAAGATGTTATATGAAACACTTGTTTGAGGAAAGGAAGTTAAAATGCAATTACAGTGATACCTCATACAACGTCCAAACATGGTTCCACAAGTTTGGACTTTATACGGATTTGGACTTTGTATGAGGCATGCAAAATCCTATCCGCGATGCCTCATACAACGTCCAAATCCTTGCCGCGATGCCTCGTACAGTGTCGTTTCCATAGAGATACATTGTACTGTAACAGCACAGGCTTCAGGGCAAAGTCAAGGAAACAAACAGGAAACTGACAGAACTTTAAGAAATCATTGTCTAAAGGCTAAAAACATTACAAAAACATGTCAAACAACCCTGATTGTCCTGAAGAATGCTGCAAAAATCCCAGGAATGCTTCTAAAAATTCTGACGAAAAAATTCAAAACAATCCAAAATCGTGCTCAAAGCCACTCCTAAACACTCTTTGCCTCATGCAAAACCCACAAGAGCGATGCACGCATGTGTCCTGCCTTTTATACTGCCCAGGCACAATGCAACCTAGGCAAAACCCAATGCCTCATACAAAGTCGCACGACTTTGTATGAGGCAACTTTTTTCAAGGAATTAGGCGATGTTGTATGAATCCGATGTTGTATGAAGTGGACTTTGTATGAGGTATTACTGTACTGTATATCTATCTTATAAAGCATCTTTACTTGATTCTATGATAGTGTTATCTCATTTTTCGTTCAAAGGGTGAAGGGCAATAGCTGTGATCCAGTTTCTTCTTTCATATGCCTATCAAACCCTAGATTGCCAAAATGAAGCCTCTTTCTTGGCTTTGTCGTTGGACAAACTTAAGTCCTCATCGGTGCATGTTTCTGGCAGTAATAGGCAGACGAGAAAATGAGACAGATTCTCTCTCTCTCCACACTCATATAGTGTGCTGTTGTCTGCCGGCTGGCTCCACTTGAGCATGTTGGTCTTACATTTAGGCACTCCAATCCTCAGCCTATTCAGAGTCCTCCAAGTGATGTAGGGGAGGTTGAGTTCCTCAGCTATATACTCCTTTAATGTTGTTCCTTGTCCAGTACCCATGGTACTAATAAAAAACCCTGTGAGTTAGGTTATGTGAGGAGTCCTCTCATTGTTACGTGTAGGGGTAAGTTTATCTAGTATTCTTCAGAAGAGAGATTCTCCAATTCACAACTTTGGAGCCAGTAAGCTAGTAGTTTTCTTTGGACTAAGAAGAATAATGCTAATGTCCCAGGGACAAAGGAATGATGCCACCTCTGTTGAAAAGAGCCTCATCTCATGCTGCATGCTTCAAAATATAGATACAGATTCTGGTCCAATTTAGCATGCCTTACTCAATTCATGGATGGTACCTCCAAAATAAGAAAATAAAAGAAGCATGAAATGAAATTAGATTTACTTTGTGGTTCATTTAACATTCTACTTTCGTCCTCCAAGTTGCTGAAGGCAACACCCATGGTCCTCACAAGCAGTGGTGGGATTCAATGTTTTTAACTACCTACTCAGTGGGCATGGTATGGTGGGTGTGGCTAGGGGGAAAGCCCTGCTCTATTTCAAAACTTGGATGGGTGGGGTGTTGTGTTCTGTAAAGCAGTGCCTTTAACAATGTACCTTTACCATGTGTTATCAATGTAACCTTTCTGTGTGCAACATTATAACCTTCACCTGTATCAATGTTAGCCTAATAAGGGGACGCGAGCTAGTGACCACCAGAGGGCAGTAGCGAGCGTCCAGCTCTAATGGATCATCAGCCACCTGGTTCAGCAGCGCGGGAAGATTCCCCGCGACTTCCTCACCTGGTCAAGAAGGGCGTGACCTCCTACGACGTCACGCAGGCAGCAACCAATAGTCTGTCAACGAGCCACATTCAAATGTATAGCCAGCTGTATATATTGAGCTACCCATCCGCCATTACCACATGTTCCTCCGGATCATCATGCAATAAACCTGTGTTAAGCCAACCCTTCGGCTGTTTCGTTGTCTTTGGTCCCTTACACTAAATTGGCGACGAAGGTGGGATGGCAGCCCACGGGACCAAGACATGCGCCGGTTTCGAAATCAGGAAACCGGGCGACTGGGAGATCTTCGAGATGGACTTCCAGGCCGCACTGATCGAGTCCGAAGTCACGGAAGAGGCGAAGAAAAGGGCCATCTTCACCAGAATGCTCGGACAAGAAACAAAAAGGACCTTGGTGGACCTGATTGCACCGATGAGGGTGAGCGAATTCAAAGCCAAGGAACTCATGCAGTTGCTGCGTGAGCACGTCTGGCCCGCCACGGCGATGTTTCCCGCTCGGAGTGCGTTTTGGAGGCGAGTCCAAGCGCCCGGGGAGACGGTCGCCGCGTTCGTGGCGGCCCTGCGGCTGGCGGCCGGCCCGTGCAAATGGGAAAACGTTGAAATCACCCTCCGAGACTGTGTGCTGTGCGGCCTGAACGACGCCGAAACCCAGCGCACATTAATGAACCAAGAGCCGCCTCCCACGCTGCAGGAGGTCGTCAGAGCGGCCCAGGCCGCAGAAGCTACGAAGGCCGGGGTCCAAGAACTCCAGGACTGGCGGCCAAAGTCGAGCAAAGCAGAGGCTCCGGTACAGGCGGCCCGGCAAACTTCGAGGTCGTCTACAGAGAGCAGCGACGACGAGGACGTACAGAGGGTCCGGAAGGAGAGCCGACGATGCGACGGCTGTGGCGCGGCCCACGACCGCGTGAAATGCCCCTTCCGGAAGGCCGAGTGCCACAACTGCGGCCGCCGAGGGCACATCGCCAAGGTGTGCAGGAAGAAGCGCGAGTCCCGGAGGAGCTCCCCAGACCGTTCCGCGGGACGAGACCGCCCAGCGAGACCCAAAGACGGCGCCCAGGCCACGCGGAAGCAGGACGGCGTGGTCCGCATCGCCGACGGCAGCGAGGACAACGCCCCAGTGTTCAGCGTGTCTACGGGACACCCCCGCTACTTTGTTGAGGTACTAGTCCAAGGGGTGCCCATTAGGATGGAAATTGACTCGGGGTCCTCATATTCAATCATTTCCCAGAGGGAGTTTTTTGGAATTGCCCCCCAAAAGCGGCCCAAGCTCAAAGCGTTGAGGGCCACACTACGGGACGTGCAAGGGAACAGTATTCCAGTGTTGGGGGTTGGAGAATTTCAGGTCAAGTTCAAGGAGCACGCCGCGTCCCTTCCCCTGGTCGTGCTCAAGGGAGGAAATTGCAGCCTCCTCGGGACTCAATGGTTCCAGCCCCTGGGTTTGTTCATTGGGGGGTGCATGCCGTGGGGATGCACGCTGTTGGGACTGACCCAATTCAGGAGGTGTGCGAGGCGCACCCCGAAGTCTTCAAAATGGGACTGGGGAAATTCAAGGGGCCCCCAGTGACTTTCGACCTGGACCCGAAGGTCCGCCCTGTTCGCCTAAAACCACGCCGGGTGCCGTTCGCACTCAAGGACAAGATAGAGGCGGAACTGGACAAATTGGTGGGTCAGGGGATTCTTGTGCCTGTAGATTCTGCGGAGTGGGAAACTCCCATTGTAACTGCTCTTAAGTCCAATGGGGAGGTCCGCATATGCGCCGACTACAAGTGCACCATCAACAAGGCGATCCGCCCGAATGCATATCCGGTGCCGGTAGTCAGCCATCTGCTGGCCAGGTTACACGGGGGGAGATGTTTCGCTAAGCTCGACTTAGCACAGGCCTACCAGCAGCTCACGGTGTCTCCTGCCGCAGCTGCTGCGCAGACCATAGTCACCCATAAGGGGGCGTTCCAGGTGACGCGCCTCCAATTTGGCGTGAATTCGGCGCCAGGAATTTTCCAGTCACTCGTGGAACGCCTCCTGAAGGGTCTGGAGGGGGTGTTGCCTTATTTTGATGACGTGTTAATAACAGGGGGGAGCCGGGCGGAATTGGCCAAGAGGTTGGGGAAGGTCCTGACTATATTCGAAAAGGCGGGGCTGAGGTTGCGAAAGGACAAATGCGTCTTCTTCGCAACCGAGGTTGAATTCCTAGGGTTTTGTGTGACTCCTGAGGGGATAAAACCATCCAAGTCTAAGGTGGCAGCCATCAAGAGAGCCCCCCGCCCAACCTCCAAGCCCGAGTTGCAGTCGTTCCTAGGGCTGCTCAACTTTTACCACTCCTTCCTTCCCCGGAAGGCAGCGGTGGCTGAACCGCTACACAAGCTGCTAAAGAAGGAGCAGGCATGGAAGTGGGGCGATGACCAAGAGAGGGCATTTAGTGAGCTGAAAAGCCTCCTGGCGTCCGACGCCATACTGACCCACTTCGACCCCAAACGCCCAGTAGTTCTGATCTGTGATGCATCTCCAGTGGGGGTGGGGGCGGTGCTGTGCCACGTGCTGGAGAACGGAAGGGAGGCCCCGATAGCATTTTACTCCAGGTCCCTGTCCCAAACAGAGAGAAACTACGCACAGACGGACAGGGAGGCCTTAGCAATAGTCTCGGGGACGAAAAAATTTCACGATTTTCTGTGACGGACCACAAACCCCTGCTAGGCATTTTTACCGCGGATAAGCGCACCCCTCAAATCCTGTCCCCAAGGATGCTCAGGTGGGCCATTTTTCTCAACGCATATCAGCACGCGTTGGTCTACCAGCCCGGGAAAGAGATCAGCCATGCGGACGCCCTATCTAGGTCTCCCCTCCCCCTAACGCCCAGCCAGGTGAGCATGGGGGAGCGGGACCATCAGGTTCTCATGATAGAGGTGCTGGATTCGCCCCCCGTAGTGCCCGCCGACATTGCCAAAGCAACAGAGAAGGACAAAACGTTAGCGACAGTCAGCTCCTGGCTGCAGAAAAGGTGGCCCGCGTCCTCCCCAGCGGAGGAGTTCGCCCCATTTTTCAGAAAAAAGCTAGAACTGTCCCTGGAGAGGGGGTGTCTCTTGTGGGGGCAGCGGGTGGGGATTCCCACCTCCCTTCGGCCGTGGGTGCTCAAACTGCTGCACGTCAGCCACCCCGGCATCGTGCGATCCAAGGCGCTGGCCCGGAGTTACTTCTGGTGGCCCCAGCTAGACGCCGACATCGAGCACATGGTCGGCACTTGCGAAAGCTGCCAATGCTCCAGACCGGAGGAGGCCCGCCTTCCCCACAGGGAATGGGACGCGGCTAAGGGGCCGTGGTCCCGGGTGCACGTAGATTTCGCGGGCCCATTCAGAGGCACCCTGTTCCTCCTTGTAGTGGACGCTTTCTCCAAATGGTTGGAGGTTATCCCAGTCACGAGCACCTCCTCGGCCCAGACCATTAGGCATTTGCGGAGGCTCTTTTCCACGTTCGGCATACCCGACACGTTAATTAGCGACAACGCTAGTTGTTTTACGTCCTCCGAGTTTAAGGCATTCATGGAGATTAACGCCGTTCGGCATATTACCTCCGCCCCGTTTCACCCGGCCACCAACGGCCAAGTAGAGCGCCTCGTCCGCACCACGAAGGACGCGTTGCGGCGCATGGGCCCAGGGGATTTGAACCTACAAGTGTGTCAGTTTCTGCTAGGGTACAGGGTGACCCCGTTGGCGTCAGGATACTCCCCCGCAGAGCTCTTAATGCGCAGGAAGCTGACCACCATCCTTACTAGGCTAGACCCCACGAGGGTAGAGGACAAAGGAAGGAACATCGGGCTGGAAGTTACAAAGAGTTTCAGCATAGGCGCCCCCGTGCATTGCAGGAATTACGCCAGCACAGGCCCAGCCTGGGTGCCGGGCGTAGTCGTGGAACAAACCGGCCCCGTGTCGTACCGCGTGGAAACCAGCACAGGGCTCCTATGGAGGCGGCACGCAGACCAGCTCCGACGCAGGGTCTCCGATGAGCAGGACACGGTTCACGCAGGAAATAAGTCAGCGTTAGGGTTCTCCCCCACCCGTTTAGCCCAAGGAGGAGGAGAAGGGGACCGTGGGCCCCCACCACGGGGGGAGGAGGATATCCTCATAGATACCCTGGGGGATCTTTCCGAGGAGGAGGAACCCGACCCCATACATATCTCGCGGAAAGTCCCCACAAATGCGGGTACCCCTACCAACTTAGATTTTGATTTTCAGAACCGGGGTTTTTTTTCGGAGTGGTCCCCCACCCGTCCAAGCGAGAAGAGGGGTTTTTCGTTAGCCCCGACGGCCCCCGGTCTGCCCACAATGGAGTTTTTCCCTTCCCCTAAGTCCGCCAGACAGCGGCAAGCCACTAACAAGTCTCCCTCTCCCGTTTCAGGACAAGGGACCAGGGAACAAAGAAGCAATAACGCCCCCGGGGGGGGCAGCCCTCTTCACGGCCCAAACGCACATGCAACAAGCCATCTTGGCTGAGAGACTTCGTCTCATCCTAGGGGGGAGGGATGTTGTGTTCTGTAAAGCAGTGCCTTTAACAATGTACCTTTACCATGTGTTATCAATGTAACCTTTCTGTGTGCAACATTATAACCTTCACCTGTATCAATGTTAGCCTAATAAGGGGACGCGAGCTAGTGACCACCAGAGGGCAGTAGCGAGCGTCCAGCTCTAATGGATCATCAGCCACCTGGTTCAGCAGCGCGGGAAGATTCCCCGCGACTTCCTCACCTGGTCAAGAAGGGCGTGACCTCCTACGACGTCACGCAGGCAGTAACCAATAGTCTGTCAACGAGCCACATTCAAATGTATAGCCAGCTGTATATATTGAGCTACCCATCCGCCATTACCACATGTTCCTCCGGATCATCATGCAATAAACCTGTGTTAAGCCAACCCTTCAGCTGTTTCGTTGTCTTTGGTCCCTTACACTAAATGGGGCCAACCAGAATTTCTGCTACTGGTTCTGGTGAACTGGGGTGATCCTGCTGAATCCCACCACTGCCTCTGAGGTAGGCTAAACAGAGAGGTCTCCCATTTACCTATTGAGCAAAGATAACTACATTTCCTCCTAGGACTGAGAAGATAAATGCTTAGCTGAAGGCCAGTTAATAAATCAGTGGCAGTGTGAAATGATACCTCTGAAAAAGTGATCCTTTCTCCCTTGCTCTATGTTGAATGTCGCACAATACAGATTACATTTATCTTAAACACTGTTCTCCTCTCCCCAAACTATCCTATAGGATACTGCTCCATCCATTAGGTGACAGGCTGGTTTGTTCAAGAGACATTTTTGACATCACCAGCAGGTAGGGTGTCCTTCCTGCCACCAATTTTCTTTATGTTTCTGCTACCTCAATGACCAGACAAAGGATTTTTTTTTTAAAAAAATCAAATATAGTACAAATTAAAGTGTACAGTAGTTGGGGGAAGGCAACTGCAGTTCTTTTTTTCTTTCTTTGGAGGATGTGCATTGATTCTAATTTGCCTAATTTTCCTCTAAAACAATCTTAATTATGTCTAGGAGCATTGAATACTTATAAAATAGATGCACAAGTTATTTCAAAATCTTGGAAAGTGTTGCTATTGATAGCCCATAGTAATCATAGCATGTTCTTAAGGGTTTGGTATAAGTTCTCCAAATTGGAGATACTTAAATATTCAATGTGAAAGTTCTTTGGTTGCTTAGAAGAATATACATTCTGGGGAAATAAATTTGTTGTTTTATTTAAACAAAACCTATCAGTACAAATAGACTGCAGTGGCTTAGTGATTAAGATGATGAACTTGACAACTTGAAGATTGGCAGGTCAGCAGGTTGAGACCCGAGTGCTGCATGATGGAGTGAGCTTCCGTTTCGATCCTAGCTCCTGCCAACCTAGCAGTTCAAAATCAAGAAATTGCAAGTAGATAAACTGGAATCAGTTCGGTGAGAAGGTAAATAGCAGTTTGTGCACTCCAGTGTCTAGTCATGCCTGCCACATGTAGGGTTGCCATATTTTCTTCCACAAAACCGGGACAGAAGTAAAGGTTTTCCTTGCTCGAAAGCCAGTTGTATCCGACTCTAGGGTTCAGTGCTCATCTGTTTCAAAGCCAAAGAGTCAGTGCTGTCTGCTTCTGCAGACATTTCCGTGGTCATGTGGCAGGCATGACTAGACACCAGAGTGCACGGAACACTGCTTACCTTCCCACCAAAGTGGTCCCTATTTATCTACTTGCAATTTCTTGCTTTTGAACTTCTAGGTTGGAAGGAGCTGGGACAGAGATGGGCGCTCATTCCATCATGCAGTACTCAGGTTTTGAACTGCTGACCTGCTGCCTCCCAGTCAGCGTCTTAACCACTTAAGCCACTGCAATGAAAGGGTACTGCAAAACAGGGGCATTTCTTCTGGTTTATATACAAATGTGCCCTTAGATCAGGAACCTTCATTACCTTTGGGGGTGGGGAGTGTGGTGTGTTGGGAAAACAAATACAGAGATTAAATAGCTAGGAATCCTTAAGCATGAAAGTGTTGTAAATTATCTATTTTGGAATGTTGCATTCCATGGTTTACTTAGGAGTAAGATCCACTGAACAATGGGGCTTACTTCTAAACAAATAAAGGCTTCAGCTTTTGTTCTCGCTCTCTCCCCCACTTCAGTATGAGTAAAGCCTACCCACCCACAGAGGGGTCCCACATATTTCAATCAGAGCTCCCTCTCAATTAAAAGGGCACAGGATTGGTGGGAACACAAAAGCAGTTCTCTCCCTTCCCGTGGTTGCTTCTTTCTTCTCTCCCCCCGGGACTCACTCCACTTGCAAGCTCTTCCCTCCAGGGTTCACGGGGCAGGAGGAAATTTGAGGGTGGGCAAACTGCTAACTCAGGGTGGGTAAAGCCCACCCTAGCCACCCCCTGGCTAAGGCCCAGCCTGAAACTGGCACTCTCCCACACACACATATCTATTGGACTTCTGGAAACTTTCTATTCCATTAGTTTACCCCATCTCCTCCTCCTTCTTTGGCCACGAGGCTGCTGCGGCTGCTTCTACAGATGCTGACTGGTGGTTAAGCACAGGCGCCACTCTAAGACAGCAATAAAAAGGCGTGAATTCCCCACTTCAGACTAAGAGCACGCCCGTTGGTTTGATCCGGGAGTTTTCAATGATTTTTACGGAACCAGCCGGGACAGTTACAACCTGGTAAATTCCTGGTTTTCCATGACGTATGGCAACTCTAGCCACATGTCCATGGGAATGTGCAGATGCAGACACCGCTTGCTCTTTGGCTATAAACAGAGATAAGCACTGAAGCCTAGATTTGGATATGACTGGCTTTCGAGCAAAGGCACACATATAAAGATAAATCGTCTACAAAAAATCCACAATAACTGAATCTTCAAAGTAAATATGCTTTTAATCAGCTTCCAAAAGGTTTGTATATTCTCCTAATAACTCATTTTTTTTGTTTCTCTCACTTTTCATACACAGTTCATTGTAATTATATTGATTGTCAAATGCATTAATTTCAAAGTATTTTTAAATCCTCAAAATCCATCCGGTATTTTGGATTTTTCAATAGTTATGATAATACAATCTTCTTCAGGAGGAGGATTAATTATATTCTTAACTATAAGGAAAAATAAACAAACATTCATTGTACAGTTTTGACTCCTTATATTACATAATATCTTACAACTACAAGGGTACAATATTCTTTGACTTACAGTTTCTCTTGTGTCTACAGCCTCTTAATGTTTATTCTTCTTGGGCTAATGACGTTAAAATTGCTTCAAGACCAGATCCTGATATTCTTACATTCAAGGACACATATGCTGAAATTCTATCTGTACAGATAACTCCCACCTGTATCTTTTTTACTTTTGCTAATTTCTCCTGAAGAAGATTGTATTATCAGAAATATTGAAAAATCCAAAATACCGGATGGATTTTGAGGATTTAAAGAGACTTTGAAATTAATACATTTGACAGTTACGATAATTACAATGAACTGAGTATGAAAAGTGAGAGAAACAAAAAAAACCCCACAAGTTATTAGGAGAATATACAAACCTTTTGGAAGCTGATTAAAAGCATATTTACTTTGAAGATTCAGCTATTGTGGATTTTTTGTGTGGACGATTTATCTTTATATTTGTGCAACTTATTGGTCATCCTGCCAAATTTTGGAGTTTTGAGCAAAGACAACCTTTACCTTTATCTACCAGTACAAAAGTCAAAATAATGGAGCAGAATTGTACATGAATTAAAAATAGCTTTTAACAAACTCTTTTGCTAATCTCTGTGATATGTTTCACATTCAGGCATTGCCATGACTTTAGGCAAGATATGTTTTCAACACAAAGGTAGAAGTACACCATACAGCATAGAGTACATTTTGTATTTTAAAATTGTGTCCCATCTGCCAAGACTATATTTCGGTTTGCTTGGAATCTGCAGTCTGAAGCTGGTGGTTTGCCTCCTAGTATGAAAGCTCTTCATATTACTTAACTCTCAGTTCCTCTCCTTTTGTGTGGCTGCTCTGATTTTCCAGTACGAATGTTCCTCCCTGAATACTGATAAGATTCTGCCTGTGGAGCTGCTGTCAATAGTACTTTCTCATGAATCAGCCCTCAGAGGACAGCTGGCTGCATGATGTGATTTCACCCTCTCCCTGGAGGCCAGAGGTCTGCTTTTGCCATATGTTTGCTTGTTGTGGCCTCAGGGAGCAAAGTTTCCTAAATTTGCTCCTGCAACCTGCCTCAGGTTTCTTGCCTTTGTGAGAGGAAGCAAGTAAGAAAGGAAAATTGAGTGAGAGTGAGAGAGAGCATAAGAGATAGAATGAGAATATATTCAGTAGAAACTACAAACTAAGATGAAAATGTTCATATAATTTTTCTTCCTTCTGTCCATTCCAAAATGCACTAAATGTACACTGTTCAGTGTGAAAGTACCATGTATTCTACACAAACACATAGGCACTCAAGCAACAGATACACAAACTCGTAGGCAGCAGTCCTCTACATCAGTGTTGCCCAACCTTTGGCTTTTGGACTTCAATTCCCAGAACCCTAAGTCAGTACACTGGCTGATCAGTGCTTTGGGCAATTGACTCAGGCTTCTGGGAAATGAAGTCCAAAAGCCAAAGGTTGGGCAATTCTACTCTATGTAACACACCTGGGAGTAAGTATTACTGAACTTAACAAAGGTAACTTCTGCGAAGAATTACAATCAAATAGAATTGTGCTGCATAGTTCGTTCTTTCTTTATTCATGTCAGAGGCACCACCAGCGTATAATAACATACAAAGCTAAAATTAACATATTTTAAAAAAGAATTAAAAGGACTATATGACAGCTGCCCAGTATTAAGCCACATCTACAGCATTTCCTCTTGCCAACATAAGGTCCTCCTTAGTGTGCATTGTGGGGCATAGCATACATTGTATCATATGGGCAATAGTTTGTTCTTTTCCACATTCACACAGGCTACCATCTATATCTGGGGTTCCTAACCTTTGTCCCGTGGGCAGGACCCAGCCTGCTACACCATGACAACCAGCCCATCACCGTCTCCCCAGCACCTGGAAGTAGAAGCAGGTGCATTTATGTCAGCTGTAAAATGTGCCCACATGTGCACAAATGTGCCCACGCTGATGTAAATGCAAAAGTGGGCACATTTACATCAGCCGTAAATACGCCCACTTCAACTTCTGGCATGGTCTAGATAGCTCAGCTGTTTCAGGGGTATGGTCAGGCCCGCAGTACAAAAAGTTTGGCCACCCCTGATCTGCAGGGAAACCCCCACTTTCTCAGATTAGCCCTTGAACTTCCTAACTCAGCATGCAGTCTGTTTAAATCTTTCCACACAAGCCATGGTTGTTCTTGGCCAGGTGCTGTAGAATCATATGGTTCTGCCCAGTTGCCTGGAAGCTCCATGCTTGCCTTCAAAAACTGCACAATTATTACCAAGTTGAATTGCAACATCATTCCTTTTGAATCATGCAATTGAGCTTTTCAGTACGTGCAGCTTTAGTTTCTCAAAAAGCCCTATGTGCAATGATCAGTTTGCTGTGTTCATACCTGTCAAGTTTTGGATTTGAAAATAAGGGAAATTTTGGCCACACCCCTCTGTGGGTGTGGCCAAATATAGCCATGTGACTTGCTGGGCTCTAGTCATGCCTGCCACATGGCCATGAAAATGTTTGCAAACACAGACAGCACTGGCTCTTTGGCTGTAAAAGGAAATGCCGGATGCTTGGGAAACAAGCTATGAGAAACCTGGGGAACATAGTTAAAAGTAGAGGCATCACCTTGCAAACAAAAAATTGCATAGTCAAAGCAATGGTATTCCCGGTGGTAATGTATGGGTGTGAGAGCTGGACCCATTAGGAAAGCTGAGCGCAGAAAAACAGATGCCTTTGAAATGTGGTGTTAGAAATAGGTCGATCCTAGAAGAAATCAACCACGACTGCTCATTAAAGAGAACCTCCATACAATCAGCAAAAACAAGACCTGGAGCAGACTGTGGATCAGATCACAACCTACTGATCGCAAAATTCAGGTTAAGACTAAAGAAAATAGGGAAAACAAGAAGACCAGACAGATATCACCTAGACAGCATCCCTAAAGAATACACGGTGGAGGTGATGAACAGATATAATGGCCTGGACGCAATAGACAGAGTGCCAGAAGAATTATGGACAGAGATAAAGGAAATCATGCAGGAAGCAGCAAAGAAAACCATACCAAAAGAAAAGAAGCGTAAGAAAGCAAAATGGTTGTCTGATGAGGCTCTTAAAATAGCAGAGGAAAGAAGGAAGGCAAAAGTCAAAAGAGAAAGGAAAAAATACAACCTTCTGAACACAGAATTTCAAAGAAAAGCAAGGAGAGATAAGGAAAACTACCTAAAAGAACAGTGCAAAGAAATGGAGGAAAACAACAAAAGAGGCAGGACTAGAGATCTCTTCAGAAAAATCGGGGAAATAAAGGGAACATTTAAAGCAAAAATGACCATGATAAGGGACAAAGACGGAAAAGAGCTAGCTGATGAAGAAGAGATAAAGAAAAGATGGAAAGAGTACACAGAGGAACTCTACAAAAAGGACCTCAACACTCCTGATAACCACAATGATGAAAAAACTGAACTCGAGCCAGACATCCTGGAGAGCGAAGTTATAAAGGCCCTAAAGAGCACTACAAACAACAAAGCTAGTGGATATGATGGTATCCCAGTCGAATTTTTCAAAGCGCTAAAAGATGATGGCGTCAAATTACTGCACTCAATATGCCAGCAAATCTGGAAAACAAAACAGTGGCCACAGGATTGGAAAAGATCAGTATACGTCCCAATCCCAAAAAAGGGCAACGCCAAAGAATGCTCAAATTACCGAACAATTGCACTCATCCCACACGCCAGCAAGGTGATGCTCAAGATAATACAGGACAGACTTCAGCAACATGTGGAGAGAGAACTACCAGAGGTGCAGGCCGGTTTCAGAAGAGGCAGGGGGACTAGAGACCACATTGCCAACATACGTTGGATCATGGAGAAAACAAAGGAATACCAGAAACAAGTTTACTTTTGTTTCATTGATTACACTAAGGCATTTGACTGTGTGGACCACAACAAGATGTGGCAAGTAATTAAAGAGATGGGAATACCAGAGCACATCATATGCCTCCTGAGAAATCTGTACATGAACCAAGAAGCAACAGTTAGGACAGAACATGGAATGACAGAGTGGTTTGGAATAGGAAAAGGAGTAAGACAAGGCTGCATTTTATCACCCTGCTTATTCAATCTATACACAGAGCACATAATGCGAAATGCAGGGATGGAGGAATCACAATATGGGATTAAAATTGCTGGGAGAAACATAAACAATCTGAGATATGCAGAGGATACCACCCTAATGGCAGAAAGTGAGGAAGACCTAAAGAACCTCTTGATTGGGCTGAAGGAGGAGAGTGCAAAAGCTGGTTTGAGACTCAATATCAAGAAAACCAAGGTAATGGCAACAGGCCCAATCAGTTCCTGGAAAATAGATGGGGAAGAAGTAGAAGCAGTGACAGATTTTACTTTCCTGGGATCAAAGATCACGGCAGATGGGGATTGCAGCCATGAAATAAAAAGGCGACTGATTCTTGGGAGACAAGCCATGAGAAACCTGGGGAACATAGTGAAAAGCAGAGACACCACATTGCAAACAAAAATTAGAATAGTCAAAGCAACGGTATTCCCAGTGGTAATGTACGGATGTGAGAGCTGGACAATTAGGAAAGCTGAATGCAGAAGAATAGATGCCTTTGAAATGTGGTGTTGGAGGAGAGTTTTGAGAGTACCCTGGACAGCGAGGAGAACAAATAGGTCAATCTTAGAAGAAATCAACACTGACTGCTCATTGGAAGGGCTAATAGTAAAGACGAAGCTAAAGTATTTTGGACATCAAATGAGAAGGGAGGATTCACTTGAGAAGGCCCTGATGTTGGGAAAGGTGGAGGGCAAAAGAAGAAGGGGGAGGCCAAAGATGAGATGGCTAGATGGTATTGTAGACACAATGGGCACAGAACTGGGAGTGCTGAGGGGGATGGTGGAGGACAGAGGTGCATGGAGAACAATGGTCCATAGGGTCGCAAAGGGTCGGAACCGACTGTGCGACTGAACAACAACAAAATAAAGATGAGGCTAAAGTACTTTGGACATCAAATGAGAAGAGAGGATTCACTTGAGAAGTCCTTGATACTGGGAAAGGTGGAGGACAAAAGAAGGGGATGGCCCAAAATAAGATGGCTAGATGGTATTGTAGATGCAATGGGCACAAAGCTGTGTGGGCCAAAGAACCCTTTCCCCATCTTCTTGGGGGACTTTTGTTTTGTTTTCTTTCTTGTTTACCAAGTGGCTTAAGTGACTAAGATGCTGACTGGGAGGCAGAAGGTCAGCAGTTTGATTCCCGAGTACTGCAGGATGGAATGAGCTCCCGTCTTTGTCCCAGCTCCTGCCATCCTAGCAGTTCGAAAGCAAGAAATTGCAAGTAGATAAATAGGGACCACTTTGGTGGGAAGGTAACAGCGTTCCGTGTGCTCTGGTGTCTAGTCATGCCTGCCACATGACCACGGAAATGTCTTCAGACACAGACAATACTGGCTCTTCGGCTTTGAAACAGAGATGAGCACTGAACCCTAGAGTCGGATACGACTGGCTTTCGAGCAAGGGAAACTTTTCCTTTATCTTACTCATTTTTAATTATTATTTTTCCTGGGAAGCAAAGAAAGTGTAGAATAGTAAACCAGCCCCCTAGGGTTACCAACTGCTTGTAAGTAGCTTAGCTTTAATGAACTAGCCCTGCACATGGCTATACACTCAATCCCCTCCCCCCAATTAGGGTGGAGGAGCAAGGGATTAATTCTCCCAAATTATCCAATCTATTTGTTCCTCACTGCAACCAGTTGAAGCACCAACACCTGAGAATGTTGGATCCAGCTTAAGAAAGAGAATTAATAAAGAAGTAAAAAGTAACCTCTGTAGTTTCCAAGCCTCCCAGCAGCTGAGGAGTTAATCTCCCTCCAGATGGTTTGTTAGAAGGTGGGGTGCTCTCTCTCTCTCTCATCAAGCAACATCCCCCCCTCCCAAGTTAATTCTAGAACAGAAACAGAAGCCTCCAGCCAGGAGGCAGGGCAGAAACAGCTCAATAAAGCATGGGAGTGAGAAAGAAGTCTCTCACTGATTTGCCCCTGCATATATGAAATATCGCTCACCTCTAGAGTAGACTCCCGTCCCATGGTGGCTCCGAACAGCAGCAGCAGAAAAAACGAAGCCTCCATGACCATGTGGCAGGGAAGGGAAATGAAAGAGAAGCTACAGAACGCCCCTCCCACCACCTTCTCTCTCCCTCCCCTTCCACAAGCAAAAAGCCACACAGCAACCTCTGGTGGCCGGAAAAACATACTACAGCTTCGCCTATGAGGGCTCCGGTCAGGAAAAACGGGATTTAATTTAATTTAATTTAATTTAATTATCACATTTATATACCGCTCACTCGGCCAAAGCCAACTCAGGGCGGTTCACAATAAAAATTAAAAACACAAGTTAAAACAGTTAAAACAGTTAAAACTACCCACCCCCTAAAAACAAGGGCTGCAGGATCCAAAGGCACCATGGGGAAGAGTTCTTCTACACCAACCACCCAATGGCGGTTACCCTTCCACCTGCACCCCACACTTGACCCGCCAGCCAGGTTTTAAGATCTTTTCTGAAAGGCAGCAATTCCGTCCGGAGACGTAGCTCTGTTGGCAGGAGGTTCCAGAGGGCCGGTGCAGACACGGATAAGGCTCTCCTCCTTGTGCCAGAGAGGCGAGCCCCTCTGGCTGATGGAACGATTAGAGAGCCCCTCCGGTCCGCTCTGGTTGGACGGACAGACGTCCTCAGGGCGATGCGGTCTCTTAGGTAACCCGGCCCACTACCATATAGGGCTTTAAAGGTCAAAACCAGCACCTTGAATTGCACCCGGAGACAAACTGGCAACCAGTGCAGCTCCCGGAGCAGTGGCAAAGCACGGGCATAACGCCCACACCCCATCACCACCCGGGCTGCCGCATTTTGGACCAGCTGTAGCCTCCGAATGGTCGTCAAGGGCAGCCCCATGTAGAGCGCATTGCAATAATCTAGTCTGGAGGTAACCAGAGCGTGAGTGACCATGAGCAAGGAGTCCCGGTCCAGGAGTGGGCGCAACTGGCGGATCACCCGCAGTTGGGCGAAAGCCCTCCTGGTCACAGCCGCCACCTGTTCCTCTAGCAGTAGCCGTGAATCCAGGAGGACCCCCAAGTTGCGCACTGGGTCTGTCTGGGGCAAAATAGCCCCATCCAGAACCAACGATGGTAGCTCCCGGGTTAATGCAGAACCCCCTATCCATAGCCACTCAGTCTTGCTGGGATTCAGTTGTAGCCCGTTAGCCCCCATCCAGACCCCCACAGCTTCCAGGCATCTGGAAAGGACTTTGACGGCATCACTGGGGTCCCCATGGGCCGAGATGTACAACTGAGTGTCATCCGCGTACTGATGGTACCGCACCCCATGGGAACGAATGATCTCACCCAGCGGCTTCATGTAGATGTTAAATAGGAGAGGAGAGAGCACCGAGCCCTGAGGCACCCCCCATTTGAGGGGCCTAGGACTGGACCTCTCACTCTCCAACCACACCGACTGGGTACGACCCCTCAGAAATGAGGAAAACCAGGACCACACATTACCCTGGATTCCCAATCCTCGGAGCCGTCCCAGAAGGATACCGTGGTCAACGGTATCGAAAGCCGCTGAGAGGTCAAGAAGAGCAAGGACTGATGGGTGACCACCGTCCCGCTCCCGCCAGAGATCATCCATCAGTGCGACCAATGCCGTCTCGGTACCATATCCCGGCCTGAATCCTGACTGAAAGGGGTCCAGATAATCCGCTTCATCCAGCACCCCCTGCAGCCGACACGCCACTGCCTTCTCCAACACCTTCCCTAAAAAGGGGAGGTTAGAGACAGGCCTATAGTTGGTTAGGACAGCTGGGTCGAGGGAAGGTTTCTTCAGGAGGGGGCGCACCAAAGCATGTTTTAAAGGTGCAGGAAACACCCCCTCCCGCAATGATGCATTGATCACAGCCCCAACCCAGTCACCTGTCACCGCCTTGGAGGCTTTCACCAACCAGGTGGGACAGGGGTCCAATGGGCAGGTAGTGGCGCGCACAGCTGCAAGGAGCCTGTCCACTTCATCAGGGGCAACTGGATCAAACCGGTCCCAGATGGTGTGGCAAGACTGTGCTCCAGCTCCCTCCGGACTCTCCCCATCCACGCCGGAATTAAACCCAGAGCGAATCCGATCGATTTTCTCCACTAGATGGTCAGCAAAGTCCTCAGCCGACCCCTGCCAACCAGGCACCGGGGTCCCCCTACCAAGGAGAGACCTGGTAACCCGGAACAGGGTGGCCGGGCGATTGTCAGCGGAGGCAATAAGGGTGGTGAAGTATTGCCGCCTCACCACCTCCATCGCCACTAGATAGGCCCTAATAGCGGCTCTAGCTAGTGTCCAATCGGAGTCTCTCTGGGTCTTCACCCAGCGGCGCTCTAGGCGTCTCTTTGCCCGTTTGAGCTCCCGCAGTTCATCTGTGAACCACGGAGATGACCTAGCTCCATGAGCTCTGAGAGGCCGTAGTGGTGCGATTTCATCCAAGGCCGCTGTTGTCATCCTGTTCCACAGGTCAACCAGCGCCTCGGGCGAATCGTGTTGCCGATCCAGAGGGAAATCCCCCAGTTCCCTCTGGAATCCATCAGGATCCATCAGTTGCCGGGGGCGGGCCATTCTTATAGGCCCTGCCTCCCTACGATGAAGCGTCGCACCCAGGAAGTCTAGAGCCACCAAATAGTGATCTGACCATGGCACAGGTGTTATGTCTAATTTCCGTAGTCTCAGATCACTCTGCCACCGCTCCGACAAAAAGATTAAATCTGGTGTGTGGCCACTGCCCCTGGTCGGGCCCTGAATTACCTGAATCAGGTCCATATCTGCCATGGAAGCCATGAACTCCTGAGCCACCCCGGAGCCAGTCCCCAGCGAGGGTAAATTGAAGTCCCCCAGAACCATCAATCTAGGGAACTCCAATGCCAACGCTGAGATGGCCTCGAGGAGCTCAGGCAGGGAGTCCCTTACCCTGCAAGGGGGCAGGTACAGGAGTAAGACTCCCAACTGACCCTTAAAGCCCAGACGCAGAAGCAGGGCCTCACAACCCAGAATTTGTGGAGCGGTGGCCCTGGTGACTCCCAGTGACTCCCTGGCTATGATGGCAACGCCACCGCCCTTACCCTCATCCCTAGGCTGGTGCCAAATACTGAACCCAGCTGGACACATTTCTGACAGAGGAACCCCATCCTCTGGTCTCAGCCAGGTCTCAGTGATACATGCCAGGTCGGCCCGCTCCCCCATAATGGAGTCTTGTATCAGGGGGGCCTTATTACATACCGACCTGGCATTCATCAGCAGCAGCCTAAGGGCAGGGTCACCCTGGGTCAGCTGCTCAGGACCTAGAGGTGTAACCGTGGGGCTGGAACGAGGGACAGCTACTAAGCATCTGCCCCGCGTTCCCCGGGTGCGGCCCGCCCCTCGGTACCCGCTATATCGCCCCATGCCCATCACAACCTCTATATTGGTCTCCGGAGCCTCCCTGCTTGCCCTGGACAGAATGCTGCCTCTCCTTCCTGGCTGGCCTGGCAATCTCTCCCTCCCTCCCTTCCACCCCAATATAAAACCGCCCCATTCACTCCCCCCACCACCCTCCGCACGGCTCCGGTGGTGATGGAAGTGGTGGGGCATTCTTCCACAACTGTGTTGAACCCTCAACTGCCGGGCAGGGCCCGAAACGCCGGCCGATGGCGAGGCCAGCGAGCCTCTTCGCCCCCGCCGGGGCCGAACACAGCGGCGGTGATGTTTCGTCCGGCAGGCCCCCTCGCCTTTTGAGTCCTGGCGAGGGGCGGGGGGCGGGGCCCAAAACGTCGGCCAATGGTGAGGCCAGCGAGCCTCTTTGCCCCCGACGGGGCCGAACACAGCGGCGGTCCTTGGCGTTGGCCCCGCATTTGAGGCTGCCTGCCGAAACTCCCTCCAGCTGTACCTGTTCATCTCCCGCCGGTCTGGCCGGGAGGGAAAGAGAGCGCCCGGTGTCCTTGGCGTTGGCAGCGTCGGCCCCACTTTTGAGGCTGCCTGCCGAAACTCCCTCCAGCTGTGCCTGTTCATCTCCCGCCGGTCTGGCCGGGAGGGAAAGGGAGCGCCCGGTGTCCTTGGCGTTGGCAGCGTCGGCCCCACTTTTGAGGCTGCCTGCCGAAACTCCCTCCAGCTGTGCCTGTTCATCTCCCGCCGGTCTGGCCGGGAGGGAAAGGGAGCGCCCGGTGTCCTTGGCGTTGGCAGCGTCGGCCCCACTTTTGAGGCTGCCTGCCGAAACTCCCTCCAGCTGTGCCTGTTCATCTCCCGCCGGTCTGGCCGGGAGGGAAAGGGAGCGCCCGGTGTCCTTGGCGTTGGCAGCGTCGGCCCCACTTTTGAGGCTGCCTGCCGAAACTCCCTCCAGCTGTGCCTGTTCATCTCCCGCCGGTCTGGCCGGGAGGGAAAGGGAGCGCCCGGTGTCCGGATACTTGACAGGGGTGTGTGTTTCGTGTGAATTCTGATGAAATGTGAATTCAGTGTCAATAATATCCATATAGTGAGGTAAAGTGCAGAGATAATAAGGTCAGGCTGAGGTCAGTTAACAAGGAACAGGTGCAAGCAATCATCTAGCTCTGCTCTGTTGTGATTGACAGTTAATAAGATACATTGTAACCTTAAGTGTTTTGCTTCCTGTATAAATAGAAGTTGCTTGCAATTGTTTTGCAATTGTTTTGCAGAGCAGAAGCACAGACTGCACAGAAGCTGCAGAGCAGAGCAGAACAATGCTGAATGTAATGTTTATTTATTTGGACTGTAAATGTTGATATACCAGTTTGATTTAACCAAGCCTGTTGTATTGTCTTCTTTCATGGACTCATCACAACTCAGACTGCTACAACACTCACTCAAAAACTATCAGTCAGGTCCTCCAAATGCGTCTGGGCAAGAGGTTCTGGCAGTCCTCTCCTTATTGACTGTGCTAACTATGGCAGATGAGAGTTGTGGTCCAACATAATCCAGAGGATTCATTTCCCCAGAACGTGAATCATACAAATGCAACCAGACAAAGGGCGCTTTTTTCCAATCCCATCTATGTTTACTTCAAAGTATGTGCTCCAGAAATTAGTCCAGCTTTTGTCCTAATAAGTACATTTTGGGCTTGTACTGTTGTTGTGGGACTATGGTAGCTTAGTGTTTAAGATGCTGAACTTGTTGACTGAAAGGTTGGCAGGTCAGCAGTTCAAAACCCAAGTGCTGCACGATGGAGTTTCGAAAGAAAGAAATTGCAATTAGAAAATAGGCTTCAGTGGGAAGATAAAGAGTGTTTCATGTCTAGTCATGCCTGTCACATGATCAAGGAAATGTTTGCAGATGCAGACAGCACTGGCTCTTTGGCTATAAATGAAAATGAGCACCTAACCCTAGAGTTAGATATGATTGGCTTTCACAAGACCTTTACTTTTGCTTTATTGCTGTTGCAGCCTTACGCTGAAGAGTCTTATTGATCCCTGTAGGTCTTCTTCACAACAAATGGCTCTCACATCATCCATCTCTTTAACTACTGTGCCTTCTGCCTTTAGTGTGTTGAACTGGAGGTTCTTGGAATGACTATAAAATCTCCTGGCTCCAAAGCAAGGGGAAAAGCTACTATGTGGGCATGTTTTCCTCTCAGGAAGGAGCAGGCTGAGGACAACCTTCAAAATCCATTTATGGATGGAACAGGAGAAAGAGGGCACCAGAAAATCAGTCATTGAAATGAAGATTGGCAAGAAGGAGGGCTAGAGAAAAAGAAAGAAATAAAAGAAAGAAATGAAGACTCTGCTTGGAATCATCGTGGAAAACCAGTTTTTTGCATTGATTAAGAACAGACCTGGATCTCTCCAGAGAACACCTTCCAAGGCTGAATTTTATAGCCATCTTCCCTCACCAAAAACACTAGGAAATGCAAAATACATTTCCTCCTTGTGGGTGTTCTGCTTCAAGATTTAAAACAACAGGGCAAGACTCATTTGCGTGAAAAGGTAAAGATCACCTTTGTTCGAAAGCTAGTCATATCTGACTCTCGGATTCAGTGTGCATCTCTGTTATATAGCCAACTAGCAAGCGTGCGCGCACGCACACACACGCACACACACTCACACACACACACACAGGGCAGGTTTGAAATGTGCAGCCCAGTAGGTGTGTGAGTGAGTGAGTGAGTGAGTGAGAGAGAGAGAGGAGGCTGTAGTTGAGGAGGCTGTGCCTGGGAGAGTACCTCCGGGAGGCGAGCTGCCTTTGCTTCCTGGGGAATTGGTTTGCTTTCCTCAGTGGGAGGGGGATGAAGGCACCAGTGCCTTTGCCCCCCCCCGCCCCCCAATAAAAGCGAAACACTTCCTCAGGAAGTAAAGGCAGCAAATGGAGTGCCGTTCACTGCCTTTGCTTCCCGGGGAAGTTGTTCGCTTTCCTCAGTTGGAGGGTGGCAAAGGCACCAGTTCCATTGCCCCCCGCCCCCCACAGAAAGTGATGGCTTCCATCCTGGAGATGAAGGCAGAGCCCTGTTCTCAGCCTTCTTCTCCCTGAATGAAGCGGCAGGTGTGCAGGGAGAAGATGGTCTCCTCCTCTTCTCCCTGCTACCCCGCTGAAGTCACGGTGAGGCTGGCACTGGCCTTCGTCGCTGGGGCCTCAGGGAGAAGAGGGTCTTCCCCTCCTCCCTGCAACGCTGAGGGGTGGAGCAGCATGGAGGACACTGGGCCATGTAGGTTTTTTTGTGGTTTGTGGGGCGGTTGCCCCACTCTTTGTGACTGGATCCTTGTGGCGACACTCGGACAGTTTAAAGGTAAGTGTGGATGGCTCTGTTCTGGATGGTTGGGCTGATTGTGGCCGCTATTGCTGGACACGCACCAAGGTAGCCTCTCCTTATAGGTAAAGAAGAGCCAGCACTGTCTGCTTCTGAAGACGTTTCCATGCTAATGTGGCAAGCATGACTAAACACCGGAGTGCACGCAACACTACTTAACTTCCCACCAAAGTGGTGCCTATTTATCTACTTGCAACATCTTGCTTTCGAACTGCTAGGTTGGCAGGAGCTGGGACAAAGACGGGAGCTCATTCTGTCCTGTAGTATTTGGGTATTGAACTGCTGACTTGCCGCCTTCTAGTCAGCATCTTAATCACTCAAGCCACGACTAAATCTTAATGATTTTCATCAAGCTTTCTCCCAAATAAATAGTAGAGATTGCTGTCTTATCTGTTCAAGGGCCTTTTCCTCTCCTCCCCTCCCCTCCCTTCCCCAAACCAATTACTTCCCAATTATAATTTATAGAGAATTGTGACTAGGGAGGGAGGAAAGAACATAATAAAAGAACCAGAAATCCCCAAGTCCCTGTTCTTGTTGCTATTATCTGGATGCCTGTGAACAGGATTGACACTTAGTGGGATTGCCTGGCTCTTGTAAAGGGATTGCAGCAGAGTTTCTGTGACCTGCAGCCATTGCTGGTCTTGTCAGCCAGTAGTAAAGGTAAATGTAAAGGTTTCCCTTGCTTGAAAGCCAGTCGTATCTGACTCCAGGTTTCTGTGCTCATCTCTGTTTCAAAGCCAAAGAGCCAGCACTGTCTGCTTCTGCAGACCTTTCCATGGTTATGTGGCCAGCTATGACTAGACACCGGAGTGCACGAAATGCTGTTATAGTGTTCCCATGTAAAAATTCATTACCCAGTTACCAACCATTTGAACAGCTATAGCACGGCTTAAAATCTGTTCATGATAGGCAAATTCTGAGTTCAGATTTGGAATCAGCACAGTCGATATCATTTAAATCACATGTGTTCTTCCCAATAGCAAAATCATTGTTGTGCAGTGTTTTCGATTTCCCTATTCAACCAACTTTTAAAAAATGAAATATATTTATTAAAAACTAGCATAGTTTGCCCGGCGTTGCCGGGCTTTTTAAAATTGTATTGGATACTAAGGGCTTTCATTTATTTGTCGAAGCAATGGTGATGCGCTGTTTTAAATGGTGGTGTAAGTTTTTTTGATTTTGTGGCTTCGAGTAATTTTGTTTTTGAACTTGTTTTTTATGTTTATGTAAAAAAAATGTAAATTTAATTTAATTTAATTTAATTTAATATTATTTAATTTTAATTTTAATTTTGTTTTTTAAAATGTTCTTTTAATTTTTTTTTGTTTTGGTTTTTCATAGTGAAAAGTGGTTTTATTTTGGTAATTTTTGAGATTAGTGTGGTTTTTTTTGAATGTTTGTATAATTTATGTGATTAAATTTAGAATTATTATTATTTTTTAAATATTTTAGAATGTTGTTTCTGTTTTGGCCACTGGGTGGTGGTGGTGAGCTTTTGAGCTTCTCATTGCATTTGGTACCTTCTGTCCTCTTGGTGTTGCTTCCGGTAAGTTTCCTCTTTCTCATTTGTGTTCCGGTTCTCATAGAAGGAAGACGTCTTTTTGTAAGTAATGTGGGGGGGGGGTTTGGGGGGGGTTGGGGGTGGATTCTTTTTTGGGGGTGTATGTGTGTGTTTATCTTGTTCATATTTGGTTGTTTGTTTGTGATTTTGTGTGTTTTTTCTAGTGTGTGTGTGTGTGTGGGGGGGGTGTGTGGCTTTTTTCTCACAGGCCATGCTGGATGGCCCGTGGGAAGGAAGGCCAATTGCGGGGAGGCTTTTTTTCCCCATGGGCCATGCTGGATGGCCCGTGGGAAGGATAGGCATTTGCGGGGAGGCTTTATGGCCCATTGGAAGGAAGGGCATTTGCTGGGTGGTGGTTATTTCTTTCCCACGGGCCATACTTGCTGGCCCATGGGAAGGAAGGGAGAGGCAGTGTGGTGTTTATTCTTTTTCCCCGCGGGCCATACTGGCTTTCCCGGTGGGAAAGAAGGGCAGTTGCGGGGGGTGGGGGTGGGTTGTTTGCTTTAATTTTTGGTGCTCTGGCTGGCCCTTTGAAGAGAAGGGCAGCGGCGGCCGGGGGTGGTTTTTTTTGTTTGTTTCTCGTCTTTTTGGGCCGCCGGCTGGCCCTTCGATCGGAAGGGCCATGGTGGCGTTGGGGGGGGGGTCCCCCACAGGCCATGCTGGCTCGTTCATGGGGAAGAATGGCTGTGGCGGTGGGATTATTTTTAACTTTTATTTTTCGTGCGCCGGCCCTTCGAACGGAAGAGTAGCGGCGGCGGTTTCTTTTTTATTTTTTCCCCCCACGGGCCATGCTGGCTCGCCCGTGGGGTTGAATGGTTGCGGAGGCGGCTTTTTTTAGTTTTGTTTTTGCGCGCCGGCTGCCTCATCGTTCTGCTCGCACATTGCGCGCAGGACGCTGGGGCTTGTAGTAATGTGTTGGTGCTTTGTGTTTGTGCTGCGTTTTTTAAAATTCCTTTTCTTTTGATTGGCTGCGGCGCGTGTTCGAACGCTGCTCCGTGCGAGAACCTCTCAGCCTGATTGGTTCTGGTGCGGCGCGGCGCAAGGACTTTCGGGAAGTGATGTTCTTTACGTTTCTTGCCGTTAGTGGGGCTGAGGCCCCCGTGCCGGATTTTTAAATCCTTCGTTGACCTGCATAGGCAATTCGGTCGTGCTCTCGAAGGGAGGGTGCGGGTCAGTAGGGCAACGCACAGCAACGTATAGCCAATTCCAACGGTGAACACTTGGTTTTATAGGTTAAGATTTCCCCATATTGCTACTACTTACTTAAAATACTGCTTTTAGTAGTTTTTGGATGGTTCTGTTTAGAATTATATCATCAGAGCTTGAATGACTTTTAAATTGATTTATTTCATGACTGCACTAAGAAAGGACCCTATATAGAAGCTGACAGTTCATTCTACTTACTGCTTAGAAGATGTAGCTATTACATTTCTTTTAAGTGCCACTTTATTCACATCCAGAGGGAGATGATTTGTTAGGATTAAAAGGGTATTTTTCACCATTATGAAAATGTAGCTACATATCTGTTCCTGTCATTTACAAAATAGGGATTTTTTAAAATACCACAACTTTCAGAAGACTGCAGTACAGTCCCCACTGTAGCTGGTTCTCCCTAATGCTACGTACCCTGGTAGCCCTCCAGGTAAATCTGGCAACAGCAGCCATCAGTTCAGTGGTTCTATCTGAGAGCATGTCTCTAAACATATGGTTATTCAACTCAAACTGAGGGAAGGCAGCAATGAGGTCACGTCTAAGGTTGTCATAAAACTGTCATTCTAGGAGCACGTGTTCAGATGTCTCCACCTTCCCAGCCTGACAGATACTGTACATAAGCGCTCCTGAACAGGAACTTTCTTAAATAACCCCTCTCTGAATACTGATGGTAGCATGTTAAAATGCAAAAGAGTGTATGACCTCCTATTCTCTCTCCACTCCTCCTCCCCATCCCAGAGCCAGGCGGTGGCGGCGCTGCTGCTGCTGGGGCTGGGGTGGTGGTGGTGGTGGTGGTGGTGACGCAGCAGCGCAGAGCCCGCGATCGGGGCGCCCCGGGGCATTCCAGCCGCTGGATTCTTTAAGCTGGATAAGTAAGATAAGGGCCTCATATTATTGGGTGGGGGCACTTCAAAGAGTGGACTATTTATTTTGTTTAAATTATGTTGCTGATGGATATCCAATATCCTTTGTTTTATTGTCTCTTTTGCTCAAGCAGAACCAAAAGAAATAACAAACTTCTTTGAGAGGCCATATGAAGCCAGTTTTTCTTCGACAATAGATATCCACGGAGCTGCTGTGGAGTCTGACAACATTAGTGTCAGTAGTCCAGTAGTTTCCGTAGTTTTTCTATTCTGTAGATAGTTTCAGTATCATCATCATCATCATCATCATCTGTTGTGAATGAGAAGTGTATATAATTTTCAGTGTTGGCTGATGGATGTTGAATTATTTAATTCTTTATTACATTTCTAATCCAGCAATCTGGGATATTTCCCTCTCTGGGAAATGTACAACAATTAAAACAATTGTTGTTTTCAACTGCAACTTGTATCCGAGAATGCAGGAAGCAGGAAAAATGTCATTGGCGTGAATTTGTTTAAGGTGGATCCCAGTTTGCCATGAAGTGACCCACACACTATGATCATGGAGCCATCTCCTGTGGCACACATGAAATGAGATATGTAGGATTTAACACCAGAACTGCAATAGACTGCCACAGCCTTGAGGATATGGACAAGGTGTGCCTTTTACAACCAGTCTATCTGGCATGGCTTCTTCCACCTCCATGACTGTTGGGAATCAGAGTTCCTCATGCACTCATTTTGCCATTGGGCCCAATGTGATGGTTTCCAGTGGTATTTCCTCCACTAAGGAGAGTATCACCCCACCTAAAGGCGCTCATCCACATGTAGCTGTTGGTCCCTTTAGGACGTCAGGTTAGTTAACTGCTGCCTGACACTTGGCATTGAGTCGCTGGCTGTGCGGTCTGCTCCATTACCATAGCAGGATCTCCGACCAGACATTAAAACAATATAATGACAATAAACATTCAGCAACATCAACAAAGGATTGGTTTATTTTTAGACTTGAGTAAGAATTTTCAGAATTTAAATTTGGTTTGTTTTGCATTAATGTTATTTTTTAATAATAAATTTATCATGCAGCATTGATTTTTTCCCAAAAAAATAAACATAGCATCATCATCATAGTTTTATTTGTACCCCACTTCCCTCAACCCAAGCGGCAACTCGAAGCGGCAAAAAAACCAGTGTCAAAGCAATACAGAACAATACACTAATACAAGGTAGATAAATAATTAAAAATCAATAATACATATCAGCTTCCTTAAATATACAATAAATACAGTAAAAAATACATCAATACAAAATGATCCATATCAAAAACACAGGAGAGATAAGAGAACAACATCAAACCACCTTCAATAGTCCAGCTGCAGGTCTACCATCAAACCAACAGCACCTAACTCCCATTCTGTTGCTGTGGAGGTGGGGCAGCGTCTCCAGCGTCCTTTAGTCTTCCCGCCTGGGTGGGCCAAGGGAAGGGGCACTGGGCGCAGCTTCCTCCCATCCTGAGGCCATTGGTGTAAGCCCCAGGAGAGGCTCACAAGTCCTCCAGCGGCGGCAGTGCAGCGTCTCTGGCATCCTTTATACTCCCTGCCTGGGCAGGCCAAGAGAAGAGGCTCAGCTGGGATTCTCATCCCTCTCCTGGCTGGGCGGGTCAGAGGAGGGGGCCGAAGATGGTGCGGGCATCTCTGGTGTGCTGGCGGCGGCTTTTTCAAGCCCCGCTGCAGAGACGAGGCTCAGCTGAGCTCCTCTTCCCTCCCCTGACCAATGGAGAGTACAGATCAGAGCATACAACTCAACTTGTACCTGTTGTGATGTGAGAAACACATTTCCAAACCTGTTATTCATTTTGCAGCGATATACATAAAAACATGTATGAATGGGGGGGAGGGGGGCGGAGAGTTCCTGCTCTCCTAAATAGAAATAAATTTAGGTGTCTAGGAAAAAAATGACACAAACATCCCTATTTTATTAGCTCAAAAATTGTACTTTTCTAAGCACAGTACTTTCTTCCTTGTCCATTAAATGTTTTCTAAATTTTAGTATCTGAGCTCCATATCAATTGCCTAGAATTTAGACAATCTCTTATTGAAATGTTTGAAAATATTTCTTTAATGCCTCCTCAGTTGTGCTCCTTGAATTTCACTTGGAACAGACAATGGGGCCTTTAAATGAATCAACTTGATGGCATGCACTAATTATTATCAGAGGGATGCAAGTAGTATCTCTATCCTACACATCCTCTAATTCTGTCATCATCAAAATCTACACTTTTCTGTTATAGTGGCTGCTGCATTATGTATGGCAAAATATTTACTGGCTCTTGTGCTTGTGTGACTTTTTGGTTCAGGCAGCACAATGATGATAACTTCAAGTTTTAAATTTATTATCAAGGACAGCTCTAGTTTGTTGAGTAACTAAGAGCCAGCTTGTCTTTTGGGACCTCCCATTTGTGTTCCATGATATGTGTCTGTAATAGTAGTTTTAAAGTTGTTTCATGGAAGGGAGAAAAACTTTTGTAGCTTGCTATGCTTCAGTGGGAATTAAATTGTTCTCTTTATGTAGATGAATTAGTTTCAGGAAGACAAGACTATGTGCATTGAAGGTCTTTTTTTTAAAAAAAAGTGGTAGTGACTTTAATTCTGATCAATTCTTTACCTTATTCTATCTGCACTCAGAACTTCTGAAATGGCTTACAGTCTGCATGATGTAAATGTGTTGAGTTGTGAACACTTAGAGTAAATTCTGTCTTTCTTATAGAATGACCCTATATGTGTCTACTGAAAAGCAAATTCCGCTAAATTCAGTTGTGTTTACTTTCAGGCAGGTGAGGTATAGATTTTCAACCTCAGCCCTTGTGAATATGCAGTTAGAGGATTAGTGATATGTTTTTTTTTTTACATGCTGATCGTTCAGTGGTACAGTAACAACCTTTTTAGCATTATCTACACTTACTTAGAGAACAACTAAATAAATTGCTCATGAGTAAAGACATTTAAGGTCAGCATGTTCATGTACTAAAGAGTTCAAATTGTGGTACCTACAAAATTATGGGACCTTTCTTCCACTCAGAAATATTGAAGACAAGGGTACCTATTTTTAAACCCAAGTTTTCTTTTCCTTTTCAAGTTCTTGGTTATGCTTAGC
This sequence comes from Bradypodion pumilum, assembly GCA_035047305.1. Classification (NCBI taxonomy): domain Eukaryota; kingdom Metazoa; phylum Chordata; class Lepidosauria; order Squamata; family Chamaeleonidae; genus Bradypodion; species Bradypodion pumilum. Next base: position 11,464,167 of record JAWDJD010000009.1, on the reverse strand, counting down.
AATTACACTGAAAGAGTAACATTCTAAAATATACTTCTTGGGAATATATGTTTTGGAAGAAAAGAAGAGAATCTTTTTAAAAGAAAAAAGGGATGGTGGGGAGAGAAGCATTTCTACCTTGTCTTTTAAAAGAACTGTATTATATAGCTGAGAGAAAGTGACGAGTGATCATCATTGATTGGAATCAGTGGCAAATGGATTTAGAATCTTTGTGACCATATTTTTTCTTAAATGTGAATGGATTGTTGTGCGAAAAGTATTTAGGAAAAAGCAGGGGTAGTCTGTGATTTGCTTCTGCAGGTATCTAAACTTGGTGGGGGTGAGCTAAAAAGACCTTAGTGAATCCTAGTTGAATTTGTTTCCTCATGTAATACTGTAACTGTTTGGAATAAATTTCCAACTGGAATTATTGCAATTTTCTGTCATGTAAATGTGTATGGAAGTAAACTGCATTAATGTCAGGATCTGAGGCAGCTTCAATATTTGCAGGATGAGATCCCCAGAAGTAGTTTTGTTGCTTGCAGGATTAGACCCCCAGGTTGGAAGGCATCTCTAGTACTTGAAGAATCATACCCTCAGTCTACTACAACTACTAGAATAGGGGCTGTGGTGGCTCAGTGGTTATGAAGCTCTCCTTGTCAAGCTGGAAGGTTGGCAGGTTGGCATTTCAAGACTACATGGCAGATTGAGGGCCCATCTCTGTCCCAGCTCCTGCCAATTTAGCAGCTCGAAAGCAAGAGATCGCAAGTAGATAAATAGCGACCACTTTGGTGGGAAAAGATCTTAGGTACATGAAAGGAGCCTCATTTGGATGTCCCTTGAGAAGAGTTTCTCCAGCAAAAATCCTTTCAACCCAGAAAAATTTCTGACACAAAATTATTTTTAGCTACTAGACCCCAGTTGAAAGCCCTAGGGATGATTGTGAACTACCATAAACTCCATCTAGAGGCCCTGGGAGGATGAGCTATATAAGAACTGGCTCTTCCCCTTAAAAGTTATCTTAGCAACAAAGTTTCTTGGACTTGCTTTTCCCTGGAGGCTGAATTATTGCTGGTACCTTTTCCCAAGAATCTCTTGACTTGCTTATGGTTTCTGCCTCTAAAGATCTCTTTCATGGTTCCTGCTCCTGATAACTTCCTAACCTGTTCTTGTGGACTGGTGACATGTCTTCTCCAGCTGCTGCTGCTGGAGAGTGTTGACAATATTGGACTAGATGGCCAACAGTCTGGCTGTGTATAAGGTGGTTTCCTAAGGATTGTCATTCTAATCCAGCTGCACTGTACAACCAATGGAATCCTTTTTGTCCCCTTAGGTGGGCATTCACAAACTTGATACCTTGGAGTGAGAAGTATGCACATCGGTAGATGTCTCCATGATTACATTTTTGTTGTTCAGTCACACAGTCAAGTCTGACCCTTTGCGACCCCATGGTTGCACATGCAAATGGACTTGTGAAATAAAGTCCATCTGCATGGGTGTGGGTTTTTCTTAGCTATTTGAATATCACATCACCCTCTGACTAGGTGGACCATGATGTGTGCCCTCCATTTTCACCTTGCCCGTGGGATCTGATGGAGGATGCTTTGTTGAGCTTTAGTCCCAGCCTAACATCATTGACAAGAGAGGGCAACACTGCCTAGTTAGACCTCTCAAGCCCCTGTGCCTTGACAAGGCTTTCGCCTACTTTACATACTACTTTACTTTAAAAATGCAGTTATTGATGACTATCTATCTATTAATCTGTGGATACCGAGAAAAATGTACAGTACCTAAAATTAGGACAGTAGCAATGTAAATACTTCTCATCATAACAACCTCAGTGTCAACAGCACCTAACTCCCATTCTGTTGCTGTGTCAACCTCAACAACCTCAGTTCTTAATCTGACATTCAGAGCAGCAAGGCACGCTCAGAAGCACTGAGGACAGAAAGTGTCTGAATCAATGTTATCAGTGTTAAAATTGGAGAAGGGAAAACTCACGCACAAGGAATAGTCTTGATCTCACTCCTTTGAGGCACTAAGAAACTACTACTGTTCCTTCATCAGCATTTTCTTCAAAAGACATTTCAATTTTCTATCAAATTGAAAGAGAATGGCCAAATTTCTCATAGTCAAAAATTTCTGGTACAGCAATACCATGAAACTACATGGATACAGCTGTGCATAAATTGCATAAATTTATGTGTTCATTCTGACATTTTTTTAAAGGAACTGAAGTGAACATTTCTTAATTTCAAGGTGATAATAATGCAGCTGTCAACAAGTTATTCAGATTTTTATGAGATTATTGCAGTGTTATTCCAAGCAATATAGTTTCCATGACAACCATTACACTACCTATGGGATTACAAAAGAAGGACAGCAAGAGAACTATTTCATGTTGGAAAGAAATCTTATATGACTTAGAGCCATGGGTTGTGGTAGATTTACCACAGTCTACCTACCCATTTATTGGAAAGCTTAACAAGCATTCGGATCATTCACTGATGTCCTTTAAAACATTCAAGGCAAGAGTACATACTTAGAATTTCTAAATGTAATCTGTATAAAGGAATCCAGATATTATACTCTTATTTAAAGGCAGCTTTACTGCACTGGAAAAATTACCATCTTGTCCTGCATTCCTTAAAAAGACCCCCAGCAGAAATGTCAGATTAACAATGGAAGAATTTGTTTCAGTTTCACTCACAGTTGATTTTTTTTAAAAAATCTTCTTTTCATTTTCACAGTGAAGAAACCTGCAAGTGCTGGTAAATCCTCCTAAAACATAATACAAATGTGTCACCATTTGCATGGGTGAAAGTCAGTAAACATTCTATGAGTAAGAGCCTGTCAGGAAAAGGAGTATAACTTTTAATTCAGCACTAACCCAGATGAATACTCAAGAATTCAAGTGTAGACCTTTTGGAATTAAGCATTTAAAGTCTTAGTTTTGGATGAGTGAATCTGTCAGTTTTGGTTTCTTCTAGATGCAATGGAATGTACATAAATGCAGCTCTTTCCGTGTAACTATGAAGAAATATGTGACATTTAACCAAATGAGCCAAAATTCTCATCAGTCTCTCAGATGGCTCTTTTCCAGTAATTGACTGGTTGACTGCAATTCACTTTTTTAATAAACTTAGCAAGCACAGGTAAAAATACTATAACTGCATATTATGCTTTAGTCTCCATTGTATCAAGGATTCATGATCCATACTATCATTTTGGAGTGAAGTCCTAGTGCTCCTGTGGGCTATGCCCACCACCTGATGTGTTGCATTCTGCTCACTGAACAAGAGGCAGCTAATGGAAGTCACATTCCCATGCTATAAAAGAACTGGAAAGTTGTACCATGACATGAGCAATGACATTATGTTATATTGCAATGCAGTTATTTATCCTAGGTGTTGTTGTTGTTGTTTGGGGGGGGGGGGTGTTGGAAGCATAATTTGCAAGTAACAACACCTTTGAAAATTCCCATGATTTCATCGTACTACTGTGGTATGCTGAGTCATGGATAGCTTTGGGGTGCTATTTTTAAAAAATGTTTCATTAATTAGTAAAGACAATTGAAAAGAAATAGCATGTATTATATTAAAAACATTTTAAAAATTAACTTAAAAAATCTAAAATGAAATCTACCTACCCAATGTGGTATTATACTTCTTCATCTTATAAATATAGAAAACAACAGAGTAAAATTCCGCTTCCTTTGAAGATGTGTGAAATATGGGAAATGGAGAAGCAGAGAAAGGGGTGACTTCTCAGGTTGCATAATTCTTTAACTGTTGTAACTTACGTTAGCCATTTCATCCTGGACTGAACCTTTTTCTCTCCTTCTCCAGACTTGAGCTAAGGAAATGACATAATTGTTTATATGCAGAAATTTGGACAGCTCTGGTTTCCTTTACCTCCTTAGTTAGTCTCTCTTGCCCTATCACAATATATTTCTCAGACAGATAGTTACTCTAAGAAATATATGAAGAAGATACTTTGTTCCTCTCCTAAGTGAAGAATCTTACTATGATTGTTTTACGGAATAAAGCATTCTCCTCCAGGAATTCTGAGGTTCCAAAGCATTGAAAGCCCATGTATCACAGTTGTAAGTACATAAGAACATAAGAACAGCCTTGCTGGAACAGGCTACAGCCCATCCAGTCCAGCATTCTGTCTCACACAGTGGCTCACCATTTCCTTCAGGGTATTCCCAAGGAGATGCCTTCACCTGCTTAGGATTCCCTGGAAATGGCATTGAAAGATATCCTGCCTATCTCTCCAACCCGGAGGTTGTCCTTAAGTATCCATAATTATAGCCATTGATACTCTTGTCCTCCATGAACTTGTCTAATCCTTTCTTAAAGCTGTCAAGACTGACAGCTGTCACTACTTCTTCTAGCAGGGAGTTCCATAGACCAGTAATCCTCTGGGTGAAGAAGTACTTTCTCTTATTTGTTTGAGAACTAGTACCCAAAAGTTTCATCGAATGTCCCCTAGTTCTAGTGTTGTGCGATAGGGAAAACAGTACTAGCTGTACTAATAAAATATAACTTCCCAAGTTCTGTAAATTACTCATCATTTGTAAGTAGTTACCTTCAAGCTTAGTTTCCAGCTAGGGTTTATCATGGATAGAGGATAGAGACCCTCTCCCCCAATAATTCTCAGGTCCTTTGAATGTATTTTGTATATCAAAAAACAAAGATATCACCAATCCTTGTTTTTGAAGCTTTTTAATATTCACCGTCTATTTTCCCATCATTTTTACTACTAAAGAGCACAAAAAAATTGTGTATCTTTTGGTGTAAATTAGATAATAATACAGTAATACAATTTTTGCAAAATGACAAACGGCAGCCTGAATGGCAATGACATTTTACAGACTGTCTGGTTTTGTTGCATGAACTTCTAAGGATTGTAAGTAGAAATAAATTAGCAACTTCGTGGGGCTGCAGTGGCTCAGTGGTTAAGAAGTTCGCCTTGTTAGCTGCAAGGCCGGCAAGTCGGCAGTTCGAGCTCCTGCCAACCTAGCAGATTGAAAGCAAGAAATTGCAGGTAGATAAATAGGGGATCACTTTGGTGGGGAAAAGATCTTGGGGACATGAAAGGAGCTTCATTTGGGCATCCCCTGAGTAGAGTTTCTCCAGCTAAAATCCTTTCAAACCAGAATAATTTCTGACACAAAATTATTATTAGCTTGACATCTGAAGCTTGATTGTTGTCTTGGCTAATCATATATGCAGAAAAAAGATGAAGGAAAGGAGAGGAAGATTTGATCTTACAACCCCATATTAGTTCATCACTCAACCAGCCTATACTGTGTTTTCTTCTGCCAGTGACAAAGCATCTGGAGATGTAATTATGCTTAGGGTGTGCAAGTTTAGACCATTTCAACAGCAAGTATCCATAGAAAGGTTTTGCACCCTTTAAGAAACAAAGATTCCCCTTATAATTTCTAGCACCTTAGCTCAAATCCTCATATGTTTTACCCCAATTTTGGCTCTTATTAGAAACATGTGACTGGTGTTTACATTGCCAACCTAGCAGTTCGAAAGCAAGAAACTGCAAGTAGATAAATAGGTACCACTTTGGTGGGAAAGGGAACAGCATTCCAGGCAATTTGGCATTTAGTCATGTCTGCCACATGACCAAGGAAACATCTGCAGATGCAGATGATGCATGCTCTTTGGCTGTAAATGGAGATGAGCACCACCACCTAGAGTCAGATACAACTGGCTATCAAGCAAGGGAGACCTTTACTTTTACTATACTGTAGCACACCTTTCATATTGTATGGCAGATAGAATTAACATTCATAAAGGCAATTCTAAAACTTCAAAAACTGAGGGCAGTCCAAAATCAACATTGTACCTTTTTAATTGGCTTTGTACCAAATTTGGGGGAGCTTGGACAAAATTATTTTGAATTATAGGGTTTTTTAAAAAGTAGAACTGACGCTCCTGACCCCCGTTATGAAATATGTAATTCCAAGGTGCAGCAGTTTTAACATAGGTCATATAAATTAGTCTAATGTTGCTTATTTTGAGAGATAATTGTTTACCAAGAAAATTTGCTGAAAAAAATAGTCCTGACAATTACTTTGTGTTTTGGTGAGAAGTGGTTAATAGATAAAAGAAGTCAAGTGTGGGATTTTCTCCTGCCTGATATCTCTTTGTGACTGGTAGTAAACATTGTAGATCATATTGACTGCTGTCGCATGTGTTGTTAAAGTTCAGGCTGTCATTATTTATGCCAAGTTTGCCATTCTTTTTCTTGCTGGGACCTCTGGTACAATTTGGCACAAGGCATGGGCTGGACCACCAGGACAGGGGGATTCATCCTGGTGTGCCCTCGCCTTTGACATTCTGGGGCACAAAGAATAATTTTATTATTATTTTATCCACCTGGCGCACTCTAGATTAAGTCATTGCTCCAAGGTCCCTCCTTCAGCTTGGAGCAATGGTTTATTCTAAAGTGCTGTACGCTGGGCAGAGCAAGCGAGGGGTGGTGACCAAGCAGTTTCCAGGGGCAGCCTTCTCCCTCATCCCTTGGTCACTACCCCTCACCCCTGTCCAGTGCCCTCCCATGGTGCCCAGTATACCCCTGTATGTTACATCAATATAGGGCCATATTTTAGTATTTTGATTCACGGATACTGAAAAACCAGATGTGCTTGTAATAATTGAACCATTTTTACCAACTAGCCAGTTACTCTCCTGGCACGTATTATTTTTGTGCATTTTGATTCTGGAATGGACAAGAACGAGGGGCCAACCTGAAAGGAAAATAGCAATAGCAATTGCACTTACCTGTATATGCCTACCCATAGCACTGAATGCACTCTCTGGACGGTTCACACATTAATTAACATATTGCCCCCAACATGCTGGGTAAGGATGCTAGAACTCTACAGAGACCGGTTATTTTTTTAGATAACAAATACCTGGAGTAGAGTCCACTTTGTTTTGTTCTTTTTTTTATAATAGAGGAGTCTTGCGGGCTTGAAAATGTCTTACAGACTCTCCGCTTGAAGTGAGTTTATGGCATGTTCTTCACACTCCTAATGTAAAGATTCTGAGTATTGAAGCAAAATAGCAAACTGCAAATCTCAGGATACAGCTAACATTTCAGTTTGCCACAGTTTGGTGGGAAGTAGGAAAATATCCTGAAAAGCTCTTTGCATAGGAAGGCATAGCGTTACCCAAACTATGCTTCGTGAAACACTGGTGGATGTCAATTCCCAGAATCCTAAATCAGTATGTGGCACAGTGGTTAAACTGCTGTACTGCAACCAAAAGATTGTGAGTTTGATCTTGACCAGAGCCAAAGGTTGACTCACCCTTCCATCCTTCGTAGATCAGTAAAATGAGTACCCAGCTTTATTGGGACAAAATGCTATTTAATTTGTGAACTGCCTAGAGATTGCAAAGCCAGAAGTTCTCAACATTTTAAAGCTGGGGCCCGGGTCACACTCCCTCAGACAGCTTTGGTGGCTGGGTGGCCATTTTGACCTTCCTCCACTCCATGGCACTTCCTGGTGTGGTGGAGGCGGTGGGGGGCCACATGAAATTGTGCCATGGGCAGCATGCAGCCCATGGGCCACAGGTTGTGAATCCCTACACTAAGTGCTATGGGGAGGTATATAAGTGTGTTTGCTTTGCTTTTGCATTGTCTGATCAGTGCTTTAGGGAATTGACATAGGCTTTGGGGAACTGAAGTCCAAAAACCAAAGAATGGGAAACTTATGGCCTCCCATTTTATTTTATTTCCCAGCCACTACATTCACACACACACCAACAAAATGGACTCTCCATTGAATACGAATGCATGTCAGTTTTGGAGTCTCTGAAAACAGTCCTTGAGGGCATACACATTTTATTTTTATTTTCCTTCCCCACAACATTTTGATGCCATGTCTATATCCCTGCTTTCTTGCCTTCCTTGAGGGTACTGTGTATGTACTTTTCTTCCTGACAAATGTGCAGATTTAGCAGACTTACTTGTGCATTAAATTCTCAGCCCACCAAAGAAACAGAACAACACTGCCCAAGTAAATGCATGTTTACTCTATGAAGGATTTTTATCTACTTTGTCAGCAAGAAGAAAGTATGGCAGAATGATGATGGGAAAAGTGGAAGTAAGGCTTTTTCAGTGCATATGTTGATTGAAAAATGCCCAAATCAATATAATATTGAATATTTATTACAGTTTTATACCACCTATTTGGGAAATTTCCCACTCTGGGCGGTGTCCACACAGATATCAAACAACCCAACAAAACACACAACAAATCAAAAAACAGACCAAACAAACAAATACATCCCCAAATAAAATAAAATAACTGGCATTTGAGAACACAGAAGATCAACTGGCTGGCTGACTTATTGCTAAAGGGACCACACCCTGGAAAAAGAAAGTTTTTAATTGTTTTTGAAGATATCCAGTGATGGGGCCTGTCACAGCTCCACCGGTAGTTGGTGCTACCACCAAGAAGGCTCTATTTCTAGTTATAGACTTTCTAGCCATCCTCGGGGTTGGCACCTGGATTTGCCCATAAACCAGATTGCAACCTATTCCATGATAGTTTCACCTCTCAGAATACTGACATGTTCTAAATAAAAAGAAAAATCTGAAGGATGGTTTGAAAAGATTGGTATATTGAGAGAAAAGGTTTGCAAAAATAAATACATTTGTTATTTTTAATGAACAAAACAACATTCTATTCAGATAAACCTTTGATGTTTGCAGATTGATACACAGTAGGCAGCAGTTATGGGGCCAAACTCATATTTATTGCAAGTTATGCAATCTGAACATGAGGCACAGCACCTTTTATACAGAGTGGTACATTTGAATCTAGCCACACGGTTTCCCATTGGTTCCAGTATTCATGACGTCATGGTGACGCCCCGCATTCTTTACCTGGTTTACCTGTGGCGGGAATGTTTCCCACGGTAGACTGATTGGTTGATTACTACCATGTGGTCACGAGTCACTGCCATCTAGTGGCAGGTGAATCGCGTTCCATCCAGCTGATTTACATTGAGTTACATTGTATTCACTGAGGTTACATTCTTTCATTCTTCCTGTTACAATTTCTCTTAAAGGCATAGACTTGCAAAAAAAATTTGTTGGGTCAACACACAAAACAAAGTGCATAGAAAAAGTCACATATTCTTTGTTTGTTTTTTTAAATTAGAGAAATAGATAAAATGGTGCAGAAATGAGACAGAAGAAAGATGGACAACGATGAACAAAGATTGGGGGAAATGGAAAACTGAGACTATCCAATGTGTAAAAAACACACAACTGTTACTGCCTACTTTGGTGTAATTTTCCTTTCCAGTGGTACATAGAAAGAGCCTTCTTGAAGATTGTGGTATTCCTGCACCAAAATTTGGCGTACCCTGGTAACGGCACCCTTGTGTTGCTGGCTAATCTTTCTCACACTGGGTCAGGCAAAAGAAACTGCAGAATGAACTCACCAAAAGGTGGCTTCATTTTGGTAGTTTCACGTCTGCCCTAGACATGTAAGAAGAAGAAGAAGATGTCTCACCTGACTGGGGAGGACTGTGATCAGTCGACCTGGTACATCAGTTATACAAGGCCTGTTGATTGATTGATTGATTGATTGGTTTTTTTTGCCGCCCACTCAACATACACGACTAAGGGTGGTTCACAGAAATCTCAACACATCAAAAAATACAATACAATAAAATATAACAATGCAATGGAATAGAATATCATACAGTAAAATATAACAATAAAAAGTAACAATACAATAGAGTATCATATGGCAGTGGCAACATAGTTTTAATCACTGTTCTTATTAGCCGTCGGCCCTCCAACAGCTGTGTCCTCTTCCTCCGCCGGGTGGGCGAGGGGTGGGAGTCTGGCGGCAGCAGCGATGCTGTTTTTATTATGTTTCTATATGAGCGGGAGCGTCCTCAACCAACCGCAGCCGGTGGCACTTTTCTTCCTCCGAGTGAGGATGGTGGGGGCCAGAGATTGGTGGGTGAGAGCGTCATCAACCTACCACAGCCGGTGGCACTTTAACCTCCTCCAGGCATGAATAGTGAGGCCCGGAGGTCAGTGGGCATGAGCATCCTCAACCGCCCGCAGCCGGCATAGATGGCAGGGCCTGGAGATCGGTGGGTGGGAGCATCCTTTACCACCCACAGCCGGTGGTGCTTTAATTTCACTATGTGACTGTCATTAACAAAAGAAAAGTTCTTGAAGTTGAAAAATACAGTGGAACCTTGTATAACGAATGCCCCCTATAGTGACTAAATCACATAACAAATAGGTTTTTAAAGAAAGTGGTGCCCCGCATAATGATTTTTCCTACATAAAAAAATCATACAGTAGATTTTCAATGGGAAAAACCGCTTAGTGAAAAAAATTGTTGTACAATTTCCCCCTAATTGTACAATGACAAAATCACATAGCGACCAGACCCATGGAACAAATTAAAATCATTATACAGGGTTTTACTCTATTACTCTGCCTTAATTTCTCTAATAACTTTGGATGTTGCTAGACACCAATAACTTTGGATGTTGCTAGAGAAGCCTCAAGGGGGGGTGGGGCTTGAAATTACTATTGAATGAATAGCAATTTAATACACAGTTACAATGTATTCATGTTTTAAATGAGTTAAATAAAGAGCCCCGGTGGTGCAGTGGTTAAACTACTGTACTGCAACCAAAAGGTTGTGACCAAGGCTCAAGGTTGACTCAGCCTTTCATTCTTCCAAGGTTGGTAAAATGAGTACCCAGTACGTTGGGAGCAAAATGCTAATTAACTTGTGAACTGCCCAGAGAGTGCACTAAGCACTATGGTGGTATATAAGTGTGTTTGCTTTGCTTTGCTTTATACACAGTCTCTCAATACATAAGTATGGGGTGCTGTGGCACTTACACCATAGCTGTCAAGTATCCCTTATTGGCCAGGAAAACCCCTTATTTTACCCTCTTTCCCGCCGTCATCCCTTATTAATTAGACTGCAATGCCCTATTGCCTCAATTGGAGGGCAGCACAGGATAATCATAAATGTGAAGTATCCCGTATTTGCCAGAAAATTTCCCTTATTTCCAAATCCAAAACTTGACAGGTATGACTTACACAGGAATAGATGGAAATGTTAGAATAAACTCCAAATTAAACAAACACCACACACACACACACCTAAACAGGTCTTTTGGTAGAGTGGTTTATGGTTGGAGTACAGGACTACCAATTTTGAAATTCACCACCAATGGGACACAGACCACATCACTTTTAAGCGGACACTTCTCATTAACCCAGTGATTCCCAATGTGGGGCACATGCCCAACTTGGGGACTTCAATTACGAGAAGCCTAAGTCAGTACATTGACTGATCAGTTCTTTGGGGAATTGACTTATGCTTCTGGGAATTGAAGTCCAAAAACCAAAGGTTGGAAAACACTGCATCAACCTCCTTCTTTAGTATTCTTCACACAATTAATGCAAAATGGCATATATTCATACAGGAGAAATTGTGCAGATCTACCATGACTTCCGTTTGCTCTAAAATAAAGATACTTGTAGGACAAATTTGATAGCACAGCTAGTTCTTACTTTATAGCCTTGCATTAGATTCTCAGAAGCCATGGAAAAAAACAAAGGTTGCTATGCTGAGCTTTTGCTCACAAGCTTCCAGGCAGGGTCATAAATCCTGACCTGATTCATTCTCTGGAATGAATATTAAGGGGAAATAAATCAAAAATCTTCTCCTTACCAAAGAGTCACTACAAAATGTTGGGCTTTTATTTGTGGTAATGACAGAGAACAAAAAGCTGCGCCACTGGAATACATGCCAACTTTTGCCTTCTTTTCTGAAGTGGTAAAACCAGTAGAATCGAATGGGTGTTTGATGCTGTGTTTACTATTTTCAAGTGTGTATGCAACATTCTCTTAGTTCTATGGGACTATTTCCTAAATGAACACTGAAAATTTAACAAATAATGAAAGCAATAATACAAACTAGATGCTGTCAAATGTCTGTCTCTCTGTCTTGGTTATTGTATCTCCACAAACTGTTATGTAGCAAAGGTGAAGCAGACAGACCAAGAGGGCTTTTACTGCTCTAAAATGCAACTTTCCTGCCAACTATTTATTTGTGTCAAGGCAGTATAAGAGATGGCCAAAACTTTGGGCCACAATGCCTTAGCCCCCCCAAAACAGGGAGGGGCATCATGAAGTGGCAATGGTCTTCCCAAGGCAGTTCTTCTTCTTCTTCTTCTTCTTCTTCTTCTTCTTCTTCTTCTTCTTCTTCTTCTTCCTCTTCATCATCATCATCATCATCATCATCATCATCATCATCATCTTCTTCTTCTTTTCCTCCTCCTTCTCCTCTGTTCTTCCCCAAACTATGCCTCAAGACAAAAATGATTCTGTAGATGACAGCTCTGGTTGTAAGCTTAAGCAATGGTGGAAGCCATAACTCTGGCTTAAGCAGTAAATGTTTAGGCACTTAAGGCAACTGTCTCACCAGGGAGACATCTATACCTATAAAAAGGTGTGTGGGCCGTTGGTGTCTGGCATGCATGCCCACACTCATCCCTACTATCCCGTACCGAGCCGCCAACACTTACCTTTAGACCCTGTGAGCATCGGCGCAAGGGTCTGGTTGTCGAGAGTGGGGCAACCGCCCCATGAAGGCGAACAAAAAAACTACAAGTCTCAGCATCCTCTGCGCTGCACCACCCCTCAGCCAATCAGGTTGAGGGATGCAAGCACGGAGGACGCCGGGAAAATGCCACACGCGGGGGGAAAAACTGCTACATTTTATTTTCAATTTGAAAACATTAGATTTTGAATAATGATTTGATTTAAAAATCAATATTTCATTTGCTGTTCAAAATCTGACATTTCATGTGTGACATTCTTTCACCAGTTTTAACTGGTTGAATGAATGAAATTAATGCTTATTTTACAAAATCCCATGACAAGGCACTGTCAAGGAGCATCAAAAACTGCATGCTATGGCTTGCCAACTATCAGCTTCTGCCAAATGTTGACAGCTGCAGAAGAATGTGTGAATATCAAATTCTGATGTTAAACATTAAATATTTACATACAGAGAGAAGATGTGTCCCATCAAAAGCCACCAAAGAGTGTATTTGTCAGGAAGGGATAAACTAATTCCACCACTGGTTAGATCTGTAGATTCATCATCATCATGGGTCGATCAATTTGGACACAATTTTGGCAGGACTGAGGCTCATACTTGTCCCAGTGATGTCTACTAGTATTATCTTAACTCAAGGATATAGTAGTTGTAGGATTAATTGCCTGCCTCATTCTGCTGACAGAAAACCTGAGAGATTTGCCAATAGAGAGGTTTGCCAATTCGTCTTCTTCTTCAGGTGCTGTATCCATTCTGGATATTGGCTACCATCATGGAATTAGTCTTCCTGTTCTTAACTCCTCGGACAGTGGTGGGATCGAAAATTTTGTACTACCTACTCTGTGGGTGTGGCCATGTGGCCATGTGACTGGGTGGGTGTGGCCAGGTGACCATGTGTTTGGGTAGGAGTTTTAAAACAAAAAAATGCAATTTAATGTTTTAAATTCAGTTGGAATCGACTGTGCAACTGAACAACAACAATAAAATGTTTGAAGTGGTAGCCGTGTTAGTCTGCAAGCATATCTGAGAGATTATCGCTATGGCAAAAGGTGTGGCCATATAAATCTAAATAAATAAACAAACAAAGTTTGCACTTGCTCAAAAGCCAGTTATATCTAACTCTAGGGTTCAGTGCTCATCTCTGTTTATAGCCGAAGAGCCAGCACTGCCTGCAATTGCAGACATTTCCTTGGACGTGTGGCAGGTGTGCTTAGACACCGAAGTGTACGGGACACTATTTACCTTCCCACCAAAGTTGTCCCTATTTATCTACTTGCAATTTCTTGCTTTCAAACTGCTAGGTTGGCAGGAGCTGGGACAGAGATGAGCACTCATCCTGTCATGCAGTACTCAGGTTTTGAACTACTGACCTTCCGCCTTCCAGTCAGCGTCTTAACCACTTGATCCACTGAAGGCCCCAAGAGTAAAAAAAAAAAAACAGAACAGCAAAAAACTGACAAAAATGTTGTGGCACCTTAAAGTCTAACTCCTGTATTTTTAAATGTTAGCTTTCAAGGGGAGTAGCTCTGTTATCCATACATCTCTATGGTACCCATCCCTCACGCTTTCGTCACTTACCCCAAAATGTTGTACATCCGTTGGAGGAGTTGAGCATGTCAGGAATCATAGTCCAGCGTCTCCCTTTTCCTTTCACCTCATGGATCAAAATGCATGCCGGGTAAGGCAGAGGCTGAGCCAGCAGCTGTCCTCACACCAACTTCCTCCTCATGGCCAGGACACGTGACTAGGAGTCAGGAATGCAGCAGCAGCATTCTCTCCCAGCTGCCCGGCCGGAGCTGCCACTGCATTCCTGGCTTCTCATTGCATGTCCTTGCCGTAACTCCAACATATTTGCTGCTGGGTCCGGGCACCCAAAGTGGGGTGAGAGGAGGAGGAGTTGGACGAGGCCAGCCACTTCTATGGGGCCAACTGAACTGGACCTAACTGGCTGAATCCCATCATTGTTCTCCAGAAGGTTCTTCTGAGAACATGCAACACCAGCCTCTCAGGTTCTTCAGCCATGAAGTCCATCTACATCCAGAACCTCTCTTCCCCAGGGATCTTTCCTTGCAGAGCAAGTTGGAGTACTTTATATTTTATGTTGTTCCTCATGATATGGCCAAGGTATTGGAGCTTTCTTTGCTTAATGGTCTCCAACAGTTCTTGTTCTTTATCCATCTGCTGCAACACTTCTACATTAGTCACATGGTCAGCCCATGATATCCATAACAACCATCTGTAGTTTGCCAGTAGAAAAGATGAAAACTTGTGAAGAAAAAGTGGAGTAAGGGAGGAATTTACTTAAGATCAAGACCTTATCCCATCTAAAGGCATAGCCTTAATTCTGTCATGATGTCAGTCTAGGGCCATGATGATGAACCTTTGCACTTCAGGTGTTCTTGGTCTTCAATTATCAGATGTCCAAGTCAGCATTCCTACTGATCAGTGCTTCTGGGAATTGAAGTTCAAGAACATGTGACATGCCAAGGTTCGCCATCACTGGACTAGAACTAATGTAGTCTCAAGTAAGTTCCAATATCTCTAAGCTTGGAGAAGTTTTATTATACCACAGCTCCAGCTTCCATAAAATCTACCTATCTTAGCAAGTTAGGGCTGCACAGTAATTAAGAAGCTTGGAGAGGAGATTAAATGCAGCATTTTTGGCCTCCCTGTGGTGACACTGTGGGTGCAAAAGAGAATAGTAGATTAACTCATGACAAAATAGGATATTTTGGTGATTTTTTTCCATAATTAGGGCGGAAGGAAAAAGAAGAGGTATTTGTCATTTTTTTTTATAAACGAAGTTTAAGTTTTTTCTTACTTTTATTTGTATCTCTTTGAAATAATAACTGGGATCATCAGAAATTAGGCTAGTTGGTTGGTTATCATACTTGTTTGAAATGCTAAAAGAAATTCATGGTGTAGATTTGGGGCTCAATTCCAAAACCAATCTTATGGATGGAATCGTTCTGACAGCTATTTGACTCATGAAATACATGTGGAAACTACTTAATTCAATTCAACTATTCTTCACATGCCCATATTCATTTCAAGCATTTGTGTTGAATCAATAAGTGAACATGTGGCTCCTCAGATGTTTTTGAGCTACAGCCCACAGTTCTCATCATTGGTTATGTGGGTAGGGCTAATGCAGAGAATCTGAAAGCTACAGGGTCTTTATGCCTGGAAAAGAACTCAGGAATCGAAGTGAATTTTATGAGAAGGCTAGCATATCCCTCACTTTAGTGTAAGGGACCAAAGACAATGAAACAGCCGAAGGGTTGGCTTAACACAGGTTTATTGCATGATGATCCGGGGGAACATGTGGTAATGGCGGATGGGTAGCTCAATATATACAGCTGGCTATACATTTGAATGTGGCTCGTCGACAGACTATTGGTTGCTGCCTGCGTGACGTCGTAGGAGGTCACGCCCTTCTTGACCAGGTGAAGAGGTGGCGGGGAATCTTCCCGCGCTGCTGAACCAGGTGAATCTGAGCCATGAGAGCTGGACGCTCGCTACTGCCCTCTGGTGGTCACTAACTCGCGTCCCCTTATCAGGTTTACATTGATACAGCTGATGGTTATAATGTTGCACACAGAAAGGTTACATTGATAACACATGGCAAAGGTACATTGTTAAAGGCACAGCTTTACAGAACACAGCACTCACACAGACACATTTAGTGTGCTTCAAGGATTCCAGAACTTAATTGTCTATGCAACTAAGACCTGTTGGGTCTTTTGGTGTGTTTTGTTGCATTTTATCCTTATTTGTACATTTAGAATGCATTGAGCTAAAAGCACGAAATGTGTTATATTTACTCCCAATGACAATTCTGTGAATCATATTAAATGATTATCTTGATTTTCTAAGGGAGAGGAACATTATGTATGTATGCATGGACGTACGCACACACGCATGCGCGCACACACAGAGAGTTGTAGGTTACTTCCATGCAAATGCTGATAGAGTTGTAGATTTTTTTAAATTTGTTTTGTGCTCTCTCTCTCTCTTATTTTTTCTGGTGAGGGGATACACTTCTTTGCAAGGAATATAAACTCTTTGGTATTAAAAGGTTTTGGAGTTATAACTGCCAGACGACTTAGCCCATATGATCACTGATATAGGTTCAAAACATTGGAAAGTCCTATTTTGAGAATACTGTACTCTGGACAGTGAGGAGAACAAATAGGTCGATCTTAGAAGAAATCAACACTGACTGCTCTCTGGAAGGTCAAATAGTGAACATGAAGCTAAAGTACTTTGGACATCAAATGAGAAGAGAGGATTCACTTGAGAAAGCTTTGATGCTGGGAAAGGTGGGGGGCAAAAGAAGAAGGGGTGGCAGAAAATGAGATGGTTAGATAGCATTGCTGATGCAATGGGCACAAAGCTGGGTGGGCTGAGGAGGATGGTGGAGGATAGGGGTGCCTGGCGTGCAGTGGTGAATGGAGTTGTGAAGGGTCAGAATCGACTATGCAACTGAACAACAACAAAATATTCTATGCTGTAATAAATGTCATAAATGTTTATCTCACCCAGTAAATAACCGTAACTGTTAAGGAGCAGATGGGTTTAGACAGGGACCTGAAATCCAATCACATTGAAAGACTACACCTTGCCCATCCCTGTTCTTCCCTGGGACAGTAAGGTCTCTCATTTGACTTCTGCATTGCTTTGCCAGTTCACAATACTCTTACTTTATCACTCTGCACATCATACGTGAAATTAAGGCAATCCCAGTGAATCTTGTCTATTGCATTATTTCAATGGCTGCTAAGATGATAGACTTGTTGCTTTCCCTGGATTGAAACAAATTCTGGAGCCGTCCCTGGGTTGAAACTAAATGAGTGTTATCTGTTCTTAACAGAAATGCAGTGTACATGTGTGTTCTGAAGCATGTTCTATGGAGTTCATTAAGGAGCTACTTGAAGGAGAGTGTATGACCAACCTTGGCACTCCAGGTGTTCTTGTACTTCAATTACCAGAAGCCCAAGTCAGCACCTCTGCTGATCAGAGTTTCTGGGAATTGGAAGTCCAAGAATATCTGGAGTGCCAAGGTTGGCCATCACTGGTATAGAACATTCCAGTGTTATTCCTTTTGCATTGATCTTTTGTTTTCTTGCTGTTATGTGTCATAAATTGTAACTGACTGATAGTAGCTCTAAAAGTGCTTTCAAAGTAAATGTGATACTTAAGAATTGATTTTACCCATTTTGTTCCTCCAGTGAGCTTCCATGGCTGAGCAGGATTTGAATTCATGCCTCCTGATTCCTAACCTATCATGCTATTTACTACACCACACTGGATGTCCTTACTGCATGTTAATTAATGTTTAGTTTAGTTTAGTTTAGTTTATTCGATTTATACCCCGCCCTATTCAGCACAAGCCGACTCAGGGCAATGCCACTGTTCACTTTTTAACATGCAGATGTAAAAAGGCATGCCTGCAGCAGAACCACAAGATATGGTTTGGATTTGATTAGGCTTAAATTTAGTTCCATCAGGACTCAAAATGTGATCTGGAAAGTAAAATATTTTGACACTTCTTTGGAACTCTAGATAATGGGAAAAGAGAAAATGGGAGAACAACATCACTTTGGAGACAATAGATGATATTCAGATTTCTAACAACAGCTACCTCAAACTTTTATAGTTCAAAATCAAAGAAAGTATATCACTTTAAAGCCATTGATTTTCTGTGTAGCAGCTGTACAATTGCCAAGTTCTTTAGCTACGGCAAAATGTAAATGCAATATATTATATTATATTATTCATCTGGAATTTTGTATCCCTTTGATATGATTCTTCTGAAAATGCTTGGAAGTCAACATAATTCTAATAGGTAGCTTTATTCTACATTTTACAAAGGTACTTCAAATGGCTCTTCTAAAATAAATGTTCTTCTCAAGACATTTCTTCTTGATTGCATATTTCTGTCAAATGAAAAATGCCTAGGGACAGACATAGAAGTTATTTCCAGGTGGTATTAGTAAAAATAAAGGATGCCCTTATTCAAAAGCCAGTCGTATCCGACTCTAGGGTTTGGTGCTCATCTCTGTTTATAGCTAACGAGCCAGTGTTGTATGCATCTGCAGAAGTTTCTGTGGACATGTGGCAGGTATGACTAGACATCAGAGTACACGGAACACTCTTACATTCTCACCAAAGTAGTACCTATTTATCTACTTGAAAAAAAAATTTTTGCTTTCAAATTGCTAAATTGGCAGGAGTTGAGACAGAGACAGGAGCTCACTCTGTCATGCAGCACTCAGGTCATGAACTGCTGATTTACTGACCTTCCAGTTGTCAAGTTCAGCATCTTAACCACTAAACCACCCCAGGCATCCACAGGCTGTGTTACACATGTATAAACTCCAAACAGTCCATGTCATCTCTGAAAGTCAGTATGATCATCTAAGAGGTGACCTGATTGAAGTTTATAAAATCATGCACGGTGTGGACAAAGTAGATAAGGAAAAATTGTTTGCCCTATCACGCAACACTAGAACTAGGGGGCACTCCATGAAACTTTTGGGTGCTAGTTCTCAAACAAATAAGAGAAAGTACTTTTTCACCCAGAGGATCACTGGTTGATGGAACTCCCTGCCAGAAGAAGTGGTGACAGCTGTCAGTCTTGACAGCTTTAAGAAAGGATTAGACAAGTTAATGGAGGACAAGGGTATCAATGGCTATAATTATGGATACCTAAGGACAACCTCCAGGTTGGAGAGATAGGCAGGATATCTCTCAATGCCATTTCCAGGGAATCCTAAGCAGGTGAAGGCATCTGCTTGGGAATACCTTGAAGCAAATGGTGAGCCACTGTGTGAGACAGAATGCTGGACTGAATGGGCTGTGGCCTGTTCCAGCAAGGCTGTTCTTATGTTTTCTATGTTCTAATGATCAAGGATGCCTGACTAAGTAATACTATAGGGCAGTGATGGCAAACCTTTTAGAGACTGAGTGCCCAAACTCAACATCTGCACTACAGAGGGGTGGGGTGAACTCTGTCCTGGGAGGGGGAAAGAAGCACTCCCATTGGGATGCTGGGCAGAAGGGCAGGAAGAACTCTGTCCCGTGGCAACAGCATGTGTGCCCTCAGAGAGGGTTCTGAGTGCCCTCTCTGGCACACATGTCGTAGGTTCACCACCACTACTATAGGGTGACAATGAACATTCATGATATCTATGGATTGTTTATTGCAAATTTGTTTTCCAAGACCATTTTTATTTTTAAAAAAGCTTTTTGTTTTATTTTATTTTGGTGTTGCAGTATCCAGTCCTATTCTCAATGAACATTCATCTGCTGTGGATTCACTTTACTATCTTCCAAGCACTCTCCGCTTAATATTCTACTGCATTTCATTTGTTTGATAGTTTTCATGGTGCAATGTTTATTGGCTTGCATTGAAATAATTAAGATTAGGAAATATATAATCCTCATCTTCATTTCCATCATCATCTCCTCTAAGAGAAACAGGAGTGGACTCATGCTACTTATGGTAGGAGGTAAATTCATATTTTATTTTGCATAAGTATTCCATATTTCTCTGATCTATTTGCATTCCTAATAACAAAAAAAAAGAAAGCCTTCAGGCTATAGAACACACACACACACACACACACACACACACACCACACACTTTTACTAAATCATGGTACAATATACAGAACACCTTAATTTTGAGAAGCTAGGTTGCCTTCTTTTCTATACTCTTCATTGGTCTGATAAAGATTTTCTTTTCCAGGCAGAATTTTAAGCAATAAATGGAGGTCTTAGAAATTCTATTTATAAAAAATGAGATGTAGAGATTTTAAAGATGTTTTTAAAAATGCTTTGAAAATGGTGTTTAACCTTGGTTATAATTTTGACTGATTCTTTTTAATATAGTTTCTGTGTAGAATTTTAAACCTTTTAGCGTTGTATAGTTTTAAGTGTGAACTGCCTTGACCTTCTGCTGTTTAAATACTAATAATTTCATGACAGAAATAATTCTGGTTTGAAAAGATTTTTTTTCTGGAGAAACTCCATTCAGGGGACGCCCGAATGAGGCTCCTTTCATGTCCCCAAGATCTTTTCCCACCGAAGTTGTCCCTATTTATCTACTTTCAATTTCTTGTTTTAAAACTGCTAGGTTGGCAGGAGCTGGGTCAAAGATGGAGGCTCAAACTGTCATACAGTACCCGGGTCTCAAACTGCTGACTGGCTGGCCTTCCAGTTAACAAGGCGAGCTTCTTAACCACTGAGCCGCTACTATTTAAATAAGATCCATACTACTGACAAAGGACAGGACTCTTTGGTGTTGGCCCTAAAATTGTGTCACTCTCTTCCAAACAGATATTCATCTTGTACTTTTAATTCTAGGGACAGCAGTGGCTCAAGTGGTTAAGATGCTAACTAGACAACTAGAAGGTTGGCAGGTCAGCAGTTTGAGACGATGGAATGAGCTCCCATCTCTGTCCCAGCTCCTGCCATTGTAGCTGTTCAAAAGTAAGAAATTGCAAGTAGATAAATAGGCACCACTTTGTTGGGAAGGTAAACAGCATTCTGTGCACTTCGGTGTCTAGTCATGCCTGCCATACTTTCCACAGAAACGTTTGCAATCACAGACAGTGCTGGCTCTTTGGATGTAAACAGAGATGAGCACTGAGCCCTAGAGTCAGATACGACTGGCTCTCAAGCAAGGGTGACCTTTACCTTACATTCTAGTCTTCAAGTCATTGACAACAGCAATGTTCATCTAATTTTCAGATGTGCAAAATCTGTTTTAGCAAAACAAGGAAAAACAAACAAAAACAAACATTTTAAAACACGTTTAAAACTACTGTATCAGATTTATTTTTGTTTATTTCAGTTTGAGTGTCTGTGGATTTTCTCTCTTTCTCTTTTGATGACTTTTCAAGTCTCTTGGTTATTTTCAGGGGGTGCTTGGTAGCTTATTAAGATTTGGAAGTTTAAAGCTTTAAAGCAGCTGAACTGTTTGTCAAACATTATTTCCTTTCCCCCACTTTTAGGAACTTATGTGACCAAAGTGACAGCCACAGATGCCGATGATCCTGTTTATGGAAACAGTGCCAAGCTGGTCTACAGTATCTTGGAGGGACAGCCTTACTTTTCAGTCGAACCACATACAGGTGAGTACTTCTGAATACCAACTTTCCCTGGGTTATGTGTGACCCCATCTTGAACGTTGCTTTGCTTGTTGCATTTAAACCTCACACGTAGGTATGTTGCTGGCAACATTACTCAATCTGTAGAGCATAAGACTCATTTCCCATTGCTGCATGAAAGGATCTGACCAAAGTATGGAGAGGAAAAGAAAAGAGGCTGCTCTTGAGACACTCAGACTGATATTTTAAAAAGTCCAATCTGAAAGCCTACTGTTATTGGTAGAAACATTCCAGAATATTTTATAGACTTGGTTCAAAGCAAATGTTTTGGATAGCATTCATGTGTACACTGACCTCTTTCTAGAGTTGCTAAGCTTCAGGCATGAAATGTGTGTTTATGTGTATCTCTGTGTCTCTGTGTTTTATATACAATGTACAAAAAGGAGGATAAAAGTAACAAAACGCAGAGACTCGAACCAGGATGAGACGGCGCCTTTCTTTATTCATCAGCCTCTATTTATCATCAAACCTGGCTATATGTTTAATCAGCTATTCTAGTGTCTAACAATGGAACTACAGTTACACAATGAATCTCTGTCATATTAAACTGACATATTTTAGATAAGAATGCCTGGCTTTAGCTGGCCAGGGAATTAGTACAGAAGGTACAAAAAAGAGATTCATATGTTTAAGGTATGCACTCTGGGGAGAAAGCATTAGTGAGGCTCCATATCGGGGACCGAAATTCTTCCTTACAATGGTCAAAAGACCGATTATAATGAATCGAGTTCAGCTAGGCAGTGTCCTTGCGTATTGTTACTTTGCTCCCGGTTTGCTAGGAGTTTTCAGCAATGCCAGATGGCATTACTGCCCCCACCTTTGGGAACTTGTTAGTGCTAAATAACCATAATTATACGTTTAAGGCAATCATGGAATCTAACTAATAAATCATTACTACAGAAATCAATGCATCATCACTACAATTCCCTCTTTTTTTGTTTAGTTTTGCGCGTCAAGGCGTTGATAATTGATATGCTTCATCGTTTCATGCAAACGATGTAATTCGTGCCTTGAAGACATTTTGTACTTAGCCTTACACATGGAGATGCATTTATCATACAAGGATGGAACACACTGCATACAGCAGCACCCCATGACAAGAATAGCAATACCCAAAATTGTATATTGAATTAGCTGTTTTACCCATTCTGCATCTGGCAACCAAGCCCACAGGGTATCCCATATTGATGACAGCAAATTACCTATATGAACATTATTTTTCAACACTGCTTGTAAATTCTCCAATTCATGTTCAGTGGACCAATTGAGATCATGAAATGTCAGCTGACACACTCGGGTTCCCACTACTCTACAAAAACCACCTTGTTTTGCCAGCAAATAGTCTAAAGCAACCCTGTGCTGAATGAGGATTTGGTCTAATTCTTTTATCTCCCTTTGGAGATCTCTAACTACTTTCCCTGTGGCATTGATGGATTTCTCTAAGCGGCAAGTGAGACCTAAGACAGACTTGTGGTTCTCTTGTGCTATAATACCTGTGTAAGATCCCAGGGTCAAAGCTCCAGTGATTGCAGCAGCAACTGCTCTCCCCCATTAAGAGGGGGCATTACTTAACTGGACATCAGTAATCACCTCATCAGAGCACTGTGGTCCTAGCATTCCAACAACTCTACATCGTTTACGAGATGTCAGAGGGGAAGCCCACCATGTGTGTCTGGGTGTGCTGGTGTTTCTAGCTGTGCTGGCTTTATAATCTGCACTGGAAATGTGAGGTACCCTAACCCAGCGCATTTGTAGCCACCC
Source organism: Bradypodion pumilum (assembly GCA_035047305.1). Lineage (NCBI taxonomy): Eukaryota > Metazoa > Chordata > Lepidosauria > Squamata > Chamaeleonidae > Bradypodion > Bradypodion pumilum. Next base: position 11,440,602 of record JAWDJD010000009.1, on the reverse strand, counting down.
AGGTGGTAATTGGTTGCAACACCTTGAAAGAAAAACCACAAGTTCTGATCTCTCAACTGCCATCCCACACAAATGCTCTCCACCCCTTTATATTCAGTTGAGTGCATTTCTGAAAAACCAAATACATCTTTCCATGTGGATAGTGATTTGTCAATAGTACCCTTATAAGTGTCATTGCAATGTCCATATAACCAAAAGTAATTAGAACACCCAGTGTAATTTCCCAGTCCATGTAAAAGCTTTTCAGCTTGATTCTAGTATATCCAATAGTGACCCCATTTTTTCTTGCTTCAGTAACAATAACACATGCCTCTGATATATGATTTAAACTTCAGGTATCACCATGCAACCTTGTTTAGCTCATGAGGTGCTAGTGAGAACAGACTGTTCGGCCGATTGACACTTTGTGTTTGATCAATGATCACAGCTGGCTCATTGATGAGGATTGGCATGAAAGCAAAATTTGACACAGTCACTGGATTCTCATAAATCAGGGTAGTATCTTTACCATGAGCTTCAAACATATAGTGCGCATGGTTGATCCAAATGTTAGAACTGGGTTGTAGAGAGTGTAATGTTCTATTGAGTCCTTTGAGTCCCAAATTGTCTGCAATTGGTGTAGGTGTAAATCCCTCCCCTCTTGGAAGCAGGCATGGCAAAAATATTAAAATGAGGAAAGAATTGTAGGTTAATTGTGCAATGATGGCTGCTGCAAAAATTTCCAGTGTACCATCTCTTCCTTGTGCATGCAATGAAGCAGCGGCCTGATCACTAAGGCTTTTAATCTGGCCCCACGTCACCAGAGCTGGTGCTACCATTCTGGAAGCCCTGTACTTCCTGCACTTTGGTGGGGGCTGGCACTGGACTGACATCTCCTGGATTTCCGGCACTGGATTCCGGTTCTGGAGCTGGACCCATGCCATGATGTCGTCTAAGGGCTGGCATTACACACCGGGCGGGAGCCCACAAAGGTCCTGTAGGGGTGAGAATCGCAGCGTATCCTCTTCCCCACATGATCAATTTAACTGGACCACACCAAGTGGGGTCTGGCATTTGCTTATAAAATACATCTGGCTGGGGAAGAGGCTCCGGAAATGCAATTCCTGTGGAGAAAAATCTGAAAAAGTTAAATTTAAATGATTACATGTAAATAAGACAATATGAAGCCTTTTCTGAAATTCTGGGAGGGTTCTCCCTGGCTCCTCCCTCTTTTTTTGTTTTTCTAAGAGAGTTTTCAAAGTGCGATTTGTTCTTTCCACAATCACTTAATCTGTTGGATTGTAGGAAATGCCATGTGTTAATTTGATATTCCATACGCGGCAGAAAGCCGCAACGGCCGCAGAAACATAAGCAGGACCGTTGTCCATTTTTATAGCCTCTGGTTTGCCTAAAATAGCAATACAAGCAAGTAAATGGTTTTGTACATGATTAGCATTTTTCCCTTTCTGTGCGGTTCCCCATGCATAATGAGAGCATGTGTCCACTGTGACATGTAAATATTTCCACTTTCCAAACTCAGGATAGTGTGTCATGTCCATTTGCCATACCTGATTGGCTTGAGGCCACGGGGATTTACTCCCCATTCTGGTGTGCATTGCATTCCTGTGCAATGTGGGCATGATCTGATTATTTGTTGTGCCTGTATAAGAGGTAGATCAAATTGCTTAGCTAAGGCTTTGGCATTCTGATGAAAAAAGCATGGCTTAAAATTGGCGTTTCGAACACACCGCCTGCAATCCTAACTGCTGGGTTTTAACAGCTTGATCCACCCTCTCATTGCCTTCCGACAACTGACCAGATAGACCCTGATGGCTTCGAATATGTGCCACATACATGCTATGATTGTGTTGATGTATCAAATGCTGTAGGTAAAGAAACAATGCCATTAAATTATTATCAATTGTGGGTGTGACATACGTTCCTGGCAATTGGTAAACTAGATTTCTCACATACATGCTGTCTGTGATAATGTTCAATTCCTGCTTAGGGAACAAGTGAAGGGCTAGAATGACTGCTGCCACTTCAGCTCTTTGGGCTGATTTCTGTGGCATGGTGAATTTAATTTCCCATTTAACCGGTGTCTGCCAACTAACTACCCCACGTGTTTTGCTGCCATCTATGAAAACCGTCAGCGAATCCTTTAAAGGATGTCCGGTGAGGGTAGTACCTAGCGAGATTGCATCTCTCTGCATGCAAATGAGTCCCTTGTCTTTGGGGTAGTGAAAGCCTATTTCCCCTGTGAACCCATCAAAAGCAATTGGAAGCGAGTCTCCATTAGCTATTAAGCTTGAGACTTGCTCTTTGCTGATTGGTAGAACTATTTCTCAGGCATCATATCCAGAGAGGTCTTTCACCCTCATGCATCCCATTTGAATCAATTCAGCCAACATTTCTACAGGAGAAAGTATATTTCTAGCAGGTGTGTGTGGCAAATATATCCATTCAACCAAAAAACCAGTATCTTTTTCTCCCTTGTTACCCAAAACTGCACAATAATTCTTTGAAGTGGTTATGATGAAAAGGGGATTTTCATAGTCCCGTGAGTCATTGATTTGGACTATGAAGGTATTGTTCAGATGCAGATCACCATGCCCCAGACGATCCAGAAAGGAGAATCAGTGGCACAGCTGATAATGCTCCCTTTCATCCTCCCCGCAGGAGGTTTAGCCCCTAGAAGTGACGGGGGGGGGGGGTTGGACTCACAGCATGGCCTGAGCGTAGAGAACTGGAAGATGGGTCAGCGCAGATTTTAGCTATCACAAAGTCTATTTTGTGGGTCTGCTTGACACTGGAGCAGACATAACTGTCATTTCTAAACACAAGTGGCCCAAGGAGTGGCCCTTGGAGCAGGTGGAGCAGGTTTTGGGGGTAGGCAGAAAGTTAGAAGCCTTTCAGAGTTTGTCTTCGATGACAGCGACCATGGCTGAGTCGCAAACTCAAGCATTAATCAGACCTCACGTCCTTACAGTGCATGTGAATTTGTGGGGTAGAGATTTGCTTGCACAGTTCTCTCCCACACTTAAGCTGGAATGAGTCACACAGCTCTTCCCCTAAAATGGATAGTCACAGAACCTCAGTGGGTAGAACAATGGCCCATAGCGGGGGGGGGGGAAGCTAGAAGCACTCAAACAATTGGTGAAAGAACAATTGGATGCTGGCCACATTGAGCCATCCACTTCACCGTGGAACTCACTGATTTTTGTAATGAAGAAAAAATCAGGCAAGTGGTGACTTTTGCATGACTTAAGAAGCATCAACAAATGCATTCAGCCAATGGGAGCATTGCAGTGTGGCTTGCCAAATTCTAATATGATTCCTAGGGACTGGGAAATTTTGATCATTGATCTGAAAGACTGTTTTTACACCATTCCGTTGACTCCTCAGTATCACGAGAAATTCGCTTTTACAGTACCAGTAGTCAATCACAAAGAGCCCACTCTCTGTTACCATTGGAAGATGTTGCCAATGGGAATGCTCAATTTGCCTAGTTTGTGTCAGATTTATGTGCAAAATGCTCTTAAAAAATTCAGAGACACGCACCTCCAAGCTGTCATTTGTCATTATGTTGATGACATATGGGGGGGGGGCAGAATCCCCCCACAATGGATTGGAGAGCTAGAGGATTTGCTGAAGCCTTATGGGCTACTCATAGCACCAGAAAAAGTTCAGCAGCAACAGCCTTATTTTTATCTTGGGCATAAGCTAATGCAAGCTTATTTGATTCCCACAATTCCACATTTAAAAATTGGGGATTCAATCTCATATGTGGAGCTCCAACAACTTTTGGGTACACTGAATTGGGCAGGACTCTACTTCAAGTTATCCACGGAAACACTCAGCGCTTTGTTTCACCTTCTAACCAAGGTGAATGGGGGCTCCTGTGCTATCCCGGGAGCTACCATCTTTGGTTTTGGATGGGGCTATTTTGCCCCAGACTGACCCGGTGCGCAACTTGGGGGTCCTCCTGGATTCGCGGCTGCTGCTAGAAGAACAGGTGGTGGCTGTGGCCAGGAGGGCCTTCGCCCAACTTCGAGTGATTCGCCAGTTGCACACGCTCCTGGACCGGGACTCTTTGCTCATGGTCACTCATGCTCTGGTGACCTCCAGACTAGATTATTGTAATGCGCTCTACATGGGGCTGCCCTTGATGACCATTTGGAGGCTGCAGCTGGTCCAGAATGCGGCGGCCCGGGTGGTGATGGTGTGTAGACATTATGCCCATGCCTCACCACTGCTGTGGGAGCTGCACTGGTTACCCATTTGCCTCCGGGTGCAATTCAAGGTGCTGGTTTTGACCTTTAAAGCCCTATATGGTAGTGGGCCAGGTTACCTTAGAGACCACATCGCCCTAAGGACGTCTGTCCGTCCAACCAGAGCGGACCGGAGGGGCTCTCTAATAGTGCCATCGGCCAGGGGGGCTCGCCTCTCTGGCACAAGGAGGAGAGCCTTCTCTGTGTCCACACCGGCCCTTTGGAATCTCCTGCCTGTGGAACTGCGTCTCCAGACGGAGTTGTTGCCCTTTAGAAAAGAACTAAAAACCTGGCTGGCGGGCCAAGTTTGGGGTGCAGGTGGAGGGGTGGCTTCCGTTGGATGGTTAATATAGGGGAGGATGCCTGCCCCATGGTTTCTTCAGTTCCTGCACCCCTCTCTTTTTAGGGGTGGGTTCTTATTGCTGGTTTTTATCTGTTTTATTTGTTTTTATCTGTTTTTACCCACTGTTGTGAACCGCCTGGAGTCGGCTTTGGCTGAGTGGGCGGTATAAAAATTTAACAATAAATAAATAAATAAAATAAAAGGGAAAACAGCCCGCTGACAAGGTAAGCATTACAGCTGCTGCGCAACAGGCTATTAAGCATGTCAATGCAGCGTTGGCTGAGATTTGGGTGGACCGAGTCCCAGAGCCCAATCAACCCCGGAAGGACAAGGCCAAAAACATCAAAGGGGAACGGACCATGGATCTGGGAATCCATGGTGTAAACTTGCCCTGGCAGTGCCAGCTGAATGTCTTCCAGCACCACCAGGTCAATGCCCGCACTCCCCCCAGGTCTCGGCCGGGGTGTTGAAAACTGCCTGCTTCCCCTCTACTGAGTCTCTGTTTGGGCTAGGGCCAGAGACGTGCCTGCTTGGGAGTTTCCCGAACTCTGCACATTGCTACACTCATTAGCCCAATGAAATCCCTTGTTACATTTTGGACAAACCCTGGATGGCTTTGTTGACTGACCTCCTCCCTTAAATCCGACATTGCTATTGTTGCTGTTGTTGCCTGCATTGCTGTTGTTGTAGTTGTTGCCTCCCCCCTCCCCCGGCTCGGCAATCCCTGCGAAAATGTCCAGGCTTCCCACATCCAAAACAATTCCTGGTAGGGCATCCCCCACCCTGTACCGCCATTGCCAGCAATGACATTTGGTACGATTGTGTTCTAATGTCTTGGCAAGCTCAGATCATGTCCATCAAGGTAATGTCAGGGTGATAGCCCAAAGCTTGCAACACCTTGTGGCAATCCAGATTTGTGTTGTCCTTTGCTAACTTGAGCATGAATTCTTCCTGAGCTTCCACATTGTCTATCTGTTGCTTGACTGCTTGCTCATGTCTATTGATTTTATTTTTATTTATTTATTTATTTATTTATTAAATTTATATACCGCAATTCTCAGCCCAAGGACCGACTCAATGCGGTTTACAAGATAGGAATACAACACAGTAATACAGCATAACAATCCCACAAAAAAAATACAATATATCACAATACATTACAATATATTCATTAAACAACAATATAATCAATAATCAAAGCATACACTATCAAAAATACCAAAATTACAAAGGACAAAATTCCACAGGTAATGGAGCCATCAGCTCAACAGTTCCACTAAATGACCCTGGCGGCCCCCGGCCCTTTATCCCTCCCGGTGGAGCAGGGAGGGAAGGCGGGACCCCTCGCAGCTGCGCGGCGCTGTGGGCGGCGGTCTTCGGCCTGGCCCCGGCGGCCCCCGGCCCTTTATCCCTCCCGGTGGAGCAGGGAGGGAAGGCGGGACCCCTCGCAGCTGCGCGGCGCTCTGGGCGGCGGTATTCGGCCTGGCCCCGGCGGCCCCCGGCCCTTTATCCCTCCCGGTGGAGCAGGGAGGGAAGGCGGGACCCCTCGCAGCTGCGCGGCGCTCTGGGCGGCGGTCTTCGGCCTGGCCCCAGCGGCCCCCGGCCCTTTATCCCTCCCGGTGGAGCAGGGAGGGAAGGCGGGACCCCTCGCAGCTGCGCGGCGCTCTGGGCGGCGGTCTTCGGCCTGGCCCCGGCGGCCCCCAGCCCTTTATCCCTCCCGGTGGAGCAGGGAGGGAAGGCGGGACCCCTCGCAGCTGTGCGGCGCTCTGGGCGGCGGTCTTCGGCCTGGCCCCGGCGGCCCCCGGCCCTTTATCCCTCCCGGTGGAGCAGGGAGGGAAGGCGGGACCCCTCGCAGCTGCGCGGCGCTCTGGGCGGCGGTCTTCGGCCTGGCCCCGGCGGCCCCCGGCCCTTTATCCCTCCCGGTGGAGCAGGGAGGGAAGGCGGGACCCCTCGCAGCTGCGCGGCGCTCTGGGCGGCGGTCTTCGGCCTGGCCCCGGCGGCCCCCGGCCCTTTATCCCTCCCGGTGGAGCAGGGAGGGAAGGCGGGACCCCTCGCAGCTGCGCGGTGCTCTGGGCGGCTGTCTTCGGCCTGGCTCCGGCAGCCCCCGGCCCTTTATCCCTCCCGGTGGAGCAGGGAGGGAAGGCGGGACCCCTCGCAGCTGCGCGGCGCTCTGGGCGGCGGTCTTCGGCCTGGCCCCGGCGGCCCCCGGCCCTTTATCCCTCCCGGTGGAGCAGGGAGGGAAGGCGGGACCCCTCGCAGCTGCGCGGCGCTCTGGGCGGCGGTCTTCGGCCTGGCCCCGGCGGCCCCCGGCCCTTTATCCCTCCCGGTGGAGCAGGGAGGGAAGGCGGGACCCCTCGCAGCTGCGGATGAAATCCATATACGGCTCTTGGGGACCTGGTCTTATGCTAGTGTAACTTTTCACAGGTTTCCCGCTGACTGGCATCTTTTGGTAAGCTCTGTAGGCACACTGACTGGCTACAGTCAAGGTGGCCTGGGGCAAGACACATTGCGCATTGATGGTTGTATAAGCGCCAGTGCCACAGAGCTGATCAGCTGTATACACTCCTGCCGCCCTCGCTCCTCTTCTTTGGGCTTCTAGCTGGTACTCACTATCCCAGATGAGACGCTGACTCGGTGTGGGCATCATTCTCATCGTGTCCCTCCAATCTTGGGGCAAAATAATCTGAGTGTGACATAATGTCTCCAGGAGACCCCTTACAAATGTGCTTTGCAGCCCTGTATCTTTAATGGCTGTTATGATCTCGGCAATCATATTGTAGGGCATTGGGGTGTGTTGAAGAACTACATTGCCCTGGGCATTGGTGCCATACTGAATGGGACAGATCTGTAGAAGCTCGCCTAATTCTCCTGCGCTCAGCTTGCCCTTTTCTGTCTCTTTTGCTACCATTGCTCGAAAAGCGCTCCTACTCTTGCTACTCTCCCTGTTAAGGGGGTCCAACTCTTCTGAATGCCCTGGGTCCCTTGATGCTGGTGGCACAGAAACAGATGGCGATGGGGGCAATACAGTGGAAGAAGGTGGCAACACCCGCGGGAATTGTTGAAGTGCCGGCGCGCCCGCCAGGGGGTCATTTGGCACAATCGAAGCAGCAGCAAGTCCGCGTGCTGTCTGTGTGCCACCCTTCTCAAGAGCCTCTTTGCATTTCATCCAAATAACTAAAATTTCCTCCGAGGCTCTTGGTTCCTCATATAATGCTATTCCTACTCTAAGCCAATCCTCTAGCAGAAGACAACCATGGGCCGGGAACCACAGACATTGTTCATTAATGATCTGCACTAAATGCCTTACTCGCTGGGCAGGGACCTGCCTCCCTGATTTCCCCAGCAAATAAACCAGTTCCGTCATGAACTCCTGCTGAGAAACTGACAACGAATTACCCATACTCACAAAATAGTCCTCTGCTGGGAGGATGAAGCGGTGTGCATCTTTGGTCCAAGTCCCGAACAAATGGGCATGGGTATGAAGGGGCTGTTGGTTACCACGGTCCGCCTCTGTGATGTTCCTCTAGCTCTGGCTCCAGTCAGCAGTCTCGCCACCTTACTTCCGCTGAGTGGTTTTTGCTACACCAACGCAAGTCGCCTAACTCTGGAGTAACCCTACTATGCAGCCATATGCCCTGCACGTTAGGTGCCATATGTCACAACCTGCCTGCCGCAGTGGTAAAAGTAACAAGACGCGGAGACTCGAACCAGGATGAGACGGCTTCTTTTTTTATTCATCAGCCTCTATTTATCATCAAACCTGGCTATATGTTAAATCAGCAATTCTAGTGTCTTACAATGGAACTACAGTTACACAATGAATCTCTGCCATATTACACTGACGTATTTTAGATAAGAATGCCTGGCTTTAGCTGGCCAGGGAGTTAGTACAGAAGGTACAAAAAAAGAGATAATATGTTTAAGGTATGCACTCTGGGGAGAAAGCATTAGTGAAGCTCCATATCAGTGAACGAAATTCTTCCTTACAATGGTCAAAAGACCCATTGTAATGAATCGAGTTCAGCTAGGCATCATCCATGCGTATTGTTACTTTACTCCTGGTTTGCTAGGAGTTTCCAGCAATGCCAGATGGCATTACTGCCCCCACCTTTGGGAACTCCAGATCATCTGCTGATGTGCCAGTTACTACCAGAAACATGTACCAATGATGACTTAAGTTTGACCATTGACAAAGGCAAAAAGGTGACTTCATTTTGGCAGTTTAAACTCTGAACTGAGTATAAGATCAGGTGCAAAACAAGAGTTGATCAAGTATGCAAGACATCAGTGTGCCAGGCATGTGTGCCACTTCAAAGATGGCAGTTTGATGAAAGCTATCACAGAATGGATACCACCTGACATAAAATGGCCACTAGTAAGGCCAGCACCCAGATGGGAGGACCAGTTCTGGGCAAAGTTCTCGAGGTCCTAGATGAGACTGTCATGAGATCAGAAACAGTGGAAGACAATGCTTTGATCCACCACATCAGCCTGACATGTGAAACACCAAGTAAATAAGTAAAGTCTGACCTAAAAACAAAAGAACAATTGCATTGATTGGCTACATCTATATTTCTCCAAGTTTCTTGTACTTTTGCTCCTTAAAACAACACAACCCATCTAGGTAGATTAAGCTCATTTAGGATCAATCAGGAAACTGCATGTTGTCAGGGTTTCAATTAACAGCTTCCTCCCCTTGCCCTTGCCTCTCCCATGTGCCACCTGCCAACTTAGCTCAGGTATCCTTTGCACTTACAAAGACTCCACAAGGTCCAAGCTGAACTGACCCTTATCTAAGCACTTCTGTCACCAGTTAGACAGAAACCTTTGCTATTTTAAAAAGCAAGTTACTTGTGAATGGCATCCCAATACTAATCACTGACTTAGAAAAGGGAGAGTAACATAAAATATCAGGTAGTGTGCGTGTATGTGGCTAAGATTCTCTTCTTGACCCAATCTTCAATAATCTAAATGTCTTGATGAAAGAAAGGTTTCTTTGTTTAATAACAGCATTCAGTTCATTTCTTAACTACAGGTTCTGATGTTACAAAAATACAGAAAGAAATACACACAGAAGTCCTTATATAGCAGGGACACCATCTTGGATCTACTACAAAGTCCAGATGCCAGTTAAAGCCTCTGACACATGTCATTTCTTTTTTTTTAAATTTACATCTTGCCTTTTGACAAAAATCTCATTCAAGTTACCTAAAAGTAATAACCAGAGATATAAAGGAGGAAACATGGGGATGTCTTTTATTGCAAAGTCTTTGGGGGAATCCTCTATTTATTTCATGTTGTACAGACTGTTTTGGTAATTTTTCAGCTTCTTTTGTTTTGGATTTTTCATTCTGGTTTCTGGAGCTCTGATTTAAATAACTATAGACTGTCACAAACATTGCATTTTGGGGCTAGTTAATTGAGATGTTGGTGACTGGTCAGCTGTAGGTGTTTGGATGAGAGTGATTGTCTAGATCAGTGATGGTGAACCTTTTAGAGACCAAGTGCCCAAACTGCAACCCAAAATCCACTTATTTATTGCAAAGTGCCAACATGGCAAAGCGAACTTTCTGCTGGGGAAAAGAGGAAGCACTCCCATTGGGCTGCTGAGCAGAGGAGCAGGAAGAACTCTGTGCTGGGGGAGGGAGGAAGTGCTCAAATTGGGCTGCTGGGCAAATGGGTAGGGCGAACTCTGTGCTGGGGTAATGGCACACGGCGCATGCCCACAGAGGGAGCTCTGAGTGCCCCCCCCCCTGGCACGCATGTCATAGGTTCGCCATCACTGGTCTAGATCTAAATTCAATTGGTGTTTAGACTGTGTCATGGTACTGAAACAGCACTGTTAATTCTGAATGCTGATATCCTAAGAAGGACTGAAATGGGTAGTAGCCTTTTGTTCTTTTGGGTATTTTAGCAGCGTTTGATACTGTTGAATACAATAAATTTCTAGGAAGGTAACTGAGAAGCTTTCCACTGCTTCTAGTCTTTCCTGGATGGTTGATCCCATCTTGGGATATTGTCTTTAATCTTTTGGATCTTGATTATGGGGTACCATGGGGCTTGATTTTCTCCTCAATGCTTTTCAAGATCAATATGAAGTCTGTCAGAAATTTAGTGCTTGTGTCACCAATATGCTGTTGACACACCACTCTATCTCTTCTTTGTTTCATCTGCAGAGGATACTGATTGCACCTTTGAGTGCTGATTGGAGTTGATAATGGGCTGGATGAGGGCCAATAAATTGATACTGAGTCCAGATAAGATGGAAATATTGTTGTTGTGAGAGCTAATTGACCAGATGGGGGAAATTTACCTGACCTGAATGGGATTATGCCCCTATATTGAATTAACTGCTTGGGAGTTCTACTGGACCCAACATTCTCTATGGAGGTACAGATATCAGCCATGGCCAGGAGAGCCTCAAATAATTGCACTTAGTTGGACAAAACCATCATCTATGAATAAATTTATGAATATGGCATAACAACCCACAATTCAAATGAGATTAAGAAATGGCTTAAGAAATCCTTGGATACCTTGGAGTTGTTATTCAGCGAGGAGTCCATGCATTGGTAGACATCTCCACAATGATATTCCATGCATGCAAATGGACTTGAGAAATCAAGTCCACCTGCATGTGGTTTTTTAACCATTTGGCTATCACGTCATCTGCTGGTTAGGTGGACTATGACGTGTGCCCTCCGCTTTCACCCTAGGGATCCAGCAGAGGACACTTTGATGTGTTTTAGTCCCGGCCCAGCATCATTAACAAAAGATAGGCAACACTACCTAGCTAGACCACCCAAAATCCCCACCCTGACAAGGCTCTTACCTAGCGGGGGGCTTAAGAAATGCATATGCAGTTTTAAATCAACTTATGCAATGATGCATCTCAAAATACAACACATTTATTTATGAATTCTGAATCCAACCTGGGTCCATGAGGGACCTAAGAAGAAATATAATTGTTGCTCTGCTTGGCTGCTGCAAACTCAAACATGGCTTCCTTTTGAGTAGTGTTCCCCAACCTTTGGTTTTTGGACTTCAATTCCCAGGAGCCTTAGTCAGCACATTTTCTGATCAGTGCTTTGGGGAATTGACTTAGGCTTCTGGGAATTCAAGTGCAAGAACCAAAGGTTGGAAAACACTGGCTTAGAAAGTCCAATCCATCTTGTATTTGGCCCTCCTATTTTCCAGCTGCCTTCTAGGTTCCCCAGCATTTTGGCTTTGTTAGATAATCCTGTGTCCAAAGTTAAGACAACCTTAGTTTCATCATTTTTGCCTCTATTATTTTTATCTTTTGTTCAGCTTGATTTACTTTAGAACCTACTTATCTGACTTTCTGTAGTCCAAGGTATCCACAGAGCTATTAACCAGAACCATATTTTAAACAAATCAACCATTTTTCTGTAACAGAAGTAGTTCTAGTTGTAGTAGTTATGTCTGCACACGTTTGTGAAGTTGAGAAATAAAGGATGGGAATGTTCTGTGGGAACATTCTCTCAGCAGGCAAAAAGGAGTGGATAACATCCAGTCCTGTTAGTGGTGTTGGAAGGAAGGACCTCTCAGCTGTCAGTATTCCTTACAACTTTGTTTGCTAGCTAGGCTAATAGAATGTGAAGTTCAGCAACATCTTGAGTCCCCATTTTGTATCATATTTAGGATGTTAAAAATCAAAACTTACTATTCAAAGTGATGCCTGGAGCTAACTAATGATGCAAGCTGTGTCTTTGCTGCTAACCCAGAAGATGACTGATTCATTGATACAGTTTCCAAACACCTTCAGTTATCTGATGTAATGCTTATTTACAGTAGAAGATATGAAATGACTCAACTTTTCCCCTAACCATTGCACTGTCCATGTGCATGTGCATGTGCATATGAAGGCATGTGGATTGCACATGCATTATTGTCCATAATTGTGCAATAAATTCACCAGATTGTCTCTATAATGTCCCATTCACCAAACATTTAAAAAAAAATATTTTCTTAAAGATGATTGTGTGTGTGTGTGTGTGGGGGGGAGGTATTCAGTTTTCACACAGCCATCAAGGAATATGAAAATCTTACCTTCAGGCTGAAACTGCCTGCTTCGGAGCACAAACACTTAAAAAAACCTGATTTGATGAAAGAAATGTGCCACCAGATTTCTTGATAATTTGAGTATTTGCTAGAACTAGGCAAGATACTATCTTGCATGTACCTCAGACACTTTTATGTGGCTTTACATGCTGTTGTTGGGAAAACCAGGAACAATAGATCAAAACATAGCTACCATTTCTGGCAGTTTGTGGCATTCTAAATTAAACCTTCCAGAGACGGTCATGCATAAAACATGAAAATGATACAGGACTCTTGGTGCATCTCTGGATACAGAACAGTTTTGCTATTTGAATACTATTGCTGTTTACAAGATCAGGTGGAAGAGGTACAGCCTTGCCTAGGGATGTGAAAATCTGTCAGTTCCATTTTTGTTGTGTTTCTCAGAATCCCACTAGCTTTGTTTGCCTTGTTCGAGTTACTAAGTATTAAATGGCGCAATGAGTTTTTTCCCTTGCTGCATGGGAATTTATGTCTTTTTGGCTACTTATTTTTTCCAAATGTGTACATTTTACACATTTCCCCAGGGCCCAGTTTGTATGCATTTTTGAAATATATATCATATTGTAAGTGTGTTTACTTCTAGATCATTTGATGGGGAGGGGGGGAGAGAAAACTATATAATGTTTATCATTTTCCCATGTGTTGTGTTTGAATACAATTATTGCTGTAATGTTTTGTAATATAATTGGGATCAGTTCGATCCTCCATTTTGTCTCCTTCTTCTTGGTCTTGAAATATTGCGTGACTGCAATATTTGCCCCCGCCTAAACTATGTAATCTGTACAGTCTTCACTCTGGTCCATTGACCTCCCAGTCATCCTGCTCCCCTTCCTGTTGTTTCCTGCCCAAATGTATCCATTTCTGAGTGTATATATTTAGCAGTGCTGTGCCACTGTTTTCCATGTTCTGACTGTCTAATAAAGTTGTTTGGCCCTGTTATGCTGGCGGCTTCATATTTCTACCAAAACATCAAATTAGTGATGAAGATGGGATAATGGCATCCCATACACCTACTCTTGCTCCATTCGACGTGACCGCTCCTGAGAAATGGGTCCTGTATGAGCGACAGTTCCCCCATGCAATGGCAGCTCGGGACATCGTCGACGAGGACAAGAAACACTCCTGCTTCTTGCCGCAGTGTGGCCTGGCTACCCTCGATCTGGCCATGCACCTCATGTTGCCCAGGGACATCGACACTGCCCCACTAGCTGAGATCTTGGCGGCTCTTCGGACACACTTCCAGCCGAAGGTTTCCATATTCCCAACCCGGGTGGCGTTCCTTAGATGTGATCAACGCCCAGGGGAGTCTGTAGCTGACTATGCCGCTGCACTGAGGCTGGCTGCCACCCCATGCCAGTGGGACAACCTGGAAGAGGCATTGCGGGATTGCCTGCTGGCCGGCATGTGGGATGAAGAGACCCAGCATTAGTTTATGGTCAGGATGTCTTGACCTTCAAGTTGGTCCTCCGGGAGGCGTTGGTGTCCGAAGCTGCAAGGTCGGGCGTCAAGTCTTTTAAGTACAGGCCTGCCACCTCCGGGGGTTCAGAGTCCGCTGTGTAGGCCCACCGCTGCTCTTCACCCCACTCCTCTGCATCTTTGCCATTGCCGGCGTCTTCATCCACGTCCAGGTCCGGGTCCAGTGACGAGGACAGTGAGGTCTGGAAGGTCCGAAAGAAGACGTCGGACAAGCACACTGCCAAGTGGGCCCATTGCAGATGCATTGGCTGTGGAACGAGGCACGATCGACGTCAGTGCCACTTCAAGAACGCTGACTGCCATCACTGTGGCAAGAAGGGCCACATCACCAAGGTCTGCAGGCAACACCAGAAGCAAGTCCCAGAGCAACCCAACCAACTGAGCCAGAAGGGAGTATACACATCAAAGATCTCTGCCAAGGAGCCGTTCGCCCACCATGTTTCCAGCATCGCCAACCGTTTCTTCGCGGAGGTCCAGCTGCACGGCGTTCCAGTCAGGACGGAGGTAGATTCCGGTATATCCTACTCCATCCTGCTCCAGATGGAATTTTTGAAAATCCCCCCAAAGCTTCACCCGAAACTTTGGGCTCTGAAGACGTCACTCCGAGACGTGCAGGGTTGCCAGATTCCGGTCCTGGGGGTGGGGAATTTTTCCATTGTCTTCAAAAACATTACAACAAAGCTGCCCCTTGTAGTAGTGAAATGCGGCACAAACTGTTTACTTGGGGTGCAGCGGTTTGAGCCACTAGGGATTAAACTGTCTGGCATCAATGCCATCCACACTGACCCGGTGCAGGATGTTTGTAACACGCACCCGGTAATTTTTGAGAAAGGACTAGGCAAATACAGGGGGCCCCCAGTGTCCTTTGACCTTGATCCAGCCATTCAGCCAATCTGCCTCAAGCCTTGCAGGGTGCCATTTGCTTTGAAGGACAAGATCGAGGCTGAGCTGGACAAACTGGTGGGCCAGGGGATTTTGGTTGCGGTGGACTCCGCGTAGTGGGAGATCCCTATCGTGACTGCAATCAAATCCAATGGGGAGGTGAGGATTTGCACAGATTATAAATGCACCATCAACAGGGCCATTCAGCCTAATGTTTACCTGGTACCGGTGGTTGGCCACTTATTGGCTGCTCTACATTGGGGCAAATGTTTTGCCAAATTGGACCTAGCACAGACCAATCATCAGCTATCTCTCACACCTACTGCTGCTGCGGCCCAAAACATTGTTACACACAAGGGGGCTTTCAAAGTAACGCACCTTGAGTTTGGAGTGAATGCAGCCCTGAGTGACAGCCCCGATGCCAAGGGTATTGTCTGGTAGCACATGAGGAATCAGCAAAGTTGTACCTCAATGTCCCCCTGACCCATGCGGCGCAGCGCCTCTTTTGTAGTGTGGACCTGATGTTCCACCTGACCGTTGGTGGCAAGGTGGAAAGGGGCAGAAGTTACATCCTGAATGGCGTTCCTCTCCAGGAATGCCTGAAATTCGGTGGAGGTGAACATTGTGCCATTGTTGAACACTAGCACGTCCGGCAATCCGAAACAACTGAACAAGTTCTGGAGCTGTTTTATAGTGACCGCAGAAGATGTATTGGGCATAGGGATTACCTCCAGCCATTTGGACAATGAGTCAACCACCAGTAGGAAAAGCGTGCCCCAGAAAGGGCCTGCAAAATCGACATGAATCTATGACCAAGGTCCACGGGCAGTGTCTCATTCTCTGGTGGAAAGCTGGGACTCCTCGGGTTGGGAACTCTGGCAGCTACGACAAGTGCCTACCAATTGCTCAATGTCCCGGTCTACCTGGGGCGACCAGAAAAAACTCCTGGCCAATACCTTTGAGTGCACTATACCAGGGTGACTAATGTGTAGAAGCCTAAGCACCTTAGAGCATAACATGGAAGGAATGACTACCCTCAGGCCCCAAAGGAGGCAACCTCTCTCGAGCAAAAGCTCGAACCATCTCCTAAAGAACACTTTAAACTCCTCTGACAGATGTCTCGTGGGTTCAGAAAGGGAAACCATCACCACCGGTCTCTGAAGAATTCAAGGTTTATTATACAAAACGTAATGAGCAGCCACTGGAAAGGGGATGTTTGGTGTGTGTGTGTGTGGGGGGGGGGTAGAGTGGTAATTCTGCCTTCACTATGGGATAAGGTTTTACGCACATTGCACATTAGTCATCCAGGCATCGTCCGGTCAAAGGTGCTTGCAAAGAGTTATTTGTGGTGGCCTAGACTCAACTTAGATATTGAGGCTTGGGTGGGCCACTGTTGAGAGTGCCAGTACTCCAGGCTGGAGGAAACCCACCAGCCCACCAGGGAGTGGGACACTGCAAAGGGCCCCTGGTTGCGAGTCCACATCGACATCGCTGGCCCCTTCAGGGGAGCCACTTTCTTGCTTATTGTAGATTCATACTAAATGGTTAGAGGTAATGCCTGTATCTGGGACTTCATCAGCTGTCACAATTCATAAATTAAGAAGGTTTTTTTGTACTTTTGGGTTGCCCGACATTGTTGTCACCGATAAAGCATCAACTTTCATGTTGGTGAATTCCAGGATTTCCTTAGCCGCAATGGCATAAGGCATATCACTGCTGCCCCTTTTCACCCCACCACCAATGCACAAGTAGAAAGAAGGGTTTACTCTGTAAAGGAGGGACAAGAAATTTAGAATTGCAGCTTTTCCAATTTCTGCTAGCTTACAGGGTTACTCCCCTAGCTTCGGGTTTATCGCCCTCACAACTCTTAATGAAGAGGAGATTGTCTACGGTCCTTGACCGTCTAGACCCACTTCATGTCAAAGACAAAGGTCTCAACATAGATGTCAGTAATACTAATGTTTTCCAGGTTGGGAAAGCTGTCCATTGCCGCAACTATGCGTCAGATTCCCCTTGGTTGGGCGGTGAGGTACTTGAACAAATAGGACCTGTTCATATAAAATCCATATGGATAATGGTACCATTTGGAGAAGACACGCGGATCAAATGCGTCCCCAGGTCCTGTGGCAAAATGCCACACCAGAGGCAGATCTGGTGACAAGTGAGTTTCAAGACCCTGAGGCTTAAGATTTCAATATGGAGGAAGATCTGTTCACTCAGCCACTGCCAAGTAACCCTTTGCAGGTACCGCCCTCACCGGAAAGTCCCCCAGAACTGGCCACCCCGGAGTCTGCGGTAGAGGGTGACCCTAGCTCTATGAGCACAACCCCGGAACCAATGCAAGTTCCTAGGGAACCATCTCAAAGACCTAGTATGCCTAGGCAGTCCAGTGAGTCAGCCCACAGACCCAGCACTCCTGGATGACCAGTAACCCCTTCCCTAAGTCCTGAGAATCTTGGGCACCCAAAACGGACCTGTGGTCCACCAAAAAGGTTGGGAGAGTGGGTTCCTGGCTGGGGGGGGGGAATGTTGTGTCCAAGCATTATTTATTAAAGTCACTATTAGTGCTGTAAAGTATATGGCGGAATAGCGCACCTTTTGCAAAGGTGACAATTTCAAACTACTGTCAAAATAGCTGATTTGTCAGTACAAACTTCCTGCTTCTCTGGAAGCCTGCTGAAATATATCCACCTGTGTAACTGCCATTCTCACTGTATATAAGCTGGCCACCTTGTACGTGTTCCCCATTCCGGTTTCCTGAGATGATAATAAATCACTTGTGTTTGACCCAATCCTGCTGGTCAGAATACTTCTTAAGCGCCGGACTCAACAACCTTAGAACTATGGATGGTGAGCAAGGAGCTATCAGATAACTGGGCAGAACGACATGACTCTCTACTACCTGGTCAAGAACAACCATGGCCTGTGTGGAAAGCTTTAACTAGACTGAGTGCAGGGATAGGAAGATCAAGTGCTAATCTGAAAAATTGGGGTTTCCCTGTAGATGACAGCCTGTGTAAATGCGGAGAAGTACAAACTATCTCCCATATAATACAATGTGCATGATGCCCCTCGAAATGCACTGAGGAAGGCCTTATGTTAGCAAGAGGAAATGCTGTTGAAGTGGCCTGATATTGGACAGATGTCATCTAGCCCTTTTAAATTCTATTTTGTTTTTAGATGTGTTAAATTTAGTTTTGTATGCTACTATGTGCTGGTGATGCATCTGACAGGAATATAGAAAGATAAGATATCTGAATTTTAGGTTGGTTCTTGGGAATATCAAAACATTGTGGCTCCTCTGCCCAGCTTGACCTAGTTAATGTTTTGAAGATGTCTGACGTTCAGAGATAATTAAACATGTGCTGTGGTAAGTTTAACGGCAGACAAAGAACAATGGGACTATTCTGATGGTTGTGTTGAAAACAGAAAAGCTTATTGCTGGGTACCAAGAAAAATGGGACGACACAAAACCTCCTCCAAAGCTACACAAAGACTTTCCTGTGCTTAAGTAGATTTCAAGGTATCATTAAACAGCTGCAAAGACCTCACAGTCAAAACATATTTATACTGTCTCATATAATGGTTATTTCTCTATTATCTACCAGAATGATGTAATGCATTTCTATCTGAGGTTATGAAGATGACATGAGCTCTGTATAGTTTGACTGTTTGCATTGTACCATACATCATCAAGTCAGGTGCTTTTCACCATGGAATAGGATTCTTTATTCTGTCTGCATAGTTGCAACACCATTGGGTTTTACTGCTGCTGCTGTTTCATTAATCAGAAAGCCAAGAAAATCCAAGCAAACAATATTTAGGAAAAATAGAACAACTCAACATGAACAGCTTGTCTGAAGGAGTAAATCTACTGTGCAGTGACACTAAATTTGTAATGTATCTTACACGCTGGACCTAAGCATTATAACTTTCATAAATTGTAACGATTGCTTGCTGGTTTCATAGACAGTTATAACTTAATTTTCGCTGTTCGCCACTGATAAGTTGGCTTTCTGCTATTATTTATAAAGTCATGTAAATTGTGTTTATTCTTTAATAATTCACTGGCTTCCAATCCCTTTTGCAGTGTCTTTGCATGTGACTAGTTGGCAGATGTTGCTATGAAATACCTCTCATTTTTCAGCTTCTGGAAGGTTGGGTACTAAGAAAGAAAACTCATTATTATAGTTGTGTCATAATAATAATAATAATTTTGTGACAAAAATTATTCTGGATTGAAATGATTGTTGCTGGAAAAACTCTGCTCAGGGGATGCCCAAATGAGGCTCCTTTCATGCCCCCAAGATCTTTTCCCACTGAAGTGATCCCTATTTATCTACTTGCAATTTCTTGCTTTCAACCTGCTAGGTTGGCAGGAGCTCGGACAGACAATGGTCACTCAATCCGTCATGCCGTACTCGGGTCTCAAACTGTTGACTTGCTGGCCTTTTAGCAAACAAGGTGAGCTTCTTCTACCTAGAAAAACATGGGTTGCCATAAAATGTAACCAAATGGATGCCACACAAATATTGTTATTATAATTATGTTACAGTAACTGAACTGACATTTTGTTCTTGTTATGCAGAAGCACAGTGTATCAACAATGACAATCCAGATATATTGGATTTATTTACATTTCAGAGAATTTTTTAAAATATAAACCGTATACTATTTTTCTTTATAGTTAAATTAGGATTCTGTACACAGTAAAATAATGAGGAAAGCTCCTAGTTTTGTGGGCCTGTTGGTAGTATTTAAGCGTTGGTTGTTCAAGTGACTAAGATGCTGACTGGAAGGTGAAAGGTCAGCAGTTTGATACCCGAATACTGCAGGACTGTATGAGCTCCTGTCTTTGCCCCAGCTCCTGCCAACCTAGCAGTTCAAAAGCAAGAAATTGCACGTAGATAAATAGGGACCACTTTGGTGGGAAGGTAAACAGCATTCTGTGTACTCTGGTGTCTAGACATGTCTTCCACATGACAATAGAAATGTCTTCAGAAGCAGACAGTACTTGCTCTTCAGATATGAAACAGAGATGAGCACTGAGCCCTAGATTCAGATACGACTGACTTTCGAGCAAGGGTGACCTTTACCTTTAGTATTTAATTAATTGGGACTGCAGTGGCTTAGTGGTTAAGATGCTGAATTTGATGACAGTATTTGAACACCTGAGAGCTGCATGACAGAGTGAGTGACCATCTCTGTCCTAGCTCCTGCAAACCTGGTGGTTCAAAAACAAGAAATTGCAAGTAGACAAATAGGTACCACTTTGGTGGGAAAGGTTCTGCGTGCTCCAGTTTGTAATCATGCCTGCAATATGACCAGGAAAATGTCTGCAGGTGCAATCAGAGCTGGTTTTTGGGCTGTAAACAGACACCCTGTATGCAACTGGCTTTTTAGTAAGGGTGACCTTATCTTTGCCTCATAATTGTCAAAATCAATTTGCAAAGATTTATCATGTTGTGGATTCAAGAGACAGTAACCACACCAATGAGGAAATGTTAGAAAATTTTATTAATTTTTTTAAATTAATTTTTATTATTTTTTAAAAAAAGGAAAAGTAACACATAAAGAAAAAAAACATCAATACATAATAAAGGATAACATAAAAATACAAATTACAAGTAAAAATTAAAAATAAAATCACATAGTCAAAAATACTGTAATAACAGATAGTGTATATTCATTTTACCTTATTTAAACCCTCTTGTTTAGATATATACTATTTTAATGTGAAAAATACACTATCTTAAAAAGAAAAACAAATCTAAACATAAGATAATACCCCAGTGCTATGTACATTGCCTTGGGAGTTGCAGAGCTGCCCAGCATCACATATTATAACCAAAAACTCATGTGACTTGGGGCTGGTCTGCTACCTTTACCTTCAGACAGTGTATAAACCAGAAATGATTTCCAAATGATTCCAAATTTGTTTTTATCTGTCATACCTCTTTTTATTTTCAATTCCCATGTTAGCTTATCATTAAGTGCAAGATGCCACATTTCTCTATACCATTCCTCAATATCCACTGTGGAATCATTCTTCCAATTTCTAGCAATACATTGTCTTGCAGTTGTCAATATTATTGTTAATAGTTCTATATTGTGTTCTTCCATATTCATATTATCAAATTCCATCAATAAGGCGGTACCTGACTCCAGCTTAAAGTTACTACCCATTATTTGTGATATTTCATTTTCTATTTTAAGCCAAAAAGCTTTAACCACATCACAACTCCACCATATATGTTCATAAGTCCCTGTGAGAGTCTTACATCTCCAGCACATTTTCGTTTTAGTACAGTCCATCTGATTTAACCTAACCGGTGTCAGGTACCACTTCCACAATATTTTGTAGTTATGCTCCATAACTCTCACAGACATAGATCTCATAATTCTTCTTTTCCATTTATAACTCCAACTTTCCTCCGAAATTCTAATATTCAAATCTTTTCCCCATTTTTTCTTAATGTTTCCTGTGATCCGTCATCACCATTTAACATTTTATACAACTTACTAACAAGGCCCTTGATTCTTACCTCTCCTTTTCTCATTTTAAATACCAACTCTTCAAAATCTGTCCTTTCTCTTACTAAGCTGGTCTCCAAAAATATTTATTATTCAATTTATTCAATAAAATGACTTGAAACCAGTTCAAATTCAATTGTTCTCAGTCTTTTTTCTTTATTTTTACATTTCTGAACCCAATCTTTCAGCAGGAGTACATCATATTTCAGAAACACATCCCTCACCTTCAATGAAAAATTCCTCAAATCATCCATTTCTGTAATTGGGGACACATCTGGTGCTAACTTCCTTTTCAATTTCTTTCATAAATTCAATGTTGTTTTTATCAATCTATTTTTAAATACAATTTTTGTTAATATTCTATCCAAAAAAATTGCTTTGCCAACCTGCTTCACTTCCTTCATCTCCATTTCCTCCCATATCATCTCTTCTTTCATTAATATTTTCACCTCTCTTCTTTCATTAATATTTTCACCCGATTTTTTAAATTGAAACGTCTTATAATAGGTATCTATATTTGGTATTCCCAATCCACCCTCTTTCTGTGCTAAATACCACAACTTTTTATTGATATTCTTGGTTCCCCCCCCATTACAATAGTCATTCAATTTTTTTTGAAAATCTTTTATCTCTTTGTTTTTAAGTTGTATCAGCAAAGCATCTAACAAAAAGTTTAATTTCAGTAATAATTTCATTTTACACAGTGCAATTCTACCGAACCAAGACAGGTTCAGCCTCTTATATTGTAGAATTTTTTCCTTCATTTCTTTTTTCTATTTTTCATAATTTAACTTTATTAAGTCCTCAAATTTATTTGATATGTTTATCCCCAAATATTTCAAATTATCCTTAACCTGAATATAATATTTTAATTTAACCTCTTCTCTATTCTCTTTATTCATATTGCAAAATATTACTTCCGATTTATCCCAATTTATTCTCAGTCCAGTCATTTCCCCAAATTCTTTAAGATGGCATTGTATTTTCGCTAAAGCTCCTTTTGGGTTTTTCATAATTATTAGGGTATCATCTGCATACAAACTTATTTTATTCCCTTCCAATCCTTCAATGTTTTTATATTCCCTTATCATATTTGCCAATCTATTGGCTGTAAATATTTTAGCATCCTGATTTATTAATGAAATTGGTCTATATGATTCAACCTTCGTTAAATCTTTCCCGGGCTTAGGAATCAATACAATTATAGGCTTTTTCCATGAGGCCAGCATCCTATCTCCTTCCAAAATAGAATTGAACAGCTTCAAAAGTTTAGGACCAACCATTTCATAAAACTCTTTGTAAAACTCGGCCGGTAATCCATCCTCCCCAGCAGATTTCCCTCTTTTCAACTTCTTTATGACTTCATTGATTTCCTTCTCAGTTATGCTTTCTTCCATTCTATCTCTATGTTCCTCTATTAATTTAATTTTGGAACCCTTCTCTAAATATTTTTTCAACTTTTCCACATTAACTTCTTTTTCTGAATATAATTCTTGGTAGAAATCTTTTACAATTTTAAGTTTATCTGTTGTCTTATTATATCTAATACCTTCTCTATTTATTGATGTTCCCATTTCTCTTTTAGTCTTTTTCTCTTTTGCTGCCCTAGCCAAAAATTTTGAATTCTTATTACTATATTCAAAATATTCTCTCTTCAAATAAATCAAATCTCGCTTCACTTTTTCTATGTCTTTCCCAATCAGTTCAGCTTTTAATCTCTGCATCTTTTCATAAATCTTTATATTCTTAATCTTAGCATGTTCTTTTGAAAGCTGCTCAATTTCTCTTTCCAAGTCTTTTTGTTTATTCTTCCACTGTCTATTTTTGATATTAGCTAATTTTATACATTCTCCTTGAAATACCGACTTCATGGCATCCCACACTACATTATAATTCACTTCACCCATATCGTTCCATTGCCAACATTCTTCCCAATTTTTAATTATTAATTCTTTATTCTTAGGGTCTTTAAATAAATTTATATCAAATCTCCAATTATTTCCTCCCTGATTCGTTCCTTCCAAACTAAATTCTAACAAGACTTTAGCATGGTCTGATTCTTTAAAAAGTCCCACTTCCATCTCTTCCAAATTTCTAACCATATTTTCCATAACAAAAATATAATCCAATCTAGAATATGAATTATGAACTTGTGAAAAGTAAGTGTACGATCTTTCTGACCCTTTAAATTCTCTCCATGCATCTCGCAATCTCAGTAATTTAATCCATTCGTCAATCAAATGCATTTCTACCCCAGATCTATATTTAGTCACATTTGTACAATCTATATCAGATCTTATTAAATTAAAATCACCTGCAACAATCATTTTTGTTGACCTTTCTCTATCTATTATTCGATAAATTTTCTCCAAAAAATTATCTTGTTGTTCATTTGGGGCATACATATTAACCAATGTGATCTCTTCATCTTCAATTGTTCCTTTAACTATCAAATATCTACCTTCTGGGTCAGAAATACTTTTTGTCATTGTAAAACCCAATCTATTCGAAATCAAAATCACTACCCCTCGTGCCTTTGATGTACCAAAAGCTTTTTCATAAATTTGTGTCCATCCCAAAAATAATTTATTTGTGTATTCCGATTTTTGATGCGTATCCTGCAAAAAAATTAAATCAGGTCTATCCCTTCTAAGGGCCATTTCCAGCCTACGTCTCTTCACTTGGCAGCCAGACCCTTTGACATTCCACGACAATACCTTTACACACTTCATAATTAAGTTTGAATAATTTCACTAGGTCCTCCACAATTTCCCAAGGTGTGCATTTAACTAAACATTTATGTGTGTGTATATATACACACACATAAACATAAACATAAAATCTCCATCATCTCCCCCATACTCTTTCTTTGAGACTAAAGTAAAGCAGCCCTTGTCTTCCAAAGATGGTGGGGGGAGGAACGTGTAAGATGTTGAGACTTTTCATATTCATTGCTCTAACCGCTCACCCCTTAAATAGCTTCATTTCTCATTTTTCCTCTTCTTCCACCACCCTCAACTCCTTCCCTGTCATTCCAACTACTATCCCTCCCACATCACCCCTTTCATATGTTTCATCTTCCCCCTTCTCTTCACCTCCCAAAGTCTCCAACTCCCCCCTCTGTTCGCCTCGTTCTTGAGAACCACTTTGAAGCAGACTAATTGCTCTCAAATATTCCATTGCATCCATCTCTGATTCAATTACATGTATTTTCTTAGCATTAAAAAATCTCAACTGTTGGGGAAACCTTCAATTATATCTAATTTCTTGTTCTTTCAGAATCTTAGTAACTGGCTTCATCTTATACTTCCATATTCTCTCATCAATTGCTATGTCATTATAGATTTCAATATCTTTTCCATCCATCTTTAAAACACCAGATCCAGCTTGTGTTATAAATTCCATCCTTTCAATTTATCCCCCAAATTTGAAAATTTCACCAACACATTTCTTTGCTCATCTCTCCCTCTCCTTGATCCAATTCTGTAGGCACTCGCAATGTCCGCCATCTCAAAATCTTTTCCCATCTTCAAATTGTTCAGCCAATCTAAAATTCTTACTTTAAGCTGATGTGGCGTTTTCCGCACCATTTGACGAATGACTATGTTCTGCCTTCTCATCATTTCTTCCACCATATCCACTCTTTTTTCTTGTAATTTAACTTTATTCTTTACCTCCTTCCCTTCCTCATACAACTTTCTCAGATCTCCTTGCATCAATTTTGATTCCTCCTTAAGATCTCCCATTTCCTTTTCCACTCTATCAAAATTTTCATTGGTCTGTTTAACAAATTTAGAAAACATCCCAGTAAGCTTATTCTCTGACCCTTGTATTCCTTTCAGAATATCTCCTTTATCTTGAGCTCTGTAATCTTCTATTCTATCCAATCTTTTAAACAGCTTGCCTAGCTCTGTCGTAATTTGAGTTTCATCCAGAGGTGTTGGAGATACAGTCGTTGTTGTTTTCTCCTTCTTTTCTTTTTCCTTCTTTGTGTCTCCTCACTTTGGCTTCACCACCACCTCCTCCTCTGTTTTCTTTTCCATGCTTTCCATTATATCCTCAAATAATACTGATAGGCTTCGCTTCAAGTCTTTCACTAAAACACTTGGATCCAGTCCCAAAATTGAGGAAAATATTTAACTTTAACCCTTAGTTCAGTTTCAAACTCTGAGAGAGAGAGAAAAGCAAGTTAAAGTTATTAATAGAAAAAAACAATAAGTGTATAATAAAATTAGTACAGAATAACACAAAGAAAGCTGGCAATCCTAAATGCAGCAAAGGACAGAACAAAGCCAAGATATAACCTGAAACCCCTTCTGCCACTGGGAGCCCTAATAATTTGCACTTGGTCATTCCTGTTCAAATCCTCACTTCTTGTGGACTCCACAGCTACATACACTGCATACATCTTTCCAGATCTGCCTTTGATGAAGCTCAACAATAACTCCACATTCTGGTTTTTTTATACCTCTAAAGCAGCTAGCACCTGCCCCTTACTAGGATCACAGTGCATTCCTTCTTAATTGGCAATGAGGTGATAATCTAGCTCTTATCTATCTATCTATCTATCTATCTATCTATCTATCTATCTATCTATCTATCTATCTATCTATCTATCTATCTATCTATCTATCTATCTATCTATCAGTAAAACCAAAGTGTTGTGGCGTTTGTTAGTGAAATGCCACACAAGCTTGGCCCACACTGCCCCAGAAACCTGTGCCTCGCCTACCTAGTGTGCCTGGCTAGGCCGGTGTGAGGTACCGGCAGTGGCCCCATGGTCCTTCACCCTGAAAACCGGGTGTGAACCCCCCCCCCCAGCAGCTGAAATGGCCGGGGAGGCGGGAATATGCATGCGCATGAATCTGTGCAGGCGCCAAAGCCTGCCTGGAGTTCCAGGTGGCAGCACCCCCTGGAACTCCGGGCAGGCTTCTGCGCCTGTGCAGATTCACACACATGTATATTACAACCTCCCCGCTTGGGAGGCACCACTGGCTAGCCGCCATTGCAGCCGGAGGATGGAGGGCTACCCTTCTCCAGAATGCATGGGCCGACTGGAGTGCCCCATTTGGCCCATGCCTGCCGAAAAAGGGCCTTGCCTTCTCTGGCAGCCATGGGCCAATCAGAACACTCCCGGTGGCCCCTGCCTTCCAGAGAAGGGCTGCCCTCCATCCTCTGGCTGAAATGCCGACGAGCCATGGGAGCCTCCCAAGCAGGGAGGCAGTAATACGGAGAATACCTGCCAAATGGAGCGCTCCAAATGGGGTGCTCTGGTCAGCAATATGCACCAGTGCCCGAGCAGAGGCTGTCACAGGTGCAGGGAACCACAGCAGCAAGGCCGGCACAGGCGGCCGCAGCACCCGCCACGGCACCACCACCGTTCGAGGCAAGGCCGCTGCAGGCAGCCCTCACCCATAGCGTAGGTAAGAATCCACTAACCAGAGCAGTGCGTACCCCCTGCGAGTAACTCACTCATTGATACATTAGTAAGGAGGGTCTTTACCAGCTGGCAATTAGTAATACTTATTTTCTCCCCCAATAAACTAATTGATTATATGTTGAGCTTCCAGGCAAGGGTTTCTGATATCACTGTATACAATAATACAATACAATACAATTTTAATTTATACCCCGCCATTCTCGGCCAAAGCTGACTCAAGGCGGCAACAACATATCAAAATCCAAACAATACAGTAAACAACATAATAATACAGTAATATAAGGTAAATCGATACAAAAAATCTGTACAATAATAACATAACATAATATATCAACAGTATAAAAATATCAGTAAAGTATTACAGTTAAAATGCAATATCATAAACAACCAGAACAAGAATAATCTAATCAAAAAAGAAATGTTCTGAGATATATTCAGTAACCAAAACAATCCTTAAAGAGACAGTCTCATGCTGCCATTCTCCTCCCCCCTGCTTTTCAGCTCCCGCCGGTGTTGGGGCGGGTGCCCGGGGGTGTGGCGGCTCGGCGTCCAGGGCTGCCGTGTGTGTGGCTGTTGCCCAAGTCCCTCTCCACCTCTCACCCCTGCGCTGCTTTTCAGCTCCCGCCAGTGTTGGGGCGGGTGCCCAGGGGTGTGGCGGCTTGGCATCCAGGGCTGCTAGGGGTGTGGCTATTGCCCAAGTCCCTCTCCGCCTCTCACCCCTGCACTGCTTTTCAGCTCTCGCCAGTGTTGCGGCGGGTGCCCGGGGGTATGACGGCTTGGCGTCCAGGGCTGCCGGGGGTGTAGCTGTTGCCCAAGTCCCTCTCCGCCTCTCACCCCTGTGCTGCTTTTCAACTCCCGCTGGTGTTGGGGCGGGTGCCCGGGGGTGTGGCGGCTCGGCATCCAAGGCTGCCGGGGATGTGGCTGTTGCCCAAGTCCCTCCCTACACAAAATCCTTCCTCAGATAATAACCACATACTTTCATGAAGGGCACCTGTCTTCCCAAGGAAGATGTAAGTGAAGAGAAAATTATAAAATAACATTGTAGAACAGTCAGCTAACTTTTACCACTAAAATTCCATTTAGTCCTATGTGCAGTCCAGATTTCTTCATATCAGCTCATATCTATATGGAAAGTAAGTTTAGGCATAGAGTTTGAGCATACTGACAAACTAAGATACTCCATTGCAACCCTCAACATGCAATAATCTTCAATGGCAGCAGACACCCGTAGATCTTTATTTAGAATATTCTATGGAGTTTTGGCATCCACTCACAGAGGATATGACAGAGCTGGTGAAGGTATGGAATGGACAATTAAAATGATGATGATTAGAAATAACTCTGAGATTAAGGGGTCCCAGTATTCCAGTGAAAATAAAATTCAGGACATATTGCATATATACAAAATAATAGATGGAGGAAAAGCATATTTTTCAGCATGAGTCTGTGTCTGCTTGTTTGGTTATATGTCCCACTGAATTTAAAATGGCTCAATCAATTTTTCATTTTCTGCTTGCTCTGTGAGTGTATGCATGGGACTACATGATACATGAAAAATCCTAACAGTTGTGCAGAAAAAAACTGTGTGCATACTGTGCAAACACAAACACAATGAAAAGCATTTGGGATACTTGACCTTCCATTTGGAAATGAGGCTTAGAGAATTTTGAGACAATATGTATTGGCCAAAGTGTCAGCAACTGTGAAGTTTCTTAACAGGCCAATGCATGATAAAATAGAAAGAAGGGCTTTTCTGCATAGAGCACAGTAATGAAAGGATTGTTGTGCCATTATCTTACATGGCTCTAAAAAATACCTAGCTCCATCCAGCAATGAAAGGTCTATCAAAAGTATTAGGCCCATATTAAACATTCATATTCGGATACAGTGTTAGTTTGATTACCAAATATTGGGGAAAAGGGGAAATTATTGTTTTAAGCTGTGATGTAAATCAGAGAGATGTGCTTGATCAGTTGGTTTTTACTGTAATTGGGGAAAGTATCTTATATTCTCACAGCTCTTTGTCTGTCTCTTTGTGTGTAATCCAAAATGTTGTTCAGAAGTATGGAATCATACTTCTAAAGATGCACTGGTGTGTGGTGCCAAACTGTCATCTGGTCTCTAAGCAATTTTTGAAGAACATTCAAATAGGCTTAGAGTAGTCATGTGACCTGGAGACTCTTATGCTTCGTTGAGGCAGATGCCTCAGGTTTATCCTCAGATATAAACCCAGATCATTTTAAGAGGATAAGTCACCTGGGTGCACTGCAATCAAACCAACCTGTATTGCAACTTTATTCATAAAGAACTGCCCCTTAATTAGAAGTAGCCTTTATGGCTTTCAGTTGGTACTTGTGTTTATGTAACAGTCTTTGTGCATCTATTTCCATGTACCAAACTCAATTTGTTTCAGTTTACAAATTATCAGCTCTGTGCCACACAAACTGTCCTGTGAGAGTGAGGTGGTTCCTCTTCTTGATTTCATTTTCTTGACATTGATCTTGAAATGCATGCAAGGTCATCTGCAATCTATTAACTCCAGGCTTCAATCTCAGTTACATGTGAGCAAATCCATTAAATGTTGTGTGGTTACACTGTTGTGCAATTAAGGCCATGCGTCATGAGACAGATCTGAACATGAAACTGGAACTTAATGAGGAGGCCTGTTTATTAAATGGAGCACACTAAGATGGGTTTCTCCCATCTGTAATAGGTAAAGTTTCCAGGTAGATCTGAAAATTAAAATTATTTTCTAAAATAAAAGAAGGCTTAGACACCGTAAAACTAATCCAATTTTTAATTCATATTTTATATCCTCAGAAACTTCCAGAGCCACAGAGACTGTCAAAAGCACCATGTAGTTGGGGGAAATAAAACTGGAGATGGCTAGAAATCCATTTCCAGTTTTGAAAAATGAGTTTTACTGTATTTGAGGCTTCCAGCCTACTATAAAGGTGAATTACTACTCAAAGTTTGAAACCTATCAGTTTGAAATCAAGAGATTGCAAGTAGATAAATAGGTAACACTTTCGTGGGAAGGTAAACAACATTCCGTGCACACCAGTGTGCCTACTGCACATAGTAAAAACCAATTGATCAAGCACATTTCTCTGATGTACATCACAGCTTAAAACAATAATTTCCCCTTTTCCCCAATATTTGGTAATCCAACTAACACTGTATCCGAATATGAATGTTTAATATGGGCCTAATACTTTTGATAGAAATGTCTGCAGTGCTGGAGTTTTGTCTATAAGCAGGGATGAGCACTTAGACCTAGAGTCAGATACTTCTGGCTTTTGAGCAAGGATGACCTTTACCTTTACTAAAGTTTCCAAGACCTATGAATTCATGATTTCCCTCTCCCCTGGGAAAAAGTATTTGATGGATGAGAATATGAGTTTTACAGGGGTTTTCAGGTGCCTATAATGCTATCAGTCCTCTCTTTCTGTTCTCTCTATTCCTTTTTTGAAAAGGTTTATCATTATTATTGTCAGGGCAGGATATGTGCCCTGGTTCAGCCTCATCCAAGATGGAGATTTCCATGTGTTTCCATGTGATTTCCAACCTTTATAATACCTTAGAAGGATTTGAATGTGTAAACATGCTGGCCTCATCGGTTGGAAGAAATTAAACCTAATGTGTGATGGACATGTTATACTGTATGATCATTGGCTGGATTCCTTTAGGGGAATGAAAAGGGGGTGGACACAGTGGTGGTCATCAGCAGATTCACACCAGTTCACCAGAACTGGTAGCAGAAATTCCAGCTGGCCCCGCTCATCCAAGTTTTTAAATAAAGTAGTCCTAATTTATGTGAAATGCAGGGCTGGCACACACACACACACACACCCCATACCACACCAACAGAGTAGGAAGTAAAAAAAAATGAATCCCACCACTGGGTGCACTATGTGTAAGGAGATAAATGCAGAAGGTGGGACCAATATGTTCTCTTGATCCGATGCTTCAAGCAAAGTTTGAACTGCAAAAATGTAAGTGCTTAAGCTAGAATCGGGGGCCCTTTGGGTTCCTCAGGTAGGGAAGCTTTCTTTGCTACGATATGCTTTTTGAACTTTTGATAAACTTTCTTCTGTAACTTACTCTTATTACAAAATACTTTTAAACTATCCAAAGATAACTGGAGTGTTTATTTGGCTGTGTGCTACCTTATCTACACGGATCTAATATCTCGGGTTGCATAGCTAGGAGGGTGATAGCTCAGAAGCAGGAACCAACCACCTGTGGGCAAGAAGTCCTACTCATGAGTAAATTTGTTTCCTGACATTATGTTCCACCAAAGACACTTCAAATTAGAGCAACCCTAATTAGGCTTTCAAGGTATGTGAGATTTTCAAGGAGTGGCTTACCATTTCCACCACAGTTTCCATGGTGAAGGAGTTTGAAACTGGATACTAAGACCTAGCCAACATCTCTACCCATTACACTACACTAGCCCATAGGTTATGCGGTTATGCCACTTAATTAGTTGTAGCTATGCACCTTTAATTGCTACATCTAAGTCTAAAGCCTTATTACTAATTTTCAGTGACATTCTGTTAGTCATAATTAATATCATACATTTGAACAATATAGAGAAAATAAACTGTTGGTAGTACCAAGTAAAACAGACCCATTGAATTGATTACATAATTATTGACTCAAGTTCAGTAATTGATTCAGAGGTTAGTGATTGGATTTAGGCAAAAATAATCTGAGATCCATTGCTAGTAGACCCATGAAAGTGCCAATATAAAGCAGTGTCATGTCTCATGTATTTATTTATTTAACTTATTTAATTAATTAATTTGTTTGTTTGACATATAGACCACCTTTCTCTTGGTGGGGGAACTCAAGATGCTTCACAATATTAAAAAATGCAAATTAAAACAAAATTAGTTATTCAATTAAAATTTAATTTAATTTAATTTAATAGTCATATTTATATATGCCGCCCACTCAGGCAGAACCCGACTCAGGGCGGCATTACAACAAATTCTAAAAACACATAAAAACACTTTAAAAGACCCATATCCCACCTACTTTAAAAGACCCATATCCCAGCCACTTTAAAAGACCCATATCCCACCCACCCATCCCACCCACTATAAAAAGAAGAAGAGAGAGTTCTTAATGGTTTACATAAGCCAGCAGGCGGGGACCGTGTTCCCATTCGGGCCCCATACCTGCCCTGCGAGCCAGGTCTTCAATCCTTTCCTGAAGGGCAGCAATTCTCTTTGAAGTCTTAGATCTGTTGGCAGGAGGTTCCAGAGAGTTGGTGCGGACCCAGAGAAGGCCCTCCTTCGGGTGCTGGACAGATGTGCACCCCTAACTGATGGCACTATTAGAGAGCCCCTCCGGTCCACTCTGGTTGGACAGGCAGACACTCTTGGGACGATGCAGTCTCTAAGGTATCCTGGCCCACTGCCATATAGGGCTTTAAAGGTCAAAACCAGCACCTTGAATTGCACCCAGAGACAAACTGGTAACCAGTGCAGCTCCCGAAGTAGCGGTGAGGCGCGGGCATATCGTCCACATCCCATCACCACCCGGGCTGCCGCATTCTGGACCAGCTGCAGCCTCCGAATGGTCGTCAAGGGCAGCCCCATGTAGAGCGCATTACAATAATCTAGTCGGGAAGTGACCAGAGCATGGGTGACCATAAGCAAGGAGCCCCGGTCCAGGAGCGTGCGCAAAATGTACATATTCTGCTGTTTATTTTAGCATAATAAATTTTCAAAAATCAGGTATACTCAAAAACAATTATTGAGAAACATTAATTTAAAATTAATGTTATAGTTATTATCTGTCCCTTCTTTTAGACATTTCCCTTGTGTTACAACACAACTGAACTTGATTTTAAAATTGCAAATTGAAAAAAGGACCCCTTACTTGTAACAAAAATAAAATGAAAATGAAATAAAATTCACAGCCAAGTTCAAAACTGAATCTCTCTGAAATAGCATCCTGATCTCCAGAAAGTAGGAAAAGTCACAAGCTATCTTTGTGCCATTTGAATCATTGTGCAATTTGAATCTGAACTCCCTACAATTCCTTCCTCTCCATCTTGAACTCAGAGCACTGTTTACTTTATGAACCTTGACTCTTTCAAGATAGTTGCTTTCAGAACTGAGGTATGCAGTTGTCATGTTTGACTATAGGCATATTGCAAAGCTGTGCAAATGCTTTTATTCGAGAAAGAAAAAGGTTCTACACAAAGGTGAGAGGAGAGGATGGTTGAGTGTGATGTCTGATGTTAGCTGGGTGAGAATTTAATTTGTGTGCTTTTGGTAAGAGGTAATTATGAGAAGAAATAAAATTGCACTCAAATATTTGAAGTGTGCTAATGAGAAAAGGAAAGGGACTCGATTAGTAACTTTGTGTGAGAGAAAGTGTCAAAGGTACTATCCTAGAATTAGATAGAGTAATGGCTATGCTTTAATTCCATTAAAATAAATGCTTCATGTTGGAAAGGGATGGGGATTTATTAAGAGAAAAAGGCGAGTGATTGGAAAATGCAATTTGAAAGGGATCGGCTTAGTGTAAAGATAAATTCCTGAGTTATCTACAAGTCAGATCAGGGCCTTGCTGTTCTATTCATAGTTGAGAACAATGCACTGTGGCACCCTGAACTCCTCAAACTATGAATACAGGGAATCAGTTCTCCAGTTCAGTTCCCATTTATTTCACTGAGGATTTTGCAAGATTTGGTTGAGTCTTTTGTGACCAGTAAATATAGCCCAGCTGGGACTTTAAAGTTCAGAACTTTAAAACATGGTTATTGGACAGCTATAACTTTAAACACTGGCTATCCAGTGAAAGGTCATTAGCCTTCAGTGCAAGGTGGCGGGCTGTGGAGGCTCAGTGGTTAAGAAGATCACCTTGTTAGCTGGAGGGCTGGCAAGTCAGCAGTTCGAGACCAGGGTACTGTATGATGGATTAAGTGCCTGTCTCTGTCCCAGCTCGTGTCAACCTAGCTGATTGAACAAAACATTGCAAGATCTTTTCCCACCGAAGTAATCTCTATCTTTACCTATAAGGATGGACATTAACCATTGTTGTCCAGCATGCACGCCCACGCCCATCCCTACTATCCCGTACCGGGTCCCCTACACTTGCCTTTTTCAATGTCCGAGCATCACTGCAAGGGTCCGGCAGCCGCGAGCCAATCAGGCTGAACGACGCGAGCGCGTAGAATGTTGGAAAAGGTAGCGCATGAAAAATAAAATAACGCCTCATGCAATGGGACGCAAGGCCGCCAAAGGCAGATGCAGTGCCTCATGCAACGGGAGCACAAGGCCGCCGAAGGCTGGCACAGCACCTCATGCCCTTATCACCCCAAACCCGCCAAAGCCACTGCGAGGCCACCGCCGGCCTTTTCCCCCAGAGCAACAGGGAGAAGAGGGACTGCCCCTCCTCCCCGCTACCCCACCGAAGGCATGGCAAGACCACCACCAACCTCAAGGTAAGTTGAGGCATGGGGGGGAAACTAGCAGCAGGCAGCACTTCGTCAAGGGAGGCACACTCCTTGGCGAATGACTGGCTGATGCCTTTGTAAGCCAGGGGGAAAGGAGTTCAAGAGGAGAGAACCATCGTGAAGCAGATAGCTCTTCTCTGCCTCCTTCTCCCCCGACCGACCTAACGAATCTTACCGGATGAAGTGCGAGCTGACTGTCGGCTCCTCATTTTCCCCATCACTGTATCGAAAGCTAATGTTGAAACTGTAATGAGGAACAGAGGCAATGACAGACAGCCTGTTCTTCACCCCAGAAATCACAACCACAAGAAAACAAATCATTTTTTAAAAACAACACCAACCATCAGAAATGGTACCCTGGTCTCGAACTGCTGACTTGCCAGCACTCCTGCTGATCAGGGTTTCTGGGAATTGAAGTTTAATAACACTTGGAGTGCCCAGGTTCACCATCACTGGTCTATGCTATTTAGTCCATACATAGCGGGGCGAAGATGTAAGAGGACACCTTTATATATTGCAGGATAGGGATGGGAATCATAGCTTCTTGTTCTCTGTGAGAAACTGAAGGGGTGTGAGATGGAGGGCAAATCACTTTACTTCTTATAGACTTCTTGGATGTTTTGTGGTCAATGTTCCAGCACTAAATGACTTTTATTCCTGTGCAAAATTCTCTGTAGAGCGCATTGAACTTAGGAGAATTTGACAGCTTCTTGAACAAAAGAACAGATCTGAGGTTGCTAGCCAGTGGTACTAGAGAGGAGATATTTTTGTTTGGTTGTCTTTTGAGGTTTTTAATTGTTCAGTTACATGCTCAGTTAAATTTGCCTGTTATTATTTAGTGATCTATATAAAGGAGATTTTTTAAAAAAATATATGAAATATATGAAGGCAAGGAATGGCAGCTTTGCCTGTAAGTACGCTCATGGATTCAGTATTGTTGTTGTTCAGCCGCACAGTCGATTCCGACCCTTTGCGACCCTCCAGGCACCCCTGTCCTCCACCATCCTCCTCAACCCGCCCAGGTCTGTGCCCACTGCATTCACAATACCATCTAGCCATCTCATCTTTGGCCGCCCCCTTCTTCTTTTGCCCTCCACCTTTCCCAGCATCAAGACTTTCTCAAGTGAATCCTCTCTTCTCATTTGATGTCCAAAGTACTTTAGCTTCATTTTACTATTTGACCTGCTAAGGAGCAGTCAGGATTGATTTCTTCTAAGATCGACCTATTTGTTCTCCTTGCTGTCCAGGGGACTCTCAAAACTCTCCTGCAACACAATGTCTCAAACACATCTATTCTTCTACGCTCAGCTTTCCTTATGGTCCAGCTCTCACAACCATACATTACCACCAGGAATAGCATTCATTCATTCATTCACTGGGAATACCATTGCTTTGACTATGCAAATTTTTGTTTGCAAGGTGATGTCTCTACTTTTAACTATGTTCCCCAGGTTTCTCACAGCTTGTCTCCCAAGCATCAGTCTCCCTTTTATTTCATGGCTGCAATCACCATCTGCAGTGATTTTTGCTCCTAAGAAAATAAAGTCTGTCACTGCTTCTACTTCCTCCCCATCTATTTTCCAGGGACTGATGGGGCCTGTTGCCATTATCTTGCTTTTCTTGATGTTGAGTCTCAAGCCAGCTTTTACACTCTCCTTTTTCAACATAAGCAGGAGCTTCTTTAGGTCTTCCTCACTTTCTGCAATTAGGGTAGTATCATCTGCATATCTCAAATTGTTGATGTTCAGTATACATGATTTTAATTATCTGCATGTCTAAAATATTCAATTAACAATTCTGAAATACAATATATATTTGCATAGACCTGGATTCTAGAGGCCACTGTCTGCAATATAAACTTTAGGTTTGCTGTTATCCATGGTTTCAGGTATCCATGGTATATCTTGGAATGTATCCCCTGCAGATACAGGGGGGCATGACCTGTATGACTACAAAGAAGGGCTGAAAGTCAAGAAGATGCTCAACCAGTACTATTATTTCAAGGTTCCAGAGAGGTTGCCATGTGCCTGTCTTATGATATTGCCAACACTGAAAAGGAGAAAATGAGACAGAAAAATGAGAAGAAGAAACAAAGGAGAAATATTGTGGAACTCTAGGAAAATGGCAGGTCAGCAGATCGATACCTGAATAGTACAGGACGGAATGAGCTCCCGTATTTGTCCCATCTCCTACCAACCTAGCAATTAGAAAGTAAGAAACTGCAAGTAGATAAATAGTGAATAGTAGATAAATAGCAAGGAGAGATAAGGAAAACTACCTGAACAAACTTTTCTGGGATCTAAGATCACTGCAGATGGCGACTGTAGCCATGAAATAAAAAGACGACTGATTATGGGGAGACAAGTAATGAGAAACCTGGGGAATATAGTGAAAAGCAGAGACATCACCTTGAAAACAAAAATTCGCATAGTCAAAGCAATGGTATTCCCAGTGGTAATGTATGGGTGTGAGAGCTGGACCATTAGGAAGGCTGAGCGCAGAAGAATAGATGCCTTTGAGATGTGGTGTTGGAGGAGAGTCCTGAGAGTCCCTTGGACAGCAAAGAGAACAAATAGGTCAATACTGGAAGAAATCAATCCTGACTTTTCATTTTGTTGTTGTTCAGTCGCACAGTCGGTTCCGACCCTTTGCGACCCTATGGACCATTGTTCTCCAGGCACCTCTGTCCTCCACCATCCCCCTCAGCACTCCCAGTTCTGTGCCCATTGTGTCTACAATACCATCTAGCCATCTCATCTTTGGCCTCCCCCTTCTTCTTTTGCCCTCCACCTTTCCCAACATCAGGGCCTTCTCAAGTGAATCCTCCCTTCTCATTTGATGTCCAAAATACTTTAGCTTCGTCTTTACTATTAGCCCTTCCAATGAGCAGTCAGTGTTGATTTCTTCTAAGATTGACCTATTTGTTCTCCTCGCTGTCCAGGGTACTCTCAAAACTCTCCTCCAACACCACATTTCAAAGGCATCTATTCTTCTGCGTTCAGCTTTCCTAATTGTCCAGCTCTCACATCCGTACATTACCACTGGGAATACCATTGCTTTGACTATTCTAATTTTTGTTTGCAATGTGATGTCTCTGCTTTTCACTATGTTCCCCAGGTTTCTCATGGCTTGTCTCCCAAGAATCAGTCGCCTTTTTATTTCATGGCTGCAATCCCCATCTGACGTAATCTTTGATCCCAGGAAAGTAAAATCTGTCACTGCTTCTACTTCTTCCCCATCTATTTTCCAGGAACTGATTGGGCCTGTTGCCATTACCTTGGTTTTCTTGATATTGAGTCTCAAACCAGCTTTTGCACTCTCCTCCTTCAGCCCAATCAAGAGGTTCTTTAGGTCTTCCTCACTTTCTGCCATTAGGGTGGTATCGTCTGCATATCTCAGATTGTTTATGTTTCTCCCAGCAATTTTAATCCCATATTGTGATTCCTCCATCCCTGCATTTCACATTATGTGCTCTGTGTATAGATTAAATAAGCAGGGTGATAAAATGCAGCCTTGTCTTACTCCTTTTCCTATTCCAAACCACTCTGTCATTCCGTGTTCTGTCCTAACTGTTGCTTCTTGGTTCATGTACAGATTTCTCAGGAGGCATATGAGGTGCTCTGGTATTCCCATCTCTTTAATTACTTGCCACATCTTGTTGTGGTCCACACAGTCAAATGCCTTAGTGTAATCAATGAAACAAAAGTAAACTTGTTTCTGGTATTCCTTTGTTTTCTCCATGATCCAACGTATGTTGGCAATGTGGTCTCTAGTCCCCCTGCCTCTTCTGAAACCGGCCTGCACCTCTGGTAGTTCTCTCTCCACATGTTGCTGAAGTCTGTCCTGTACTTTGGACATCAAATGAGAAGGGAGGACTCACTTGAGAAGGCCTTGATGCTGGGAAAGGTGGAGGGAAAGAGAAGAAGGGCGCGTTCAAAGATGAGATGGATAGATGGTATTGTGGACACAATGAGCACAGTGCTTGGTGGGCTGAGGAGAATGGTGGAGGATAGAGGTGCCTGGAGGAAAATGGTCCATGGGGTCGCAAAGGGTCGGAATCGACTGTGCGACTGAACAACAACAACAAATAGTGACCACTTCGGTGAAAGGTAAACAGTGCTCCATGTGCTCCGGTGTCTAGTCATGCCTGCCACATGACCACAGAAATGTCTGCAGAAGCAGACAGCAGTGGCTCTATCTATCTCTATCTCTATCCATGGTAGTGAGGGTCTTGACCAAGTGAGTAAAGAGACAATAGAAAAGTTTTTTTAAAAAAAAAGTCTAAGAAAAAACAACCCCAAAATCAGTTATTAATTTAGGACATACTTATTAGTTACATGCATGGCCCGTTTTACTATTAAAATACTACTCTAGTGTTATGTATGTTAACTGTGTTTTCTGAATAGGAGCGGAATTATCTTTTCGCATGTATCTATTCTTATGCAAATAAGTGGATCGAAAAATGGGCACACTCTGTTAGCCAATGGGCTTGTTATATTATTGTTACTGTTTATAGTGTATATAAGTCCAAGTTTTGCCCCATCCAAACTGTGTTCAAACCCCACTAATAAAGAGCTGAATTTCACTACTTCATTTGTCTGCTTCTTCATTCCTTTGAACACTAAATGTAGAGAGCTATTTTATTCTTTTTCTCACATTTCCCTGTTACTAATAATAGATCTATCTTGTTTTCACACTGAGTAGCACTTTTGTTTTTCCCCACATGCACAAACACCAAAATTATACCAACATACAGTCCAATATGTAATTTTGTCTGACAGTTGTTTTCACATTTTGTTCATCTTTTCAACATCCTGGCCTTCATTTCTCAGGGCTGGAATGTTTTTCTCACATTTTGGATGTACTATATGCATGTGTGAATCAAAAATTGAGTCACAGAATTCAGCTAAGTCAGCATTTTGCTTTTTCCCCCACACACTCACAGAGACATCTAAAGGAACAAATGCAGGAGGAAGGCATTACCTTTTATATGTCACTTTAAAATAATGCAATTTTGGGAAGGTGATATGCAAATCCCTGGCATCCTGGTTTTGGACTGTAAAATTATATAATTTGCTGATTATTTTCCAACGGAACACCTAAGAATAGGAGTCTGGCTTGGACAGCATGCCTGATGAAGTAACCTTTGAGTTATGAACGCTTGCAATGTTTTATTTTTTAAAAGTGGCTATGAATTAGGGGCCCTGCATTATCCCTGGAGCTACTATCTTTGGTCCTGGATGGAGCTACTTTGCCCAAGACAGACCCAGTGCACAACTTGGGGGTCCTCCTGGACTCATGACTACTGCTCAAAGAGAAGGTGGCAGTCGGGGCCAGGAGGGCTTTTGCACAACTTTGTGTAATTCGCCAGTTGTGCCCGCTCCTTGATCGGGACTCCTTGCTCATGGTCACACATGCTCTGGTCACCTCTAGACTAGATTACTGCAATCTAGATTACTCTACATGGGGCTGCCCTTGATGACCATTCGGAGGCTGCAGCTGGTCTAGAATGTGGCTGCTTGGGTGGTGATGGGGTGTGGGCGTTCTGCCCGTTCCTCGCCACTGCTCCGGGAGCTGCACTGGTTACCAGTTTGCCTCCAGGTGCAATTCAAGGTGCTGGTGATGACCTTTAAAGCCCTACGTGGTAGTGGGCCAGGATACCTAAGAGACCACTTCACCCCAAGAATATCAGTCCATCTAACCAGAGCAGACCAGAGGGGCTCTCTAACTGTACCATCGGGTAGAGGGGCTCGTCTCTCTAGCACAAGGAGGAGGGCCTTCTCTGTGTCTGCTCCAGCCCTATGGAACCTCCTGCCGATAGAGTTTCGGCTGCAGACAGAATTGCTGCCGTTTAAGAAAGAACTTAAAACCTGGCTGGCAAGGCAGGTGTGGGACACTGATGGGGAGGTGAACCCCGTCCATTGTCTCATATAAGATTCCCTCTCTTTCAGATGGGGTGGGTGGTTTTTTAATGGGTTGGTTTTAGATGATTTTTATGGATGTTTTAATGATTTTATGTCTTGTTCTGAGCCGCCTGGAGTCGCTTCGGCGAGGGGACAGTGATAAAAATTTAATAAATATAAATACCTATAAGAAGGAGGTTGGGACATGCATGTGTGGCCACACCTGGCCCAACCATCCTGTACTGAGCCGGCCACACTTACCTTAAGACCCTGCAAGCATCTCCGCAAGGGTCCAACAGCCGAGAGTGGGGCACTTGCCCCACAAACCAGAACAAAAATAAACTATGCTGCCTGGCGTCCTCCGCGCCGCGCCACTCCTCAACCAATCAGGCTGAAGGACGCGAGCGCGGAGGAGGTGGTGCAAGTGGTGCATGCTTTTAAATAAAAATGTCCAACGCATCTGGGAGACAAAGGCCAAGAATGGCGCTCCGTTCTCGGCCTTCGACTCCCAGAGGTAAGCCATCACCTTACACGGAGGGCGGGGGCCAAAAGTTTATTTTTGCTTACTGATCTATTGGAACAGACACTGAAATACAGACTAAAATAAATCTGATTGCTGAATTAGACTTTGTATTAGATTTTGGCATACCCTGGAAGGAACTTGTTCTAATAATGTACATACTGTATTTGATTTCTGATATATTTTGAATGAAAACAACTGACTAATTATTTTTATACAATTAGTGACATGCACATGGATAAGGAACATTGTGGGATGGGCCCTGATCCTTTTGCTCTTATTTAGGTGACTGCTTTGGTACACATGTTTATTATTTATCACCTAATAATAACAAAGAGGTTGAAGATCCTGCAATCAGCAAGGACCAATGTGGAGAAATTCTAGCCAGAGGGTGGCTACAGAAAAGGAGATCAGGTCAGAGATTGACTAAGCACTTGTTGAGAATCCAGCTCAACAAGGGTGCAAGCATAAAGTCAAAAGAAACTGAAACAGCAGTCAGAGTTAAAGGTGCACAAGAAAAAAGAGCTGCTCCAGCACCGGGGAGCAAGTTTTTATTGAAAAATACACAGGTTCCACAGGATGTATTACGACAGCATACACAGGATGTATACGCAAGCATAGGTGCAGTGGTATTCAGCCAATAATATGACATTCTCTATAGCATAACCATATATGGCATGACCTATATCTCTTACTAGTACATGCGCAGTAGCTTATATCCTGCCAGAATAGGCCCAAAGCCTATTCTCTGTGGCGGTACCCTTGCAAAAGCTGTTACCTGTATATTCAGCAGTAGCTACGATCTAACTTCAGCTGTAAAAGGCTAATACCAAAAACATATATATGAAGATTACATAGAGACGCTTTTCTGCATCAAACCAGAATCTCTGCATAGAGGTAGAATCTCTGCAGAGGCAGGAAGCGCTTGTTGATGCAGGAAGTAGCTAACCTCAGCTCTTGTTGTGGTCAGCGCAGGAAAGGCTAACCACAATTGCCAGCTATATGCCACACATGTTTAAGCTAAAAGTTTCAAGCTAAAATGATCTAAGCTAAAAGTATAATGAACTCCCACATTTCCACTTCTTAAATTTATTATTTTCTGCGGGACATAGTTTGCCAATTATACACACGCTGGAATTCAATCTTGCTATCAGATTCTGAGTTAACATCTTCATATCCCACGTTATTTGTTGGCAAACAATATACATATTCCCCATCATCATAGTTCTCCTCTGCCAAACGGGGAACGGCTCGATAATTACCCTGACAGATCTCATTCTGATAGCGAGCTTGATAGATGTGGTTTTGAGTAAACCCTGCGGATCTTCCTGATGCATGAAAACAGTTCTTACTCACAGCCATAAGATTTAGTACACATTGAATACAACAACATAACATAATGCAGCTTACTATAAAAACACCTATGGCAATTAGTAGATACATCATTATGCACATTATTAGTCACAATCTCCTACAGATCCTGAAGTTCTTTCTCAATCTGGCCTAAAACCAATCAGGGTCAAAATTTATCTAAACAATATCTGGCTTTCAAATAAATTGACTATCTATGTCAGGTGATGAAAGATGAGCATCTTCATCCATAGTAGAAAACATTTTTAACACCATGAAGTTGCAAGAGGGAGTCAAAAGTCCCACCTGCAATACAGAGCAACCAGCTCCTCTAAGAAACATGAACATGCCATGTTTGATGACCAGTGCCATGTTATTACAACCCTCTCCATAAGAGATTGCACCATGGAACTAGACATGAAACATGCCTGACATATCGAATAACACCATTGCAATATAACAAACTCAGTTACATATGTAGGGTTACAGTGAAAAACTCTTCCAGACATTTTCATAATTGTATTACAAGCACAGCAAAGTCTCAAAATACATTCCAGTAAAAGATCAAAAGCACATAGTTAAAGCAATCTGTTGGGGGGGGAGGAAGAAGGCTGGTCGCCCCCCCCCATCCAAGAGACTACATTTTGGCTGTTTGCCAGCCAGCTTTTCAAGAGCGACTCCTTGAATGTGTGAGGGTCTCCTCCTCTCAGACAAGACCCATCCCATCAGGATCCTCCCTTTGACCCTTCTCCTTAGGGTTTACCCCCAATGACCTTCCAACAAGAAGACATGTGAATCACACACCAGGTTCCATCCCTTCTTCCCCAAGTCTGCCATGTGGCCATGACTCCCAGGTGTTGCCATCTTGCAGGGGCATCTCCCCCCCCCTTTCAGGAGGCAGGAAACATGGAATGAGCAGGACCTTCATTCCACGACACCCCCCTCATTGGGGTGACAAAAACCATGATCATCTTGTAAAATCATGCTTTTTGTCATAGTTCACTGTATGCACTTTTAAAACAGGCAAGCACATTTCTTTTCTTCCTTTCAAGAAAGTTTCTCTAACAATTCTAGCAAACAAACTACACATATCATTTTAACAACATTTCCCACCAGCAGAGCATTTAGAAAATTTTAAAGAGGTTTTCAGGTTTTATAATGCAAACAAGGCCAATTCATCTTTGGAGTCCACACAAACTTTTTAGTCCAAATTAAAATGTCCAAATTAAGAGTCCAAATGTTGATTGAAGATCTCTTCAGACTAGAATTTAAACACCATCTTCCCTCCAGCACAGTTCTTGGTCACAAAACAACCAGGCAACCCTCTGCCCTCCAAACAAGCACATCTTTCAGCTTTTCAGCTACTCACTCAGTCCTTCACTCTCCAGGTACATCCATCTGTATTTCAGCAAGTAGAAAATGTAGAACCCAAAAGAACAGCTTCTCCAGAATTTGCAAGTAACTTAGCCAAAAACTGGAGTATATCTTCTCCCACCTTGTATTTTGGCAGAAACCTGCCATCCATAGAGGAAGGATCCATGCCACGTTTTCTCTGGGCTTCTTTC
This sequence comes from Bradypodion pumilum, assembly GCA_035047305.1. Lineage (NCBI taxonomy): Eukaryota > Metazoa > Chordata > Lepidosauria > Squamata > Chamaeleonidae > Bradypodion > Bradypodion pumilum. Next base: position 11,396,759 of record JAWDJD010000009.1, on the reverse strand, counting down.
AGTTGCAGTATTTGAATCTTAACCAAGTGAAAAACTGTCATGTTGGATTTGCGAGAAGACCCCTTTCTGATTTTGGGTTTTCTGCTCTCCCCCTCTAGCTCATCCTTCCAATTCCTGTCCCCAAGTGAGGAATCAAGCTTATCACTCGGCTTCTCCTGCTTGGTCCTCTTCTCCACCTTTCGTGATGGGGGGCACTTCAGGGATGAGCCAAGGTCCTCTGTGCTGCCCTCAGAACCCTCTCTGCCTGCCATTCTGCATGCAGTAATAGCTTCTATCTGCGATGAGGTGGCAGGGAGGGCTAGAGCATTTGCAACTATTGAGGCACTTCTGATGATTGGAAATGTAATAGCAGCCTCCAAGTCCAGAACAGCTGCAGTTAAAGCAGCAGAGAACGGGGTAACAGTACTTGATTGCTGCAAAGCAGGATATAACGTTCCACCTTCATCAGGGGGTTTCGGAGGCAATTGTGGCCCATATGGCGGGGGTGCTGTTGGGGATAGAGGATCTCCAGTGGCAGGTGGCAGTATTTGTGGCATGGAGGTGGTCAGGCTTTGGGCCAAAAAAATGTTCTTCGGTTGTTTATTATTCAGATCAGGAGGATCTGGTGGGGTGGCATATGGTGGTGGTGCCGTAGGATCAGAGTCCCGTTTTAAGTCCGGTCTTTGTAACGGACATGGCGGCAGAATCTGTGGCAGAGACACTGTCACTCCTTGCGCCAACAAAATATTTTTCGGGGTGAGACTTTGCAAGCAGATTCGTACTTTGCACCACAGGAGTTGTACAGTTACACTGACTCTGGGGTGGTTTTGAAATTGAGTCCCAATTTTGTCCCACACTTGTAACTCTAAAGTCCCGTTTTCTGGGGCCCATGGACAAACATCGTAAATTGCCTTAACGAGTTGCTCTATTTCATTGATTGATACTGCATGTCCATTTTTCTGCAGGAGGTGTTTAAGATCCTGACAATACTTTTGTTGCAGAGAAGAGAGACCACTGCCCATGTTGTCTTGTCTTGTCTTGTCTAAGTACTCTAACTTGACTGTGTCACTCACCCGGGATCCTTAAACGGATGACGAGGGACGTCCTGGACCTAGCCGGTCGTGGTGAGGACTGTGGGGCCTCAGCGCTGAAGTCGTGAGCGTGGTCGAAGTGAAGGGAGATTGTAATCTGGATCCGGTAGATTACAATCTGAATTGCCTCACACACGGGGCACCAGATGTGGAGAAATTCTAGCCAGAGGGTGGCTACAGAAAAGGAGATCAGGTCAGAGATTGACCAAGCACTTGTTGAGAATCCAGCTCAACAAGGGTGCAAGCATAAAGTCAAAAGAAACTGAAACAGCAGTCAGAGTTAAAGGTGCGCAAGAAAAAAGAGCTGCTCCAGCACCGGGGAGCAAGTTTTTATTGAAAAATACACAGGTTCCACAGGATGTATTACGACAGCATACACAGGATGTATACGCAAGCATAGGTGCAGTGGTATTCAGCCAATAATATGACATTCTCTATAGCATAACCATATATGGCATGACCTATATCTCTTACTAGTACATGCGCAGTAGCTTATATCCTGCCAGAATAGGCCCAAAGCCTATTCTCTGTGGCGGTACCCTTGCAAAAGCTGTTACCTGTATATTCAGCAGTAGCTACGATCTAACTTCAGCTGTAAAAGGCTAATACCAAAAGCATATATATGAAGATTACATAGAGACGCTTTTCTGCATCAAACCAGAATCTCTGCATAGAGGTAGAATCTCTGCAGAGGCAGGAAGCGCTTGTTGATGCAGGAAGTAGCTAACCTCAGCTCTTGTTGTGGTCAGCGCAGGAAAGGCTAACCACAATTGCCAGCTATATGCCACACATGTTTAAGCTAAAAGTTTCAAGCTAAAATGTTCTAAGCTAAAAGTATAATGAACTCCCATAGACCAATGTCCAAAAATTAAAGACTTGCTATTTCTGTCCTGCAGGTCCCCACTGCTGTTGTGTAATCCATTTCATTATGTGGAAGCTGTGGGATCTGTGGGGATGAGAGGAGGAAGTCTTCCATTACCAAAGTTCCCACTGTTGGAATGTCATTACAAGTACCCTGTTTCCCCGAATATAGGACCTCCTCCCATAATAGGACACCCCCCTGTTTCCCCTGCCTTCGAAACATCCCCATCCAAAAATAAGACCTCCTTACCTCCTGGCTGTAAGGCGGCCGGCGTGGCCCATAAGAAAGCCTGCCGCATCGGAGTCTCGATTGCCTCCCCGCTCACAACCAAGAGAAGTTTCCCCTGGTGAGAGCAGGATCGAGACTCCAACGCAGCAGGCCTTCTTATGGGCCACGCCGGCCGCCTCACAGCTGAGGCCAATCTCAATCGCGCTTCCCCACTCACAACCAAGTGTCCCTTGGTTGTGAGTGGGGAAGCGCGATCGAGACTGGTATTCTTCTTTCATGGAAAAATAAGACATCCCCTGAAAATAAGACCTTGTGCTAATTTTGGAGTTTTAAAAAATATAAGACAGTGTCTTATATTCGGGGAAACACGGTAGGAGTGATTTTCAGTAATCAAACAGTTCCTTCTCTCTTCCTGCAAGTCCAACACTTTCTGTATGATGAAATTGATTATGTATGAGCAACAGGAGCTGCAGAACAGTAGTAATGTTTAATTTCCAAAAATTGCCCTCTCTTGATAAAATTATAAAGCTTTCACTGATGTTGTTACATTTTTTTTCCACCCTGGGACATTACTGACCAAGATAAAGTTAATAAACTGCTGTAACTCCTGCTCATTGTTTGTTTGTCGTTATTCCAGTTTGAAGCCTGGCTGCTGGTCTACTGGCTGTGACTTCAGTAGCTTCCATCCTACATTTTCCTAGCACTACATTTTCATAGTTTTGGCTCTGCCTTAATAGAGCAAGCAATTATTTTTCTTTTGACTACCATTTACAGAATTTTGGGTCTGTAGACTGAAATATATAACTTTCTATGCTCTGGTTCTTTAAAGTTTCATACATGCTAGATTTTCAATAGATAAGGTAGGGGATCGGTGTTTTAGAAACTTTACAGAGGTGTAAAGCTGTTAGCTTTTCCTTGATATCAGTCTTCATTTGACCTTTGGACATGACAGGTTAGTACTTTGAAACTAAATTATAGGCAGTTTGAAGGCATTTTTCTTTTCCTTTCTTCTTCTTTTCTTTTCTTGATGTGAAGAAGTGCTTCTGTGTGGCATTGGGAAAGCTGCACAGTTCAGAGCTGTTCCTGAAAAAGAGAAAGATAAACCACTTCTGAGTACCCTGTATCTAGAACAAACCTCAAAATCATGACCATAACTCAACATTAACTTGGTGGTACACAAGTGTTCTTATTAGTAGTATAACTTATAGGGCTATTTGTGGAACAGTATGACTAGCTCAGTGGGTTTCAAAACCAGGGGCTCATTCAATTTCCCACTGTTACTACTACTACTACTACTACTACTACTACTACTACTACTACTACTACTACTACTACTAATAATAATAATAATAATAATAATAATAATAATAATAATAATAATAATAATTTATTTATATACTGCTTTACCTCAGCCCGAAGGTGACTCAAAGCAGTGCACAATATAGCATGTTGCCTGCACAGCAGGCAGCAGCAAAGAAACATAAAACATACAGTATCAGTATAAATACAACAATGAGCAATGTATGATACAATATAAACAGCAAAACACCATACAGAAAAGCATACAAGATTCCAATACAAAATTCCAATAACAGTTCAACATATCACAAAAATACAAATAAAGTTCAGCATAACATAACATCAATTACAGCGCAGCCCAGGTGCTCCGACTTCCCCGTGGTCAATGCTGGACCGGGGAAGGAGCTCAAACAGGGTGGTGGTGGCAGGAGTTCATATACCCGCAACGTCACGGAACCCAGGTATTCAGACTTCCCCACGGCCAATGTCAGACCGGGGAAGCTGCACCGGTCGCCCCACAGCGGGAGCCAGTCTCTCTCCCCCCTCACTCTCACTGAGGACAGGGGTCCGTCGATGGAAATGGTGGCAGCTTTTTCAAGACCCTCCAGGATGAGCCACAGCTGGGCTCCCACCTCCCATAGCTGACCGAGCCGATGGGACTAGCCTGGGCAGCGTCCTTGGGCCCACGGGGCTCCTTTTATCCTCCCCGCTGGTGGAGGGGGTGGGGAGGCGCAGCATCGCGCCATTAATGTGTTCCTAGGTAGGCTACATAGTCCAAGACAAATTGTCATATTGTCACTATTTTACTGCGAAGATTTTATAATAGATTTTATAATGTGCTTTATGTTGGGTTTTTAATGGTATGTCGGATTTTTTGTGTAAGGTGAAGTGCAGTTGCATTGTGAGCCACCCGGAGTCACTTCGGTGAGTGGGTGGCCATACAAATTTAAATAATAAAGAAATAAAACAAAGAAGGACTGGTAAACCACTTCTGAATACATTATACTTAGAAAACCCATTAAGATATTGTAATAAATTAGAATCCCCTTGACATCGTGCAACACATCCCAGGATGTGAATCTCCACCCAGGGTGGGCTTTAGAAGAACAGCTTCCTTGAGTGATATCTTGACCAGATCCGACCATACAGCACATATCCCTAAAGTAAGGCTACCGGTTGTCGGTCACTATCGATGCCACGGATGCATGTATTGTAAACTTTGTTGGGAAACTAAAGAAATCTATATTCCCGCTAGGAATTATTTTCATAAACTTAAACAGTTTACAAACTGCAACAGCGCTAACTGCGTGTATATGATAAAATGTAGTTGTGGCAAAATTTATATTGGAAAATTGAATTGAATTGAAATTTTAATTTATATACCGCAATTCTCAGCCCAAGGACCAACTCAATGCGGTTAGACCGCTAAAGCACATGATATGTGAGCATAAATCAAAAATTCAAACTCAAGACTTTCACGCTCCCCTGGTTACGCACTTTGTCCAAATGGGGCATACGGAGAACAACTTTAAATTCACAGTATTAGAACAGGTTAGCCCTAAGCCCTATGAAAGGATTGATTTTAATAAACAACTTCTACACAGAGAGGCTTATTTTATACATCTTTTCAACACGGTTACCCTGCATGGGTTAAATTTAGAACTAGATATGTCCCCATTTCTGTAAGGTTTCAATGTCTCAAGGCTCCTACTTATTGTTAACAGCTGCACTAATTTTCACCTGTTACGAATCAGAGCCCTATTTATGCAAGCAAGCTTCCTCCTGTTTCTAGCGTCCATTGGCACAAAGCAGATTACGCAAGGAGGCAAGGATGCTGAGATTACATGCTTGTAATAATTTTACTATTTTACTGCTTTGCTCTATGGTGAGTTTGTCCCTTTGATTCACTTCTCTTGTAAAATCTATCTTCTAAAAAACTATCTTAAATTGTCTCTAAGATCATCTAAAAATTATCTTAAACAATGTCTAAAAACATCTTTATTCATGATAAAACCCTGTCAGAAATTCTTATTGATGTTCTTATTAATATTATCAGTATTTGCATACTATAATTCATATTGTAACACTTTTATAATACCTTTTTGGCTTTACCTTTTTACACGACCTTTTTGGTTGGTTTCAAGTCTAAAAGTATTTCCTGTTATATACTCTGTACATTTTGTATATCTTGTACATATTACGTGTGGTCACTGTTTATGTATATTTGTTTTGTATATCTGCACATGGGTTCTTGCATAGGCTTTTCTAACTACTTCATAGATCCCTGAGGAAAGGGTTAACACCCAGAAAAGCTATGTCACTATCCGGAAAAGGCTTTGGATCTCCTTTCTAGCACTTGTGTATATATAAAAAGAAAAAGTTGCAATCCAATTATTAAGCCTGGAACTCAGTTCTTTATATATATTTTATTACCAAGCACAGACATTGTCTATTACATAGTTGAAATCTTGCCTACGCAAGCGGATTTCTCTTCTTCTTCCCAGCACCTTCTCCGCTTTGCCCCATTTTTTCTTACCAGTTTGTATAGATATAACATGAATTTTCCAAAAATGAATTTTTAAATGAATAAGTCCCTACTGTGCTTACACTTGTCCAAACATATACAGCAGATATGTGAACACAGAACCTTTTAGAAGGACTGTACAAACTTGAACTGTATCACTTGAACAAACATTGGCAAGGTTGGATTGAAAGATATTGTGAACATTAGAGGTCTTAGTAATAATCTTAGACCTTCAGAGCTGGAAAGAATCCTATGGATTATGAAGTTCAGCCCCTATCAAGGAGACCCAGTGGGGAATCAAACTCCTACCCTCCAGCTCCACAGACAGATATCTAAACCACTGAGCTATCCAGCAGTTATAATAATCTTAGAACTGCAGAGCTTGATGGGACTCTATGGATTATAAAATCCAACCCCTGTCAAGAAGGCACAGTAGGGAGTTGAACTCCCCACCTCTGGCTTCACAGTCAGATACTTAAATCACAGCTCTATCTTAGACAGTATTCTAGACAGTTTTTCTCTCTCTGCTGCATTTTGTTTCTTCTTCAACTGGACGTAATTGATGTGAAAAGTAATGCAGGACTATACACATAATTCACTTCATCTCTGATGATATTGGACAGGTGACACTGAAAGAAGAAAAACAACACAGTATTTTTAGAGCTGGATTTTTTGTGTTACACTTGATGTATATATCAATTTATGTATTTTTTTTCACCATCTAATTGAACATTTTATTATTATAATAATGTAACGTGATCTCATTCTTTCCTAAATAGGTATTCATTGATAAAACAGATTCTAACTAATTTATCATTTGCAAATATGCATTATTATTATTTTAAAAGATAACATAGCAACGAAGCACTGTATTTTATGTATTAAAGGTGATAATGAGAGAATATGTTCCTAGAGATGGTTGTTAAAAGGAGCCATACCATAAAAAGAATAAAACCTAGGCTTCCCAAAACAGTTGAGGGATAAATAATTTGAAATTTCACTGGAAGTTGTGGTTAATTCATGAGGTACCTAGGTATATTCTAATTGTGCAGTCAGGTGAGTTCCCAGACGTGTGACTCAAATGCACCCTGTCCACCTTGTCATTTACTTGCAATTAGCAACAGCTTGTTATGTGGCAAGCAGGAGTCTGGGCACTATTTTAATACAAGCATTCTGTTTAAATCACATGAAAGAAAGAAAAATGTCCCAAGCCCATATACAGTAAAACCCCAATTTACGTATGCCTCTACTTATGTAAAAATTTGCTTACCTGTATGTAAGGGGTATCACTGTCTTGTAATTCTAAGGTGGCTGCACTGCCATCTTAGAATTACAAATTCCACCCTGTGCCACCTTCCCCCACTGCTGGAAGTTGCAAGAAATCACTTACCTTGGTGGTAGCGGCGGTGGAGGCAGCAGCGGCAATGGTGGCACTTTTGCTGTGTTTTATGGAGTCCCCGCTGCTTCTATGGGGACTAGGTGAGAGTGATCAGCTGTTTGTCCGAGCCTTCTCCAGGGCACATCTTCCCTCCGAAGTGTGTTCCAAGCCAAACCGCTGCCTCTTGCTGTTTATCCAAGCCTTCCTTTGATTGCAGATTGACTTGTAATGCACTTTGAAGGGAAACTGCAACCCAGAGAAGGCTTGGACAAACAGCAGGAGGCAGCGGCTTGACTTGCAATGTGCTTCGGAGGGAAAACGCTGTTTGACTCTGCCTCAGAGAAGAGCTTAAAAAGTGTGTATGTGTGTGTGTGTGTGTGTGGGGGGGGGGGGATTTCATGTCATTACAGAGACAGCCACTACAAATAGGGATGCCATACGTCCTAGAAAACTGGGATTGTCCCGGATAAAAGATCCAAAAAATTGTCCTGGCCGTTTCAATAAAAATAATGTTAAAATCCCGGATGTTAAAAACTTACTGATTTCTATATTATAACACCCAGAGCCTTGCTGCAATGCACCACACCATACATGGAGGCAGAGAAGGTGGGAAGCGCCTCCCTCTTAGTCCCTCCCCATCTTGAGCTTTTGCTTGCTCACTCGCACACACACACAGAGGGAGAGAGGGTGGGAAGCTCCTCCCTCTTAGTCCCTGCCTGTCTTGAGCTCTCATTTGCTCAGCTGTGACTCTGCAAGTTGGGAGGGGAAAGCAGTGCCCGAGGAGGAAGAGAAGGGAAAGAAACATGCTGGCCACCAAGCCGGAGAGAGCCGCCTGCGCCTTGGTCTTGCCTGCACCTTGCTTCCTGTGAGTGCATGCCTGGAGGAGAGAGTATGTATGCATGATTAGACCAAGCTTGGCTCTCGCCAGTGGCGCAGCAGTGGCTGGGAATATTAGGGTGAAGGCTGTTTTGTAGATAACCCACCCATTATTTATTTATTTATTTTATTGCACTTGTACCCTGCCCATCTGGGAAGTCTTCCCCACTCTGGACGGTTAACAAACAACACATTAAAAAAGTATGCTTCTGTCCCAGATTTGTGGGAGAGAATTATGGCAACTCTAAGCGTAAAGTGCAATTCTCCATAAGGATGCATTGAAAACTAATTTCAAGCCTGGTTTTTTTTAAATTTTTCAATGCATCCCTATGGAGATGCATCAATTAATGTCAAACCCCTATTTACGTAAGAAGCTATGGAACAGACTTTTTACGTAAGAGGTTTATGTTTGTACTACTGAAAGATCTGAGTAACTGAGCAGAATCATATGAGGAGGTATAGTCTTTCAGATAGGTTGGACCCAAGCCATATAAGATGCTATAGGTCACTGATGGCAACCTTGGCACTCCAGGGGTTCTTGAACTTCAATTCCTAGAAGACCTGATCAGCAGGAGTACTGACTTGGGCTTCTGGGAATTGAAGTCCAAGCACACCTGGAGTGCCAAGGTTAACCATCACTGCTATAGGCTGTACTGCCACTTTGAATTATTCCTGAAATCAAACATTAGCAAGTGAAGTTCTTTTTGCAAGTCACTTCTGTTTTTTGCTAAAAAAATATACAAATGACTTTTGTCAACTACATGGCTGCAGCCTCTTTCACCCAGCAAGGTTTCAGAACATTTTCTCAAGGGCAACCCCCTATTGCAGAGTGTAATTAAGGCATTCATCACCATAGCCAGATCATGGTGAGAGCAGCAGATGCACTAGCTTTAACTACGCAAACATCCTTTTGGCCACCATCAAAAATTGGTATCCAGCCTAAGGAAGGATTCCAGGAGAATACTCCAGTCTTTCTTGGTCACTGTTTCAGTGTTCCAAAAGGGGCCTTGGGGTTGTGTAACTATTTTCCGATCTTCTCTTGAGAAGGCTTCCAACTGGATTTCAAGCCTTGCCATTTTTTAATGCAATGAAATAGTCTCACTTGCTACCATTCAAAAGTCATTTCTCATCTCTGGCAAAAGGAAAGCAATAGGCTGCTAAAATTGATTGATCACAGGAGTGCATGATCTCAGCCACAACCTTGTTTTATTATGCCATGTTACATAACTAATAAGAACGATGAGCCATCAAGTCAGTTCTGATTTATGTCCTACTTTTCCAGGGTTATCTAGGTTGAGAATACAAAGAAGTGGTTCACCATTCACTTGGTCTGGGGCAGGGGTGCGGTAGGGGTCCTGGAAGTGTGCAGCTTTGTGAAGGCCACACAGGCTGGAGATTCTGTCAGTGGGGAAATCAAAGTCCCAGCCTCCTGCTCTGCAGCAAGATATGTGAACTACTGAGCTATCCAACAAGCTTTGTTACGTAATTAAATATTAAAAGGAATATCAGGGTATTAGTGTAAAATAATGTGACATTTGTTATGCAGTAGAGATCTAACTAAGGTGGCTCAAGTAGTTAAAACTCTGAACTTGATGACTGGATGGTCAGAGTTCGAGACCCGAGTACTGCATGGCAGAATGAGCTCCCATCGTCTGTCCCAGCTTGTGCCAACCTAGCCGTTCGAAAGCAAGAAATTGCAAGTAGATAAGTAGGGACCAATTCGGTGGGAAGGTAAGCAGTGTTCCATGCCCTCCGGTGTCAAATCATGCCTGCCACATGTCCATGGAAATGTCTGCATATTCAGACAGCGCTGGCTCTTTGGCTATAAACAGAGATGAACACTGAACCCTAGAATTGGATACAAATGGTTTTTTGAGCAAAAGGTAACCGTTGCCTTTACCTAGAGATCTAACAGTGAGATGTTACATATCCACAGTGTTGCTGTATAGAGTTGAAGCTGGGAAATTGACTAAAAGCATCTGAAAATTGAATTGAAGCTTTTGAAATGTGGATCTACAGACATCTGCTAAGGATATCAAGGGTTGGCCATGTGACTAGTGTAGAAGAGTTGTGCCGGATGGATAAAGAACAAGAACCGTTGAAGACCATTAAGCAAAGAAAACTCTAATAACTTGGGCATATCATGAAGAACAACATAAAGTATAGAATACTCCAACTCGCTATGCCAGGGAAGATCCCTGGGAAGAGAAGCCCTGGACATAGATGGACTTTGTGGCTAAAAAACCGAGAGACTGGTGTGGTGTGTCCTCAAAAGAACTGTTCTGAGGAGTTATGAACAAGAAGACTTTTGCCATGATGATAGCCAACATCCGGAATGGATACGGCACCTGAAAAAGAAGAAGTGTAGAATGGTGGTGTACACAGAAGGAGCCTCCTTGAAGATTGCAGAACGAACCCACCGAAAGGTGCCTTCATTTTGGCAGTTTCCTGTCTGGCTTAGACACGGAAGAAGTATAGAATGGTAAATGCTTCCTCACAAGGAAGTCATTCAGCTGAAACCTCTGAGAGGATAGGTTTATTTTTATGATGTTATTTTATTATGTTATTCCCCACCCACCTACCACCCACCCTGTGGCTGAGGAAAGCAGCCCTGGAACCCAGTGACTTCTAGAAGCCCAGTTCACTGGTAGACTGAATTTCCCTTGACACTCTTAATGCTTCACTTATTACGAAGACAATTCCATCACATGAATACCTTGTTCTCTTTTCACAGACAAACGATTTCATGATTTTGTTAAAAAAGAAACAAAAATATAATTGGGGGACAATGACATCTAGAGCAGCTCCTCTTGCAATGTTAAAATTTTGGCCATGTCTTGATTACATAGCAAAAGACGGAGAAGTCACTGGCTTAAAAACAACAATAATAACATTATTAAAGGTTTCTTGATGGACTGGAAGTCTCTCCTCTCTGTGTACCATACAGAAACCAGAAACAGAGCAGGGAGAGTACAGAACCTGCTAGAGGCATTTTTCAGTTTGATTTGAATGTGGTCAGAACAGTTTTCAGTTTAAATTGGACATGGACAGAAGAAGTTGTCTACCTGGATTGTCCAAACCCGAAGTATACTTGGAGGGAGGAGGATGGGAAGTAGAGGACAAATAACGGGTTAAGGACAGAAAATATTTTTGTCAGATTGGACAAACTTTAAAAAAAAAATCACACCTTCCAAGAGTTATTGTGATGGCAAGTGCATTCTGCCTCTGGATGCTTAGCATTAAGGGAGTAATTTGGAGAAATAAAGCAGACATACCAAAATGTATACAGATATTGCAAATTGTGGGTGGCTAACATGCATGCAGTTTAAATGCACAAAAACATAAGCTTTAACCAATGGGGAAATGTTGAAATCAGGTGTCAATGAATGCACAGAATTATGCACATGTTAGGAGAAGTGCAGTGGCTTAGTGATTAAGATGCTAAACTTGATGACTGGAAGATGACAAGTCAGCAGTTTGAGACCCGAGTGCTGCATGACGGAATGATCTTCAGTCTCTGTCCCAGGTCCTGTCGACCTAGCAGTTTGAAAGTAAGAAATTGCAAGTAGATAAATAGGTACAATTTTGGTGGGAAGTTAAACAGCATTCTATGCACTCCTGTGCCTAGGCGTGCCTGCCACATGTCCATGGGAATGTCTACAAACAGACAGTGCTGGCTCTTTGGCTATCAACAGAGATGAATACTGAACCCTAGATTTGGATACGACTGTTTTTTTTAGCAAGGGTGACCTTGATCTTTACCATTACCTAGGAGAAATAGATTTCAAGAAGGAAAGAAAATATCAGCATCAAAAATAAATGCAAAAGGATAGGGAAAAATGCAGGTGGGATTTAGAGATATTGGCCCTGAATTTTACATTCCTGCACCTTCATAGCAATCTTAACCTATAAAACCAAGCATTAACCATTGGAACTTCGCAAAGGTTCCTAAGCCTGGCCCTACTAGCCTGCACCTACCATTTGTGCACATGCCCAAACTGGGTCCGCAGGTCAACAAAGGTTTGAGAAAAGCGCCAGTGGGGCAAGAGCCCCACAAATGCGAAAAAGGGAAACAACTTTATTTCCCAACATTCCTTGCGCCACGCCAGAGCCAATGAGGCTGAGAGGCGCGAGCAAAAGGAATGTTCGGAAACGTGCCGCGGCCAATCAAAAGAAAACCGCAGAAAAAAAATGACGCACAAGTCGAAAACGCAAACACTAAACTACAAGCCCCAGCAACCTGCGCTATGAGTGTGCAGAACACTGAGGAAGCTGGCAAGCGAAAAATAAAAATAAAAAACACACCAGGAGCGCAAGTCTGCCACAGCCAGACACAGCACCTCACAGACAAAAAGCCACAAAAAAGGGGGGCAAGGGGGGAAAAGGCACTCCCCCCCCCTTGAAAGTGAACCCATTCCCAGGTAAGCAAATCCATTGGACGGCGCTCCGCCTGCTGACTTTACTAACCGCAAAAGGGTTTCGCTTTCAGCAGAGAGGGGATTCCCCTCCCTACACACACACACACACACACACACACCATATTAAAGAGAAGAAAACAAGCGGTTTCTTCTCTTTAAAAACGGAATGTTTGGGAGGGTGGAATCGATCCCCTCTCCTGGGCCCCATGAGTCTGGAAGGTTTGGGGGGACAAAATGGGTCTGTCCCCCCAAACCTTCTAGACCCAGAAGACCAGGGAGAGGGGATCGATTCCACCCCCCAAAAACACCCAAATGGAGTTGGGGGAGGGGATTCCCCGTCTCCGATGGCTCTCCTGGGTCCAGAAGGGTTGGGGAGACAGACCCCTTTTCTCCTCCTAACCCTCCCAACCCCAGGGGAGCCAGCGGAGAGGGGGATCTCAACCCCCCAACCACTGATATTAAAGGGGAAACCCCGATCTACTTTCATGACTCCACACAATCAAAGCACCATAATCCCCCCCCAACGCCGCCTGAAGCAGCGCTGGGATTTCCACAGCCTGGACAGTGAGCCCAGCCCGCAGAAAGGAACCCTCCCCCCCAAAGCCACAACATAAAAGCAAACTTTTAAAAATAAATAAATACTTAAATAAATAAAAACACAAAAACAAAATTCAAAACCATCAAAAAATACACAAAACCAAACAAAAATAACACCAAAAACAATAAAAAGTAAACAAAAACAAAAATTAAGAAACACAAACAGCACCCAGCCAAACACCACAAATTCAAAAACAAAAACCAGCCAAACACCACAAAATCCAACACCCCCTAAAAATAAAGAAAACAAGCCATATCCACATCCTCCCTCCACGACGACCAGAAATGAAATGAGGAAAGAAAGAGACTACTTACTGGAAGAAGCGCCACCCAGAGGCCAGTAGAGAAAAAACAGCCAAAGTAAACGAAATACTCAACAGCCCCACCCAGAGGCCACAATAGAAAAGCCAGTCAAAAACATAACATTACATCACACTTTCACACAAATCACAAATAAATTTCACACAGTTTAAAAACATTAAATGTAAAAAAACATGTACTTTCACATTTTTTAAATTATTACCTAAGGTACAACTATTTAAAAAAAACCCACCAACTAAAACATTATTTGGTTAAAAAAAACAATTTGAAAAAATTATATCATCCTTTTCTCTTTTTTTAACCCACAAAAAAAAAGATGAACACATTTTATAACAGCCCGCCATTTTTTTTTGATAAATAAACATTTTTAAAAATTCAATTATAGACAAACCTAGGGGTGGGCAAACTTTTTGACTCAAGGGCCACAATGGGTTCTTAAACTGGACCAGAGGGCCGGAACAAAAGCATGGATGGAGTGTTTGTGTGAACTAATATAAAGAGAACCCTCCGCTCTTTCGGATCCATGGGCCGGATAGAACAGCTGAATGGGCTGGATCCGGCCCACGGGCCATAGTTTGCCCACAGCTGGACTAACCTCTACTTTACAAACATTATCAAAAAAAACTTCCAACACCACGGGCCGGATAGAACCGCCGAACGGGGTGGATCCGGTCCACGGGCCATAGTTTGCCCACAGCTGGACTAACCTCTACTTTTCAAACATTATCAAAACCAACAACAACCTTCCAACACCATTTAAAACAGCCCGGCAACGCCGGGCAACCTCTGCTAGCTCTTAATATAACAATTCCATCCTATTTTGCTATGTTCTTAAATTAGGGGGTGCCCGCTGGTCACGTGGTTCAGTGGGCCGGTCACGTGGTTCCTCCCACTAGAAGTGGAAGTAAAACATGCCTTGCAATCTGTTTTGCAACAGGATGAAATAGATTTTAAGCTGCCATTTTCTCTGCTTAAACCAGGAGTGTTCAAACTATGGCCCATGGGCTGGATCTGGCCCCCAATGCCAATTCACCCAGCCCACACCACCTTCGTCACTCACAGAAGCAGAAGTAAAACACACCCACATGGGCACATTTTACTTCCGCTTCCAGGAGCGACAAGGGCAGTGTGGGCCGGATGAATTGGTGTCAGGGCTGGATCTACCCCATGGATCATAATTTGGCCACCCCTGTCTTAAATACTCAAATACCAAAAAAAAAAAAGAAAAGAGGGGGGGGGGAGAAATGTGTCCTATTGCTTATGACTGGAAACATCCTTTCAGTTAAAATTGCCCTTTCATTTGCACAGGTTGGCAGTAGCTAATTACAAATAATGAGTTACTGTAAGAAGAAATGGCTTTCAAGTAGCTAAGGTACAGCTGAGCTACATCGCAAATGTAATTGCAGGCATCTCTTCTTAGCAATGTAACTCAAGTTTGAAGTTTTATTGTGGTTCCATAGAATGCTGTTAAGATGATTATTACATGTGTTTGAAGTGCTGGCTTGCACTCTGCCATATGCTTCTGCCCCATATTTGGTTCCAGGTATTGATATGATGACCAGATGGATGACAAGAAAGTGAGTTTTGTGCCAGAATCTTGTTGAATTCAGATTGTTATATTCTTTTACTTTACTATCTACATTGTATTAATTGCTGTGTTCCTTTTAGCTGCTAACTTTATTGGACAGCATCTTCCCCAACTTTCTGCCATCTCCCAGCTGGCATTGCACAAACTGGATACTAGAGTTTTCTATGAGGTTTATATTTTCACAAAAAAGTTATTGGCTAATTCCTTGCAAAGGTTTCCCCCACTGTTTGTGCATCAGAGCATTGTGTACATGCATATGGAAGCAATTGGGATTGTAGCTATTGGTATATGGTTTTATTGGAAGCATTCATTGTAGGATTTTGAAAATGAAGATAAGTAAGTAAATGCTCTGCAAGAAAATGAATAATGTATAAATAACGTGTAGCTATTATGATAGATTTTGCACAATTAAAAGAAAATTTTTCAAGCTAGTATTCTGTTGCCAAAAATTCAGTTTGGAAGGGAAAGTGCCTTCTGCTCCAACTGGCTTCCTGTTGTGTGAAGCAGTTGATTGATCCAGAAGCCAGTGTGAGAACAGGCCCATGATGAGGAGCCTACTGGTATGGAGAGAATACTTACACAAAGTCCTTTCCACTCCATGCTTAGCCAACAAGCTACCAGCCTTAGTTTCTTTAAAGGGTTAAATATAATCACATCTAGGTTTTTTAAAATGCTGACCTGAAACAACAATACTTACTTGGTTACTTGGTTGATCCATGTTTCATACATCAGTTTGACGTGGCAGATCGAAGCATCATCTCCCACTGTTTCGAGTTTTTAGCAGCCTCTCACAATCAGGCGGCCCTAGCATGTAGGAAATCTGATCCATGTAAAGATAATCATTCAGCCTCATTAGCAGCAGTTTATAGCCCCAGATCTTTTAAGAGAGAGAGTTAAAAGGTCTAACGGAGTCCAGCTTCATTAGACGGAGTAAGAGGGAAACAGAGATAGAGAGAAAGCAAAACACACACACGCTGCACTGTTGGCTGACAAAGGAATCATCATGGCTTCCCTTTATTCAAGCAGAGTATATCAGAAACAAAACTTAACAGAAACAAAACTTAAGGCACATACAACCAATCAGAAAGTCAGAACCCAAATAAGGAGAAGAAAGGAGAAATCTTCTCATATTCTACGCATGCCCAAAATCAAGCGTTGTCTCTCATGTAGACAAAGAGACCTTTGTTTACACAATGTGAAGGCAGACAGGAAGACGGAAACCAGATGCCTTCCCACATGTCCTCCTTTTTCATTAAAATTTGAGAGAGGGACGGCTAATCATACCCCTGCATGTCATCATACTCCATAACTACTCCTCCATATACATCATCACTGTCCTCCTGGACATCGTACCCCTCCTGACTCCTGGTACCTTGTTCCGGAGGATGATACCTCATTGAGTACAATTGCCGTCGTGCAAAACCCGATGTCTCCCTTCTACGCAGTGGACATGCGTTACACATAGAAATAAGATTAGGAATACAATTAATGCAAAAACACAAAGATATAAGGCAGATAATAATAATGAACCCCTTAAAGAAAACTAGTCTAAGGACAGATAAATCAGGCAACCAAGAAGTCACCCAATCAAAGAGATTAACATCAGTGCGTACATTGTTAGTAATGCTCTCCTGTAAATTCTGAAGTTCTTTCTCAATAGTATTATTCAGATCCTGGAATTTTACCCGACATCCCTGGTTCCCGACCAGTTTACAAAATCCTCCGGATTTTGCTAACAGGTAATCTATGGCCAGTCTGTCCTGCATTTGGTCTTGATGAAGCTCAGTGATTTCCATTTGAAGATCCCGTATGACCCTCCCTGTGGCATTGATTGATTTCTCCAGCCTACAGGTGAGTCCCAAAATGGACCTTCTATTCTCCTGGGAAATGACACCTGGGTATGATCCCAAGGTGAGTGCTCCAGTGATAGCACCCCCTATAGCTCTCCCCCAGGAGCTACCATCAGAAAGCTGAACATCGATTATCACTTCATCATTGCAACCAGAACCCATCGGGCCGGCAGCAGCTCTCCGGCGCCGTGCATCTGCCTGAAGCGGCATTTGCACTTGTACGGGTAAGGTAAAATAACCCAATGCTGCACATTGATATTGTCCTGGATGGAAATTCGTGGCAACTCCATTAAAAAAGAACCACATGTTGGGATCCTTAATTTGCCATCCATTGCAAATTGAACCACTATCTATAGCAGAATAATCAGGAGTAAACATAGGAAACACATCATATATATCTTCAATAGTAGTGTTAAACAAGGTATAATTAAGCTTATAAGAACTGTTATAAGTACCCCATAACCAAAAATAATCATAATGGCTTAGGAAGACACTCCCCTAAGAAACAGGAGCATGCCCTGTTATTACTAGTACCATGTAACTAAACATGAAACATGCCTGACATATAACACAAATGCAATGTCACAAACCCATTCCCATGTGTAGGGTACTGAAAACTCTTCCATGCACTCCTGGAGGTACCTTGAGATATGCAGTTTCATAAGGCAAAACATAACATAAGCAAAGACAGGTCTTTCTCCTGCAAGAGAATAAGCAAACATTTAAGCATGAACAAAACATGAACATTTCTCTTCTTCCTTACATGAAGGAGGTTTCTGTTGCATTCTAGAAAGCATTTATCACTCCCCAAGTACATGAGTAAGGCATTAAATATCTTCTTCTCTCACTGGTGTAAGTGAAAGGGGCATTCAATAACTTACAACCAGCATAGCATGGTAACTCAAATACAGTACAAATATCATTAGAGCATTTCACACTCATAGCATGAGCAGGTAGACAATTTCTTAAAAAGGCTGTCAGGTTTTATAATGCAAACAAAGCCAATTCACTTTAGAGTCCAACACAAACTTTTTAGTCCAATCAAAATGTCCAAATTAAAAGTCCAAATGTTGATTGAAGCTTTCTTAAACACTATCTTCTCTCCAGCACAGTTCTTGGCATGGCAAGGGCCATAAATTACTTCTCACTGAATTCACAGAACACCCAGCCAACCCCCCCTTTTCAGCTTCTCAGGCAAACAAACATTCCTCCCTGCTCCAGCCACACCCATCTGCATTAAGGCAGGCCGAAGAGGTATGAAGGCACAAAGGACTTCTCCAGAAGTTGCAAGTAATTTCACACAGAAGAAAATCACAGGGAATTCCAAGTTGCTTTCCCTGCAATCCTGATGCCTGAAACTTGGAACAGTCCATTCTGGATCTCTTTGTTTGAGGGTTGGGCAGTTCAAAATCAGCCAAAAACTGTATGTCTTCTCCCTCCTTGTATTTTTGCAACAGCCTGTTGTCCATACAGGACGGATCCACCCCCTTTTTCCTCAGGATTCCTGTCATTTGCAGCTTCTGAATCTCAACTTCTTGACAAACTGCATCTGTTAGTTTGTACTTGCACCCCTTTCTGAGCTTGGGTTTTCTGCATTCCTCCTCTCCTGGGCCATCCTCCCACTTCTTTAGGATTTTCCTGCCCAAACGTGAGGTATCAAATTTACTACTCAGCTTCTCCTGCTTTTGTGATGAGGGCTGCTTCAGGGGTGGGCTGAGATCCCCTATGCTGCTCTTTGAATCACACCCCTTGCTTCTTGCCACTTTGCATGCATTAATAGCTTCAATCTGTGATGAGGTCCCCACCATTTGTTCCCCATCAGCTGGCACTAGCTGTTTTTCAGACTCGGCAGGCAGTATTGGAGCAGTCCCATCTGCCAGCGCCTCTCTGTTCACTGGATATATCTCAGGAGATTCCACATCCAGCACAGCTGTAGTTAAAGCAGCAGAGAACAGTGTTTTTGTAGGGCTAAAAGTGCTTGATTGCTGCAAGGCAGGATATAATGTCCCATCTTCTTTTCCACCCCCATCCCCATCAGGGGGCTTATGCTGTTGTCTCTCATATGATGGAGGGGCAGTTGGACTCCCTCCCTTGGCTGGAGGCAAAAGCTGTGGGAGGGGGCCATCCAGTTTCTGAGAGAATAACATATTTCTTGGAGTAAGTCTTTGAAGGCAGTTTCTGACTTCCTCCCACGTAAATTGTACTGATACAAAAATTCTCTCATGCTTTTGCAATTCTTTCCCCACCTGATTCCACTGTTTTAAGTCCAAACATTCATCATATTTAACCCAATGACAGTTTTTTTCTATAGCTTTGACCAGCTGTTGTATTTGCTTCTCATCAGCCTTTCGTCCATTCATATGCAAAAGATCTGAGATATCTTTACAAAGTTCATTCCCTGGCGAAGTTAATACGCACCCCATAATTAAATTGTTTTTTCAACTCACCCTGTTTTATTTCTCAAGCGCTTGATTTATGACCTTCCCGGTCGGACCTTTTGCCTGGTCGTAGGTGAATGAGACCTTGTCCCGGTCGATGAGGTGATAATTAGGTGCTAATTGCTGAAGCAGAATTCAAAGAAGGCTCTCTCATTGTAGTTCAATGCCTCACACGGGGCACCACTTGTAGGAAATCTGATCCATGTAAAGATAATCATTCAGCCTCATTAGCAGCAGTTTATAGCCCCAGATCTTTTAAGAGAGAGAGTTAAAAGGTCTAACGGAGTCCAGCTTCATTAGACGGAGTAAGAGGGAAACAGAGATAGAGAGAAATGCAAAACACACACACGCTGCACTGTTGGCTGACAAAGGAATCATCATGGCTTCCCTTTATTCAAGCAGAGTATATCAGAAACGAAACTTAACAGAAACAAAACTTAAGGCACATACAACCAATCAGAAAGTCAGAACCCAAATAAGGAGAAGAAATCTTCTCATATTCTACGCATGCCCAAAATCAAGCGTTGTCTCTCATGCAGACAAAGAGACCTTTGTTTACACAATGTGAAGGCAGACAGGAAGACGGAAACCAGATGCCTTCCCACACTAGCACTACTGTAGCAGGGTCTGATGGCACGCAGGGAACTGAGGACTGTGCTTTCTATGTGTCGTTAGCCATTCTAAATATGACAACACCATTGGCTGGGCTCATATCAAAGTTGGCCATATTAGAGCATTGCACTGGCTAGGTACATTGCCTGAATACCCAACTCCACTTAGCTGACCTGTGGTTACATAATGGAGAACCATTCCAGACCACTAGCAGACACCTTTGTAGCATGGTTAAACCTGCCAGGGGAATACACCCCTGCCACCATAGCTGCCAGACGGCCATGGTCACCACAGCGCCACATTGAGCCATGAGGTGGGATTTTCAATATAATAACTATTACTTTTAAATTAGGGTTTAGCTACTTTCTGCAGGTATAGTAAAGGTAAAAGTAAAGGTCACCCTTGCTTGAAAGTGAGTAGTATCAGTGCTCATCTCTGTTTATAGCTGTAGAGTCAGTGCTGTCTGTGTCAGCAGATGTTTCCATGGACATGTCGCAGGCATGCCTAGACACCGGAGTTCATGGAACGCTGTTTACCATCCCACTGAAGTGATCCCTATTTATCTACTTGCAATTTCTTGCTTTCAAACTGCTACGTTGGCAGGAACTAGATTGGCAGGAACGGGAGCTCATTCCATCCTGCAGTATTTGGGTCTCGAACTACTGACCTGCCACCTTCAGTCAGCATCTTAACCACTTGAACCGCTGCAGTACCTCAGGTATAGTACAGGTCTGTATTATTTTTATTTTTTTCTTGATCGTGAAGGCCCTTTTTACTTCCAACACAGCTCTTTTTCTCTCCACTGCTAATGACTGCTACTCCCCACCCCTCAACTCAAACAGGCCTTTTTCATATGTGATCAGTCAATTCATTCTTGTAAAGATAGGAGGGTGTATGTGGATGCTGTTTCGGTGGCATAGGGAGTTGGAGTGTGATGTTCTGGACTTCCCTGTATACCTTTCCCTGATTCTGCTCTGAACTTTTTAAATTGTATCCGAAATTAGCACTAGATCACTTTTGCACCTTATCACTAGGACTTACATACTAGTTTAATACTAAATCACCTGTGGATGAGAATTTTTTTAAAATACGAAAAAAATAGAAACAATCTTTGAAACACTTTGAAAGAACTTTGAAATGGTGCTCCTTTTTCAAGAATATTGTACAATTTTTTTCAAAACCAAGAAGCCTGATAGAAAACCATAAAATGATCAGCACAACTGGGATGAGAGGAAAGAATGAAATAATGGGGTCCATGGGCTGAAATGTGAATTGTATCACATTGAATCTGAACACTGCAATTATAAATCAGTTTCCATCCTCTGTATGATCACTGTGAGTTTGGTTGCAATACAAACTGCAAATCAAATTGCAGTGTAGTTGTGGCCTTGCTTTTTATACTATGGCCATTTGTTGATAGATCTAACCTTGCTCTATATCATGTGCCTTTCTCTCCCCCTCCCCCTTGCAGCAATAATTAAGACTGCTCTTTCAAATATGGACCGGGAAGCCAAGGAAGAATATACTGTTGTCATCCAAGCAAAAGATATGGGTGGACATATGGGTGGACTGTCTGGAACCACCACTGTGACAATTTCACTGACTGATGTCAATGACAATCCTCCCAAGTTTGCACAAAGTAAGTGTCATTTCTGGTATCTGCTTTTCTTGTAGGGTTTTGTGTCATGACTCTGAGTGGGATCTGTTTACTTTTCAGAGAATGCAGGAACGCCTGGGACAACTGCTCAGGGTGCATGGTTTGCTCGCCTCCTCACAGAGAGATGGGTGGCCATTTTGTCTCATGGGGTTGGCTCTGTTCTCCCTTCGCCATTTTGTTGATTTTTCAGCTTCCTTGGTATAAAGGAAAACTCGGTCATTTCAGGAAACTACAGAGTAAATCAAGATTGCCTGGTAATTTGCAATGAAGTTATGCCATGACTATCATTTGCTTTATTTACATCATAGCAGCTCATCCTTTAGGCAAGAAAGGTGCTATCCCACAAATCGGCCAATAGTATTCACATTTCTCAAAGCAACCTTTTGGTTGACTAAACTTTTTTTAAAAATACTGTTCATTCTGATGTTCTCATCATGGTCAACATAGCTGCTTCAACTGCTGCATGAGAGCAGAACATCAAAATAAAACAAAATAGGTAAAGGCTACATGCACCAATTTGGAAGATTATAGCAACCTAGAGAGAAATCCTTGACATGTAAATGACACAAAGCTTTCCACTACTGTGAGAACATTTCTCCCTCATTTTAAGGTCTACTCCAGAGACAAAAAGTTACCAGTAGTGTATCTTCTTTTAAATATTTGTTGCTGTATGCTTTACCTGAGCAGATTCCATCTAACCAGGGCATTTCCCCCTAGTTTTGTTTTCTATTTTTTTTCTTCCATGACATTTATCAGTGTGAATGACAGTTTTTTTTGTTCATGTCAGTAAGAAATACAGAAAGCATGAAAGAGAAAGGGGGAAGCAAAAAGTTGCAGCAATAAAATTCTATGTAGCTACTTCTTTGATACAGTACTACAATTTTATTATATTTTATTTTGGAGAAGGGGCTGGACCAAGGTGGCTTGGTGAGTTCCACAGATTCATGGGGGATCTCTCATATCCTACTTAAGTTTCATCTTTGCAATGCAGCCCAGTCTGAGCATTGCACCTCCCTGCACTGTACACAAGCATTTCTCAACTCTGCTGTTCACCAATGTAATTGCAAGAATGGCAAGCAACATTGTCATTGGTTGGCTCCAAAATCTTTTACTACCACACTGTGGGTGTGGTATGGTGGGCATGGCCAGGGGGAAAGCCCTGCGTTGCACCCGAATTAGAACTACTTTATTTCAAAACTTGGATGTGCGGGGCCAGCCAGAATTTCTGCTACTGGTTCTGGCAAACTGGTGAGAACATGCTGATGCCCACCACTGAACATTGTCCATATCCTTGTGCTGCTCATTATTTCATAAACATCTGTTATAGAGCTATTTAAACAATGTTTTCTCCATATGATTAGTTGTTTCATTCTTCAAAAAGATGGCAGCATGAATATTTGGCTAGTAGGAACACCCACATTCCCAATCTTTCTCCCTATAATCCCAATGTATTTTTAAACAAACAAGTTTAGTGCTAGATCACCTTATTACTGTATTGATACATTAAATACTAGATCATGTCTTCGTAGACAAAAAAAGAAATATGAAAATTGATATAGAATAGATATAACTTTGATGAAATGTAACAGAATTGTATGTTTCTGCATTTATATTTATGTATTTGTACGTTATGGATAACTTTGAGAAATTGTGCCTCTTCCTATTGTTGTGCAGCACTTTAAACATTATTATGTTGGAAGGGCTTTTAACTGTTTTTTATACTGTTTTTAATTGTTGCTGAGGGGCCAGTGATGTGTTTGCTGGACTGTGTATACCACCCAGAGTGTATTGATTGGGGCGGTATTTAAATTACTGTAAATAAAAAAATAAAAAAATAAACATACACTAAGATTCACAGTCAACCATAAAATGAAAGTCAAAGATCAACAGAGGGTGGGATCAAAGGAAGAGGGGCTGTGGGATGTAGTGAGAATTGATGTCTGTCAAAATGAAGGGCCAGTGTGAAAAGTGGAACTGAAAGAATCCATGATCTCCATAGTATAACCTAATCCGTACATAATCATAAAACAGGCTCTTTCTAGATTTTTTTCTATTTCTCCATTCCATCTGCTATTCCTTATGTGTCTTGATCAACTGCCATTGTTGCTTTATCCATATTAAATTCAGAGCACACCTATACAGAGTATAAAAATAAAAGGCTGCATATATATTAATAATAGCACCAAGATATAAAACATTAGAAAAAACATGTAAAATCTGTAAAGTAACAAACGAAGTATTCCTGTTTTCTTTTAAAAATAGTAGCCATTTTAGTCTGTGTTTCAAGTATATCAGAGAATAAACAAAACAAAGCAAAAAATATTGTAGCACGTAGAAGACTAACTGTTAAATTTTAATGTTAGCTTACATGGATCAAGTCCATTTCATCATACATGGCAGTGAGATTTGAAGTATTCCTGATACATTTAACTTTTAAATCCTGCCTGAAGAGGAAGGTCTTTGCCTAATGAGGGAGGAGACTGCAGATTTCAAAGCCTAGGAGTGGCCACTAAGAAAGCCCTTTCCTGTGTCGGTACCAAACAAGCTTGGGAAAGTGGTAGAATCAAAAGGTCTGCTCAGAAGATCTTAAAAATGGAGAAGGTTCATATGGAGTGATTCGATCTTTCAGATAGCATGGACTCAAGCCTTTTGGTTACTAATTGGTTAGTATTAGCTACACTACAGTTTCTTCATGAGATTGATAGATATCCACACTTTTTGGTTGAATCCATCAACCTCACAGGATAGATATTTAATGAAGTTGAGATCCATTAATCTCAGAAAAAGCTTGCCCAGGTACAAATGAGCTTCATCTTTCTTATGAAATGCAAATGATATGATTACGGCTGGGGAATCTTATAACTACTAGATTTGGAAGATATCAACTATTGATGTGAAGATATCACATCCATGCCTCATTTCTAGTTGAGAACCCGATTTCTCAATGTACTGAGTCTGCCTGTTGAGGAGGATTCCCCAACTTTAGCAAGCCCCACCCCCCACCCCCGGACAAAAGTGAAACAAGCCTTTTCTTTCTACCATTTATATAAATGGAATGCCAATTCCTTTTCTCTAAGCACAGATTCTGTAAATACAGCAAGCAGAAAGGTAATAATTTCTATGAATGTGTGTGCAATAGAAATGTGCAAAAAGCAGTCCTGCAAATGAATAAAATCTTTCCAAAAACAATAGATAGAGGGGGAAACTTAAGAACAATATATTTTGGTGGTGAGAATTTTTTTTGTGATTTCTTATTTTCCATGAGAGGAGAAACCAAGACAGAATTTATATCTTGAGTTTCATTTCTAGAAGCCTGTTGTGTCCAAACATTTATTGCTTTGCAATCGCCATTAAGTCTTTGCTGTAAAAGCACACCCTTTGCTGTAAAAGCATGCCATGTTCATATGTATTCAATGTAATCTGATTGGTTTAACACAGGTTTCCCGTGTTAGCAAAAGCCCGGGCAAATGTATCACTGTAACTGCCGTTCTGTCTGTATATAAGTTGCTTCCTCACCCCTGTTGTCCCAGTCTGAACTGAGCTATAATAAATGACTTGTTGGTTAACCCCTGAACTGCTGTCGCATTACAATTAATATTTGAACTCAACATTGGCGACGAAGGTGGGATATCCTGCCGCATCAATGCCGTTTGGAGGTTTTGACATGTCTAATATGGAGTCTCGGCAAGGTCGGAGGAGAGCAGCTTCAGGCGAGATTTGCTGTGCCAGTCCAGAGGGGGCCGAGAAGCTATCGCCATGGTCCGTTCGATGCTCCAGCGTCTTCAAGCAGCACCACAGAGGGGGACGATGTCGGCAGTGTCCAAGGTGGGCATGCTGTATCATCCCGGGGCACCATCACGTCATGCCCGGGCTGAGGGAGAAGATGTCTCCACACTCAGCACTGCTCAGAAGTTGTGGAACCATGGTGGCCGTCAACATGCTGAGAGGCCCTCCCAAGACAGGGGTCGTCAAGGGAAGGTGCACCCAAATGTCCAAGCTTCAGGTCTCAAAGCCAGCCAAGGTCAAGGTTTCAGTTCCAGTTTTCATGAGGTCACGGGCCAGTTCTTAATGGATCTCAGTCTCCAGGGTCATTGTTGCTGCATGGAGATCAACTCGGGATTGTCGTATTTGATCCTTGCCCAGCGCGAGTTTTTTCCAGATTCCGCCAGCGGACCAGCCCAAGTTGTGGGCTCTGCAGGTCCAGTTGAGGGATGTGCAAGGTTGCCACATCCCTGTGCTCAGCGTGGGCATGTTTGATGTGAAGTTCAAAAGCATCACTGCAAAACTCCCGCTTGTTGTTCTCAAAGTGGGTAAGAACAATCTTCTGGGTACTCAGTGGTTTGGGCCCCTAGGAATTGCCTTTTCAGGCATCAGTATGGTTCAGGCTAACCCCCGCCGGTGGGGTGGTTTGTTTTTTTTGGGAAGGGGGCTGTGTGTGTTGGTCCAGATCCCACAGTCGAGGTTGTTCGTACAAATATCTGCCGAACGCAGGTTGCGCTGAAAGACTGTCCGGAGATTGGATTGGATAGAACCATGCCGCAGGGCACAATTGAGTGCAAGTCCTGGGAGATGTGGGAGTCCCTCGCTGTCCCGACTCTCCATTCTCATTTGGACATTGGGACTGTCCCAAACAAAGATCCCCTTCTGTTTATTATTATTCTATGGGTTCAGGTTGGGTGGCTGCCGCCACCGGGTTTGGTAAAACCTCAGAATTGTTTAGCATGTAATAAACTGTTAGTGAAGGGGGAGTCGTCTTGGGAAGAACATAAGAACATAAGAACAGCCTTGCTGGAACAGGCCACAGCCCATCCAGTCCAGCAATCTGTCTCACACAGTGGCTCACCATTTCCTTCAGGGTATTCCCAAGCAGATGCCTTCACCTGCTTAGGATTCCCTGGAAATGATATTGAGAGATATCCTGCCTATCTCTCCAACCCGGAGGTTGTCCTTAAGTATCCATAATTATAGCCATTGATACTCTTCTCCTCCATGAACTTGTCTAATCCTTTCTTAAAGCTGTCAAGACTGACAGCTGTCACCACTTCTTCTGGCAGGGAGTTCCATAGACCAGTAATCCTCTGGGTGAAAAAGTACTTTCTCTTATTTGTTTGAGAACTAGTACCCAAAAGTTTCATGGAGTGTCCCCTAGTTCTAGTATTATGCGATAGGGAAAACAGTTTTTCCTTATCTACTTTGTCCACACCGTGCATGATTTTATAAACTTCAATCAGGTCACCTCTTAGACGTCGTCGTTCAAGAGTGAAGAGGCCCAACCGTTGCAGCCTCAGATGGTAAGAAAGGTGTTCCAGTCCCCTAATCATTCTGGTTGCCCTCCTCTGCACTTTTTCCAGCTCCATAATATCCTTCTGGAGGTATGGCGACCAGAACTGTACACAGTATTCCAGATGGGGCCTCACCATAGATTTATAAAGAGGCAAAATGACACTTGCTGACTTATTTTCTATACCCTTCCTAATGATCCCTAGCATTGAGTTTGCTTTTTTCACTGCTGAGGCACACTGGGTTGACACCTTCATTGAGTTGTCCACCAGGACACCAAGGTCCCTTTCCTGGTTTGTCTCAGAGAGTTCAGACCCCATCAGTTTATAAATGTAATTGGGGTTCTTTGCCCCCAACATGCATCACTCTGCACTTACTAATGTTGAAACTCATTTGCCACTGTTTTGCCCACTCCCCCAGTGTCGAGAGATCCCTCTGGAGCTCCTCACAATCTCTCACAGTTTTCACTACCCTGTATAATTTAGTGTCGTCAGCAAATTTGGCTACCTTGCTTTTTACTCCTACCTCTAGATCATTTATGAAGAGGTTGAAAAGCAGGGGTCCCAGTACTGAACCTTGGGGAACCCCACTCTTTACTTCCCTCCACTTGGAGAAGTGTCCATTTAGTGCTACCCTCTGTTTCCTGTCCCTTAGCCAGTTGCTGATCCAGGACAAGACCTGTCCCTTTATTCCATGACTGGTAAGTTTATTCAAGAGCCTTTGGTGTGGGACCTTGTCAAAAGCCTTCTGAAAGTCCAGATAAACAATGTCAACTGGATCCCCCTTATCCACATGCTTGTTGACACTCTCAAAAAATTCCAACAGATTAGTGAGGCATGATTTGCCCTTGCAAAAGCCATGTTGGCTCTCCTTTAGCAGCGCCTTCTCTTCTATGTGCCTATTAATTCTATCTTTTAGGATGGTTTCCATCACTTTACCTGGGACACATGTCAAACTGACAGGTCGGTAATTTCCTGGATCACCCCTGGATCCTTTTTTGAAAATTGGTGTTACATTCGCTACCTTCCAGTCATCAGGCACAAAGCCTGATTTGAGGGAAAGATTATATATTTTGGCTAGGAGCTCAGCAATTTCATCTTTAAGTTCCCTGAGAACTCGTGGATGGATGCCATCTGGTCCTGGTGATTTGTTAGTGTTTAGTTTAACAAGACATGCAAGGACCTCCTCCCTGGTTATTTCTATCTGGCTTAATTCTTCGGTTTCCCTCCCTACGAAGATAGGCTCTGTTTTGGGCATGTGGCCTCTGTCTTCTTCAGTGAATACTGAAGCAAAGAATTCATTGAGTCTCTCTGCAATCTCTGTTTCCTCTTTAATAACCCCTTGCCTTCCATTGTCATCTAATGGTCCAATGGCCTTCCTAGTTGGGTTCTTACTTCTAATGTACTTAAAGAAGTCTTTGTTATTTCTCTGAGTATTTTTAGCTATACGCTCCTCAAAGTCTTGCTTTGCTTTCCTGATTGTTGCCTTGCATTTGTTCTGCCAGAATTTATGTTTCTGCCTGCTGTCCTCATTCGGACAAGCCTTCCATCTTCTAAATGAGCTTTTCTTGCTCTTGATCACTTCCCGAACAGCTCCTGTAAGCCAGATCGGAGTCCTCTTGGACCTGGCAGTGCCCTTTTTCCTTTTGGGTATGCATTCCAATTGGGCCTCTGTTATTGTTTTTGTAAACAGCCTCCATGCCTCTTGAAGTGTTTGGACTCTCTCAATTTTCCCTTTCAGCTTCTTTTTTACTAGTTTCCTCAACTTTGGGAAATTTCCTTTTTGAAAATTTAAGGTCTCTGTGTTAGATTTTATCAGTGACTTGCGGTCTATGATCAAGTTAAACATAATTGAGTTGTGGTCACTGTTCCCTATTGGATCAGTCACATTAACATCTTGCACCAGATCCTGAGTATTACTCAGGATCAAGTCAAGGATTCTTGTACCTCTAGTTGGGTCTTCAACCATCTGTCCCAGGGAACAATCATTTAGCATATCTAGGAACTTTATCTCTTTATCATGTGCTGAACACATGATAAGACATTGTGATAGTTCTGTCTGTCCTACGGGTTGTGGTATTGCATACACTGCCGGTCAGGTGTGCCAGCATTGTCCACCCAAAGGCCAGTGTGGGGAGGCCAGGCTTGACTGTGAGTTCAAGGCTTGGGTGATAGAGGCCTTGCAGCTATTTCCCCGGGGTTCGGGGGGAAGGAAGGTGTTGGTTCAAGAAGTTCCACAAGTGCCCCCAGGATCAGGGAGGAAACCATCACACTGGGGGCAGGAGGGCTCAAATTTTACAAGGCAGTCCTGTGGCCTTAACAGGTGCTGCCACAGCTGTAGTTACAAGGCTGCTGTACCTTTGAGGGAATGTAATGGGGTAAATTGCAAGAGTCAATTTTGGTGGCCCAGCCTCACCCAGAAATTCAAGGCTAGGGTAGGTCGCCCGTATGCGACCAGTTCCCCGGAGGGAAGGGGGAAGGATAAGGCACGTCTCTGCATGGCGGGAAAAATTGTTATATATGGTACCTGATACATTTGAATTTCGCCCGAAGTCGCCTATTCGTTACAGTATCAGTGACGTCTTTCTGACTAGTTCTTTGTAAGATTTCTGCCCAGAGTATACTCATTGGGTGAATTGGAGCTGCGTGAGCTCCCTCAGCTGCGCTAATGGCAAGCAGCTGAACTGCATGCATACACAACATCCCTCCACCCTAGGATGGGATGAAGTCCTTCAACCGTTGTGGGGGCCAGTGGGCGCGCTGCGGTTGGCCGGTCGATTCAGCAGTGCTGCTGGAATCAGCTGTTGTGCCTGAACCTTCCCCTCGGGAAAACTGCAGTGTCTCATCGAACCCCGGCAAGGGCAGGGATGAGGTATCTCTGAGTCGGGGAGGATGGGGGGACCTCTGGGACAACTCAAAACCCCGCTGCTCACTGGGACGAGTGGGGGAACACTCACAAAAAATCCCCCCCATCCGGTAACAAAAAATCAAACTGGGGTTGTTCTTCTCTGGGTTGGGAGGTGGTCTCCTGTGGGTCTATGCGTTCTGTCAAGCTCAGTCCTGTATTCCCCCCTTGGGTTACGTGGGTGGTGGGGGGCAACCCTAATGCTGACTCATCAAAATACCCACTTTCCCCCGTGGCTTCTGTAACTCTTCTCCTAAGCTGATCAGCACATCTCCACCACAGCAACCCCATCCCTATCTTTACTTGGTACGATACGGGCCTGGTTTGTTCCACCACTTCCCTGGGTACCCACACTGGCCCTGAGCTCACATGATTTCTGCAGTACACTAGATTGCCTGCCCCGAATACTTTCCTCTGATCTACTGCCACATTCGTGCCTCTATCCTCCACCCTGGAAGGATCCAAGCAGGTCAAACAATGTTGTGAGTCTTCTTCGCATCAGGATCTCCGCAGGGGATTGCCCTGATGCAAGCGGAATAACCCTATAGCACAGCAGGAATTTGCAGAACTGTAGATTCAGATCCCCAGGACCAATCCTCCTTAGTGCCTCCTGTGTAGTGCGGACCAGGCACTCTACTTGGCCGTTTGTGGCAGGGTGAAACAGAGCGGAGGTAACATGCCTGATTGCATTCCGTTCGAGGAATGCCTGAAATTCGGCAGATGTGAATGTGGCCATGTTATCCAAAATTAACACATCGGGCAGGCCAAAACACGTGAACACCTTCTTCAGGTGTTTGACTGTGGCTGCGGAGGACGTGTTTCGCACTGGAATGACCTCCAGCCATTTCGAGAATGCATCAACCAATAACAAGAACATTGTACCCCAGAAGGGCCCCGCAAAGTCCACATGGAACCTTGACCATGGTCCATGGGCTGTGTCCCACTCCCTGGGGGGTAATCTGTGCTCCTCGGGCTGTGAGTGTTGGCAACTCTCACACGCACCCACCAACTGCTCTATGTCCTTATCTATGTTGGGCCACCAGAAATAGCTCCTTGCCAGAGTCTTTCGACTTCACGATCCCCGGGTGACTCATGTGTAGCAAACGGAGCACCTTGGCTCAAAAAACCTCAGGAATTACTACCCTCTGGCCCCAGAGGAGGCATCCTCTCTCGAGCGAGAGCTCAAAACGTTTCCTGAAGAACGATGCAAGTTCCTCGGATGGGGACGTTGCAGGCCAGCCCTTATTTACCCATGCCAATGACTGGGACAGAACCTTGTATTTGGCGGTTGCCTTGGCGATATCGGAGGGCAAGATGGGCGGGGCGAGTGAAGAGACTCGATGAGCAGCACCTGGTGATCTTGCTCAACCTCACACTTGGGTTCCCCCAGTTCCAGTAGGGGAGACCTGGAAAGCGCATGCGCGTGAGCGATGTCTTTCCCTGGGCGATGTACCAGTGTGAACTGGTACGCATTTAAGAAAATCACCCATCGTAACATTCGTGGGGATAGAATCTGGGGAGTGGGCTTGGCCATAACAAAGATTCACAGGAGGGGCTTGTGGTCTGTAACAATGGTAAACTCCCCCCCCCATACAAGAAATCATGAAATGTCTTTGTCCCCGCGATGATCGCGAGGGCCTCCCTGTCTGTCTGGGCATAGTTTTGCTCTGCTTTCGAGAGGGATCCCAAGTAGAATGCAATCGGTGCCTCCCTCCTGTTCTCGAACACATGGCAGAGGACAGCCCCGACCCCCACCATTGAGGCATCACACTCAAGTACTATGGGTTTCCTGGGGTCGAAATGAGTTAATGTAGCCTCGGAAGAGAGGAGCCACTTTAATTCATTGAACGCCCGCTCTTGACCCTCACCCCACCACCAGACTGCATCCTTCTTCAGTAAGCGGTGCATCAGCTCCACCACAGATGCCTTTTGTGGGAGGAAGGAGTGATACAAGTTCAGGAGCCCTAAGAACGACTGTAGCTCTGGTTTGGTGGCTGGACTGGGGGCGTCCTGTACTGCCGCAACTTTGGATTTTGATGGTTTTACCCCATCGGGGGTGATTTGAAACCCCAGAAACTCGACCTCGTTTGCGTAGAACACACATTTGGCCCTTCTCAGGCGTAACCCAGCCCTCTTGAACACAGATAGTACCTGGTCTAACCTCTGGGCTAGCTCTGACTCATCCCCAGCTGTTATCAATATGTCGTCAAAATATGGCAAGAACTCAGGGAGACCCTTAAGGAGGCGTTCCACAAGCGCCTGAAATAGCCTGGGGGCTGAGTTCACGCCAAACTGGAGGTGCATCACCTTAAACGCACCCTTGTGTGTAACTATCATCTGAGCAGCTGCGGCTGCAGGTGTAACCGTTAACTGTTGGTAAGCCTGTGCTAGCTCCAACTTCGCAAAGCATTTACCCCCATGTAACTTGGCCAGCAAGTGGCTAACTACCAGCACCGGGTAGGCATTGGGGCAAATTGCCTTATTGATAGTACACTTGTAATCAGCACAAATTCTAACCTCCCTGTTAGATTTCATGGCAGTTACAATCGGTGTCTCCCAACCTGCGGAGTCCACCGGAACCAAAATCCCCTGACCCACCAGTTTGTCCAGTTCCGCTTCGATTTTGTCCTTTAGTGCAAAAGGCACTCTTCGCGGCTTGAGCCATACGGGGCGAATGGAAGAGTCTAAATCAAAGTCCACTGGAGGCCCCCTGTACTCCCCAACTCTTTTCTCAAAGACTGCAGGATGTGCATTGCACACATCCTGAATGGGGTCACCTCGGACGGCATTGATGCCAGTCAGTGCAATTTCCAGCAGTTCGAACCACTGGGTCCCTAGAAGACAACTGGACCCCCCCTTAAGAACCACCAAGGGCAACTTCCTTGTGAAGTTTTTGAAATGGACGGTGAAATCTCCCACCCCCAGGATCGGAATGTAGTTACCCTGAACGTCCCACAAGTTCGTCCTGAGGGCCCTCAGTTTGGGGTGGTCCCTAGGGGGTATTCGCAGAAACTCCGTCTGTGAGACGATGGAATAGGCGGTCCCTGAATCCACCTCCATCATTACTTGGACCCCCTGCAACAGTACCTTCACACACACAAAAACGGGTGCGTCGGTCTGACACACGTCTCACCACGGTGTCCCCTGCATGCACTTTCCAGACGCCCTCGTCCTTTTGGCCGTGGTGGCTGGTCCAGTCAGGGTCTCGGCTTCTGCGTTGTCGCTATGTGTCCCAAATATCCGCAGTTGTGGCACACTGCCTTCTTGAAGGGGCATCTCTTCCGGTCGTGTGAGCCCCCGCACCCCTCACAGCGTCGGCTTGCTTCGATGGTGTCTCTCTTTTCAGATGGCCTTTTCCTCACCTTCTGGACCTCTGGTTCACTCTCGCTCTCACTGGATTCCGAAGAGGATGTGGTGGCGGCCGCTGAGGCTCTCGATTCTCGTACATTATGTGACGAGCAGCTGTGGGCTTGCACCACAGACGCCGAGCTACCCAGGGCTGTGGACCTCATCCTGCATGCCCGTACTCCATCCCTTACTGCCTCAGCAGCTTGTACGGCCCGCAAGACCTGCTCGAATGTGATGTCCTCATCTCAGGCTAACAGTTTCCGCTGAGCCTCTTCATCCCACAGGCCGAGTAGGAGACGGTCTCGCAACACCTCAGCTAGGAAGGCTCCCCACTGGCATGGAATGGCCACCAGCCTCAGCGCGGCTACGTACTTCACCACAGTTTCTCCAGGCCATTGGTCTTTCCGGCTAAATGCCAACCTTGCCGGGAACACGGACACATTTGGGCAGAAATGTGCCCGCAGGGCAGCGAGGATTTCGGCCAGTGGTACTGTCTTGAGTACCCACGGCATCAGGAGGTTCCTTGCCAGTTCCAGGGTTGGCAACCCACACTGAGCCAGTAGGCAGGCTCGCCTTTGCGCTTCGCCCTTGATCTTCTCCATGTCCATTGCATACAGAAACTGTTCCTCATAGAGGTCCTATGACTCCGGCTGGGAGGCATTGAATGGAGAGAGGGTGACCCTGTGGGATGCCATATCCCACCTTCATCACCAATTTGATGTAGGCAGATTGATTGTACACAAGCCGGCAGATGGGCTAAACACTTCTTTATTGTAACATGGTCAATCTGTACACGAGGCAATGGCGGAGCCTTGCCCCTTTATATATGGTACTTGATACATTTGAATCTCGCCTGAAGGCACCTATTGGTTACAGTATCAGTGACGTCTTTCTGCTGTACTGCATACCTGACATAGTTCACCTGTGGCAGGAAAGTTTCCCGTGCTAGTTACTCATTGGGTGAATTGGAGCCACGTGAGCTCCCTCAGCTGCGCTAATGGCGAGCAGCTGAACTGCATGCATACACAACACTGACTTAGCTGAAATGTGGTTGCATTCAGGCAGTCATTCCCTGGGGGAGTTGGACACCCCCCCCCCCGCTCACATTCCTCATTTCTCTGAACTGGTCACCTGTGGTCGCCCCTACCTGGGAAACTCATACAAAGTTTCCCCCACCAACACGGCTCAGGCTGCGTCTAGAAGTTCCACACCCTGCCCTATGGGGCTCAAATTCCCTGAGGGGAGGGGGAAGGTACAGATTCATCCCTGGAATCGGGGTGGGGGTGGGTGGGAGCCACCACACAAGGGAAGGGGGCAAGCGAGTTCACAAGACAGTTCTGTAACCTTGTTTCCCAGGAAGGTGACACCGCCGAGTCTGCAGTAGAGAATGTCCCTCTCTCTATGGGTACAGTTTCAGCACAGTTATGGGGTAATGCCATAGTGCAACCCACAACTGACTTCTTGTCGAATGCCAGGGTGCCCCTCTCACCAAAACTTCTTCGGAATTGGCAGAATCTCTGGCATGTCTGAGACCTGGGTCTACACCTTGACTATCATCCTCAATCCCTGCTTCATGTAAGCCTTCCAAACTCCTAGCTTGCCTAGGCCAACCATTGAGTCCACCAGCACTTCCTTAGACCCTGGTTCTCCCGTACCCCTTGCCCTAAGTCCCGCCGATGCTGGCCACCCTAAACAGACCTGTGGTTCCCCATTAGGGGGGGGGGGAGAAATGTTTTCCAAATGTTTATTGCTTTGCAATTGCCATTAAGTCTTTGCTGTAAAAGTGTGCCCTTTCTGTATTCAATGTAATCTGATTGGTTTAACACAGGTTTCCTGCATTAGCAAAAGCCCGGGCAAATGTATCACTGTAATTGCCATTCTGTTTGTATATAAGTTGCTTCTGTCCCAGTCCGAACTGAGCTAAAATAAATGACTTGTTGGTTAACCCCCAAACTGCTGTCGCATTGCAATTAATACTCGGACTCAACAAAGCCCCAAGGCTCATTGGGGTGAAATAGACCAAACTACTGGAGGAGTGGGTAAACTCTGGTCCACATATCTAATAGTGGACTGAAAATATTTCGGAATCCAGACAGAATATTTTGTTGAGCCATTCCATGGGGATTGCATGTAAATCTCTGACCTTTTCCAGTTCAGCTGAAGGTCATGAAGGGCCAGTTCAGATGCTGTTAATATCATCCATGCTAAATGTTCCTGTGGACAAAAGAAAACAATATATGAACTGGCATAGCTATGTTGACTCTTAAGCTTTTCAGCAGGATTTTGCTAAGGAAGTAAATCAGTGACTTGTCCTCACTGATTAGTTCATGCTCACTCAGTAAATGGGACAACACACACAGACATACACAGAAAGGGATTCTCTCTCACACACACACAAACACACACACCCCTACTACTTCTTGCTTTACAACAACAACATGTATTTCTTTACATTTGCCTTCATGGAAATTTTGCACACTTCAAGAATGATATCTCTCTCTCTCTCTCTCTCTCTCTCTCTCTCTCTCACACACACACACACACACACACACACACACACACACACACACACACACACATTTAATGTAAAATATGTGTTACCAGAAATGTGAGAACTGTTTCTTTGTTGTACAGGCTAGTAAAGGTAGTAGTGGAAGTGTTGTTTGTAACTTTGTGATCAGTTAGTCTCTATTTTTAATGCCTGTTCTGTGTGTGCACTCAGTTCCACAAATTGGAGAAACAACTAGTTCTTTGCAAGATTTCTGCCCAGAGTATACATCACAAAAACACTGCTGATACAAGAAATAAAAACACAGTCTCAAATTTTACTTGGAAACAAAATTTATTATGTCCTTGGTGAATCTAAAGGAATTGGCTAACTGTTTACAGAAGGCCAGTCTTTTTTAGAATTTCAACAAGAGCAAGATTTCTGCACATTCATGCCATCTGCACAAACAGATTAGATTATCTTTGAAAGCCCACTGCGATCAGGTGAACCATGACTAGAAAGCAGCCACAGCCACTGTGGGTAAAAGAGACTGCATATTACTTCGTCCCCAATCTCTGCTGAAAGGAAAGTGAGAATATTTATTTCTTGCATTTTATCCTGCTGTTCTTCTATATCAGTGATGGCGAACCTTGGCACTCCATGCGTTCTTGGACTTCAATTCCCAGAAGCCCAAGTCAGAACTCCTGCTGATCAGGGCTCCTGGGAATTAAAGTCCCAGAATAACTGGAGTGCCAAGGTTCACCATCACAGCTCTATTGTTGAGTCTGGACAAAGAAGTACTTTAACCAGCAGGATTCGGTTAAATTCAGTGATCTTTATTCAGCTCAGGTTCCGAACTGGGGACTATGTACAGGGGTGGCCAATATATATACAGTATCGGACCGTTACAAAACAAGATACATTTAGGTGGACTTCCGTAGGACATACAGAGTTCAGTCTTTTCCCATTTGACACAGCTTTGAATTTGGCACCTCTAGAAATGGTGTGCTTCTGGGTTCCCGGTTTGGTGCAGTTTTACATTTGGACTCAATACATCTTTATACACAACATCTATATAATATATACATGAGGGAGGACTACTGGCTATGAGATTCATACATGAAAGTAGGAATTTGAATTTGGACTTTCACTTTCTTGATACAACAACAAAACAACCTACTCATTACAATAATCCAAAACAGATTAGAGTGCTGAAAAATAGAGAGGTGTATTGATTATCCTTCTACATTGTTCTGAGGGACAGATGTATTTTTTAAATCATATAAGGTACAACCTTATTTATTTCTCTTATGTATTGAGGTATCCTTGTGTAATCTTGCAAAATGTGCAATGAATCCTTGAACAAATAAAACAGCCACAATTATTCTCTCCATGGACTTCATTATTTTAATTGTGTTCACTTGATTTGAAAGGCAGACTAAAAAAATCTTTTAAAGAAGAAGATATTGATTACTTTTATAACTATTATCATTATTATATGAAATGTGCGAATAAGATCTGCTTTGATTGGGTCCAAATTATTTGTCTTAAAATTCAAACTATCTGCTTTCAGCTGATTTATAGGCTGATTTGATTTGTATCTGAATATTTTGAAGTTTTCCTCCTTTTTTACATACTGACTTGAAGCTGTGCAATTTACTCAAATTTATTCAATTTACTCAGCAAAAACATGTGTTGAAGGGGGAAGGAATACTCCTCTCCCCATTGATGTTTTTCTTGCCTGCGTGGGTAGAATACCTGGCTGTCAGCCTGTGTGTAATTTTTGACATCTAACTTAACAGGAAATTTGTTATTAGAATAAAAGTCCAAGTAGGCATTTTAAAAGCAAAAATTTAAACACCAAATGGTGTGAGAAGAATATTTTAGAAACTTTCTGTTGCTACTCAGACCTACCTCACTAAAGTAGTAGACAATGGCATAAATTTACACTCATGCGGGCACTAAATCAATTGGATTAATTTCCACAGCTGCCTAAAAAGCAAAGAAGGAGAAATTGCCCAACACAACGGAATATGTCACGTGAAAATTGAAGTGATCCAAATTTCAGTCTTGATTCCCTCAAGAAATAGCCACTAATCACTGGGATGGGGAGAATTATCTCCTCACAACCCCATGATCGAAGCCCTTCAGAAGGAATTCCAAAAGTAAACGGACTTTGTTTTGGCAGATAGATGGTCAATCATTTTCGGCTTTGGTTTTCCTAGTTTTTCTCTATTAGAACATTGCTTTTATTTTCCCAGAGATTGTTTTGAAAACAAAAGAGCCTTTTTTCAAGCCCCCAATACATTGAACAATATTTGGATAGTAAGAAATTGATCTGAGTGTCATTTTGGGTTTTCTTGCTTTACTTCAGCAATTCACTACGATTATTTTGTTCAGCTTTGTAACCCACCTGGATAACCAATGATAGAGGGCAGGCTATAAATGTCTTACTTAGGTAAGTAAGTCATATTTAAATAATTAAAACCTTTATAGCCTACATTCTATCATTGGATCTCAGGGAAGGTGACAGAGTAAGTAAACTATTTGTATAAAATAGTTTAAAGTGACATAGTAAGTAATATTTAAATACACAAACAAATATTCCATCTTCTGATGGTTTCTGCCCACCATACCCACACCTTGATAATGTGCAGCTTCTTCTTCTGTGTCTAGGCCAGACATGGAAAAAAATAAAGCCACCTTTGGGTGAGTTATTTTTTTCCAATTCCTTTTGCCTGAACTAGTGTGAGAAAAATTAGCTGGAACAATGTGGCCGTTGCCTGAGGTATACCTGATTGTGGTTCAAAAATACCATAATCTTCGAGGAGGCTCTTTCTGTGTACCCCTTCTCAGAGTTGAATCCTACTCTTTGTGAAGCTCTGGTTAGTTCCAGCACTATCCTGCTTTAAGAAGTTGCTGGACAAGGACCTCTTTGTGGAGGCTTTCAGAAAGCTACCTGCTAATTAACTGATTTGTTACATACTACTATTACATTTTCATTTCACTATTTTAATAATTACTGTATTTTGAATTTGATGACCTCTGCTGCTATATTGGATGTTTGTTTTTCCTTCGTTGTGCAGGCAGATATGCTCATTCTGGTTTTAAATTCCTCTGTTCACTGCCCAGAATAGCTTCCCAGTGGGTGGAATAAAAATGTGATATGATGCAATCAATGCCTGTTTTGTATTAGATTCTCAATACTTTCTGAACCTGAAACACATGCCTAGATAGCATTTATTATCAGAAATAATTTGGATACAGTGACTACTGATAATATTGTATTACTGCTAGTAATACAAACAAAAATTAATTTTCCGATCACTTTGGACAATAAGGTTAGATTACTACTCTCAGTAAACAGTATCCTCTTTTCCATGCTACTTTCTACCACAATAAATCCCCCCCCATGTATTTTTCCTGTTTTTGTGTTCTTTCTAGAACCAACAATGCTGCTTTGGATGGCTATTATCCATTGAGAGCAGATGGATAAGGTACGCCCCTGAAAAGACATGTGTAGCTGATGAAAGAAGTAAAATGATGCCTAATTGGAAATGAAAGGAGAAAATAAAAGAGAAGTCTGGGTCTAGTTAATTGTTGATCTTTAATTCAAAATCCATATTTACTGCTATGGTTCCAGTGTACATCTTGCTGGCTTAAGTTAAAATGATTTGACATCCTGCTGAGCTGTTCTGCAGTGCTTTGTATTCTGCATCAAGGAGGAAGGGGAGAAATATAATGAGTGATTTTATGTGAAATAGAAAGAATTTCTCCATATAATCATTGCTTATTGGTTTTTATTTCCAATTTTAATCAGGAGATTAATATTTGATAGTTAGGGAGGACAGCTCAGATTGGAAAATATGCTAATTGTACTATTTTTAAAAAAATAGATAGAATACAAAAATAAGATAACATTTTAAGTACTTAGATATCTTTAAACTGAAAATTATCCTGCTACTGAAGGTTATTTAGATTTGGGTATGTTGTTTTCTTCCACTGATGAGATTAGCCAATAATTAACCTACAAAAGGTAGGAATATACTCTCCTCTCCCATATTGATGTGTGCATGTATTGGTATGTCCTTTTATCATTTAGTGTTAGGTGACATGTTATTTCCTGATGCAGGGATCTGTAAATTAGACATTTTGGATGACAAACATCATAAAATTGCACATACAGGTATGTCTACACTAAGCTGCATTAGTTCCATCTGAATAACTAGAAGTCTCTGTTCTCAATTACTCAAGCTTTTATCATTCTGTTTGAGGTATTCACATATTTATTAGAAAGTCCTTTGCTCAGTACTGTGGACATGAATTAATCATGAATGAGAAGTACAAGGGGAAATGTGTAAAGAAGCAGACATTCAACTAGTTCTAGCATTGCTTTGCAAAATTTATTTTGCATTTTTATTTCATTTATTGAAAACCTTTACTGTTGATTTAACTGCTTCTCTCATTCAACAACAACAGACATAACAATTAAAACATAAATAAAATTGTGTGTGGCTGGAGAGTGTTAGTTTAAAAACATAATGCTAACAAGGAGAAAAGGAATACAAATACACACATTCACAAATTAATACTAGGTTAAGAAACAAAGTGCAATCAAATTAAAATGCAAACAATTTTGGGGAAAGTAAGCCATTTACTTTAAAGTTTTACTTTAGCATCCGGGCAGGTGCTGAATTCTTGCTAGTCTTATCTGTTACTGTTTTATTAACATCAGAGAACAGATGGGTGATTTTGTTCTTATCATTTTTATCTGACACATCCACTTGCTATTTTGATATAAACTTTTATATTTTTTGTTGTTCAGTCGCACAGTCGATTCTGACCCTTTGTGACCCTATGGACCATTGTCCTCCAGGCACCTCTGTCCTCCACCATCCTCCTCAACCCACCCAGCTCTGTGCCCATTGTGTCTATAATACCATCTAGCCATCTCATCTTTGGCCGCCCCCTTCTTCTTTTGCCCTCCAACTTTCCCAGCATCAAGGCTTTCTCAAGTGAACACTCTCTTCTCATTTGATGTCCAAAGTACTTTAGCTTCATCTTCACTATTTGTCCCTCCAATGAACAGTCAGGATTGATTTCTTCCAGTATTGACCTGTTTGTTCTCTTTGCTGTCCAAGGGACTCTCAGGACTCTCCTCCAACACCACATCTCAAAGGCATCTATTCTTCTGCGCTCAGCCTTCCTAATGGTCCAGCTCTCACACCCATACATTACCACTGGGAATACCATTGCTTTGACTATGCGAATTTTTGTTTTCAAGGTGATGTACTTCAGCTTCCTCTTTATTATTTGACCTTCTAAGGAGCAGTCAGGGTTGATTTCTTTTATATAGGTTCAGAATATAAAGAGCAGTGCATTATCTACTTCTGAAGCTCCACATATACAAAAACACCCTGATATCAGAGTTTGCAAACAGCCCCTTCTATATAGTGTAATAGAATAGTCTCAAATCTTAGTGTCAAAATGTGTTTCTCAGAGAAGGAGCTGACAACTCAAGTGATTAATAAACCTTTGGGATTTTTTAAAAAAACAACAGAAGGATATGGTAACATCTTAACTGTGCTCAAATCTTGCTGGGTATAGAAGTTTGTCATCTTTTGTTTTTAATATTTGAGAGTCTGTTCCAAAATTCTTGCCTGGCTAACTAGTGAAATTAAATCAAAGGCTAGCATTTGTTGTTCGTAGTTAGCTATTCAGGTATTTTGGCTCTCTAATTTCATTTGTTCTAGAAAAAATGTTTTATAGCTGGAACACCTCCATCTTAAGAAGCATAGAGTAATACATGAACCAAGCAACATCGATATAAAAATGTATTGCCATAATCCCAGTCTCAGCTCTGATATTAGATCCTGAAATAGATGGAGTCAAGCTAAGCTAAGCTTTGCAAAAATTATTTTGTATGGTCTTTCTAGATCATATTAGAATGTTGCACATTTTAAAAGTTATGAAAGTACAGTCATACCTCGCATAACGAATGCATCATGTAGCGAAAATTCGCACAACGAAGCATTTGTTATGCAATGGTGATTTTTTTCGTTATGCGGGGTTTTTGGTAACCGAGGTGTACCCGCTTAATGGAAACCCCGGTTAACAAACATTTTTCCCATTATGCAGGGTATCTTCCATAGGGAACTGCATAGTGAAAAAAACCACATAGCGAAGAGCTCCGTGGAACTGAGTTTTT
This sequence comes from Bradypodion pumilum, assembly GCA_035047305.1. Taxonomy (NCBI): domain Eukaryota; kingdom Metazoa; phylum Chordata; class Lepidosauria; order Squamata; family Chamaeleonidae; genus Bradypodion; species Bradypodion pumilum. Next base: position 11,354,813 of record JAWDJD010000009.1, on the reverse strand, counting down.
TCGTTATGGGGGGGGGGTGTTCTACTGTACATGAAATATAGATAAAATTCAAAACAAATTGAAATGTTAAAATAATTAGACAATTTTTGACCAGAAGTGGCTATTTCAATACTATTGTCTATTTAACAGCAATTTTGTATATGTGGTGGGACATAAATTGCATTCAATAAAGGCTGCATTGATTTAATTTTTTCTCTAGGTTCAGAGGAAGTTTGCCCTCTATTGAAATAGCCCCATTTTACTTGATTAATCTTTAATCTTCCTCCTTCTCTTCAGAATCTATTAAGGACTTCCAGAAAGCCCAGCCAGGATCTTATCCTGGTGAGAGTCACTCTTTGTACATTTCTCAAAGAAACCAAGAGTAATGTCGGCTAGATTCCATTACGAGTCTGGCCTCCTGGCAGGGCCTCACTATATGTGCAGAATGTTCACAGCAGAGGCAACTACAAGGAAAGAGCAAAGGACAAATAGAAATAGGTTTGTTGTGAATAATAGAATATCTTGGAGCTGACATGCACAGAGATGAAACAAAAGTCCAATTCTGCACTATACATGTACTTTGAACATAGAATGTGAGAAGTAAGAATCAAGATAAATTAGAAATCATAAAGCAAGAAGTTGACAGTTGAAACCAGAGGAGCCCAAATTATGGCCCGTGGCCCAGATCTGGCCTGCGGCACCTAATAATAAAGCCCACGCTGCCCTCACCGCTCCCAGAAGTGGAAGTTAACTGCACCCACACATAAACCACCCACGGCTATTATAAATGTGTTTACAACAGCCGAGGGTGCATTTTTGGCAGCGTTTTGTGCATGCACGGGCACGTTTAACTTCCACTTCTGGTGTGAAGAACCACATGACTGGCCTACTTGACCATGTGACCGGCCCATGGTCAGAAAATTTTGGGCACACCTGGCTTAAATGTTGCAGTGTTTATTGTCAGTGAACCAAAATGGACTAGATTGGGCATTTTCAGTTCGATGTCTACAAAGTGCTCTACTATGTAAATGACAAACTCACAAGAAACAGAGTGGTTCTCATGATGAGGCAAGAGGTAGAACAGACAATGCAGTCTGACAAAATAATGTTAGCCTTCTAGAACATTTCATCAACATAACCATTGTTCATGTCTAAGCTCCACCTCCCAAGTTGTTGTTGTTGTTGTTGTTGTTCAGTCGCACAGTCGATTCCGACCCCTTATGACCCCATGGACCATTTTCCTCCAGGCACCTCTGACCTCCACCATCCTCCTCAGCCCGCCCAGCTCTATGCCCATTGCATCCACAATACCATCTAGCCATCTCATTTTTGGATGCCCCTTTCTTCTCTTGCCCTCCACCTTTCCCAGCATCAAGCCCTTCTCAAGTGAGTCCTTCCTTCTCATTTGATGTCCAAAGTACTTTAGCTTCATCTTCGCTATTTGTCCCTCCAATGAACTGTCAGGGTTGATTTCTTCTAATATTGACCTATTTGTTCTCTTTGCTGTCCAGGAGACTCTCAGGACTCTCCTCCAACACCACATTTCAAAGGCATCTATTCTTCTGTGCTAAAGCTTTCCTAATGGTCTAGCTCTCACACCCATACATTACCACTGGGAATACCATTGCTTCGACTATGTGAATTTTTGTTTTCAAGGTGATGTCTCTGCTTTTCACTATATTCCCCAGGTTTCTCACAGCTTGTCTCCCCATAATCAGTCGTCTTTTTTATTTCGTGGCTACAGTCGCCATCTGCAGTGATCTTAGATCCTAAGAAAGTAAAATCTGTCACTGCTTCTATTTCTTCCCCATCTATTTTCCAGGGACTGATCGGACCTGTTGCCATGATCTTGGTTTTCTTGATATTAAATCTCAAGCTAGCTTTTGCACTCTCCTCCTTCAATCCAATCAAGAAGTTCTTTTGGTCTTCCTCACTTTCTGCTATTAGGGTGGTATCGTCTGCATATCTCAAATTGTTGATGTTTCTCCCTGCAATTTTGATCCAATATTGTGATTCCTTCATCCCTGCATTGTGCATTATGTGCTCTGTGTATAGATTGAATAAGCAGGGTGATAAAATTTAGTCTTGTCTTACTCCCTTTCCTATTCCAAACCACTCTGTCATTCTGTGTCATGTCCTAACTGTTGGTTCTTGGTTTGTATACAGATTTCTCATGAGGCATATGAGGTATTCTGGTATTCCCATCTCTTTAATTACTTGCCACATTTTATTGTGGTCCACACAGTCAAAAGCATTGGTGTAGTCAATAAAGCAAAAGTATACTTGTATCTGGTATTCCTTTTTTTCTCCATGATCCAACGTATGTTGGCAATGTGGTCTCTAGTCCCCCTGCCTCTTCTGAAACCGGCCTGCACCTCTGCTAGTTCTTTCTCCCCATGTTGCTGAAGTCTATCCTGTATTATCTTGAGCATCACCTTGCTGGCATGTGGGATAAGCGCAATTGTTCGATAATTTGAGCATTTTTTGGCATTGCCTTTTTTTGGGGATTGGAACGTACACTAATCTTTTCGAATCCTATGGCCACTGTTTTGTTTACCAAATTTGCAGGCATATTGAATGCAGTAGTTTGATTCCATCATCTTTTAGGGCTTTGAAAAATTCAACTGGGATACCATCATTTCCACTAGCTTTATTATTTGCAGGGCTTTTTAGGGCCTTTCTGACTTCACTCTCCAGAATGTCTGGTTCAAGTTCAAATTTCTCATTATTGTTATTATTAGGAGTGTTGAGGTCCTTTTTGTAGAGTTCCTGTGTGTACTCTTGCCATCTTTTTTTGATCTCTTCTGCTTCAGCTAACGCCTTTCCATCTTTGTCCCTTATCATGGTCATTTTTGCTTTAAATGTTCCCTTGATTTCCCCAATTTTTTTGAAAAGATCTCTAGTCCTGCCTCTTTTGTTGTTTTCCTCCATTTCTTTGCACTGTTCGTTCAGTTACTTTTCCTTATCTCTCCTTGCTTTTCTTTGAAAGTCTGTATTCAGGTGGTTGTATTTTTTCTTTATCCTTGGACTTTTGCATCCCTTCTTTCCTCTGCTATTTTAAGGGCCTCATCAGACAACCACTTTGCTTTCTTACGCTTCTTTTCTTTTGGTAAGGTTTCTCTTGCTGCCTCCTGCATGATGTCCCACGTCTCTGTCCATAATTATTCTGGTACTCTGTCTATCAGGTACAGGACATTAAATCTGTTCATAACCTCCACCATGTATTCTTTAGGGATGTTGTGTAGGTAATATCTGTCTGGTCTAATTGTTTTCCCCATTTTCTTTAGTCTAAGCCTGAATTTTGCGATCAGTAGGTTGTGATCTGAGCCACAGTCTGCTCCAGGTCTTGTTTTTGCTGACTGAATGGAGGTTCTCCATCTTTGACTACAGAGTATGTAATCAATCTGGTTTCGATGCTGGCCATCTGGTGATGTCCATGTGTAAAGTTGCCTTTTGTGTTGCTGGAAGAGGGTGTTTGCTATGACTAGTGCATTCTCTTGGCAGAACTCTATTAGTCTTTGCCCTGCTTCGTTCTGTGTTCCAAGACCAAACTTGCCTGCCATTCCATTTTTTTTTTATTTCCTACTTTGGCATTCCAATCTCCTATGATAATGTGGACATCATTTTTGGTGTCTGTTCTATGAGGTGTTGTAGGTCCTCATAGAACTGGTCAACTGTGGCTTCATCTGCACTAATGGTTGGTGCATAGACTTGGGTTACAGTGATATTGAAAGGTTTGCCTTGGATTCTGACTGACATCATTCTATCATTTTTGAGGTTGTATCCCATTACTGCTTTCCTCACTCTTTTGTTGACAATTATGGCTACTCCGTTTTTTTAAAGGTTTTCTTGCCCACAGTGGTAGATATTATAGTTTCCAGAGCTGAATTCACCCATCCCTGTCCATTTTAACTTACTGATTCCCAGGATGTCAATGCATATTCTTTTCATCTCATTTTTAACCACTTCCAGTTTTCCTTGATTCATAGATTTCATATTCCATGTCCCTATGCAGTTTTGTTCCCTGCAACACTGTATTTCTCCTCCCACTTTCATGTCCCTCCCCTTTTTCAGATCTGCTGTGCTGGGCATCCCCTTGTTTAGCCTTTTGTTTTGGTCCATAGGGTTCTCTTGGCAAACTTCGCCAGTTTCTTCCCATCGCACATGTTATCTCAGTTTAAAAAACAGTTTGAACAGTTTTAATACAAAGTATTATCATGCACAATATCACAGTTTATCATACAGTATCAAAGTAAAAGTTGAACTAATTAATGAAAGGGAAATAAATAAATAAACAAAAAGTCCACTATATCACGTCTCTATGTAAGTCAGTTTCTTCTACAGTCACTATGTCAGTTGCTATAAGTCATCTATGTTAAGTCAACTAGATTATTTCAGTTCGATTACTTATCCTTTGCATGCATACAGCAGCTCTTGTCTCCCTTCAGCCGTGTGGAGTTGGTCAAAGGCACCAACTCGGGCCTCGCTGTGATGGTGGCTGCAGATGGTGTCTCCTGGGGGTGGTCGGGGGTCTCTGGAGGTGTTTGCGGTTGGCTGCAATGACAGCGCGTTCCTTCTTCTTTACCCTCCGGGGCGTTGCTTCACTAGGAGGACTCCCCCTGCCCTCTGGATGGCAACTGGACAGTTGAGGCCTATGTCTTTCTCTGCCTTTTTCTTTCCTGGCCCCAGGTTTTTGGGGAGGGGGAGGGGCAAGATTCTTCACTCACCTCCCCCTGGGCCTCTGGATGGCAACTGGGCAGATGTAATTGAAAGCTGGTATGAAAACATGGAGATAAAAAATGATTACACACAAAATCAGGACAGGTTTATATTAAACTCCCCATAAAAAGATATGCATTTCTCAACTCAATTGTACCATAAGAATGTCATCATCATCATTATCACCACCACCACCACCACCAACTTCTTATTCCTCCTCCTCCTCCTTCCATGTCTAGGCCAAAATGAAGTCACCTTTTGGTGCAGAAAAACCCGTCACCACATTATTTTTTCCACACATTTCAGCTTCTCTGCAAGCGTGGATGCCTCTGTTATGCTGTAGGGAGGTGATCCACATTGTTTCTGACCACCCGCAAACTCCCCCCACTGCTGCTCCAAGCCAGAAGAGCAGGGGAAATGTCTTTCATCAGCTTGAGGGGGGGGGGGTTGCGGGTGGTCGGAAACAATGTGGATTGCTTCCCTGCAGCATAATAGAGGCAGCCACGCTTGCGGAGAAGCTGAAATGGGTGACAAAATTCCGTGGTGACTGAATTTTTTTCACCCATTTCGGCTTCTCTACCACCTCAGCCCCCTGTGGGAGGCTCAAGGAACCCTATCCACACTGTTTCCAACCCCTCACAACCTCTCTGGGTGGTGCTGCAATGAAAAACCTCCAGCTGATGAAGGAGTTTTCCCCAGTGTTTTTCTTTGCACCATCGCCCAGGAGAAATCGGGGGAGGTCAGAATCAGCCTGGATTACCTCCCTGGTGTCTAACAGAGGCACCCAGTCTGCCTCTACCCACCCCCCAAAAAAGGACGACGTGGTCTCCTACCTGTTGATGCTGGTTGGAGATGAAAAAAATCACAATCTTTGGGTCCCTGAGTCTGGCTCTCCGCTTACCCAAGAGTGTCTGGGAGGCTGGGAGGACCTATTCAAAGTTCAAAGATAGGAGTAATAGTTACTGGAGTATCGCTCTACACCTGATGAAATACGGAGGCAGATAACATTATTATTTGCTATTTCAGTCACTTTAAAAGGACTGCTCCATCTTTGTACCTTTCACCTTAATGTTATTTCTGATGTCTGGTTGTCTGCTTGGCGATAAATTTGAGATAGCAAACTCTGATTTGCCCAAAATGGCCTTCTCAGTGTAACTGTGTGTTGTGTACTTAATAAAATAATGCACCATTTTGGGTTCTCCTCAGTTTCTAAGTAACGCGAGATTAGGGTTCGTGCCATTTTACTCCAAGAAGCGCGAGTGGTGTCCGGTCCAGGATCACCCCATTCTCTCTTGAGTTCCATCGACCAATCCTGTTAATTCCCACCTAAATGTATCTTTCCCTAACTGTATATAAGTCACTTATGTGTTTGGCCCATTATGCTGGCTGCTGCTCATTATTTCCAGAACACTAAATTGACGACAAAGGTGGGATGGCATCCCAAAAGAATTCCGTTTGCCCTTTTGATATCTCAGCACCAGATAAATGGGTTCTCTATGAGAAGCAGTTCAAACATGCCATGGCTGCTGAGAACATCGTAGAAGAGGGGGGGAAATGTTCATGTTTCCTGGCGAGATGTGGCCTGCCTACTCTCGAGTTGGCCATTCACTTGGTGCTGCCAAGGAACATCAACAATGTTTACCTCACCAATACCCTAATGGCCCTGCAGAACCATTTCCAGCCAAGGGTCTCAATATTTCCCACCCGGGTCGTGTTTCACCGCTGTGACCAACGCTCCGGGGAGTCTGTGGCCGACTATGCTGCTGCCCTTCGACTTGTTGCTGCCCCATGCCAGTGGCCGAACATCAAAGATGCCCTCTGCGACTGCCTGCTAGCCGGACTTTGGGATGAAGAGGCCCAATGCAGGCTGATGACCCAGGACACACTCACCTTCAAGAGTTTGTTAAAGGAAGTGTTGGAATCTGAGGCAGCCAGGTCAGGGGTAAAGTCTTTCAAGCAATGGTCTGTCACCTCCGGGGCTCCAGTCTGCTATACAGGCCCACCGCTGCTCTTTGCCATCATGCTCGTCTTCGACAGCATCGCCGGCATCATCGTCCACGTCCAGTTCCAGCGATGAGGATCGAGGGGTCAGAAAGGTCCGAAGAAAAAAGGAGAAGCATGCCCCAAAGGTCCTGAAGAGGTGCAACGGCTGTTTGAGCAAGCAGGACCATCAAAAGTGTCCTTTCTGAAAAGTGGATTGCCACCATTGTGGCAAATGAAGGCACACTGCAAAAGTGTGCCGCCAGAGGAGCAGGCAAACCACAGCATCGGACGAGCGCCCAAGGAAGCCGGGAGCATATATTTCCAAGTTTTCCACGTCAGAGGCTCCATGCAGCAATGTGGCGAATGTGTCCGGCTGGTTCTTTGCTGACTTGCAAGTACAAGGCGTACCAATTCACATGGAGGTGGACTCAGGTACGTCTTATTCCATTTTGCCCCAAAAGGAATTCCTGAAAATTTTACCTGCCTCACACCCTAAGTTGCAGGCATTGAAGACATCCCTCCGAAATGTTCAAGGGTGCCACATACCCATTCTGAGGTTGGGGAATTTCTCTGTACGCTTTAAGAACATTTGCACCAAATTGACCCTTGTGGTGGTGAAGCAAGGAACTAACTGTTTGCTGGGGTTCAGTGGTTCGAACCGCTGGCAATAAGACTGTCCGGGATAAATGCTGTACGTTCTGACCCATTGCTGGACGTTTGCAATGTGCACCCAGAGGTTTTCAAGAAAGGACTTAATACTTATGTGGGGGACCCGGTTTCGTTTGAACTTGACCCGGCTGTACGACCTATCTGCCTTAACCCATGCCATGTTCCCTGCGCTGTTAAGGACAAAATAGAGGCAGAAATAGATAAGCTTGTGGGTCAAGTTATTTTGGTTCCCATTGATTCTGCGGAGTGGGAAACACTTGTTGTAACCACTATTAGGTTAAATGGGGAGGTTAGGATCTGTGCAGACTACAAGTGCACGATCAACAAAGCCATTTAGCCCAATGCATACCCGGGTCCCTGTTGTAAGCCACCTGCTGGCTACATTACACGGGGGAAAGTGTTTCACTAAATTAGATTTAGCCCAGGCCTACCAGCAGCTGACGGTCACACCTGCTGCTGCTGCAATGCAAATGATAGTTTGTTTATTTATTTATTTATTTATTTATTTATTTATTTTGCACATATATATTCTGCGCTCCTGGTGGGTACACCACTCAGGGTGGCTAACAAAAAAAAAGGGAAAGAGAAAAGGGAGAAAATACAATAAGTAAAAATTACAATATAAAACAGTTTAACAACAACAGCTAAAAACAAGACCCAAAACCCCCAGCTAAAACCAGCATTAAAACACAACAACAAACAAATCATCATTAAAAAAACAACCCTCCCCACCCTTACCCATGTTAAAAACAGAGTAACCAAGCTGGGGGATAGTCCCTCACATAGGCTAAATCAGACAGCGGGCTTGACTAGTGGAGTCAAGCGTGCCCCAAACCTGCTGAAAGAGCCATGTTTTCAGCATCTTTCTAAAGGGGAGTAGTTCCATCTGGAGACGCAGCTCAAGTGGTAAGAGGTTCCACAGGGCTGGGGCAGAAACGGAAAAGGCTCTCTTCCTGGTCCCAATAAGATGTATTTCTTTCACTGATGGGACCACCATCCTGTCTGCCCTAGTAGTAGTAGTTACCCATAAAGGGGCTTTCAAAGTCACTTGTTTACAGTTCGGGGTCAATGCAGCCCCCGGTATATTTCAATTGCTCATAGAGCATCTACTTAAGGGTCTCCCGGGTTCTCCCCTATTTTGATGATGTTTTAATTACTGCGGGGGACAAATTCAAACTTGCAGACAGGTTGGACCGGGTTTTGCAGAGGTTTTGAAAGTCAGGGCTCCATTTATGTAAAGACAAATGTGTATTCTTTGCTAAGGAGGTTGAGATTCTTGGTTTCAAAATAACTCCCAAGGGGGTCAAACCCTCCTACTCTAAGGTCTCCGCTGTCCGTAATGCCCCCCAGCCATCTTCTAAGTCTGAATTACAGTCCTCCTGGGCCTGCTAAACTTTTACCACTCCTTCCTGCCCAGGAAGGCATCTGTAGCCGAGCCGCTTCATCACCTTCTCAAGAAAGACATGGTTAGGAGGTGGGGGCAGAAACAAGAAAAGGCATTCAAAGAGTTAAATGAGCTATTGTCCTCTGAGGCAATCCTCACTCATTTCAATCCCTGAAAGACCATGGTGTTAGTTTGTGATGCATAGCCAGTAGGGGTGGGGCTGTTCTTTACCATACATTGGATAATGGAGCAGAAGCCCTGATTGCTTTTTATTCAAGGTCCCTTTCTAATGCTGAGAGAAACTATGCGCAGACAGACCGTGAGGCTCTAGTCATAGTTGCTGGGACGAAAAAGTTTCATGATTTTTCGTATGGGAGGGAGTTTACAATTGTTACGGACCATAAGCCCCTGTTAGGGATTTTTGTCACTTCAAAGCACACTCCACAAATTCTCTCACCCCTGTATGCCGAGATGGGCTATATTTCTAAATGCTCATCAGTTTACGTTAATTCATCACCCAGGGAAAGACATAGGCTATGCAGATGCTCTCTCAAGATACCCATTGCCTGAACTTGGGGAGCCAGACTGCGAGATAGAGTGTGATCATCAGGTACTGATGATAGAATCTCTTGATTCACCCCACATTGTTCCCTCAGACATTGTTAAGGCTACTCCAAAGGACAAACTGCTGTCCCAAGTTGTTACTTGGGTCCAGAAGGATTGGCCCACGACTCCTCCTTCAGGGGAATTCAGAGCCTTTTTTAGGAAACGGTTCGAGCTGTTACTCAAGAGGGGTTGTTTATTGTGGGGGCAGTGGGTAGTAATTCCTGCTGTTTTGCAGCCAAAGGTCCTCAAACGTTTACACATTAGTCATCCGGGAATCGTGCACTCCAAAACCTTGGCACAGAGCTATTTTTTCTAGCCACAAGTAGATATTGAGATAGAGCAGTTAGTAGGTACTTGCTCTAGCTGTCAGAGTTCCCGACCTGAATAGTCCTGACTTCCCTCCCAGGAATGGGACATGGCTCGCAGACCGTGGTTATGAATCCATGTGGATTTCACTGGTCCATTTCGAAGCACCTTATTCCTTTTAGTGGTCGATTCATTTTCAAAGTGGTTGGATGTAATTCCTATCCCAAGTACAATGTCAGCTGTGACTATTAAGCAACTGCGTAGGCTTTTCAGCTGTTTCGGATTGCCGGATGTGCTTGTGTCCGACGACGGCACTACTATTATGTCTGTCGAGTTTCAAGCGTTTCTCGAGAGAAACGCCATCCAGCATGTCACTTCTGCTCCGTTTCACCCTGCTACTAATGGCTAGGTGGAGCGACAGGTCCACACAACCAAGGAAGCTTTACGACATATGGGACAGGAGGGCATTGAGCTGCAGCTCTGTCAGTTCCTTCTAACCTATCGGGTTACCCAGCTGACATCCTCATGCACAGAAAACCAACCACCTTGTTGGACAGGTTAGATCCTTCCAGGGTGGAGGATAGGGGTGTTAACATAGGAATTAGGCAGAAAAAGTGTTTTGTGGTAGGGGATCCTGTGCATTGCCGGAATTATCTTGCAGGAGGGCCAGCTTTGGTTCCATGTACTGTGTTAGAGCAAACAGGACCAGTCTCCTACTGAGTAAAATTGGGAAATGGCCTTCTTTGATGGTGACACACTGACCAAATCAGGCATCGAGTAACGGACCAATCAATGGAAGGGCAGGGGGAACCACTAGATTTTGGGGTACCCCCCAGCTGATGAAACTCGAAATAATTCTATGTTAGGGTCCTCCCCCACCTGTTTATTCGAAGGGGGAGACGAAGAGGGCTCAGCCCTGTTTTATAATTCTAAGCGAGATTATTTGTCTCTTGTGCAGGGCTCGCAGGTGTCTGGTAATTCTTCTATTGAGTTACAGGATCAGGGGAGTTTTTCGAGTGTTTCCCCACTCATCCATGCGAGAAACGGGGTTATGATTTCTCCCCTATGGCCCCCCATTCTCCAGTTTCTTTCTTTTTTATTTATTAATTTTTATTGATTTTCAAACAAAATTACAACAAATAAAATGACACATATAAACATAAAAGAAAAATAGGAAATGCATTTTGCCGATACATACACAATGTATAATTTTACCTTCTGACACCAATATCTTTTTAAAGCTAATACATTACCACATTAATAACTTATTAACTAATCTATATAACTGGTGATTTAAGTTTTATATCTCGACTAATGTGCATAATGTACCCTTTAATTCACAAATTTATTATTTATGCTAATACAGTTACTATATACATATATGTGCACCAGCGCATACATGCACTTGCACACAAATACGCACACATACAAACATACATACATACATACCCATATAAAAATATATGGGCATGCTCACCCCTTGATATTTACAATGTCCAGAGAGATCAGAGATTCTTAATACTTTCCATCCAAAAAAAAACAATTGATCAGGTACAGGTTTGCTTACTTCTTCCCCTCTAAGAGAGTGATCCACAAAAGCATGCCAAATATTCCAGAATCTATTTTCTTTAATAATGCCCTTTTTCTTATTTATTTCCCAAGTTAATTTATCGTTCAATGCTAAATTCCACATCTCCTTATACCACACTTCTATCTTTATATTTGTATCGTTTTTCCAATTTCTAGCTATACATTGTCTAGCCGTTGTATTATTTCTAGCAATTCTTTTTCATCTTTGTTTAAATTAAAACCTTCTACATCTGTTAACATGGTGGAACCCGACCCCAGTTTAATTCTCTTACCCATTATATCTTTGATCTCCTTCTCCACCTTTCTCCAGAATTCTTTAACCACAGTGCAACTCCACCACATATGTTCATATGTTCCAATTTCCTTTCTGCATCTCCAACACAGTTTATCTTTTTTATTATCAATTTGATGCAACCTCACCGGGGTCAGGTACCACCTCCACAACATTTTAAAATTATGCTCCTTTATTCTAACTGATAATGATCTCATTATCCTCTTTTTCCATTTATGTTTCCATATATCTTTTTCAATCTTTATATTCAATTCGTGCTCCCAATTTAACATTAAGGCCTCATGTGGATCACCCTCGATGTTCAGCATTTTATACAATTTACTAACTACACCCTTAATAGATCCATCTCCTTTTCTTAATTTTGAAATCAGCACCTCAAATTCAGTCATTTCTCTATACAATTCTGGTTTTCTCCAGTATTTGCCATTCCACTTATTTACCACCACAATCTGAAACCAATTCAAATTCATTTCTGCAAACAAATAATTTCTTCTGTCATTAACTTTGCATGTCTGTATCCAATCTTTAAGCAGGATTACTCCATTTTTTACCAATATCTCTTTCATCCTTTTATTTATTTTTACCGGAAAATCTGCCATGTCTTCCAATTCTATAATTGGTGAGATATTTGGGGCCAAAACCTTCTTTACTTTTTTCCAAGTGTATACCAATCCCTTCATCATAGTATTTTTAGTTATTAATTTTCCCGAACTAGCCCCTAAAAATAGGATTTTGTCTATATGGTTATAATCCTTCATTTCAATGTCTTCCCATAAAGCTTTTCCCTCAACCAAAATCTTTACCACATTCTTAATTTGAAACGCTCGATAGTAAGACAGCAAATTCGGCATCCCTAGTCCTCTTTCTTTCTGAGATAAATACCATAGTTTTTTGACAATCTTGACCTCTTTCCACCATTACAAAAACCATTAAATAATTTTTGAAATTCCTTAATTTACTTCTCTTTCATTTGAATTGCCAAAGCATCAAATAGAAAATTTAACCTAGGCAAAAGCATCATTTTGGTAATAGCTATTCTTCCAAACCATGACAATTTTAGTTTTTGAAGATTCTTAATTCTAGCTTTAATTTCTACTTTCAAATTATTGTAATTCAATCTCTTCAAATCTTCTAAATTATATGAGATATTTACCCCTAAATATTTCAATTTGTCCTTAATTTGAATATTACCCATCCCTTTCATCCTCTTCTGATCTTCCTTGCTTATATTACATAACATCATTTCCGATTTATCCCAGTTTATCCTCAAGCCTGTAATGTCTTCAAAACTTTTTAATTGAGTTTGAATCCTATCTAAAGCCCTCTCTGGATGCTTAGCAATTATCAGAGTATCATTGGCATACAAACTTATCTTAGTTCCCATGACTCCTTCTATTCCTTTATCATCCCTAATAGCCTTAGCTAACAACTCCATGGCCAAAATTGGAGATACAGGGCAACCCTGTCTCATTCCTGCTTCTAATTTTACCTCGTCAGTAACCTCGTCGTTCACTCTGACAGTAGCTGTACCTTGTTGATATAGTTGATCAATTATTCTTCTAAATTTGTCACCAAAGCCATAACTTTTAATTATTTCCTTTATTGCTACAAACTGCAAAGAATCAAATGCTTTAAAGGATACCAAACCTACTTTTTCCTTTGTTTGCCTCACTATATCCAATAAATCTAATGTTCTTCTTGTCAGATCCGCCATATGTCTTCCTTTCAAGAAACCAACTTGGTCTACTTCTATATAATCTTAACCTATAAATCCAAGGGTTCACCGTTGGAACTGGCTATAGGTTGCTATGCGTCGCCCTACTGATCCGCACCCACCCTTCGTGCGCACGGCCGAATTGCCTACGCAGGTCAACGAAGGATTTAAAAATCCGGCACGGGGGCCTCAGCCCCACAAACGGCAAGAAAGGGAAAGAACCTCACTTTCCAACATTCCTTGCGCTGCGCCGCGCCAGAGCCAATCACGCTGAGAGGCTCTCGCACGGCGCAGCGTTCCGACACGCGCCGCAGCCAATCGAAAGACGCATTTTAAAAAAACCCAGCAAAAACACAAAGCACCAACCCATTACTACAAGCCCCAGCGTCCTGCGCGCCATGAGCACGCAGAACGCTGAGGAAACCGGCGCCCGAAAAATTAAAAAGAAAAACAACTCACCGCGTCACAGCCAAGCACACACCAGCCGGCTTTCTATCCCTCCCTGAAGGACCCGACTGGAGTTTCCCCTTTAATATCAGTGGGTGGGGGTTGCGATCCCCCTCTCCGCTGGCTAACCTAGCGTTGGGAGGTTTGTGGGGACAAAAGGGGAATGTTTCCCAAACCCTTCTGGACTCAGGACACCAGGGAGAGGGGATCGATTCCCACCCCCCTCCTTAAAAAAACTCCGTCTTTTCTACTCTTTAAAAACGGAGTTTTTTTAAGGAGGGGGGGAGGGAATCGATCCACTGTGCCTGGTCTACTGGGTCCAGAAGAGTTGGGGAGACATACCTCCTTTGTCCCCACAAACCTCCCAACCCCAGGGGAGCAAGCGGAGAGGGGGGTCGCAAGCCCCACCCACTGATATTAAAGGGGAAACCCCGATCTACTTTCACAACTACACACAAAAAGCACCATAAAACAATAAAGCCCCCCTCCCCACCACCTAACCCACTCTTAATAACCCACAACGACCATGCCCCCCTCCCCACCACCTAGCCCACCCTTCCTAACCCCCAACTACCATGCCCCCCTCCCCACCACCTAGCCCACCCTTCCTAACCCCCAATGACCATGCCCCCCTCCCCACCACCTAGCCCACCCTTCCAAACCCCCAATGACCACATACCTTCCCCACCACCAAACAAATAATTTTTTAAAAATTACTAAAAACACTCAAACACAGCCAAAAATACACAAAAACAAAAACACCAAAAACAATACGAAGTAAACAAAGACACAATCAAAAACAAAACAAACAGACAAAAAATACAAACTCCAACCCCCCCCCCCCGCCCCTCCCCCCCTACACACACACAAAACAAAGAAAACAAGCAAACTAACCAGAACACGTGCTACCTCCACCAGGACTGGAAAAGAAATGAATACAGAAAGACCCTACTGACCAGAAGAAGCTCCACCCAGAGGCCAGGAGAGAAACAAAAGTCAAAATACAATAACCCCTACCAGCACCACCTGCTGGCCACAATAGTAAAAACAATTCAAAAACACACAACAGCCCCAAACAAAACACAAACTCACAATTTTACACAAAAGGTCACACCAAAAAAACAAGTAAAAAAAATTACACTAAACACACTGTCACACAAATCACAAATATATATATATGTCAATAACATACAATAGAAACTTTAAAAAATCCTGTGCTGAGTTATTATATCATACTTTCTTCTTTTATTAATCCTCAAAAAAAAAAACCAAAAAAGCAGATCACAGTTAATAACAGCCAAGCCAAACAAATTTAACATAAATAAACATTTAAATAATTAAAATTACAGACTAAGCAATTTTTTTTAAAAAAAACAACACAATTTAACCTTCCAACACAATGTAACACTATTGCAAAAAAAAAAAATGGCTCATTTTTAATTAAAAAACACGGGGGGAAAAGCCCGGCAACGCCGGGCAACCCTTGCTAGTTGCCCATAAAATTATTTAACCTATTTGCCAGTATTGCTGTAAAAATTTTGGCATCTTGGTTGATCAATGAAATAGGTCTATAAGATTCCACTTTTTCTAAATCCTTACCAGGTTTTGGCAGCAATACAATCGTGGTCCTATACCATGAGGTTGGAATTTGTCCCCCGTCAAGAATATAATTATACAATTTTACCAACTTCGGAACCACTATATCTTTAAATTCCTTATAAAAGTCAGCCGGTAACCCATCTTCCCCTGGTGCTTTACCCATTTTCAATCCAGCTATTACCTCTTTTATCTCTTTTTCTGTTATTTGTTCTTCCAATTTTTCCTTATGTTCCTGCTTTATACTAGTATATTTTTATTTCTCTAATTGGGTTTTAAGTTTATCTATCTCTATCTCTTTTTTTGCATATAAGGCTTGATAAAATTCTTTCACAATTTTACACTTATCTCTAGTTTTATTACATCTCACCCCTTGTTCATTTATCAAGACTCCAATTTCTCTCTTTTCCCTCTTTTCCTTAGCTGCTCTTGCTAATAATCTTGAATTTTTATTACTAAATTCAAAATATTCTCTTTTTAAATACACCAAATCTCTCTTCACTTTTTCTATATCCTTACCGATCAATTCCGCCTTTAATCTTTGCAAATCCTCAAAGACCTTCCTATCCTTTGTCCTTGCGTGTTCCTCCTGCAGTCTCTTTATATCCTTTTCATTTTTGTCTTGTAAAATTTTAAGTTTTTTGTATTTAATACTAGCTAATCTAATACTTTCACTTCTAAAAACCGAGTTCATGGTATCCCAGACCATGAGGAGTTTACCTCATCATTGTCATTCCATTGCCAATTTTCTTCCCACCTCTCCCTAATTTGCTCTTTACATTTTTGATCCCTAAATAATTTGTGATCATATCTCCACACCCTTCTCATCCTCTTTTTACCGTCCATCCTAATTTCCATCACAACTTTCGAATGATCTGACTCCTTAAAAATCCCAACTTCTATTTCCTCCAGATTTCTAATCATATTCTCTGTTACAAATATATAGTCAATTCTGGAATATGAGTTATGGACTTGTGAAAAATAAGTATAGACCCTTTCTGACCCCTTAAGTTCCCTCCAAGTATCTTTCAGTCCCAAAGATATCATCCAATTATCCAGTGTTTGTCCTTTAATTCCTTTCCCACATCTTAATATATTTGTACAATCTAAATTAGATTTTATCAGATTAAAATCCCCAGCCACAATCATCCTCGTTGTTTTCTCTCTTACCAGTATTTTACGAATTTTTTCTAGGAATTCAGTCTGATGATCGTTTGGGACATATACATTCACCAAGGTTATTTCCTCCTCATCTATCTTCCCTTTCACAATCAAATATCTACCCTCGGGGTCCGATATCCTATTAACTATCTCAAACCCCAGTCTAGTCGATATCAAAATCGCCACCCCTCTTGACTTTGATGTGCCATATGACCTCTCATAATGCTGCATCCAGCCTAAAAAAAAATTATTTGTATCATGAGATTTTTGATGAGTTTCCTGAAGAAAAACTATATCCGACCTATCCCTCTTCAATGCTGATTCAATTCTTCTCCTCTTAATCGGTAAGTCGGTACCTTTCACATTCCACGTTAATATTTTAATAGACCTCATAATGTAATAACCCACCTTCTTCTACCATCTCTGATTTCTCCCTTGGACGTGGTGCCATCTAACCTACAATAACTAAAAAAAACAAAAACATTCACTAATACCCTCCCCGCTTCTTGAGCCAAAAAGAATGCCTCCGTCATCCGAAAAGGGGAGGGGGAGAACATGAAAGACGACGTTACAATGACAGCTCAAGCGCTAATATACCTCTTGAACAAAATCTGATTTAATTCGCAATCTTACTTTAACTCATCTCCCCTACAAACCTCCCACCTATTTTCCCTCCTGCTGACCCTCACTTCCCCCCATTTCAGTCACCATCAACACCTGCAACTCTGGCTCTTCTGTATCCTCTCCTCCTGCTGCCCCCTCCTCCCTTGCACCACCATAGTCCCTTTTTATCGCCCCAGATTCCAACAAAGCCTTCCTAATGCCAACCATTCCCTTGAAGATGCCTTAACCAAGTCATTCATACACATATATTCCAACGCATCCATCTCTGCATCAATCACATGCAACCTCCTTTCATGAAAGAATCTCAACTGTTGTGGATATCGCCAATTGTATTTTATCCCTTTTTCCGTCAGAAATCTTGTTACTGGCTTCATCTTATACCTCCAACCACATTCCTTCATTTAAATATCATTGTATATTTCCACATCATTTCCATCCATTTTTAAAGCACTGGATCCAGCTTGTTTTAAAAAGGCCATCACCTTCAATTTGTCTCCCCAGTTTGCAAATTTAACCAGTACATTCCTCTGTACCACCTTTCCCTTCCTCGGTCCCACTCTGTACACACTTGCAATATCCTCGTGAACAAAAACTTTTCCCATATTCAAATTATTTAACCAATCAATTATTCTATCTTTTAGCTTATCTGGCATTTGTTCCACCATTTTACGTATCACAATATTCTGCTTTCTCATCATCTCTTCCATAACATAAATTCTTTTTTCCTGCACATCCACTTTCATCTTAATTTCCTTTTCCTCCTCATGTAAACCTTTAATATCCCCTTGCATCAATTTCCTATCATTCTGCATTAATTTTACATTAGCATCCATCCTTTGAAAATTAAGATCCACTTTTTTTGAAAAATCTGTAAACATTGTAGCTAATTTGTCTTGTTTTCCCATAATTTCAATTTTGTCTTTCACTCTTGACTCGTCCATCTTTTCAATTTTCTTGAATAACTTCCCAAATTCTACCATTATCTGTGTTTGATCAAGTGGTGGTGGTTCTGGAGATGATGTTGGAGGAGATGGGTCTTCTGATAAAAGGTTGCCTTTTTTTTGGGCTTCACAACTTCTTCTTCCTTGCCCTTTCCCCTTGCAACTTTACCCATTGTGATATCAAAAAGCAACTTCAACCCAGCAACTTTTCTTACACCCTCTTGTCTCTAAACTTGGTGCTGCTCCAGATTTATAATCCAATTATGTTAAGTCACTCAACAAACCAAGAATCAGACCATAAAAGAGTTAATATATCCACCACAGGCAAGGAAGTGTTTGTTGATATTATGTCTCCCGTATGAAGGTCAAACAAAAAGCAAAAGCCAGACCAAGAAAGATAATGTAACTGTAATCCAATAGCAAGGAAGGGATACTCTAACAGTCAAACTTGCAACACTGGGGCAAAATGACTCCAAGCCAATGCAATCCAAATGTACAAAAGGGAGCTTGCTGAAATAAATCAAATTTGTATTCCACCTGGTAATCCAGTAGCTTGATTGAAGACTTTCTCCAAAAATTGGCAACAGTTTATTGTAATCCACCTTATAACAATGTTCCGATAGGCAAATCCCCCAGTGCTATCCAAGGACTAATATCCAAACTCTTGCGAGGAAGAAGGAAGGAAACGGAGAAGGAAGGGCAAAACAGGGGCTCAGGCAAAAGTCAAGAAAAAGGAATACTTAAGTTGTATCAGGGGAAAAAGAAAAAAATGAGATCCAGCGCATATCTATTTAGTCCTCTGGCACAAATGCCAGGCACATCTTCTGCACCGGCTGCAGCTTTGCGGGGTGTCCCTCCTCCCCTTTTCTCCAAAGCCTCCAAAATCTCCGATCGCCCCTTTAAACTCCGTCCCTTCAACCACACACACACTCCAAAATCTTCACCTTCTTGTCCCCCTTCCTTCCTTTCTCTCCCTTCTGTCCATAAGACTCCAAAAACTTCTACCGTTGTTTTCCCTCTTTAAGTTTCACTTTCTGCGACCACCGCCGCCATTATCCCTCCTTTCCCACCGTCTTACCTTCTTTCACGTCCTCATTCCTTCAATCACTTGCCTTCCTACGTTCCATTTTCCAATCCACCCCCGTCCGCAACACAGCCAGCAATCTTAGTTTCAGCCTTTATATTTTCAGCAATCTTACAGCTTCTTACTCCAGTCTCCTTGATCCCGTTCGCCGCAGAACCGCTGGGAAAGCCACGGCTTTCGCCGCTTGCCCCCCCCCCCAGCCAAATCCGCTCTCGAACTTCAATCTTCAGTTCAAATCTTTACCTGCCGGATCTTTATGCTTTTCTCATGCAGAATCTTTTAAAATTATTTGTATTCAGATTTATTTTCTCGTTTAATTCCTCATTGAGAAGCGCGAGCCCACAAAAAAGTGTGTTAACTCGTCGTCATCTTAACCACGCCCCCCCCCCCCATTCTCCAGTTTCTGAGTCTACCCCTACTCACACTCGAAACAGGGAATTTTGTGTTGAGTTGCCCCCCACTCATGATCAAAGGAGGTAATTTCAGTTTAGTTCTTCCCCTTCAAATTCTGGTTTTGATTTCGAGCATTTTCCTGCTCAATCGCTCACAAAATGGGACTATGAGTTGGTTTCTGCCCTCCCTAATTCAAGTTCTGAAATGGGCAATTGCTCCCAACATGCTATTAGTCCTAGCAGTTTCCCCATTGCGGGAAATCATTTATCTTCCTCAGCTAACCCTAGGGCTCAGCTACCTGACCAGGTGTTAGTGCGGCCACAAAGATGCTGTGGCCCCCCACAATGGTTACAGGACTTTGTGTGAACCTAGGGGGGAGGGATGTTGTGTATTTAATAAAATAATTCACTATTTTGGGTTCTCCTCAGTTTCTAAGTAATGCGAGATTAGGGTTGATTGATTGATTGATTGATTTATTTGATTTATATGCCGCCCTTCTCAGCACATGCCGACTAAGGGCGGCTCACAACACATCAAACAAAATACAATATAGCAAAAATACAATACAAAAGAAATGGCAGCAGAGTCTCGCTGCCTCAACGGCCTTTCAAGTCCTGGCCGGTGGCAGCTGGAGGCGTGGCGGGTCCCAGGAACGCCGGCGGTGGTCTCGGCGTTCGGCGCTGCAGGGGTCCCTCCACCCAGCCAGGAGGGCCGGAGGCGGCGGCAAAGTCTCGCTGCCTCAACGGCCTTTCAAGTCCTGGCCGGAGGCAGCTGGAGGCGTGGCGGGTCCCAGGAACGCCGGCGGTGGTCTCGGCGTTCGGCGCTGCAGGGGTCCCTCCACCCAGCCAGGAGGGCCGGAGGCAGCAGCAAAGTCTCGCTGCCTCAACACACCAGCGGCAAAGTCTCGCTGCCTCTCACACCATTTTACTCCGAGAAGCGTGAGTGGTGTCCGGTCCAGGATCACCCCATTCTCTCCTGAGTTCTATTGACCAATCCTATTAATTCCCATCTAAATGTATCTTTCCCTAACTGTATATAAGTTGTTGTGGCACAGTTGAAATTGTGTTCTTATCCTCTGAATAAAGTTATGTGTTTGGCCTATTATGCTGACTGCTGCTCATTATTTCAAGAACACTAAACTGTAGTATGGGAATTCTTGCAGCCAGATGTTCAGTAACACTATCAGTTACTGACTGTTCTGACAAAATAAGCAAATGTTTGACCTGGCAGCTAAGCCAGTCTTAAAAATAAATTATACTTAAAAGTTGTCCTCAAAAGACTTTCAGGATCAATCAATCTTATTGTTCATAGCCATAGGCCTTTACAAAATAAAACATCATTTAAGCATGTATAAAATTCCCTAATGTGCTATGTTTGCCAAGACAAATAGAATAAACCCAAAACCCTTAGTCATCTTTCTAAAAACTGTTTGGTTACCTTTCATTGCTGCCTGCCCTGAAATCAAGCTGAACAATCATATGTTCAGAACCATGCTCTCAGATAAAAACACTGAATTGACTGCCATTGTCATCAGATTTGCTTGGAAGGCTACCAGGGTACAGAGCATTAGAGTGAACCAGCTAGATCAGGGACAGGTTATACAGCAGCTATAATGAATTTTACTTGGCACTTTCAATCCTATTTTAAATCCTACCGAGGTATAATGTTTGGAACTTATTGTATCCATTATGCACATCAACAATTTGAGATATGCAGATGATGCTACCCAGATGGCAGAAAGTGAAGAAGACCTAAAGAAGTTCTTGCTTAGGTTGAAGGAGGAGAGTGCAAAAACTGGCTTGAGACTCAACATCAAGAAAACCAAGATAATGGCAAGAGGCCCTATCAGTCCCTGGAAAATAGATGGGGAAGAAGTAGAAGCAGTGACAGACTTTACATTGTTAGGATCCAAGATCACTGCAGATGGTGATTGCAGCCACGAAATAAAAAGGCAACTACTGGTAATTCTTGGGAGGCAAGCTATGAGAAATTTGGGCAACATAGTTAAAACTAGAGACATCACCTTGCAAACAAAAGTCTGCATAGTCAAAGCAATGATATTCCAGGTAGCGATGTATGGATGTGAGAGCTGGACCATAAGGAAAGCTGAGCGCAGAAGAATAGACACCTTTATTTTATCCTATTTTAACTATAGTAGATATGCTTCTGGGTACTACATTTTATCTTACGCCTAAACAGATACTGGATCCTATAGTTCCTCCATTCAGAACTGCAGAGGAACAGGATTTTCAGGAACTTTCAGATTTTACTTTGGAAGAGTGATCACCTTCTCTCATATTCCTTACCTTTTTCAACATAGCTGCTTGACCCCAACACTGCTTTACTACTACAATTGACCCCATATCTTTGTTGTTGTTGTTCAGTCACACAGTTGAATCCAGCTATTTGCGCCCCCATGGACCACAGTATGCCAGGCTCCTCTGTCATCTGCCATCAACCATAGGTCGCCCAGATATATGCCTACTATGTCAACAGTGCCATCTAGTCATCTCATCCTCTGCCGCCTCCTTCTCCTTTTGCCTTCAATCTTTTCCAGGATCAGGGTCTTCTCCAGTGAGTCCTCTCTTCTCACTTGGTGGCCAAAGTACTTGAGCTTCAGCTTCAGTATTTGGCCTTCCAAGGAACAGTCAGGATTGATTTCCTTTAGAATTGTGATGAAGTTACGTGTCAAAATTAATGTTCATCTGAGCACAGTAGCAATTAATTCTGATACTTGTAACTTCAACACTATATCAATAGTCATAGGCTAGGTAGGAGAATAATCTAAAGGAATCCAAATCTTGCTTTCCTGAAATGGTTTCTTGGTAGTGAAAGTATTGCCAAGTGGTTCTCCCTACAGTCCTCAGATATGTGTCCCTCCATTGTGTGATGTGACTCATCACAGGCTTCCATCAGGTTCTCAAAACAGAGGAGCTGAAAAAGAACTGGTTGAGGATTGGCTCCCTTCCACCAAAGCTGGGAGAAGAAATCCAGAGGAGTTTGCAAAAAGCTGGGGTTGCTCCATTCTTGGCAGTCCCCCCCCCCTTTTTTTGTGTGTGTGTTTCATAAGAGATACTGTCAAAAGTGGCTGAGTTAAAAATCAGACATGAAAACTATACGTAAAGGTAAAGTTTGCCCTTGCTCAAAAGCCAGTCATATCCGACTCTAGGGTTCAGTGCTCATCTCTGTTTATATCCAAAAAGCCAGTGCTGTCTGTGTCTGCAGATGTTTCTGTGGACATGTGGCAGGCATGCCTCAATGCCAGAGTGCACAGAATGCTGTTTACCTTTTTAGTGTATGGGACCAAAGACAACAGAACAACCGAAGGGTTGGTTTAACACAGGTTTATTGCATGGTGTTCCGGTGAAGCATGGGGGTAATGGTGGTGGTACATCTCATTATATACTGAGGACTATACATTTGAATCTTGCAGCACGGTAGCTCATTGGCTACTGTCGGCGTGGCCTCGCCCAGGCACGCCTTACTCTCGCAGTTGTATCTTCTTCCTGCTGAATGCGAGTATCTTCATTCTGCTGAATGCGAGTATCTTCATTCTGCTGAATGCGGAGGCATTTCCCGCGGCTGTCCGTGATTGAGCAATGTGAACCATGTGAGGCTGAACGCTCGCAGCTGCCCCAAGGGGTTGCTTGCTCGCGTTCCTTTCAGCTGAGATACATTGTAATTGTGATGGAACATTTATATCTTGATAGCTTTGCAGTACATTGATATGCATACATAACACCCCTCCCCCCTAGGATGGGACGAAGTCCCGCAACCATTGTGGCTTGCCGCACGTGCGCTTGGGGCATGCTTGCGCCTGACCTAGTACCGGAGAGCCTGTGATCCCTGACTCCGTGGGAGCTTGTCCTGCTACGGGAAACGGGGATTCGTTAGTGGCTCTGTGGGGCGTCCGTGCCTGCCTTGCGCCCGGGGATGGGAATGGAATGAATAGTTGGGAGGTGGACCCCTGCCTGTTGCTCTCGGACCCCGGGGACCCGCCTATTGTGAACCGCGGAACCGATGAGGTCGCCCTTGTGGTCCTGCTACCTTCTGATCCTTGCTCGGGGGACCTTGAGGCTGTGGTGGGCGGACTCGCTGTTGCCTCCCGTCTTGGGGGTGTCGGTCTCCGGGAAATTGGCGCTATATTGCATTCTAGCTCACAGGGGCTACTGGGACTGGAAGTACCAGGGGCTGAACTGAAACCCCTCTTTTCGCTAGGACGGGTGGGGGACCACTCCGCTAACTCCCCCTGGTACTGTAAATCAACGTCTAAACTTCTATGGGCGTCTGTGTCTCGGGGAAACTTCCAAGGGGTATGTGTGTGGTCGGGGCTCTTCCTTTCCGCCGCGGACTCCCGCAAAAGATCTCTGTGGATCGATTCCCTTTCCTCCCCCCTTGGTGGGGACCCATGTTCCCCTTTTCCTCCCCCTTCGGCTAAACGGGTGGGGGAGTACCCTAACGCTGATTCGACGCTATTGTCGTCTCCGTCCTGCTCTCCGGGAACCCTGCGCCTGAGTTGGTCCACGTGTCGCCTCCACAGGAAACCTGTACTGGTCTCCACGCGGTATGAGACGGGGCCGGTTTGAGCTATTACGGTGCCCGGCACCCAGGCTGGCCCCGCGTTGGCGTAGTTCCTGCAGTGCACCGGGGCGCCTACGCTGAAACTCTTTGAGGGTTCCACCCCTATGTTCCACCCTTTGTCCTCTACTCTCGTGGGGTCTAGCTTGGAGATTCCCATGGCCAGCTTCCTGCGCATCAACAGCTCTGCGGGGGAGTACCCTGACGCCAATGGGGTGACCCTGTACCTCAGCAGGAATTGGCACAATTTCAGGTCGAGGTCTCCGGGGCCCATGCGCAGCAGCGCGTCTTTCGTGGTGCGCACGAGGCGCTCTACTTGGCCGTTGGTGGCCGGGTGAAAGGGGGCGGAGGTGATGTGCCGAATGGCGTTGCGCTCCATGAACGCCCCGAACTCGGCGGACGTGAAACAGCTAGCGTTATCGCTGACGAGGGTGTCGGGTAAACCGAACGTGGAAAAGACCCTCCGTAACTGTTTAATTGTTGTGGCCGAGGAGGTGCTCGAGACTGGGATGACCTCCAACCACTTGGAGAACGCGTCCACCACAAGGAGGAAAAGCGTTCCCCTGAACGGGCCAGCAAAGTCTACGTGTACCCGGGACCAGGGCCCCCTTGCTGCGTCCCACTCCCTATGTGGCGAGCGGGCCTCTTCTGACCTGGAGCTTTGGCACGCTTCGCAAGTGCCGACCATGTGTTCGATGTCGACGTCTAGCTGGGGCCACCAAAAGTAACTGCGGGCCAGTGCCTTAGAGCGGACGATCCCCGGGTGGCTGACGTGCAGCAGTTTAAGCACCCTCGGCCGGAGAGACGTGGGGATCACTACCCGCTGTCCCCACAAAAGGCAACCCCTCTCTAGGGACAACTCTAGTTTCTTTTTGAAAAATGTGTCGAATTCCGCTGCTGGGGAAGACACGGGCCACCCTTTCTGTACCCAGGAGCAAACTGTGGCCAGCGTTTTGTCCTTGCCGGTTGCTTTAGCGATGTCGGCCGGTACTACTGGAGGGGAGTCTAGGACCTCTATCATTAAGACCTGGTGGTCCCTCTCTACCTCGCCCACGTGGCAGCAATCCCGGGGAATGGGGGACCTCGACAGGGCATCCGCATGGCTGATCTCCTTCCCGGGCCGGTATACCAACGCGTGCTGATACGCGTTGAGAAAAATGGCCCACCTGAGCATTCTCGGGGACAGGATTTGGTGTGTGGGCTTATCTGCGGTGAAGATGCCTAGCAAGGGCTTATGGTCAGTCACTATGGTGAAGGGGCGGCCGTACACAAAATCATGAAATTTCTTAGTCCCCGCAATTATCGCTAGTGCTTCCCTGTCTGTCTGGGCATAGTTCCTCTCCGCTTGGGACAAGGACCTAGAGTAGAACGCTATCGGGGCCTCCCTCCCGTTCTCCAGTACGTGGCATAACACCGCCCCCACCCCCACCGGGGATGCATCGCATATCAGGACCACTGGGCGTTTGGGATTGAAATGGGTCAGTACCGCATCTGATGCCAGGAGTCGCTTCAGGTCATTGAAAGCCCTCTCCTGGTCGTCGCCCCACTTCCATGCCTCGTCCTTTTTTAACAATTTGTGTAGCGGTTCCGCTACTGCTGCCTTCCGCGGAAGGAAGGAGTGGTAAAAGTTGAGCAGTCCCAGGAATGACTGCAACTCGGGCTTGGAGGTGGGGCGAGGGGCCTTCTTGATGGCGGCCACCTTGGATTGGGATGGCCTGATTCCCTCGGGAGTAACACGGAACCCTAGGAACTCAACCTCAGTTGCGAAGAGAACGCATTTGTCCTTCCGCAACCGCAACCCCGCTTTCTCGAATATTGTCAGGACCCTTCCCAACCTGCTTGCTAATTCGGCCCGGCTCCCCCCTGTAATCAATACGTCATCAAAGTAGGGTAACACCCCCTCTAACCCCTTCAGGAGGCGTTCCACGAGTGACTGGAAAATCCCGGGCGCCGAATTCACGCCGAATTGGAGGCGCGATACCTGGAACGCCCCTTTGTGGGTGACTATGGTCTGTGCAGCAGCTGCGGCGGGGGTCACCGGGAGTTGCTGGTAGGCTTGGGCCAGGTCGAGTTTAGCGAAACACCTCCCCCCGTGTAACCTGGCCAACAAGTGGCTGACTACCGGCACCGGATAAGCATTAGGGCGGATCGCCTTATTGATGGTGCACTTGTAATCAGCGCATATGCGGACCTCCCCGTTGGCCTTGAGCGCTGTTACAATTGGAGTTTCCCACTCCGCAGAATCAACAGGAACAAGAATCCCCTGGCCCACCAATTTGTCCAACTCCGCCTCTATTTTGTCCTTTAGTGCGAAAGGCACTCTGCGCGGTTTAAGTCTGATTGGACGTACTCCAGGGTCCAGGTCGAAAGTCACTGGGGGGCCCTTGAATTTTCCGAGCCCCTTTTTGAAAACCTCGGGGTGCGCGTCGCACACGCTCTGTATTGGATCAGTCCCGGTGGCGTGTGCTCCCACGGCGTGCACCCCCCCAATGAACAACCCCAGGGGCTGGAACCATTGAGTCCCGAGGAGGCTGCATTTTCCTCCCTTGAGGACGACTAGGGGAAGCGTTGCGGTGTGCTTTTTAAACTGGACCTGGAACTTCCCAACCCCCAACACTGGGATGCGGTTCCCTTGCACGTCCTTCAGTGTGGCCCTCAACGCTTTGAGCTTGGGCCGCACGCGGGGGGCGATTTTCATGAACTCTCCCTGGGAAATAATAGAGTATGACGAACCCGAGTCCACCTCCATTCTAACAGGGGCCCCTTGTATTACTACCTCAACGAAGTAACGGGGGTGCTCTGTGGAAACACTGCAAACCGGAGCGTCGTCCTCGCTGTCGTCGGAGATGCGCCCTACGCCGTCCCGCGTCCTCGTGGTCCGGGTGCCGTCCTTTGGCCTCGTGGTGCGGTCCTGCCTCGCCGAGCGGTCTGGAGAACTCCTTGTGGCCTCGCGCCATTTCCGGCAGACCTTGGCGATGTGCCCGCGCCGGCCGCAGTTGTGGCACTCGGCCTTGCGGAATGGGCATTTGGCGCGGGCGTGGGCGGCGCCGCAGCCGTCGCAGCGCCGGCCCTCTCTCTGGACCCTCCGGACGTCCTCGTCGTCGCTGCTCTCCGCAGACGAGTTCGAAGCTCGCCGGGCCGCGCGCACCGAGCTCTCTGCCTTGGCGGGCTTCGGGCGCCAGTCCTGAAGCTCTTGCACCCCGGCAGTCGTGGCCTCCGCGGCCTGCGCCGTGTCGAGGACTTGTTGCCACGTGGGAGGCGGCTCCTTTTTCATCAGCGCGCGCTGAGTCTCGGTATCCCTCAGACCGCAGAGCAGGCAGTCCCGGAGGGTGACTTCTGGGGTCTCCCACTTGCATGGGCCGGCGGCCAGCCGCAGGGCCGCGGCGAACTCGGCGACCGATTCCCCGGGCGCCTGGACTCGCCTCCAGAACGCGCTCCGAGCGGGGAACATCGCTATCGCTGGCCGGAGATGGGCGCGCAGCGCCGCCAGGAGCTCTGTGGCTTTGAGGTCGCCCACCTTCCTCGGCGCGATCAGGTCCAC
The DNA here is from genome assembly GCA_035047305.1 of Bradypodion pumilum. Taxonomy (NCBI): domain Eukaryota; kingdom Metazoa; phylum Chordata; class Lepidosauria; order Squamata; family Chamaeleonidae; genus Bradypodion; species Bradypodion pumilum. The sequence continues at coordinate 11,327,206 of JAWDJD010000009.1, read as the reverse complement.
CAAGGTCCTCTTGGTCTCGTGTCCGAGCATGCGGACGAAAATGGCCCTCTTCTTAGCCTCATCTGAGACTTCGAGCTCCACCAGCGCTGCGTTGAAGTCTATCTCAAACAGCTCCAAGTCTCCCGGCTTCCTGATCTCGTAGCCGGCGCATGTCTTGGTCCCGTGGGCAGCCATATCCCACCTTCGTCGCCAATTTAGTGTATGGGACCAAAGACAACAGAACAACCGAAGGGTTGGTTTAACACAGGTTTATTGCATGGTGTTCCGGTGAAGCATGGGGGTAATGGTGGTGGTACATCTCATTATATACTGAGGACTATACATTTGAATCTTGCAGCACGGTAGCTCATTGGCTACTGTCGGCGTGGCCTCGCCCAGGCACGCCTTACTCTCGCAGTTGTATCTTCTTCCTGCTGAATGCGAGTATCTTCATTCTGCTGAATGCGAGTATCTTCATTCTGCTGAATGCGGAGGCATTTCCCGCGGCTGTCCGTGATTGAGCAATGTGAACCATGTGAGGCTGAACGCTCGCAGCTGCCCCAAGGGGTTGCTTGCTCGCGTTCCTTTCAGCTGAGATACATTGTAATTGTGATGGAACATTTATATCTTGATAGCTTTGCAGTACATTGATATGCATACATAACAACCTTCCAACCAAAGTGTCTACTATTTGTCTACTTGCAATTTCTTGCTTTTGAGCTGCTAGGCTTGCAGGAGCTGGGACAGAGACAGAAGCTCGCTCCATTGTGCAGTACTCAGGTCTCAAAATGCTGACCTGCTGATCTTCCAGTCATCAAGTTCAGCATCTTAACCACTAAGCCACCACAGTCCCTAAGAGAAAAAAACTATTAAAAGGGATAAACAACATTAAAATAAAACTGAGGAACTCATTTATATACATAACCCCATTGAAGTGTTTTGCTGCATTATAAAGCTTGTTCATCCAACTGAGAATTCTGCAATGATCCTGGGGTTAAAGAATATACCTTTTCAAATACCAAGGTGTGGTGCAGGCAGTACAAGCACTGGCATTTATATATTGAATAAAAGGCATGAACACTGCCATAAATCCGTTTGCTCAGTCCTTTTGTGTGTGTAGAAGATTTTCCATGAGGGCAGCGAGCCAGACTCTGTTTAACTAGACATTTACATTGAGCCCATCTAATGATTTCCACTTCCATGTTATCTCCTGTCTTGCTGAAGTGACAAGAAGAAAGATGAGGTCCTTTTGGAGCAGATGTTTGTTTTCTGCAAGGAAGGTGCACAATAATAAAGCTTCGCTATTTTTATTGCTCTGTGTAACTCAGGGACAATGTTAGCATTTGAAATTGCTACTGTGTTCAGATGAATATTAATTCTGATACTTGTAACTTCAACACCATATCAACAGTAATAGGTTGGGTATGAGATCTATAGTAGTCTATTAGATCAATTTGATGATGATGATGATGATGATCATGATGATACATTAGTCCAGTTTTAGAAAATGAGAGTCAAGTTCCTGTGAGACTGTAAACTTCAAACAGATAGCCATCTGACTCACGACACAACTAATATAACTACTGTAGAAAAGAAGGCCTAATTTATTGACATTGCTATACCAGGAGAGGCACAAATTTGAGGACCAACAACTGGGGGAAATAACAGTAATATTCTGATTTGCAAATTAAAGTCGAGCATCTATGGAGGAAGAAATCTGTGATCAATACCTTGGAGCAATACCTAAAGGACTTCCTAGATATTTGGAAAATTTTGACTTATCGTACTTGAACATCCTAACTTTCCAAAAAAACACAACTCTACTAGGAGCTGCATATATACTCAGCTGTTACCTTAACAGTTCTTAACTCCTTTGGTTAGGGCTTGAACCGGGGGTATGCAACCTACGGCCCATGGGCCAGATCCAGCAAATAATCCACCCCCGCCATCACTCCAGCTGCTTCTGCCGCCACTGAAATCAGCTGCAGACTCATATAGGGCTGTCATAAGCACATTTACATACCTGTCAAGTTTTGGTTTTGAAAATAAGGGAAATTTTGTGGGCGTGGACAAAATGGTGGGTGTGACCAAATCAGTGGGCATGGCCAAATCAGTATCCATGTGACTTGCTGGGGGTGGCCATGTGACTTGCTGGGATGGTCATGTGACTGAGTGGGCTATCTAGACATGCCTTCCACATGGCCATGAATACATCTACAAACAGAGAGTACTGGCTCTTTGGCTGTAAATGGAGATGAGCACTGCACCCTAGAGTCGGATATGACTGGCTTTTGAGCAAGGCCCAGGGGGGACCTTTGCTAACCACTTGCAACTAAACAGAGGCAAAACCTCACAGCAATTTTGAATTCCAATCAGGGATCTTCTGTTATTAGGTAAAGGTAAGGGTTGCCCTTGCTCAAAAGCTAGTCGTATCCAGCTCTAGGGTTCAGTGCTCATCTCTGTTTATAGCCAAACAGCCAATAGACTTGATCCACAAAAGCTCACATTAAAATAAAGCAGTTAGTCTTTAAGGTGCCACACCACAGCAATAAAACAATAATAAAAAAACCTTTAATTCACAATTCAGATCAGTAGGCCCAGAGAGCAGACTTTTAACACACCACAGCAATAAATAAATAAATAAATAAATAAGCAAGCAAGCAAGCAAGCAAGCAAGCAAGCAAGCAAGCTTTAATTCACAATTCAGAACACCAGAACATAATGAATGGCCAGCACACAGAGCAGACTTTTACTGTCATCACAGCAAAAAATAAATAAAAAAAGTCAAACATTTAATTCACAATGCAAACACCAGATTGCAGTTCTTTTTTGTGCCGTGCTGCTGCTGGGGTGAAAGTCTGCTGCTGTGGGCTTGGGCATAATGTTAAATGTGTTTGTGGTTTCTTTTAAGTGTTTTAGGCTACTGGGGAGGCGGGTGTGTGTTAAACTCTCAGCCTGATCTACCTCACAGGGGTTTTTCAAAAGAATTAAAAGGAGGGCTGGAGGGCTATTTATAGAGTGGTGGACTTAAGAGACCTTGGTTCAAATCCCTGCAAGTGGCCTTTGACACTCACTGGGGATGGAGGGGAATGAGAGCAAAAGGAAAAAGGGAATAAATAAAAGAAGGAAAAGAAAGAAAGGCAGGAAAGGGAGGAAAGGAAGGCAGAAACAGAGAAATAAATAAATGGAGTGAAAGGAAAGGTGGAAAGAACAAAGGAAGGAAGGTAGGAATGAAGGAATTCAAGAAAGGAGAGAAAGGGTTAAAGAAAGAAGAGAACAGAAGGGAAGGAAGGAAGGAAAGAAAGGAAAAGGAAGGAAGGTATAGAAGGAGAGAAAGAAAGAGCAAAGGAGAGAAAGGAAGGAAAGAAAGAGAGAAAGGAAAGATGGAATGGAAAGGAAGGAAAGAATAAAGAAAGGAGGGAAAGAGCAAGGGGGACTGAGAATGAAAAAAGAAGGGAATGAAAGAAAGAATGAAGGAAATAAGGGAGGAAGGAATAGAAAAAAGGGAATGAAAGGAAGGATGGAAGGAACAAATGAAGGAAATGAAAAAAGAAAATGAAAGAATAAAAAAGGAGAGAAAGCAAAAGGAAAGAATAAAGAGAGAGAGAAAGGGATGAAAGAAAGGAAGAAAGAAGACAGAAGGCATAGAAGGAAAAAAGAAAGGAAGAAATAAAGAAAGGAGCAAAGGAGGGAAAGAACAAGGAAGGAAAGAGAGAAAAGAAAGAATAGGAAGGAAGGAATAAAGAAAGGAGGGAGGGAACAAAAAGGAAAGGCGAAGGAAGGAAGGAAGGAATAGGGAAAAGGAAAGGAAGAAGGAAAGAACAAATGAAAGAAGGGAATGAAAGAAAGAGGGGAAGGAAAAGAAAGGGAGGGAAGGAAAAAGAGTGAAAAGAATAAAGAAGGAAATAAAGGTTGAAAGGAATGAAAGAAGGAAAGGAAGGAGGGAAAGAAAAAACAAGAAAGAAGGAAGGAAGGAAGGAAGAAGGAAAGAAAAGAATAGAAAGGAAGGAAAGAGTGAGAAAAAGGAAGAAAGAAGGGAAGAAAAGTGGGGAAGGAAGGAAGGACAATGAAGGAAGGAATAAAAGGGAAGGCAGGAAGAGAAAAGAAAGAAAAAGGAAGGAAGGAAGGAATAAAGAAAGGGAGGGAGGAATAGAAGGGAAGGAAAAAAGAAAGAAAATGGAAGGAAGGGAGCAATGGAAGGAACTAGCAGGAGTACCCAGCATTGCCTGGGTGGGGGACTGTTGTGTTCTGTAAAGCAGTGCCTTTAACAATGTACCTTTGCCATGTGTTATCAATGTAACCTTTCTGTGTGCAACATTATAACCATCACCTGTATCAATGTATGCTTAATAAGGGGACGCGAGCTAGTGACCACCAGAGGGCAGTGGCGAGCGTCCAGCTCTAATGGATCATAGCCACCTGGATCAGCAGCGCGGGAAGATTCCCCGCGACCTCCTCACCTGGTCAAGAAGGGCGTGACCTCCTACGACGTCACGCAGGCAGTAACCAATAGTCTGTCAACGAGCCACATTCAAATGTATAGCCAGCTGTATATATTGAGCTACCCATCCGCCATTACCACATGTTCCTCCGGATCATCATGCAATAAACCTGTGTTAAGCCAACCCTTCGGCTGTTGTATTGTCTTTGGTCCCTTACACTAAATTGGCGACGAGGATGGGATGGCAGCCCACGGGACCAAGACATGCGCCGGTTTCGAAATCAGGAAACCGGGCGACTGGGAGATCTTCGAGATGGACTTCCAGGCCGCACTGATCGAGTCCGAAGTCATGGAAGAGGCGAAGAAAAGGGCCATCTTCACCAGAATGCTCGGACAAGAAACAAAAAGGACCTTGGTGGACCTGATTGCACCGAGGAGGGTGAGCGAATTCAAGGCCAAGGAACTCATGCAGTTGCTGCGTGAGCACGTCCGGCCCGCCACGGCGATGTTTCCCGCTCGGAGTGCATTTTGGAGGCGAGTCCAAGCGCCCGGGGAGACGGTCGCCGCGTTCGTGGCGGCCCTGCGGCTGGCGGCCGGCCCGTGCAAATGGGAGAACGTCGAAATCACCCTCCGAGACTGTGTGCTGTGCGGCCTGAACGACCTCGAGACCCAGCGCACATTAATGAACCAAGAGCCGCCTCCCACACTGCAGGAGGTCATTAGAGCGGCCCAGGCCGCAGAAGCTACGAAGGCCGGGGTCCAAGAACTCCAGGACTGGCGGCCAAAGTCAAGCAAAGCAGAGGCTCCGGTACATGCGGCCCGGCGAACTTCGAGGTTGTCTACAGAGAGCAGCGACGACGAGGACGTACAGAGGGTCCGGAAGGAGAGCCGGCGTTGCGACGGCTGTGGCGCGGCCCACGACCGCGTGAAATGCCCCTTCCGGAATGCCGAGTGCCACAACTGCGGCCGCCGCGGGCACATCGCCAAGGTGTGCAGGAAGAAGCACGAGTCCCGGAGGAGCTCCCTAGACCGTTCCGCGGGACGAGACCGCCCAGCGAAACCAAAAGACGGCGCCCAGGCCACGCGGAAGCAGGACGGCGTGGGCCGCATCGCCGACGGCAGCGAGGACGACACCCCAGTGTTCAGCGTGTCTACAGGACACCCCCGCTACTTTGTTGAGGTACTTGTCCAAGGGGTGCCCATTAGGATGGAAATTGACTCGGGGTCCTCATATTCAATAATTTCCCAGAGGGAATTTTTCGGAATTGCCCCCCAAAAGCGGCCCAAGCTCAAAGCATTGAGGGCCACGCTACGGGACGTGCAAGGGAACAGTATTCCAGTGCTGGGGGTTGGAGAATTTCAGGTCAAATTCAAGGAGCACGCCGCGTCCCTTCCCCTGGTCGTGCTCAAGGGAGGAAATTGCAGCCTCCTCGGGACTCAATGGTTCCAGCCCCTGGGGTTGTTCATTGGGGGGGTGCATGCCGTGGGGATGCACGCTGTTGGGACTGATCCAATTCAGGAGGTGTGCGAGGCGCACCCCGAAGTCTTCAAAATGGGACTGGGGAAATTCAAAGGGCCCCCAGTGACTTTCGACCTGGACCCGGAGGTCCGCCCTGTTCGCCTAAAACCACGCCGGGTGCCGCTCGCACTCAAGGACAAGATAGAGGCGGAACTGGACAAATTGGTGGGTCAGGGGATTCTTGTGCCTGTAGATTCTGCGGAGTGGGAAACTCCAATTGTAACTGCTCTAAAGTCCAATGGGGAGGTCCGCATATGCGCCGACTACAAGTGCACCATCAACAAGGCGATCCGCCCGAATGCATATCCGGTGCCGGTAGTCAGCCATCTGCTGGCCAAGTTACACGGGGGGAAATGTTTCGCTAAGCTCGACTTAGCACAGGCCTACCAGCAGCTCACGGTGTCTCCTGCCGCAGCTGCTGCGCAGACCATAGTCACCCATAAGGGGGCGTTCCAGGTGACGCGCCTCCAATTCGGCGTGAATTCGGCGCCAGGAATTTTCCAGTCACTCGTGGAACGCCTCCTGAAGGGACTGGAGGGGGTGTTGCCTTATTTTGATGACGTGTTAATAACAGGGGGGAGTCGGGCTGAATTGGCCAAGAGGTTGGGGAAGGTCCTGACGATATTCGAAAAGGCGGGGCTGAGGTTGCGAAAGGACAAATGCGTCTTCTTCGCAACCGAGGTGGAGTTCCTAGGATTTTGTGTGACTCCTGAGGGGATAAAACCATCCAAGTCTAAGGTGGCAGCCATCAAGAAAGCCCCCCGCCCCACCTCAAAGCCCGAGTTGCAGTCGTTCCTGGGGCTGCTCAACTTTTACCACTCCTTCCTTCCCCGGAAGGCAGCGGTGGCCGAACTGCTACACAGGCTGCTTAAGAAAGACCAGGCATGGAAGTGGGGCGATGACCAAGAAAGGGCATTTAGTGAGCTGAAAAGCCTCCTGGCGTCCGACGCCATACTGACCCACTTCGACCCCAAACGCCCAGTAGTTCTGATCTGTGATGCATCTCCAGTGGGGGTGGGGGCAGTGCTGTGCCACGTGCTGGAGAACGGAAGAGAGGCCCCGATAGCATTTTACTCCAGGTCCCTGTCCCAAACAGAGAGAAACTACGCACAGACGGACAGGGAGGCATTAGCGATAGTCTCGGGGACGAAAAAATTTCACGATTTTCTGTATGGCCGCCCGTTCACCATCGTGACGGACCACAAGCCCCTGCTAGGCATTTTTACCGCGGATAAGCCCACCCCTCAAATCCTGTCCCCAAGGATGCTCAGGTGGGCCATTTTTCTCAACGCGTATCAGCACGCGTTGGTCTACTGGCCTGGGAAAGAGATCAGCCATGCGGACGCCCTATCTAGGTCTCCCCTTCCCCTAACGCCCAGCCAGGTGAGCATGGGGGAGCGGGACCATCAGGTTCTCATGATAGAGGTGCTGGATTCGCCCCCCGTAGTGCCCGCCGACATTGCCAAAGCGACAGAGAAAGACAAAACATTAGCGACAGTAAGCTCCTGGCTACAGAAAGGGTGGCCCGCATCCTCCCCAGCGGAGGAGTTCGCCCCATTTTTCAGAAAAAAGCTAGAACTGTCCCTAGAGAGGGGATGTCTCTTGTGGGGGCAGCGGGTGGTGATTCCCACTTCCCTTCGGCCGCGGGTGCTCAAACTGCTCCACGTCAGCCACCCCGGCATCGTGCAATCCAAGGCGCTGGCCCGGAGTTACTTCTGGTGGCCCCAACTAGACGCCGACATTGAGCACATGGTCGGCACTTGTGAAAGTTGCCAATGCTCCAGACCGGAGGAGGCCCGCCTTCCCCACAGGGAATGGGACGCGGCTAAGGGGCCGTGGTCCCGGGTGCACATTGATTTCGCGGGCCCGTTCAGAGGCACCCTGTTCCTCCTTGTAGTGGACGCTTTCTCCAAATGGTTGGAGGTTATCCCAGTCATGAGCACCTCCTCGGCCCAGACCATTAGACATTTGCGGAGGCTCTTTTCCACGTTCGGCATACCCGACACGTTAATTAGCGACAACGCTAGTTGTTTCACGTCATCCGAATTCAAGGCATTCATGGAAATTAACGCAGTTCGGCATATCACCTCCGCCCCTTTTCACCCGGCCACCAACGGCCAAGTAGAGCGCCTCGTCCGCACCACGAAGGACGCGTTGCGGCGCATGGGCCCAGGGGATTTGAACCTACAAGTGTGCCAGTTTCTGCTGGGGTACAGGGTGACCCCGTTGGCGTCAGGATACTCCCCCGCAGAGCTCTTAATGCGCAGGAAGCTGACCACCATCCTTACTAGGCTAGACCCCACGAGGGTAGAGGACAAGGGGAGGAACATTGGGCTGGAGGCTACGAAGAGTTTCAGTGTAGGCGCCCCCGTGCATTGCAGGAATTACGCCAGCACGGGCCCAGCCTGGGTTCCGGGCGTAGTTGTAGAGCAGACCGGCCCCGTGTCGTACCGCGTGGAAACCAGCACAGGGCTCCTGTGGAGGCGGCACGCGGACCAGCTCCGACGCAGGGTCTCCGATGAGCAGGGCACTGATCAGGCAGGAAATAAGTCAGCGTTAGGGTTCTCCCCCACCCGTTCAGCCCAAGGGGGAGGAAAAGGGGACCGTGGGCCCCCACCAAGGGGGGAGGAGGATGTCCTCATAGATACCCTGGGGGATCTTTCCGGGGAGGAGGAACCCGACCCCATACATATCTCGCGGAAAGTCCCCACAAATGCGGGTACCCCTACCAAGTTAGATTTTGATTTCCAGAACCGGGGGGGGTTTCGGAGTGGTCCCCCACCCGTCCAAGCGAGAAGAGGGGTTTTTCGTTAGCCCCAACGGCCCCCGGTTTCCCCACAATGGAGTTTTTCCCTTCCCCTAAGACCGCCAGACAGCGGCAAGCCACTAACGAGTCTCCCTCTCCCATTTCAGGACAAGGGACCAGGGAACAAAGGAGCAATAACGCCCCCGGGGGGGCAGCCCTCTTCACGGCCCACACGCACACGCAACAAGCCATCTTGGCTGAGAGACTTCGTCTCATCCTAGGGGGGAGGGATGTTGTGTTCTGTAAAGCAGTGCCTTTAACAATGTACCTTTGCCATGTGTTATCAATGTAACCTTTCTGTGTGCAACATTATAACCATCACCTGTATCAATGTATGCTTAATAAGGGGACGCGAGCTAGTGACCACCAGAGGGCAGTGGCGAGCGTCCAGCTCTAATGGATCATAGCCACCTGGATCAGCAGCGCGGGAAGATTCCCCGCGACCTCCTCACCTGGTCAAGAAGGGCGTGACCTCCTACGATGTCACGCAGGCAGTAACCAATAGTCTGTCAACGAGCCACATTCAAATGTATAGCCAGCTGTATATATTGAGCTACCCATCCGCCATTACCACATGTTCCTCCGGATCATCATGCAATAAACCTGTGTTAAGCCAACCCTTCGGCTGTTGTATTGTCTTTGGTCCCTTACACTAAAGGGACCCAACCTGGGGAACGGAGCAACCCAGAGGGCCCCCCCCCGAAGCCCCGTGGTGACTTTTTCTTTGTGTGCCTTCATGTTGTTCTTTCAGTGGTCCCGTTGGTGCCGGACAGGCCTGGAGGTGGCCTCATTTCCCCCAGTCAAATCGCACATGGCACAGCACACCCATAAAATACCCACCCATGACACACCCGCACAATACACACACGAAAAACCACACATGCCACACAACACACAGGCGACAGACATCACACATGACACAACACACTCGCACAACACCCACCCACCCAGACACACAACCCACACCCCCGACACACCACATACACACAACACCCAGACCCAACACACACACACAACACACTCCGACACAACACCCACCCACACATGACACACCCACACAACACACACACAAACACAATACACACTTACAACACACACCCAGGACACACACAACCTACACACAACCAACTTCCACCATTGCCACCCATGACACAACACACACCCACACACAACACACACCCACACAACACACAATACCCATCCACCCAGACATCCACCCAGACATACACCACACACACCCGACACACCACACCCAACACTCATGACACAACACACCCATACAGCACACACTGACACAATACACCCCCGGACACAATACATGCTCCCAACACACACACAACCTACACACAACCCACTTCCACCACTGCCACCCACAGCACAACACACACAACACACAACACACCCAGATCCAACACTCACGACACAACACACCCATACAGCACACACTGAAACAAAACCCACCCACAAAACACACACCCTGACACACTCCCAAAACACACACAACCTACACATAACCCACTCCCACCACTGCCATCCACAGCACAAAACACACAGACACAACATGCTCGTACAACACACACACACACACCGATTTCCTGCTCTTGCCACCGCTGCCCCACCTCCAGTGCCGCCACAGCCTGGGGCGTCCCAGTCGGCAGAGCAGGCCATGGACCGGGCTCAGGACACCTGAGAGGGAGCCCTGGAGGCAGAAGAGGGAGAACCCCCTCCCCCATGCAGGCAAGGTGGGCCCACCTTACCTGGTGATGTCCATGCACCAGAGTGCCCAAAAGTCCCCCCTCCGACATGCCTCTCTCCACGTGCATCCAGCAATGGGGGTGGAGGATGAAGTCGGCTGGGCGGTTGCATCTTGTGGCAAGGAGAGCAATGGTGGCATGGGTTGTTCGGCAGGGTGAGCGCCACCACACCAAACAACCCGCACCACAATTGCTTCCCTTGGCGCAAGACGCAACCGGCTGGGCAGCTTCATCCGCTCCCCCGATTTCTGGGCACGCATGGAGAGGCAGGCGCCAGGGGTGGTTTCAGCTGACCGGTCATTCCCCCTCCCCCCACCATTCAGTGCCTGCCTCTCCATGTGCGTCCAGCAATGGGGGGAGCGGATGAATCTGCCCGGTCGGTTGCGTCTTGCGGCGGAAGGAGCAATGGTGGTGCAGGTTGTTCGGTGGGGTGAGGGCCACCAAACCAAAACACTGGTGCTGCCCTTGCTCTTCCCACCGCAAGACGCAACCAGCCAGCTGGCTTCATCCGCTACCCCCATTGCTGGCCAAGCGCGGAGAGGCGGACACCGGAGGGGGATGGTTCGGCTGACCGGCAGTCCCCCCTCCCCCCTCCAGTTGGCGCCCCTTTGACTCCCGAGGGCACCTCAGGCAGATGGGAGGCTCCTCCGGGGTGGGTGGGCAGTGCCCACATAGTTCCTTTGAAGGCACCCCCCATGGATCCTCCTTGTTGCCTGAGGCGTCCCCCTAGGAGGGTGGGGGAATAAGGCCAAGGTGGCCGCACTAAGCCAGCCGCCACTTGCCAGAGTGAGGCAATGGGACGGGCGGTCAGGCAGGGCATGTGCCACTGCCTGACACAGGCCGAGGTGGTGGGGACGTGTCCTCCAGCCAAATGGGCAGCAAGCCAGTGGAGGAGGCTCCCAGTCCCAACCCGGGAGGCGGCAACATGCATGCACGGGAATCGGCGCAGGCGCAGAAGCCTGCCCAGAGTTCCTGGCGGTGGTGCTAGCTGCAACTCTGGGCAGGCTTCTGCGCCTGCGTGGAGTCGCGCACATGCATAGTGTCACCTCACCGGCCATTGCATGCTGCCGGGGGGGGGGAGATTTTGAGGCTGGTTTTTGGGGTGAGGAACGCTGCCGGTACCCTGCGCCGACCTGGCAAAGTGCCCCAGCTAGGCAGGGAGCACGTTTCTCGGGTGGGGGGCAAGGTGTCATGGTGTTGCAGTCCCAAACACGATGACACTTTGGTTTTAGGTATATAGAAGGAAGGAATGAGAAAAAGGAAAAAGGAAATGAAAGAAATAAAGACATCAAGTCAAGCCATACTGATTTTGTGACACTTTCAAGGGTTTATCTATTTGGTAGAGAAATATTCAGAATATTTTTTCATTTAAAACCCACTCTTCCTCCTCCTCCACCTTCCATGCGTCATTTTGAATCCCTCCTTATTAGGACCAACTACACTAACACACACAATAAGGAAAAACACATTAAAAGACATTTAATTAAAATACAGAAATTCATTTTCATAGATGGAGGGGGGAATGAGGCAGCCCTAAATAGTCCCAAAATCTGTCTGGGAAAGATAGATTTAAAACTTTTTTTAAAAAAAAGGGGGGTCCCTCATGAATCCTTCAGGAGAGGAAGCAGCCCCCTCCCCCCAAAATGGTCCCCTGTTCTCTCCCCCCCCCCATGCTGGAGAGTTAGGGGAAGTCTATACTCCCTATGAGTCCTCGTCATCATCATCATCGTCCCACACCTGGGGGTCCCAAACCAGTCAAGCCGTGAGAACCTGTTCTCCCCCACCCCCAAATGGTGCAGGGAAAGAGGGGGCAGTCAAAGGAACCCCCACCCGTACCCCCACTAGGGGATAAAAGGGAAATAAGGATTAAAACGTACCCATGCAAAATGACAAGAAGTTCTGGGGCTGCAGGAAAGAAAGTGATGTGGAAAAGCTGCTTACCTTTGTTGCCTTGCCGCGGTGATAGTCTCTCCCAATCCCAAATCCCATGATGCTTAACTCCGTGTCCAGAGGTTTGCCTGCAGGGAGCTCTGGGGGAGGAGACTGTTTGCCAGTCTCCACCCCAGAGCTCCGTGCAGGCAAAAATATGGGAGAATATGGGGGTAAAAAAAATTTGGGAGGCCAGCGGGCAGTTGGATTAAAATATGTGACTTTCCCGGCCATTCTGGGATACTTGACAGGTCTGCACATTTATGATAACCATAAATGAGTCTGCAGCTGTCGCAAACACATTTATGACAGGTGTAAATGGTGTAGGGAGCAGCAGACTGGCTCCCTCAACCATCTGAGGGCGTGTGACCTAGTCCCTGACTAAAAAAAGTTGGCAACCCCTGTCTTGAACTGTTAATTTTATTCCAGTCCTTGACTTTGAATCAAATGTTAGATTTGTATCCATTGATGACAACGACAATGTGTTGTCAAGTCAGTCTTGACTTATGGTGACCCTTTCCAGAGATTTCTAGCTAAAGGATTCTCAGAAGTAGATTATTACCCCCTTTTTTCTGAGGGTGCTCTGGGACTGTGCAGCTTGCCCATGACTAAATAGGCTGGCTCTTCTCCTAGGCAGAGTGGGGAATTGAATCCAGCCAGCCTTGTTTTTTTCTGCTGTTGTCACATCCAATTTACAGCAGCCCTACAAATGGAAGATCTCTAAAATATCCTGTCTCTAACTGCCTCACTCAACTACTGTGGTTTCCTTTAGGGAATCAATTCATTTGGTATTCGTCTTTTCCTGCCGACTTCCATCTTTCCCAGCATACTGTCTTTTCCAGAGAATCTTGCTTTCTCATGATGTGCCCAGTGTCAATCTCATAATTTTTCCTCCACAATGAGTTCAAGCTTGATATGCTCTACATCCCACTTGTTTCTGTTTCTAGATATCCAAATAGCTCTCGTTCAGCACCATATTAAATTGTCTAGTTTTCATACCCATGGATGGTGTGGCAGTCCATTGCAGTCCCACTGTTAAATCCTGCATGTCTCATTTCATATGTGCCACAGGAGATGGCTCCGTGATTATAGTGTGTGGGTCACTTCATGGCAAGCTGGGATCCACCTTAAACAAATTCATGCCAATGTCATTTTTCCTGCTTCGGGAAAAATGCTGTCCTTGGTCTATTGAAACATGTCCTTACACTTGAATATAATTTCTAATTCTTTCATTGTTCCCTGTCTGAGCCGATTTCTTGGCTACAATCTCCCTTTGGATTGATGCCTGCACCCAAGTACACAAAATCTTTCTCTATTTCCATTTTTCATTGTTAACCAACCTTTGTGTAGTTCTTCTGTAGCCATGATTTTTCTCCTTCATGTTCATGTACATTCCTCCTTTGACATTTGCAGACCTGCTTTCCATAGCCATGTTTATATTCTTAGAGTTTGTTTTCTTGTGAGTGTTCATTTGAATCCACTTAAAATTGGTAGATTTAGCATATTTAGGTACTTACCTTTAACACCTGTCCTTTATATTAAGCCATTCAATCAACCAAAGAAGCCAGTTTTCCTTCTTCCCCGCAGTGAAACCTGGCAGTTCTTCAAAAGTCTCTTATAAGAACAATAAATCAGGATGCTAGAGGAAAGGAGCAATGTAGCAGATTTCTCCAGCATTACTTTCCCCTTACTACCCTTAGCACCACTTCACAAGCTGCTCTGCAGGTCTTCCTAACTAGTTTCTAGTGTTCTTTCCTAGTAAAGCTGTATCTGACATCCATATTATTATGGTTTTTAAAACTGCTGATATAGCTTCAAATGTATTGAGGCTTAATCAATTTAATGAATTTTATCATGAAATTGATAGCTAAATTCAATTTTAGCCCCAATACAAGTAGACCCACTGGAATTAATGGGACCTATATAAGTTGTTTCATTGGAATGGGTCTTCTCTTATAAAATGTATAATTGAATTTAGCTTTATACTGCTAAGATTTTATAGGTATTAAAGTCATGCAATTAATTGAGAGTTTTTAAAAGAGTCATCTGGAAGCTCTACCTAAAATTATATTTTACCAATGCTTAATATTCCCTTACACTATAGATTTGCCAAGTGACTAATTCTAGTTGTGTTGGCTAGCAATAAAATTCTATATAATTTCCACTTAATTTTTTACATCTGTTACAGGGATAGGATGGTTACAAGTTTCTGGAGAAATAAAATAAACTCACCAAATTCATAGCTGCAGTGGAACTTTACTGATACAGAAGATCCTTATCAAAATCCATAAGACTTAATACACAGCACATTTGCAATGAATTATAATGAACCCAGATATTATTCTGTGAGTTATGTGGATTTATTGTTTCTTGGAAGAAGAAAAATCTGTATTTATGGGCAGCTATTGAACAAATACAGCTCTCCCAAGTCTGACAAACAAGAACAATGGACTCTTTCACAATAACTACGGTAGATACTCCTGGCAGTAATTTTGATGGCAATTTACATTTTTATCCCAACACCATGCTGCTAAGTTTTTATTTGTAGGACCAAATAACAGATGTGCAATGCTTGTGGGTAGTAAAATAAGCATCTGCATGTGCCGTCTGAAGTAACTATGTAGATTGCAAAATTTGAACACTACCTTTTGACATTGCCACTTTTTAGTTGGGATTTACTTGAGTGGTAGGTCAAATATGTTACTATCAAAAATCAAATAATACTATCTGTTTCGTTGGCCTAAATCTAATTTTTAGGTCTCAATACAGTGACAGTACCCAGTGGAGTTAGGCTTTGTTGTGTTCTTGGGTTTAATTTAAGAAAAGTATTCATCTCCAATTGACATGTGGCATTTTCTCAAAGTAACTTAAAATATTATACATCTCCTCCATGAGAATTTCTCTGAAAAGTATCCTCTCTCATCATTATTTTTGAAAGGAATGCCATTTTCAATTGCTACTCATATCAGACTACATTTTTTTCTGGGAAATCATTTTCACAGTTGATGGATGTGAGATGAATAACAAACAGGAAAAATGCCATTGGCATGAATTTGTTTAAGGTGGATCACAGCTTACCATGAAGTGACCCACACACTGTGATCATGGAGCCATCTCCTGCAGCACGTATGAAATGAGACATGCAGGATTTAACACCAGGACTGCAATAGACTGCTACAGTCTTGAGGATATTAACAATGTGCACCTTCACAGCCAGTCCATCTGGCATGGCCTCTTCTGCCTCCATGACCATTGGGAATCAGAATAGCGAAGTGGTTCCTCCTCCGCTCATTTTGCCATTGTACACAATATGATGGTTCCCAGTGGCATTTCCTCCACTGAGGGGGCCATCACCCCACATAAAGGGGCTCATCTACCTATAGCTGTTTGACACTTTAGGGAGTCAGGTTATTTACTGCCACCCAACAATCAGCATTGAGTCATTGGCAGTACAGTCTACTATGTTTCCATAGTGGGATATCCAGCAAGACACATGAAAGGAATGTATTACTGTTTGAAATTCTTATGGGAGAAATCTGCAGCTTAGTACTAAGATACATAAATATAAAATTAGAAATTATGTTTAGAATTTAAACAAAATTGAATCATTACATGTAATTAAAATGCAGTCTTAAGACCTAAACAGAGATAACTCCCTTTTGGTTTGTAACATTTAATGCCTAATTTTTTAAACCAACATATCGACCAATCTGCAGGCATTGTAGTATTTTGAGAATAAAGATGGATTGATTGTTCAAATACTTTAGGTTGAATGAAACTAGCTAACACTATTTTAACACCTACCTGCATGCCTCCAGCTTCCATCTAGAACACACAACAAAATCCATTGTCTTTAGCCAAGCCCTCAGGTACAACCACATCTGCTCACACCCACAAGAAAGGGATGCCAAGCTCAAGGATCTACAAAATGCATTCTTCAAACTACAATACCCATCCAATATGGTTAAAGAACAAATAAACTGGGCTGGACAGTTACTCAGAAGTAACCTTCTGTAAGACAGGGCTAGAAGAAAGCAATCGAACACCACTGGTTATCACTTTCAGCCCTCAACTTAAACCCCTCACACGCATAATGAAAGATCTCCAAACCATCTTGGACAAGAATACTTCACTCTCCAAAGCCCTTGCTTATAGACAACCCTCCAATCTCAAGCAACTATTCACACAATAGATTGCATAAAAATGAAACAGAGATGGGAACTAAACCCTGCTGCAAACCCAGATGTCAACTTTGCCCCCACATTCACTCTGGAAACAGTATTACTGGACCCAATGGCACCAGACACAACATTTAAGGCAGTTTTACTTGTTCTTCTGCCAATGCGATTTATGCCATCTCTTGCCAAAAGTGCCCTTCTGCACTGCACCTAGGACAAACAGGACAATCTTTGTGCAAAAGATTTAATGGACATAAATCACACATCCAGAATGGCAACACAGAGTAACCTTTTTCAAACCATTTCAATCTACCTGGACACTCTATCCAAGACCTGAAAGTTGAAATTCTGGAGCAGAGAAATTACAAAACTAGTATCCTGAGAGAGACAGCAGAAATAAAATACATCCATCTGTTGGGCACCCACAGGTTTGAATAAAGGTTTGAATATTTGAATATTGAACATCCCATTGCGGCCAGATGTGTCAGACTCACTGCACCCCCACACCTGGTGAGAGCGGTGGTGGGGAGGAGAGACTGACCCTAAGGACTTTGTCTATTGGGATGTTATGCTGATGTGATATTTTGGAAATTTTGTATT